>CM057456.1:621057500-622257500 GCA_016271365.2 Neoceratodus forsteri | reverse complement strand
CATTCCACATTTCTGTCCTTTTTCTGTTAATCTTCAAACCCCCCCAACCCGCTACCCC
Source organism: Neoceratodus forsteri (assembly GCA_016271365.2). Classification (NCBI taxonomy): domain Eukaryota; kingdom Metazoa; phylum Chordata; order Ceratodontiformes; family Ceratodontidae; genus Neoceratodus; species Neoceratodus forsteri. The sequence continues at coordinate 622,257,442 of CM057456.1, read as the reverse complement.
CTAACTATTAACTATTAATTCAGTCTGTGTCTCTTCTTTTATCTCATCCCTACGTTGCCCAAAGGTCCGCTCTCTCAGTTAAATAATCCGCTACCCTCCAGCAACATTCTTTCCCCCATATTCAGAGCACCCAAATATTCTTCCCAAGTTCTCTCAAATCTATCTTCCGTCCCTTTTAAACTGTATGTCAGCTTGTCCACTGCTAGGACTTTTATCGTGAGTTCTTTCCATTGACCCACTGTAGGCCCCACAGCCATGGTCCATACATTTTGTATTCCTATTCTAGCCACTGTGAGGAGCACCCTTATCCACCTAGGGTAGAGAAACCAATCCCCATTTTCTTCTCCTTCTACCCCCAACAGCAATGATTTTTGGGAGATCTCAACAGGCTTTCCTCTCATATATGTGATTTCTTTAGATATATTTTGCCAGTAAGACTTTATCACTGGGCAGCTCCAATAATAATGTTGGTAAGTGCCCCTATTTATTTTGCACTTATTACAGAATGGAGAGACCCCCGGACTAAAGCTGTGGACCAGCTGGTGGGTAGTATAGCCTCTGAATATATTTGAATTGGGCTTCTTTATACTTGTTACATACTAGCAATCCCTGATGGGATTCCAGCATTAGCTGCCAGTTGGCCTCACTAATTTCTTCCTCGCTATCCCATTCCCACCATGCCTTCACCTTCTGGGGAGGGGCCTGAAAAAACCTTTTCCTGTCCAGTCTCACAGCCCGCCATATTAATATCTTCTCACTCCTATTGGCTCCGACTATCTCCCTTATCACATCCTCCATCAGTCTCCTTGTTTCCCTGGGCGCACTGAGCTATTTATAATAGTCCCTTACCTGGAAATATCTATACATATATGAAGTGGGTACATTTAGCCTCTCTCTAACCTCCTGGAATGTGCATACACTCCCCCCCCAGATGTCAAGGTCACCATACATTTTATCCCCCCATCCTGCCATAGTTTGAATCTGTCATCCTCCAGACCTGGTAGAAAATCTGGGTTCCCAACTAGTGGGACCAGTAGAGTCTGACATGTCTCAATGCCTTGTCTCTTCTTAATTTTCCCCCATGCGCCCAGGCCTGCCACCACCAGCGGATTAAGTAAATCCAGCTTTCTATACCACCTGAGTCCTTCTTCACATACGTAGCTTGAAATTCTCCCTGGTGCCCCGTCTTCTTCAAGCTCAACCCACCCGGCAACCTCCTGTCTGTGTACCCAATTTTGTATGTACCTATATTGTGTTGCCAGAAAGTATCCCATGATATCCAGGAAATTTAACCCCCCTTGTGCTACTGGTGCTTTTAACCATTTCAGACTAATTCTGGGGTGCTTGCCCCTCCAGACAAAAGTTGTAAATGCACTTTCCAGCTTTTTTATATCCTGAGCTGTCGGGCCGGAAGGGATCATCTGCATTTTGTATAAGATTCTGGGCAAAATGTTCATTTTCAGGAGTTTGATCCGTCCCATCCAGGAGATACTCAACTCCTTCCATATACTCAGGTCTTGTAAAATTTCCCTTATCAGTGGTCTATAATTCGCTTCATAGAGGCTCCCCACTTGCTTTCCCACCTCAATTCCCAAGTATGTCAGTGTGTGTTGTACTCTTTTTAACCCCCAGGCTTCCTTCCTGTTACACCCTCCTAAAAACATAATTTCATACTTTTGCACATTAATTTTATACCCAGAAAAAAACTGTGAATTGTTCTATTGCTTATAGCACTTTAGGGACCAACACATTTGGTTCTGTCAGAAACAGTAGGACATCGTCCATAGAGAAATATGACATGCCCGCCTGTTTTCTTCCCTGATACCTTTACTATATATCAGGCTCATCTCTGATTTTAATAGCCAAGGGATCTATTGCCAGTGCAAATAGCAAGGGTGACAGGGCAGTCTTGTCTTGTTCCCCTGTATAATCTAAACTCTGGGGTTGCTATCCCGTTAACTAGTACCTGTGCCCTCGGGTGTGCATAAAATGCTCCTACCATCTTTCCAAACTCTTCCCTAGCCCAAATCTCTGCATAATATGCATCATATATTCCCACTCAATTCTATCAAAGGCATTTTTGGCATCCATTGAAAGGACACAAGCCTCACTCGGGTGCCTCTCCCCCCACCAAATGACATTCAATAGCCTCCTTAGGTTATGGTAGGAGTACCTTCCTTTGGCAAACCCAGTCTGATCCGGATTAACCAATAGGGGGAGTACCTCTTCTAATCGAGTTGCTAATACTTTAGTCATGATTTTACAATCATGGTTCAGGATCGAGATCGGTCTAAAGGACCCACATTCCTCCAGATTCCTTCCTGCTTTGGGAAGAACAGTGATCAAAGCCTGGCAGCGCATGTCAGGGATCCTCCCCCCTTCCCTGGCCTCTTGTAAAATATTACACAGTGAGTCTGACACTTTCTCTTTCAGCAGCTTGTAAAACTCCGCCCCCAGCCCGTCAGGTCCTGCAGCCTTCCCATTCTTCAGCTGACTGATCACCTTTTTAATTTCTGTCATCGTTATCCCCCCCCCAGCTTTCCCTTTTGTACTTCATTCAGACTAGGTATTTTCATCTCCTTAAGGAAGCCATCCCTTTCTCCACCTTTCCCTTGACATTCAGCCCTATATAACTCCTCATAAAACTCCTTAAATCTATTACGGATTTCTCCTTCCTCCTTTAGTATTTTTACCTCCCTATTTTTAATTTGTACTACCCTATGGCTACGTTTCCCTTCCTTCATAAGCCAGACCAAAAGGGGGCCTGCTTTATTGCCCCACTCATACATCCTCTGTTTTGCAAAGAATATGTTGGCATCCACTTCCTTACCCAGACTGATATTGAGTAGCTCCCTAGCCAACCTAAGTTCTCTTTGTATGTCTTCTCCTCCTCCTCCTCTAATTACTTTCTCCTCTAGGTCATTTATTTTGATTTCCATATCTCTTTGCTTCTGCCTTTTTTCTCTTTTTTTCTTAGCTGTATGTCCGATTATAACCCCCCCCTTATAAATGCTTTACCAGCTTCCCAGTTTATACCTTCGCTTTCCACCGTACCCTTATTTGTCTCCTCGCAAAATTTCCATTGTTCTTTTACAAAGTCCCGAAACTCCTCCCTCGCCAACATATATATGGGAAACTTCCATCGACCCATTTGTATGTCCTTCTGGCCCAGGGCAATCACCATTTCTACCATGGCATGGTCAGCCAGAAATTAAGGGCTATGTCCCATTGCTCTGGTATATTAATATAAATCTCTATGGATATATACATAGTCCATCCGTGGCCAGGAACGATGTGGGTTGGAGAAAAATGTATATTTCTTTACCCCCGGATTGGCTGTTCTCCATCCATCAATCAAGCCTAATTCTGTTAACTGAAACAGCCATTGTTATATATCCCTGTCCGTTCTATCCCTATTCCCTGAGTAATCCATTTTAGGATCTGCCACGTAATTGAAACCCCCCATTATCAGATTCATGAATTGTTCCTTAACCAGAACATCCAACACCTTCTGGTAAAAGCTCCAGTCCCCATCAGCCGGTGCATATAAGTTTCCAAACATAATCAATCTTCCCTCAAGCTCCCCCTCTACAAAAACATACCTCCTCTCTATAGTGTCCCTCACCACCCTCAATGTTTTAAAGGGCAGGTGTTTATGAATTAGAATTGCTGCCCCCCTCTTATGTGAGTTATAGACTGCAGCGTGACTCTCCCCCACCCAGCCTCGCACAAGTGTTTTGTGCTCACTGTTTGATAAGTGCATCTCTTGCAACATAGCCACTGAGACCCTGCGTTTTTTAAGGGCCAATAAAATCTTCACCCTTTTTGCAGGAGACGTAAAGCCTTTTATGTTCCAGGAGACTATTTTGACCCCCAAAGGCTGGGGCATACCATTAGTCATTTCTCCGGTGTGAACATCCCTTAACCGTCCTGGTCACAGCTCAACCTTTTACCTCTAGCAGATACCATATGACACAGACCATTCTAAGAACAGTAAAAATGCAAGTGAACAGTTGAACAATAGCAAACTGTATAACAATGATCCCAACTTTACCCCCCTTCCTCCCTTGATTCATTTCCAAAAAACAACCCTTCTTTATCCCTTCCTCCCCTGTGTTGGCCCTCCATCTTTCCTAACCCCAACTGCTCTCTCCCCTCTGCATATACTATAATCTTCAGTATATAATCACTCCCCCATACACTCTACTCCCACTCCGCCTTTCTCACCCCAAACTTATCCTCATGCTGTATTTGCCTCAGAGTGCCCCAACCATTTATTTTTGTGTTATTACTGTACTACCCGTGGCCCCTCTAAATCGGCATCTGCACCCTCTCTCTACCCAGGCCCCCCCAACTGTACCTCAACTGGCCACCACAGATATCCCTTTTCTCTCCATTCCCCTTGATGTATTTGCCCTTTATGCTATCGCCAGGCATTTCACCCCCACCGACTCTTACAGACCCTCATTCCAAGTGCCTACCCAAAGCATTCCCCCAATCCTCAAGACATCTCCACGTCCCTCCACCTGGTCTTCGACTCCTGTTTACACTAGACATGACTCCCTTAATTCAGGCCTTGTGTGTATCCCTGTCTTTACGCTTTCCTAGCTTAGCCCTCTGTATCGCCATGAGGGAAGACAAGAGAAGGGTGGACGCTCGTGCCCCATGGTGCCACATGCTCCTAGCAGAGAAACTGTTCTGTTTCTAGTCCACACTCGTGAGGTCGCCAGCAGCCCTTCCCCCTCCCCATATGAGGCTTCATAAGCTTGAAGCATGCTCGCCCTGGAGAGTAATCTGCCTCCTTTAGAAGCTCAGTTCTGTCTCTAGTCCACATCAGATGAGGCCTATGGGGGTCATATCCCTGTCGCTCTTTAAAACCATGTTGTCACTCACCAGCATTCCTCCTGCACCATCTACAAATCCTTGGAAATCTGCATCTAGTAGCGACCCATAAGATTTAGGGGAAGGGCAACCAAAAACAGATACACAAGGCCATCCAAACAAATCTCTGGCTCCTCCTTACTTTTCTCTCCCCTCGCTATTTATTCCCCTATCAAGGGCAGACACTGATCTAGTTCATCGATCGCCAAATCAGCCTCCATCTTCTCACCACTCTCTACGTACTCTGGTCCCACTCACATTCTCCCATTCTTCCTGCCTCAGTCCTCCAGAAATGTTTGCAGCTTCTCCGACTCCCAAAATGAATATGTGGCCCCCTCAATTTTCACTTTGACTGTGGCCGGATATACCATGAATAAATCAAGCCCCCATTGTCTCATCCCATCCATCAATGTATTAAACTGCTGTCTTTTCTTCTGTATTCTTTGGGACACGTCTTGGTGTAGGGTTAGCTTGTGGCCTTTGTATATTAACTCTTTCTTATTTCTGAAAGCCACCAATAAGGTCTGCCTGTCTGGATAGTGATGTAGCCGGAAGATCACCTGTCTAGGGGGTTGCCCATTCTGAGGCCTAGGAGCCAAGGCCCTGTGTGCTCTCTCGACTTTAGGCTTAGACTTAGGCATGTCCATATCTAGCAACTTCAGCAAAGTCTCTTTAGCAGGCTCCCTCCCTTCCTCCATTCCCTCTGGCAGGCCCCTGATGCGCAGATTATTTCTCCGACTATAATTTTCCTGATAATCTAATGCTTCTTTAAGCTCCTGTACCTCCTTTTCTAACTTTTGTATTTTGGAGGGGCTTTCACTGCTTTGGTCCTCGAGGTCCAAGATTCTTTGTTCCACCTCCACAATCTGCCTCGTATGCTGCTTCAATTCTTGTGCTAGCCCCTTCAGAGTATTCTCCAGGCTTTCCCAGTGTGGTTTAAAGTCGGCCAGCATTTGCTCCAACACCGCCCTGCTAATTGTAGCTTCCTCTGCTGCCGACAGTGAAACTGGGCCTGGTCCACCACTTGTGCTTCCCTCATGGAGTGGAGTTTTCTTGGCGTTTTTACCTGCTTGGCGTGCCGACTTGCCCGAGGTGATGTATTCATCCATCTCCTCGGTATTAGGGCAACTCTTTTCAGTTGAGCAAATTATTAATTTACTTAATTAAGCACTTTTATTTTCATAATACAGACAGAGCTCCGGGGTAGTGCGACCAGTCCAATTAGCTGCTCATCAGCGCCATAATCCACCTTTTAATAATATCCCATTTCTGCTCTGCATCCATCTCCTTCCTTATGCACCCTAGTTTCCCTTTCAGTACTTCCTGCATCCTCCCAAAGTCTGCCCCACTGAAGTTTACTACCTGAGTAACTGATTTCTCTGGCTCTCTGCACATTGTGATATTAAACCACACCATTTGGTGATCGCTGTCGGCTAGTGGGTCCTCCACCTTTATTTCCCTTACTGTCTCCCCATTCAACAACACCAGATCTAAAGTGTTCGTTAGCCTAATAAGTACACTAACCAACTGGGTCAGGAGACCCTCCTGGATTGCGCTCAAGAGCACTTGCTCCCTAGCACTGGAGGTGACTGGAATGCTCCAGTAAACCCCGAACTTTGTTGATTCCCTTGAGGTACTTCAAAGTTTCTATCACGTCCCCCCCTCTCCCTCCTTTCCTCAAGGGTATACTTATTAAGCTCCTTTAGTCTCTCTTTGTATGGCTTCTGTTGCAGACCCTGCATCATTTTAGTTATCCTCCTCTGGACTGCCTCCATCCTGTCTATGTCCTTGCAGAGATGGGGTCTACAGAACTGCACACAGTACTCCAGGTGGGGTCTCACCAACTGTCTGTACAGAGGGATAACAACTTCTTGTTTTCTACTGGTGATGCCGCTCCCTATACATCCCAGTATCCCCCCAGCCATCACTACTGTCTTCTCACATTGCTTGCTTACCTTTAGGTCATCTGATATGACTACCCCCTGGTCCCTTTAGATTTTTGTTGTCGTTACAACCCCCACTGTGTACTCTTCCCCTGGGTTTTTGTTCCCCAGGTGCATTACTTTGCACTTCTTTGCATTGAATCGAAGCTGCTATACTTTAGGTTACAGTAATGAGCTATGAAAGAGTTTGGTACGTCCAGCAGACCTGGGTTTGATTCCCACAACCTCCACTTGCATACTGTGTGACTCTGAGCAAGACACTTAACCTCCCCAGTGCTCCTGGGTCACCCCTGAAAACAGGCACTTGTGCCTATTGGGCTTTACTCAGTTACCAAAAGAATAAAATAAAAAAAATGAATTACCCCACTTCTGTTCTTTCTATGTATGTATGTATGTATGTATGTGTGTATGTATCTGTCTGGCTGTCTATCTACCTACCAATCTATGTGTGTGTGTATGAGTGCTGGCTTAATAGAAGATACCAGAAATATCTTTATGAGTTGTACTTGAACTCTGACCACATGAGTGGTGAAGCCACACATGAGGTCAATAGGGGTCAAGTACAACAAATGAAGGTAGTTCTGATATCTTCTATTAAGCTGGCACATATTGGATGTATTCACCTCTGTGTTGTATGTCATGTGCATTCAAAGCCCAGGCAGCATTTTAACATTTTTGGCATTTCAGCATTTATGGAAAGAGGTAATGCATTTAAAAATGTTCACTGCTACTGGTTTGTAAGTACAGTCGTAGTTATACAAAGATCGACCGGTATTGCGGTATACCATTGTTGTGGTAAACAAAAACATGGTATAGCACAGTTGGGGAAAAAAACTCATTGAATAACAATTGTTTACAGCAACTGTGGTATACTGCAATACCAGTCAACCTTTGTATAACAACTACCGCAAATATGAGTACGATGTCTTTAGTCAAATAGTGATATTGTATTAGTGTGGTATCATTAACTAGTAATATCTTATGAGTGTGACATCATTAGCTAGTGATATCTTTTGATTGTGACATCATGAACGAGCAATATTTTGATACATTTTATATTAAATAAATGACATAACTAGTTATCTGTGGTTTTTGTATCACCACTATTGTATATACACACACACATAAATATATACAGGTGCTATTCATTGCAAAAAACTGCATTAATGCACCAGTTATGGTTCAACTTACCACCGCAAAAGTAGGAAAATGTGGTGTAAGGGTTCCAACCCTAACTACCAACTACACAAGTAGCCACAAACATCATCAGGTAAGACAAATAGCATACAACTCTTTCCAGAGGACACAAATGCAGTAGCACTGATGTGCTACCTTCATGGATTTATATCAGTGATAGGCATACCGCAAGACATACACGCTCACTTCTGGGTTCAGGTAGAAATCCACAATAATCAAATCATAACACTACTTCTTTGTGTAGAAGTGCAAGCCACTGCAGCCATAGGTGTAAATCCACAATAGGTCCCCATGGGGCCAGTGCTTTTGTATCATACACACTGTCAGACATACACACAGTTCTAGCAGCAGAAGCACAGGCCCTTGAGGGGCCTGCAGTTCAGGAGCTGCAGGTGTTAGACATGCACACTGACCTCTGACTGCAAAAGCACAGGTCCCATAAAATCCATGATACCAAAATTACAACAGTACTCCTGTCTACAGAAGCACAGGCCCCTGAGGGGGCCTGCACCTGTGCTGCTTCAGGTATAAGACATATAGACTGACATCTGGCAGTGGGGCTTGCACTTCCACAGCTGCATATAGAAATCCATACTACCCAATTTGCAACAGCACTTCTGTCTGTAGACACGCAGGCCCCATAGGGCCAGTGCTTGTGCAGCCACAGGTTCTCATGCATGCTATAAGACATATGCCCACAGTTGTGGCTGCAGAAACATAGACCCCTTTGGGGATTCTACAAGGGACAGATTCTTTCAGAAAAAGTTGCCTCCAGAGCAGCCCTGCCCTCTGAGGCAATGCTGCCTTGAGGGTTGTACTTATGGATCGGGCTGCCTCCCAGGCAGGGCTTTAACTTCTACAGCTAAACAGCTGAGCTTCACTGCTGTGCCACCTTGGTCTACAGTCTGATAAACAAGAAATTGTAAGTCTGAATCCAGATAAGATCATCTCAGAGAATTTCACTGGAGTTGTGACCCATGGCGGCGTGGAGTTAGAATAGTAAATATTTATTTATTTATTTCAGTTTCAGAATAATACCTTTGAGCTGGGGAGCTTGTTTACAAAGGTTCCAAGTCAAAGATAACAGGATAAGACATTGGGTGCAAGCAGTATCACAGCAAAGTTAATACAATGGTTATACATTAAGTTGGAAATAACAAAAGTGCATGTTTGTTACAAAAGCCATAAGTAAAGAAGTGAGGGTGCGAGAGTTAAGATGATTTAGAGAAAAAGTGCAAAGCGATAAAATGGTAGCAGCCCAAGAAGGCTTTGTCAGGGGGATGGAGGGGGAGTTGTGGATTGGTGTAATGAAGTAGGAAGAAGGGATTTGTACAGGAATCACCTGTTTGTTGGCCATGGGCCAGTGTGCTTCTAAGAGGAGCAGACACATTGAGTTGCCTGCACAAGTAGGAGGCAGAGCTCCCATTTGAAGGGTCCAATTTTCTCAAAGTTTATGAGGGAGGCCGGGAGATCATTTATATTCTGAGGCCCTCAATAGGACAGTGCACGCTGGGCAAACGAGGTTCGTCTAAAAGGGATATGGAGTATACCTTTAGCTGCACTTCTCATATATTTAGCTGGTAGTATGCACTGCAAATACCTACCATGGATGCAGGGAAGTGGCCAAGCAGTGCCTTTTTACCATGCAGATGGCCCTGATATTTTGTCCTAAGATGTAGTGGGAGCCATCCTGTTTCAGAGTAAAGGCTACACGTGTGTGCCAAATGCTCTGCCCCCAAGACCAGCCTGCATGTCTTATTTAGGAGTGTTTTAATTATTTTCAAGGCTGTGTCACTCCCAGCACTATTGATTACCAGCCCGTGGTCAATTATTGATAGTACCGGGCTCCAGGTTACTAAGTTCAATGCCTCAGGAGACAATGCCTGCTTTGGCCATACAGGGATTCCGAGCTTTATGTTAGCTGTTTTCACTACATGGTCAATGTGAGTGGAGAAGGACAGAATGTCACTGAGGTAAACCCCTAGGTATTTGAAGGAGCTGACTTGTTCAAGTGTGCCCCTTTTTGGCTGTGGATGTTCAATGGGCCAGTTCCTTTCTTGCTATGGGGCATGGAGAATAGCCTAACATTTGTCTTTTTATGGTTGAGGAGGAGTTTGTTTTGTGAGAACCATGCCTCTAGTTTTTGGAAGCTGTCCTGTAGTGCCGAAGTTATTTTGGCCAGTTGTTTTCCCAGGACTGAGATTACAGCATCATCTGCGTACAATAGCATTTTTGCTGGGCAAGCAGAGGGGAAGAGAGTTTATGAATAAGTTGAGGAGCAGAGAGCTGAGTACTGATCCTTGAGGGACACTCATGGACACTTCCCTTGGGTCAGAGACATACCCACTTATTTGTACATACTGAGTTCTGTGAGATAGGTAGATACTGAACCAGGAGACAGTTTCACAGGATAGGCCAAGGGTCAGTAGGTTTGTTAGTAGGATTTGGTGGTTCACTGTGTCTAATGCTTTCATGAGGTCTACGATGATGGACCCCACTGCCATACCATTGTGAAGAGCATCATACAGGTGAGTGGTGAAGTCTATAAGCACAGTCATGGTGCTATGATTTTTACGAAACCCATGCTGTTGTGGACAAAGAAGGGAATATTTATTCAGATATTCAGAAAGCTGATCTGGTACAATCCGCTCAAGAGCTTTTGATAAGGGGGGTAGAATTGAAATGGGTCTTTAGTTGGCTAGAGAGGTTCTGTCCCTGCTTTTGTAGATGGGCTTGACAAGTGCTGTCTTCCAGTTTTCAGTGAAGACTCCGGTTTTTATGGATAAATTAAATATTTTGGTGATGGACTCGGAAAGCGTGTCTAGAGTGAGAGCAATGAGCTTCATATCAATCAAATCACCTCCAGTCCTTGTTTTACCTAGGACCCTCTTGATATATTTTATGGATAGTGCCCTAGTGATTACTGAGTGAATATATAGAAAAAGGGACGTAAATGTGAGAAAGAATAAGTGTAACAGTAAAGTCCTGCTCAGAGGCAAGGATGCCCTTGAGGCAACTTTCGCTGAAAGAATACATCCCTTGTGGGGACTGTGCTTCTGCAGTCACAGCTACACATTCACAAAGGTAGCACATCACTGCGATTGCATTTGTGTCATCTGGAAACAGTTATATGTTTGTCTTACCTGATGATGGCTATCTGTGGTTGCTTGTGGGGTCTTGTCTTTTGCTGCTTGGAAGGGGGAAGTTAGGGTTTGAAACCCTAATGCCACATTTCCCTACATTTGTGGCAGTAACGTAAACCATAATTGGTGCATTAATTGCAGTTTTTTTGCAAAAAGTGTCCTTTCATTTTGAGATAGTGTAATCGTATCCTCAGTCATGCAAGCCCCAAAAGGACCTGTGTGAACAGATGCCATCACTCAAGGGAAGAGTCTGCCCACCTGCAGAAGTGCAGCATCCTCAAGGCTCTGCACTTCTGGATGACAATGGGTGTCAAGAATTTATAGGACTGTCTGGTGGGCTGAAAAAGTGTAGATCCCTTTAATCTCTGTGCTTCTACGTGGCTACAGACACATACATGCAGAACAAAGAGTCCATCAGATAGTCAAAGCATAGCACCCTCAGGCAGCCAGAGGTGCAGTGCCATATGCCAAGAGAAGATGTTCCTTCACTGTATGGTTCTTGGGCCTGTACGGCCAACCCTGCACCCTCCCTCCCTTCTCAATCTGGGGTGTGGTGCCACTTAGCAGTGCCATCCCCCCAGCCTTGGCCCATCCAGATGGTTCACGGAGTTTGCCCCTAGCTCTGCTCACCAGCATGCTATCACAAAGCACTACCTACTGGTTGAAAGTCTGGCACTGCATACAATATTTGTCAATATTGTTTTTTTGTTTTTTGTATTTTGACCCCAAATTTTCAACATTGTCAGTATATGATTCCCCCTTACAAACAGGACATGTAGCATTTATAGAATACTTGCTGAAATGTCATTTTGTATCACAAGTGTGACAACGCATTTCAGCCAGGATTTGAAAAATAGCATGTTACATTCATGAGGTGATGTGAAAAAATTACTTGTTGAAAGTTTGGAGTCAAAATCTAACAGTTTGAGTGGAGCCTGGGTTGTAGTTTGCTCCTGATGTCTTGAAAAGATGCGCTACTTAAGCTGCCAGTGACTCCTCCCCCCCATTCTCAGCCAGTCGCCATTCATACCATAAAAAAAGCCAGTAATTAACTGAACAGTTCATTTTGTATAGAAAAACGCTGTTTATCTATTCCCTTCCTGGTATCGTGTGTGACCCACCCTATCCTCTTACTTTTCTGTGATACTGCAATCCCCTCTCATCACTTGGAAGCTCCTTAGCTCACCCCTCATGCCCTGTAGGGCTCAGCAAAAGCACCAGCAACCAAACTATCTGTGCCTGGATGCATTGTATCACATTCACCAAAAGAACCAGCACTGAAACTCTTCAGAAAGCTTTGGGCAACACTGGTCCAGTCACCGGTCCCTAGTTCTTGCAGGTCATTGTTATACATTGCCTTGGTGAAACATATGTTTAAGTGGGCTTTTTATCTTTTTAAGAAATAAGTCCCTATGAAATTTAATAAGCTCCTTGCTCAGAGCCAGTTCTTTTGGCTGGTTGGTTGGTGTCCTTTTAACAAAAGCCAGAATAGCAGCACTCTTTCATGATGAAGCAGTTGAGGAGTACAGTGTGAAATTAATACCACAAGTTAACTGATTGTTGTATCGGGAGTCTGTGACATGGGCATTTTCAAAGCTTGCCAAGCACTGACTCCTGATTCAGAATTACACAGTGGCAAGCTGATGGTCCTCAGCATAAGGAGTATATACATAAATTTGAATACCAAATATTTAAAATACAAAACACACACACAAAAGCCACTGTTTATTATTTATAGCTTACCTAACAGTTAATTACAGTTTGTTTCCTACTTCCTGCAATGCATCTGTTAGGGTTCCAGTGATAAACATTGAGAAATGCTGTGTTAGGATTTCCAACCCTAACACCCCACTTCACCCCTGCACACACCAACGGGCATTGGGGGGCTGCCATGGAGTTGTCAGCCCTAGCACTCACCCCATTCCATGAATAAATAAGCTGAGATTGGTACAGTGTAGGAGAATGGGGTGAGCATTATGGCTGACAACCCCAAGGCACACCCCCGGTGCCTGTTGGTGCATGCCGGGTGGGGTGGAGTGTTAGGACTGGAAACTCTAACACCACATTTCCCAACTTTTGCCTCTGGAACCCTAACTGATGCATTGCAAAGCTTTTTGCAATGATTTCTTTACTTTTTGAGAACGTATACTCGTAGCATTATTTGCTTGAGGGAGTGCCGGGCCCTCCAGGCCCTGCATTCCCATCCATCCATAATTTTAGAGAGATTTTAATTGTATCCCATCACTCCATAATCATATCCTTATTTCTGCATGTATCCCATCATTGCATACTGGTATCCATATTTGCTTGTGGGTGTGTAGGGGCCCCCCATCCATTCATGAGTACATGGGGTAAGGGAATCATTTTTTAGATGGATGAATCCTTTTCCACAAATTGTGAAAAAGGATCCTTCTTCGCTAAATGCTTTTTTGTTATTTGCATCAAAGGTTTTCACCACTTAAGAAAACATATTTCCAGGCATAGAACCAAAAAAGTTACCCCAAAATCAAGGTCTATGGGCCCAGATTAGGCAAACACAACTGTTGCCACATTCCAAATCAAAGTACTTTTTGAGTTTTTTATGTTTTCTGCCACCGTTAACTGAAAACAAGATGGCGGCAACATGGAAGAGGATTCTGCATTTGTGGCAAAGGATTATGTGTTTGAGGCAAAGGATTCTGCATTTGGAAGAAAGAATCCTTTGCTAATTTGGACATCCTTTTGGTCTCATAGGAAATAAAGGGAAACATTTAATACTTTTTCACCAAACCTTCAAAAGACACCACTGTGTCCCTAGACCCTATACACTCTAAAAATTTCAGACCAAACCTCCAAACTGTTTTCATGCAGCAGCATGACAAAGAAAATGGTAAATTCCACATTTTTGACCCCACCATATCTCCACACCCACATATCTGACCAGAACAAATCTGGCCACATTAAGACATCTGTGGTCCCTGATGCAAAATGTCATGCAAATCACTTAAACTGTTATGAAGTTAGTAAAGTGCAAACTTTTGCGTTTAACATAAAAGTCACTGCTCAACCCTAACTATACTGGTACGACCGCGCCGATTTAAGATATATACTTTGGTGTTACGATAACTTATTCTCTATAAAATTGTCCGGATTTAGAGCTGAGAAAAGTTTTATATTTATTAATTTATTTTTTTTTTTTTGCTTTGGTATGAACAGCTATTCAGACAAAGAGTAAATGTTTCAAGGTAAATAAAATTCTAACATGTGAGTCCTAGCAGACACTTAATTAGGTTGAATATGCTTACTTAGTTATTGTTACCATTAAAATTTCTTTTTACAAATATTGACTAATGACATTTACTAATGACTTCCAGAGATGTTGCCATAGGGAATTGAATCCCAACGTTTAAGTTGTTAATAATATTCAGGGAATAACCAATTTGTGACATTCTACTAAGAATATAATCTAAACAAGGAAAAAATAAACACCACTGAGAATGACTGATGCTATGACAAATGCATTACCACTTAAAGAAAAAATCAGCTCCCAGTCCAGGCCATACATTTTAAAGTGAAATTTATTCACAAAAGTGCATCAGTGCAAAAATACTGGCTCACAAGGCGATATGCCATAAGGCAAGTTCACATCTTACATTTTGCTTGGTTAAACACCAAGCTTCATCAGAGATGAGTAGCAACAACATAACAAAATTTAAATTATGCTCACACATGTGCAAGTGAAACACAATTAAACTCAAAACATTAAGTGAATGATTAAAAACTGCATTCCTGCATTTAATTGTATACATAGCAGTATGATAAATCAAGCAAATTTCTAGATTAGTACTCAGCCACTGTTTACTTATTTAATCAACAATTAGCTGCTATCACAAAATGCAGGGAGTTTCCAATTATCAATTGCTTATTTAGCAGCTAGGTACAAATGATGTCCAGAGGAACCCAATCATTTTATAATTACTACCCCACATTTAAACTATCTTAATGAAATAGATGCCCAATTTAGCTGGAATCTCTTTTACATCCATCATTTCATTACTCCAGCATCTAAAAAAGATTTCATACATTTGTTAATGCTACTTTTGCTATTTTGGCCAATGCCAATATTAGCTCTCTACTTCAAAAAAAGAAGAAATATATTACATGAACTAAAAACTAGTTCTGTGACACTGTTTAATGGACATTTATATAAAAATGTATTGTCATGTACAAACACATCTCAATTTCCATATATAGACATACATTGTTTCTGATAAAACCCTAACTAACATAACCCACTAGTTCACAGGAAGACTGCCAAATCTATATTGTCATTCAGTCCCATACCTTCTCTGGACCTCAGTACAAATATCCAAAAACTTTCTCTTTGCCCCATCTTTCATTTTAAATCACCACCTCTTGGTCCCACCATTGCTTTTTCAAGTCCTGTAAGCGTAATATCATGTTTTATCTTAGTATCCCTACATTTAGCAACAAGCTGAACTATACCATGTGTCATATCATGCTTCTCTAATGCTCTAAGATGCTCCCCAATTCTAACTTTAAATTCTCATGTAGTTCATCCTATGTAATAAAACCCACATGAAAACTGTAATAAATATACCACTGCAGTAGTATAATACAAAATCAGATCCTTAGTTTTGAAGTGCTGATGTGTAATTGGGTTCTGACATGTATTTGTCACAGTTACAAAAGGACAGAATTTACAGTTTCCACATCTTTTGGTTCCAGCTGGAAGATGAACTTACCAAATAGTACTATTTTTAGTTTCTACTGGTAAATAAAATCTAACCACTTTATCTTTTACCGTTGGAGCATGTGTATAAATGACCCTAGGTCCATCCCTTATATGTTGTTTAATTTTCTCATCAGTTTTTAATATCCCCCAATTGTCATGTAGAATTTTTTTCAAACCTGTACACCTAGTACTGTATTGGGTGACAAGTCCAGCAGACCGATGTTGATTATTCTGTCTGTGAATAAATGGTCTCGATGCCAAAGTTAAATTTCTATCCATGTTTTCCACAGACTTAGCTGCCTTATGTATCACCTCCCTTCCATACCCATGTTCCTCAAACCTTTGTATTTGTTTATCTTTATAAACATCAAAATCTTGTCTCCTGCTACAGTTCCTTAATGTCCTGATCATTTTCCCCTTAGGTATATTATGACATATATATCCGGGATGGAAACTACTAGATAGCAATAAACTATTTCTATCCATTGGTTTGGAAAATAATGAAGTACCAATTTAACTACCCCCTCCATCTTAAAGACTCTAAGATCAAAACAATTAATTTCATCCTTATTCACTATTAATTTGAATCACAAATGTTCATTAGTGGAATGTAACCAATTAACAAAATCTGAAAACAGCTCATTTTTTCCCCCTCCAGACCACAATAATATCATCAATAAAGGGACGCCAAAAATCCAGATATTTAAAATATCAATTTGTGGTGTCACTGTGAATCCAAACTTGCTCCCACTTACCTACATAAAGATTTGCGTAACTTAGTGCCATTGTGGCCCCCATGGCAGTACCTTTTATTTGTTTATAACTACCTTGAAACAAAACAATATTTTAATCTAATATCAATTCAGCTAATTGTAACAGAAAAGCTGTTGGGACTTCATGAGGAAGGGGTCTCTGGTCCCAAATATACTCCAATGCATCCAAACCACCACTATGTGGCACATTAGTATATAATGCATCCACATCCAAAGTGGCAAGGAGACAGTTACTATCCACTTCCATGGATTCAAGAATGTTTATAATATCAGTAGAGCCTCTAAGATATGATGGTAGACCCTGTACAATCAGTTGAAGATAGGCATCCACAAATTTAGATAATGATTCAGTAAGCCAGTCTGCCCCAGAAATGATTGGTCTACTTGGAGAGTTCAAGGGGTCCTTATATATTTCCAGTAAACAGTATATAGTGGGTACCACTGGATGTGCAACCACTAATGCTCTATACTGTAAACTAGTAATGAACCTATTAATTAACCCTTCCTCAAGGACACAATCTATTTTTCTTTTTAGTCCCCATACATTGTTGCCAGGAATCTGCTAATTGTCTATGTATTTCAGTTATATATTTTATTTTATCCATAATAACTATTGCCCCACCCTTATCTGCACTTTTAATTATTATGTCCTGATTTGTGGATAAATTCTCAAGTGCTATACGTTCTCTTTTAGTACAGTTGTCATACCATCTAGGTGGAGAGTCATTTACAAGTTTTTCAATATCAGATTCACATTTTTACAAAAATCGACACTGCCAGACTAAATGCAGGACAATAACTAGATTTAGTTTTCAAACCAGTATTGACAATTTCAACATATCTGGACTGACTAGTACAGTATGGGCTGCACGCCCATTGGCTCTTGCTCTGAACCAATGGGCATGCAGCCATACCGAGCTGTCAGTCAGCAGGCAGTGGGGCAGCAGGAGAGTGGGGTGCTGCCGCCCAACGGCTGATGGGGGGTAGCGGGGTGGTGGGGGGATAGAGGAATGCCACCCATGATCAGGCTAATCACAGTCCACTGGACCACCAGGGATATTGGACTTTGGGGGGGATGACTGATGCCTGTGATCGGGGCATGGGGGGGCACTGCCAGGTGCAGTGGGAACATGTGATGGCAACCCACAAGTGGCAGCTGCTGTGTTGTGCCTGCAATGCAGCAGCTCACCTAATGGGTGGCCTAGAGACTATTCCTTTTTTTAAGCCTAACTTGTGCAAGCGCAGGTAGGGGTTGCGCCTGCATAGCTCTGCGGCCGGGGTGAATATCGGGCTGTGCAGTTTATGCACGGCACACCCCCACCTACCCAGTTTGCATACATTACTGATGCACCGCACATCGGGATTTGCAGCGCGCGACTTTTCCTTCTAAATATCGCATCAAGACATCAGTGGGTTGTGCATGGCGCAACACCATTGCACCATGCGTAACCCTTTTGAATATCTGGGCCTAGGTGTACATTTTTAAGAATAAAACAATGGAATATTACAAAAACCCAAATACTAAATCTTCAGAGAAAACAACTATATTTTCATTTGCTAGATGCAATTTGCATAGTAGAGATCGTGTTTCCAAAATGTCCTTTGGAACACAGAGGTTTATTGATTAAATTTTTAAATAATAATCAAGTTCCAGAACATATATGAGATTTTCACTGGCTGGCATGCCACGAGAAAATTTAAGTAAAATCGAATCAAAAACACAAGCCACAACATGACAGATTTTGCTCTAGATTAACTTGTATACAAAAAGGAAAACAATAGAACATTTATTGTTTCATTGTACTTTTATTTCAGGATTTTGGACTTTGGTTGCACAGCAATGGGGTGACACCATTTTCAGTACAATCACATATGCAAATATTATGTATGGCATTTTCAATATAAAGTGACATAAATGGCACAAAAGTACTTTGCAGATACTAATGTTTTTTTTTTTTCAAATGGAACATCTGGTCTATGAGATGTAATTTTGCTTTACAACAAAAAGAAGGGAATCACATAGAATTACTTGGGGGAAATCACACAGGGTATGAGACAAGTTTATGATAAGGAAAATAAATCCTAACAAAAGAAAAACTGTTGGAGCTATGGATAGGTCTTCCATGGATTACAGATAATGACACTTCGGTAACATAAGGTAATAGGGCTATAGTATATAAAACAAATATTTTTACTTGAGGAAAACAAATGGAAAACTGTTTTTTTATATAAATAAGCGATCTTCTTATGTTTGTTTGTTGGGTATAAAAATGTTTTTTCTCCTCATTAAGGAGCGGTATTTCTTTCAAAATAATTTTATTTTCTTGTTTATAATTTTGTACATATACTAGACACTGTGTAGATTGTCTTACTAAATGATTGAATGTATGTTATTTTCAATAAAAACTTCCCCTACTCTGTCAGTAGGGGGAACCACTGACCATGGTGAAGGAGGAGCCAGATGGAGCTCAGACGGTGGAAGGGACAGCAGAAAAGCACCCTGCTGTGGGTGGCCAGCATAGCATCCCAAAAGATGATTCCTCAATAGTGATGGAAATGACAGCAGCAGCAAATACAGCAGAGGAAGTCTCCGCTATGGAGACTGATGAGGACCAGGATAGAATGGATTTACTAGAAGCTGAACAACAATTGGACTGTACTGCATCTCAACAAAAAAAGGAACTATTGACCCAGACTACAAAACTTGATGAAGACTACTCACGGCAAAAGAAGCAGCTAGAGGAGCAAAGGAAATGCAATCCTATGCCAGGAACTTTTACACCAGTTCTAGCACTCTTTGTTTTTGGTGCTGCAAAACCTCCGATGACGAGCGGGTCGGCAAAAACAACCAAGCAAACTTCCACAGAGAAGGAAGCAGGCTGGACACCAGCAACAGCCTTGCAAGGTGCTGGCTGGTTACAGCACGCAAACAGGTCCTGGATACCAGACCCAGACATCCCACTACCAGGATCTAGGGTTGAAGGATCACTGCCAGGTAACAACAGCGCTGGCTCTGTTAACCTGGCAACAGTGCAGAAGGAAACCCCCACAACTTCAGGGGAACAAAGGGCAACCTCGATACCGAATATTATCATCACAGTGGTACAGAATAAAAATACCAGCTCAGTTGTGAATGACACTATGAATACCACGACTAGCAGAACTAAACAGTGTACTGTGAAGTGGGGGGAGCTCCTTCTGCAACACAGCAACAGAAGGAGGCTAATTCACAGAATGGGAGTGATTTAACCACAGATACTGAAAACTGTGACCTTGGAGACAGCTCTGAGGAGCTCAGCAAGGTGCAGCAACACACTAGACATAACTCCCAGGAAGCTGCTATCTCCTTTTCGTCTCTAGAGAACTCCTCAGAGGTATTCTTTGAGGGACTTGCAGATGTGGCACCACCAACTTTAATTACAGACAATAATACTGTAGGGGACAATAACAATGCACAAAATAACTCAGATAATACTGATAATTCTGAAGCACAAGTTATGTATGCAAGCCTTCTTAAAAAAACCTTTGGAGAAGACAAAAAAGTGGCATGCAGTTAGACTACGCTATATAGGAGGGCTAGAGTTACCCCCCCCCAGACAAGTTTTATGTAGGCAAGCAATTGTTAAAACAAGATATGGGATTCACACCTGCAGAGGTGTATGCCCTTATACATGCCCCTGGGGAAGTGACTTTCGATTTAAGCTTCAGATCTACTGCTTTGTTAGATAGATTTTGGTTTTTGTATAATAGTTACAAAAACACACCCCATGGGCCCCCTTCCAGGCTATCCCACTTACAAAGCCCACCTTCAAGCTGGTAACCATTTTGTTCCAAAATGAAAGGGTAAATATTACAGATATTCTATATTGGTTAGGGACAACATGTGATGTACAGGTTACACCAGAACCTATTGTTGATGAAGAGTGCTTTTGGATGGGGTATGGAAAGTGAAGGTCAAATTGTGCCAAGACAATTCTAGTCTTAAACACCTTCCCAATTGTTTCTATTTCGGAAAAGACAACAGGGTCCTTTTCTACTAAGGACAACCATGACAGTGCTACAAATGTGGTTCCCCTAGACACCAAAGTAATAATTGTGAAGTATTACGCTGTTTACACTGCAGCAGCATGGGCCACACCAGTGCTCGATGCACAGTCCCCCCAGTCAGTCATCTATGTGACAAAACCAGCCACTCTGTTTTCTCATGTCCCTGGGCTTCTCATAACAATGGAAACAGTGATTTTACAAAACACAATTTTTATATAAACAAGGCAACCAGGCAAGCAGCAGGCAGCGGGAGAACCCCCCTCCCGCCCCAGGACAATAGGAGATAACCCCCCCCATCTCAATCTTCAAGGCAAGAGGAAAGACATTCTTCTGAGATGCCCAGACAGGAAGAGAGAGAAGCCCCACCAGATCCCCCAGAGCCCAGCGGAAGGAACCTCCAAGATGGAGATGCCTCCCCCCCACACCACCAGCACAAACAGGACCAATTTTTCAAGTAGTGACTACAAAAATGCACACTGATAGAAGACAAAATGAGGAAGGAATACTACTACAAAACAAATATGAGATCCAACAATGGGAGAACACAGAAATGGGGGAAGACTCAGATGAGATGTCTGAACACTCATCAAGCAAAGGGAGAGTTACAGAACAAGAAGAAAATACATCCCAGGTAGAAGTAAAGGTAAAGAAAAAAGATGTATGGGTACAAGATACAGTGTAAGGAAAAAAAAACTGCCAGACTGATAGTGATACCTCATGAATTGTGATTTGCACTTGGCTTCTTTGAACACGAATAGCTTAAAATCTGAAAGGAAAAGAAAATCAACCTTTCAGTATTTTAACCAAAATTATTAAGATGTGATACTGTTCTAGGATACTCAGTTATTTACCACCATGGAACTGCAAACAGCCAGTGCAAATTGGATATGGGGACCATCATATTGGTCTGTAGGGGAGGACACATGTAGTGAGATAGAAATTTGTATAAGCAATTTGTATAAGCAATCCGCTAATAAAAATCATTAGAGTTCTGGATATTCATCCAGGTTGAGCTATGCTCATGGATTTCACTTTAGACCAACAGAATTTTCGACTGATTAACATATGTGCCCCACAGGAAAGAGCTAGTAGAACACATCTTTTCGGCCTAATCCAACCATACCTGCTCACAGCAAGAGCAGTGTTATGAGGGAGAAAGATTTTAACTGTAGCAGGCTTAAACGGGATAGGGGGCTTAAGACAGAGAAAACCTTCTGTGATGCAGGACTCCTGAAAATAATTATTACCCAGACAAAATTAACTGATGTCTTTTATTCACAGCATCCCACCCCCCAATGCATTTATTTTAGAGGTACCCTAAAAACAAGACTAGATTATTGGTTTGTCTCCCCATATATCCCCATAGTATACTCCAAGGTACACCCAGTAGCAACATCTGATCATTCCTTATTAGAATGCATAATTTTCTATTCTCCAGAAATAACACTGGGAAAAGGGTATTGGCATTTCAATTCCACCCTATTAGAAATAACAGAGATAAAACAAGGTTTTGAAGACACAATAGAAGCAAGGAAATCAGTTATATTTCTATATGAGAACCCTCCTAGAATGGTGGGAACAGAGTAAAACAGACTTTATTAGCTATTTTAAAACAACAGGACAGCTTACTGGTATATACAAAACCATACAATACAAACAGCTCAGGCAACAGTTATATGGGTTGATTTTCTTACAAATTGAGACTGGACGGGACTATACTGAGCAAATCAAACATGCTAGACAAGATACGGCAGCAAGCCAATATGACAGGAGCAAGTCTCTAGAATTTGAACAGAAGTATTTAATGAAAGAGACACAAGTACAGGTTAACCCTTACGAGACTTGCATGACTCAGACTAATATGAAAGTTCTAACAGCTGTAAAGAAAGGTGAGCAGGACATCACAGAGAGTGTAAGCAATATGACTGAGATAGAACAATACTTAGTAGCATTATATGGTTCAGAACATAGGATTTCAGAAGAGGCCATTAGATGGCTCCAACACTGTAAACTACCACAATTACCAGAACAAGATAAATCTGTACTGGTAGATCCAGTCACAGAGGAGTTAGCATCTGCAATAGAACAATTAAAACTAGGAACTGCCCCAGGACCAGATGGACTACCCCATAAATGTTATAAAGAACTAATCAAATTCATGTTACCCGAAATGGCCAAAATTTATAACTATATTTTACAACATATGGAGCTTCCTCAATCAATGTACGATGATCTAGTGCTTTTAATTCACAAGAAAGGTGACAAAGAAATTTTGGATAATTGGAGATCAATCTCACTACTAAACTCTGATTTTAAAATCCTTACAAAAATACTAAGTAATAGGTTGATCTCTACCATCTTGCCATTAATTCATTATAGACAAGCATGTTCTGTACCCGAACAGAAAGTCCAAGACCTATTGATTCTTATTAGAGAACTATTAGAAAAAGGAGAAAATGAAGAATTAACAGGATTCCTTTTAAACATTGATCAATCCAAATCTTTCGACAGGGTATCTCATCAGTACCTCTGGTTATGTCTAGAACAATATGGCCTCCCCAAAAAATATATTCGGTGGATTCAGATGTGTTATAAACAAGCCAACATTTCTCCATATGTAAATGGACATATTGGGAAAGCTTGAAATATTAAGATAGGGTTCAGGCAAGGATGCTCGCTCAATCCCATTTTATATATTCTGTCCCTAGACCCATTAATCAGAAGTATCAGCATACATCCAGAGGTACGAGGCCTGTCAGTATCCAGCCAAGACTGTGAAATCAAGACTTTTAGGTTATGTGGATTATTTATGTATCATACTGGCAGATCATCCTTCAGCCACACCAGCAGCACATATTTTAACTGATTTTGCAAAGATATCAGGATCTAAGATCAATTTGCCGAAAAGTACATGAATCCCTATAGGTCCAGCCAGAACACAAGACACACATATAACTAATATACCCATAACCACTACAGGCTCCAAGATATTAGGGATTTTTTGGGATATCTCGATGGTGCCCGATATAATTAGGCATATGTACCGAACATAGTCTTAGATAGAGTGGCCAAATGGAATGGAGGATGAGCAAAAAAAAAAGCTATGCATGATACATACCTTCTTGCTACCCATGTTCCTGTATTTGACTTATATTTATCCCCCCCCAAAAAAAAAAACAAGACATAGAAACCAGGTTATTTAGTTGTTTTTTTCAGGGCATATGGGGCAGTCATTTGAACCCCATCAAGAGAGGGATATTATACCTAGACATTGCAGAAGGGGGCCTAAAACTCATAAACTCCATTACCTTCTACCACAGCATATTTTTGTATATGAACATTAGACTCATAATATTGGGAAGATACGGTGTCAGTGGGTAGTGGATCAGATATCATCAAATCTACAGACATGGGCCCAAAATGGAGTGATCCCAAAGCAAACAAGAATCACCCAGTATCCAACATATTTAAGAGATTGCATCAGTAAGCTTAAAATTTGGAAATTTACATGACAAGCAATTAAAACTTAAGATAGAAAACAGTTTTATACATATAAACAGAAAACATATTTTCTGCAACAGCCTATATATATATATAAACCGACCACAAACAGACATTAAAAGCATAGCTGCACTACTGACAGAAAAGAGGATACCTCCTCAGATGTGGGATAACACTTGGTTAAGTGTACATGGGAAACTTCCCATGAAGGATAATCTGAAGCACAAAGAAAAAAATTAACATATATGCCCTGGACAGATGTGCATAGCACAACTCAAAAAAATGGACCATCTCTTTTTTGAGTGTCCATTTATTCTCCAATTCTGGACATTGATTTTCCAGAATGGGTATGGCCCCCACAGATGGATAGCAACACCCGATGCATTATACTTTGAGATTTTCCCAAAAACTGTGGCAAAATATGATTTTAGTACCCTTGTGATCCTAACAACATGCCTCAGATATTGGATGTGGCAGGCACGGTGTAAACTCACTTTGCAACAAACGGAATGATCTCCAGTACAAGTGTTGCAAGCCTTTCAAGATAACATACATAATATAAGAAGGCAAGGATGTATGAAAGATCACGCTAAGGAAGAAATGTGGCTTTTTTTTTTAGATAAAGTATGACCGCGTTCAGGTGAAAATGGCTAATGGTGAAGGGGCTGGCAGTATAGCCTAGAGGCTAGAGTAACGAGCTGTGAACACGCTTGGTACATCCAGTAGACCAGACCTGGGTTTGATTCTCACAACCTCCACTTGCATACTGTGTGACTCTGAGCAAGTCACTTAACCGCCCAGTGCTCCCAGGTCGCCCCTGAAAACAGGCACTTGTGTCTAGTGGGCCTTACCCCGTTACCAACGACTAAAAAAAAAAAAAAAAATGATCGGCAATATCTAGGTGCACTAGCCATAAAATTACTATTTTCAGGCATGACCCGGGAGAGTACAACAAAAGGAGAACAGTTGAACAACAGCAACATGGGTACAATAATACAAATAGAGGAACAATACAGCAGTACTACAAAAATACAATGGGTAGAAACAACAAAAAATAATGGCAAGCATTATACAGATAATGGCAGTAAGATATATAATAAGTGCAGAAACCATGGACCTGACCTGTGGAGTGAAAGGATTAATAAAATAATAAGGTTATATAGAGAGAAATGTGAGGAATGTTCAAACATAACAAGAAAGACTGACAGAAGGAAGGTCAGGGGTGGTAATTGGCAAAACAACAGTGGATGGCCAGCAACAAGGTTCGAGAAGGAAGAGAGCTAGTAGTCAAGAAGTTATTTACAAAGAGAAGGAAAAATATGGTGAGGGGAAGAGGAGACAGTCTTGGAGCTGGATTAGAGTAGGGGTGACATTACTGGTAAGTCTCAGGAGCTTCAGGTTGGGTCAAAGCATGTACAAGCATCAGCTAAGGATAGATAACGATGATATTCACTTTTAAATCCAAAGTGAGACTGAGACAGCCAGAGTTTGAGTGGAAGAGCATTCCATAGCCTGGGAGCAGAGAATTGGAAGGCCCCTGTGCCTTTAGTCGTCTGACATCTCAGAACATAGAGCAAGGATTTGTCAGCTGAGCGCTGGCCATGGGAGGATGGTTGAGGGACCAGCAACGCCGCCAGCTGGGATGGGTTTTTTTCCCAGATGATTGAGTCCATTAGTGATCCAAGGTAGTGTTGTTTACTGGCAGAGGGTGAGAGCCAATTCAGATCCTTATAAAGAAGGCAGTGATGTTTGAGTCAAGGCGACGAAGAGGCAAATTGGCATATATTGTTATACGTTACGTCCCATTTTGGTAGGGAGGTTTTATGGGCAAAGGTAAGAATAGAGGCACCATAAGTAAGGGTTGGGAGCAGAATACCTCGGGCAATTGCTAATTTGGCCGAGGGTGTAAGCATGTAGCTCGTTTTGTAAGCTACTCCTAGTTTCGAGTTTACAGCTTTGCACAAGGACTGAATGTGAAGGTTAAAATCCAGGGATTGGTCCAGGAGGATCCCAAGGCACTTGAAGGAAGTAACATTTTCAAGTGGAAATCCTCCTGGATGAAGAACCTCCAGCAAACTAGAACAGGTCTTAATCTTCGGTGCAGAACCTAGGAGCATGGCTTTCATTTTCTTTTCATTTAGTACAAGCTTACAGTCTAGTAGCCAGTCTAAGACCTTATTGAAGTCTGAAGTAAGTGATGTGTTTATGCAGGCAATACTAGAAGAACTAGTGTAGATGATCAGGTCATCAGCGTAGAGAATAGCTGAGCAGGATTCCAGGACCTCAGTTGCATTGTTGATAAAAATTGAGAACAGAAGGGGCCCAAGGATAGAGCCCTGGGGGAACCCAAGGTTGATAGTAGATGTGCTGGACAGGGAGGAGTTAAATTTGACAGCTTGCGACCTGTTTGACAGGTAGCTACAGAACCAGTCCACAACAGGGGTAGACAAATGGAATTTATGGAGAGTGGAGAGAAGCAGGGGATGGTCTACAAGGTCGAAAGCCTTAGTGAGGTCAATGAAGATGGCACCTGTGAGTTTTCCAGAGTCCATGTTTGACAGAATATCAGTAGTTAGTTGAAGAAGAGCCGTGGTGGTGCTATGAACTTTTCTGAAACCATGCTTAGTGTCTGAGAGGAGATTGTAGCGTGTAAGGTAGTCAGTGGTCTGTGATACAACTATTTTCTCTAGGATCTTGTTAAGGACAGAGAGAGTTGCTATAGGTCTGTAATTGGCCATGTCCTTTGGGTCACCTTTTTTAAAGACAGGCATTACTCTTACAGATTTCCATAGGTCTGGCACAGTGCTATGGATAAGGGATAAAGTGTAGATTCTGGCAATCGGAGAGGTAATGAGTGGAGCAGCCAGCTTAAGAAGACGAGGTTCCAGTGAGTCAGAACCAGAGCTGGTATTGGCAGATATGGATCTCAGTAATTTCAGAACTTCCGCTCTATATATAGCCTTGAAATAGAATGGTGGCGCTGGAGGAGCATCATACAATAGGGCAGTATGGTTGTCTGATGGTAGTGTGGTAGGTAGATTGGAGTGCGATCCACTAGGTTGTAAAGCCAAGGTATAGTATGAAAGATCAGAGAAAAGATTGTTAAAACTGTTTGAGATGGTCCTAGGGTCATTACAATGTGCCCCATTTATGATAATTTCATCAGGAGTGACTGACTGCGAGGTACCGAGAAATGTTTTGACATGGGCCCAGAATTTCCTTGGCTCACTGGACGAGCTTTGTAGAAGGTCCTTGCAGTATTTGCTTTTAGCAACTCTAACTTGTCTCTTACATCTGTTCCTTAGTTCACGATAGACAATAAGATCTGACTGTATGCCAGTTTGTTTGTAGCAAATCCAAAGCTTGTCCCTCTGGCGCAGATTAGCAAGGAGGTCTTTATGCAGCCACCTCGTCTGCTTTTCTCTGACCCTCCTAGTAGTCTTGGGGGCATGTTTATATTGAATGGTAAGAAATTCATTTATAAATATCTGTAGAGCAACCTCCACATCCTTTGTTTGATAGATACCTGCCCAGTCGATATTGGAGACATCATAGAGAAATGCATCCTGGTCAATATGAGCTAGATTTGTAAACTTAATTAGTCTTGATGGAGGAGATGGAGGTGCAACCATAGATAGGATACAAAAAGTGGGTGAGTGATCTGTTAGTGCATCTGCAAGGATTCCTGCTTTTGACACATGTTCCATACGGTTAACCATCACCCAGTCTAGGAGTGTACCCGTTTGATGGGATGACGTGGCTCTAGTTGCTTTAGAGATCAACTGGTGAAAATTATAATTAAGCGTGAGTGATTGCAAGGATATTTGAGCTGACCCTAACCAACTGAGGTTAAGATCACCTAGGATGACAGCCTCATTATGATTTACAGTCTGGGAGGTGATGTCAAGGAGTTCTTGAAGACCTACTAGTCCCCCAGCAGGGGGATTATAGGCACAGATAATGGAAGCTTCTTTTCCCCAATACAATAGTTGCCTGTATGAATTAGACACTGCAGGAGAGGCAGATGCCGGACAATAGAGATGTTGAGGTGGTTTTGAAGAATAGGGCAACTCCACCTCCATGCTTGGATGAGGATCTATCTCGCTGGAGCAGGGAATAGTTAGGCAAGGAGCATACATCATCAGGTATTCCGGGTTTTAGCCAAGTTTCTGTGAGACAGAGTACATCAGGATTGTAGAGTTTCACCTAGGCCTTGAGTTCCACATGGTGACAGGTAAGACTTCTGATATTGATATGGGCAATTAATAATCCTTTCTTGGACATGCCAGATAACTCATTTGGGGAAAAGAAACAGGTAGGTGGACCTGGATTTAGTCTGACATCCCCAGATAGCAGAATAATTATCATGGCTAGGAACCAAAGCCTTGCACAGTGGCAGGTTAGGGTGAAAGCACATCTCCATGGCAGCTTCCTCCTGGCATGTAGAGGGTAATAGGTGCTGCCTCTAACAAGGAGGATAGGGTTTGGTTGCAGATCAGGCTTTGTCTCTGCAATCAAGTTAGAGAAAATATAGTTGTGGTAAGCCTCTGAGGAGTCTTTTGCCATTTGGTTACATGGAGGAGCCCATGTGGCAGTGTCCAGGCTGAGTAAAAGGACAAATGACAATAGTGCCCATAGCAGACTATACTTCGCCATAGTGTTACTATTTGACTTGGGTAGGAAGGCTAGTGGTATACTGAGACAGAGGATTAGCTCTTAGGTATAAAGAGATAGTGTGTGTAAAGTTAAGACTGCCAAGGGTGACCGTGTTCCACCCTTTTAACCCTTGGCTGAAATTAGAGATAGAGCAAAAACAACTAAGTGTTTCCTGCTAGCGTAGCAATTATTTAGAAGAAGTGGATCAGAGAAGCAGAAAGTAAAGCCCCACAAAGGTTAATTAGGAAAGCAGACCAGCCAGAGGCTCTACTTGTGGTAAAGATTACAGTGAGGAAATGAAGACCTATTCAAGATATGTTAGATGGCACCCCTAGTGGTGGAATTTTATAAGGAACCAATGGGAGACTAGACAGATGGCAGCAGTGTTTGGCAAGAGTCAATGCAAAGCAGAGGGCGCCAAAGCCCAGAGACTGATAATCCGACAGAGAAAAGGCAGGGCCAAACAGTGGCCAAGCAGAGAGCAGCAGTCCAATTAGAGGAGGGTGGCAGCAGGTGGCCACCTATCAAACCCGCATAATGCTAGCCGGACACTTAACCGGATTTGAAGGTGTCCTGTTCGTCAGGAGGATAGAGGTACGGGCAGCTGGCAGGATTAGCCGCGCCGCTCACTGGGAGCACGATCAGGCACAGTGGATCTATTTTAAGATATAAAATATACTAGAGTGAGACAAATATTGTCTAACAAACCATAATTGTAAAGAGGAACAGTACTGTAAGCTTATTTGGAAGGTAAACAGATAGGAAATCTTATGGATCCATAAGTAATATGGAAAAGTTAGTAATCTGACAATGG
Source organism: Neoceratodus forsteri (assembly GCA_016271365.2). NCBI lineage: Eukaryota > Metazoa > Chordata > Ceratodontiformes > Ceratodontidae > Neoceratodus > Neoceratodus forsteri. The sequence continues at coordinate 622,227,752 of CM057456.1, read as the reverse complement.
AAAACATGAAGTAGTATTGTTTAAGGTACAAAATAGCTGGAGTTGGCACAAATATGAAATATGTAATATAAGAAGTGTATGAATTATATGTATTCTGAATGTTCATTTTTGTTTTATGTTCATGTATTTTGAAATAAAAACACCCCTATTCTTTTCGAGAAGCGCCATGGGATCTTTAGCATCCACCTGAACAGGCAGATGGGACCTCAGTTTAATATCTCATTCAAAAGACAGCACCTCAGGAGTGCAGCATCCCCCTCTTGCTGCACCACAGTGTCAGTATTGGGATTTATCCCAAGTTCCTGGTGTAGGGCTAGGACCCACAACCTTTTGATCTTCTGGCCTCAGAGGCAAGTGTGCAACCTGCTGAGCCACTGACACTGCCTGGAACACTGCCTATTATGCACTGCTCAAAAACAAAACTGAAGGCTGCAGCAATGTAGAGATAATTTTGCTGTGCTGCAGCTATATACCACCATGCTCAACAGACTCACCATGCTCACCATGTTCACTATGTTCACCATGTTCACTATGACCAAACCCATAAAACCACCATAGGGCTGGTTTGTACGTACCCTGAATTGAGATACAAATGAGACACACTGATGAGTCCTGAAAAGGATGAAGCACGGGCCTGTGTCTTCTGTTTTTATTCTTTGCAGAGTGTGTGAGAGGCCATTTGGCACCATCCACTTCTGCTAAAAGCAGAACCTGTCTGGATTTGTTTATCATGATGTGCCTACACTTCCCATGATGCACTGCATTATACAGTGGCGTGAAAAAGTATTTGCCCCCTTCCTGATTTTCTCTATTATTGCATACTTGTCACACTGGATGTTTTCAGGTCTTTAGACAAAATATAATATTAGATAAAGGGAACCTGAGTGAACAAATAACACTTTTTCTTTTTTACTTATTTTATTTATTTAATGAAAAAAGTTAACCAACACCAACTGGCACTGTGTGAAAAAGTAATTGCCCCCTAGTTAAATCAACCCAATTAAAGGGATAATTAGAGTCAGCTGATTGAACACAGCCAGGCTTGATTACAGCCAGCCCTGCTCAATATAAACCTCACTTATTTTGACCCTTACCATCAGAGTCACGTTGCCAGCACAAAGATTCAACAAACACATTATGCCATGATCAAAGGAAGTTCCTGAAAAGATCAAAATACAATTTGTTGCCCTCTATCAGTCTGGAAAGGGTTACAAAGCTATTTCTAAGGCTCTGGGACTCCATTGAACCACAGTGAGAGCCATAATCTCCAAATGGAGAACACTTGGAACAGTAGTGAATCTTCCCAGGAGTGGGCGGCCTGCCAAAATTACTCCAAGGGCGCAGCGTAAAATCATCCAAGAAGTCTCAAAGGATCCTAAAATAACATCCAAAGAACTGCAGGCTTCTCTTGCCTCAGCTAAGGTCAGTGTTCATGGCTCCACAATCAGAAAGAGACTGGGCAAAAATGGGCTTCATGTGAGAGTAGCAAGGCGGAAACCACTGCTAACCAAGAAGAACATAAATGCTCGTCTCTCATTTGCCAAGAAGCACCTGGATGATCCACAAGCCTTTTGGGAAAATGTTCTATGGACAGATGAGTTCAAAGTGGAACTTTTGGATGACATGGATCCCATAATGTCTCGCTAGAAGCAAACACAGCATTCCACAGTAAGAACACCATACCAACAGTCAAACATGGTGGTGGTAGTGTGATGGTGATGCTGTTGCTGCCTAAGGACCTGGATGACTTGCAATAATTAAAGGAACCATGAATTCTGCTCTGTACCAGAAAATTTTAAGGTGAATGTCCAGTCATCCTTCCGTCAGCTGAAGCTGAAGCATAGTTGGTCATGCAGCAAGACAATGATCCAAAACACAAAAGCAAGTCCACATCAGAATGGCTAAAAGAAGTAAAATTAAAGTTTTGGAGTGGCCTAGTCAAAGTCCAGACTTAAACCCAATAGAGATGCTGTGGCAGGACCTGAAATGAGCAGTTCATGCTCGAAAACCTACCAAATATTACTGAATTAAAGCAGTTCTACGAGGAAGAGTGGGTTAAAATTCCTCCACAGCGATGTGAAAGACTGATATTGAATTATAGGAAGTGTTTGGTTGCAGTCATTGCAGCTAAATGTGGTGTAACCAGTTATTAAGTGTAAGGGGGCAATTACTTTTTCACACAGTGCCAGTTGGTGTTGGTTAACTTTTTTTCATTAAATAAGTGAAATTAAAAAATAAAACAAGTGTTATTTGTTCACTCAGGTTCCCTTTATCTAATATTACATTTTCTCTAAGGACCTGAAAACATCCAGTATGACAAATATGCAATAATAGAGAAAATCAGGAAGGGGGCCAATACTTTTTCACGCCACTGTAGTAGCATGTATGATTTTGTATTTCTTTGAAACCTGGTTTATTGCCAATGCCCTTTCAGCATAACCGTTGCCTCAGTGCTTTTTTGCTGAGGATCTTTGTCTCTTAGATTGCTTGCCTATTTTAGGCTCACCATGACTTAAACATGAAAGGTCATCATAGGAATGGTTCATCCTTACCCTGTGTTGAAATACAGATGCGTCATTGACAAGGGTAAAATACATAAAACAACACAGAGAGTATGGCACCTTCCAAATAGTGAAATAAATAGTGCTTCATTGTGAAGAAAAAAAAATAACTCCAGCAGGATTGTAATCCCTGGTGCTTTGAGGGCTCACTTTCTCTTCATGAGGGGTAAAGTCACAGTAGTTACATTTTCATTTCATTTATTTAGAATGAAAGCCTGCAAATAAAAATGCCTCTTTTCATAGGCAACCACGAACGAGGTATAAAATTACAAAGAAACAGTAACATAAAACAATAGATACAGACAACAGAATAAGTTATTTCTCGTAACATTTACAAATGTCAGTAGTACTAGTAACATTTCTCAAAGTTGTTACAAAAGATTTGTAGTTAGCCAAGGTCCTGACAGTTTAAGGTAACAAGTTTCAAAAACTACTAGTTCAGTAATAAAATGCAGTTTGTCTACCGTTTTTATGACACTTAGGTAATTTTAGACATATGTCATCTATCAACCTGGTTCAGGCTGGTCTTTCCACCATAGATTTTAATTTAAAGAGCTACTGGAACCAAAAAAGACAGACAGGGAAATGACACAAATTATACGAAGTAGTCAGTTGTAACTTTCCATTTCTGAAGTATTTTTCTTTTGCCTTTTGCATATTAGAATGTTTTCTATGTGATAATATTGCGCTGGATGTGTGGAACAGCTCTCAGCCTGGGAGCTGACATATCTATCTCTATCCCCCCCTCAATACATCATCAGCATTGTGATCTCATTGACAGTGACATCACAGGTGACTAACTCGGCAGTTACTGAGTGGCTGTTCCTAAGCAGCAGTGATGTCACAGTCAGTGAGGTCACAATGCTGAATATGTAATGGAGGGAATAAAGCAAGATATGTCAGCTGTCAGGCAGAGTGCTGTTCTACACATCACACCTATTAACATGGGGTAAACAATCTTCTAATTAACCAAAGGGGAAAGAAAACATACCTTAGACATAGAAGGTAATGGTTGACTGCTTTAAAAAAATATTAGTTTTAGGCTGTATACGAGCTCTTAAATTGGCACTTGTCCATTTACCAACTGCCATGCCCAGCAACCCACTTGTTGATTAATTCTTTGGTGTAATGTTTGCCAATTCGAACTACTGTACAAACATCAGGCATGATGTTCAAGAGTAAATCTGAAGCTTTTATTCGCAAGAAGTGCAATTCTTTGCAAAGATGTTTTACATGCAGATGAGTAAACAATAAGGCCATAGTCAATCAGTGATAAAATGTGTGTCAATGCAACCAATTTTGCTTGCATTAGATATAACACTGAGTCTATTTCTATATAACATTCCAAACCTTTGATTGACAGACTTTACTAAATTGTCAATATGTTGGTTATAAACTGGGGCAACTGTCAAGGATCGGGCCAAGGTATTTGTATTCATTGCCCTGGTCCAAGGTAGTTCCATCGATGTTTTTATAGAAAGAGTCTTTAATGAGCATGATTGTGTCCTAGAATGAGTAAGTATAACTTTTGTCTTTTTTGGAATTTAAACATAACTTATTGTCCATGAACCAATTGTGAACAGCATAAAGCTCAAACTGTAGTGTTTGTTAAATTATTTAAATCTTTGCACAAAAGAAAATTACTGTAACATCTGCATAAGAGAAGGATCCCTGAAAATGTTATAACACTAGGTAGATTATTTAAGAAAATACTATAAAACAAAGATCCAAAAATTGATCCTTGGGAAACGCCTAGAGTTGCAGGAAGAATTTTTGAGAAAATATTAAGTATTTTAACCTGTCGTACATGGTTGATTAAGTAATCTTCTAACCATGATGTAACTGACTTAGAAAAACCAAGCTGACTTAAACTCTCAGTCAGTTTTGGATGGTTTACCAAATGGCATGGGATCAAAACCCGCAAACAAAAACAGCGCAGCAAACATTGCCGCAAGCAAAATACCACGTTCCCAAATAAGGTTGGTAGTAACACTGACCGTTACTACAGAGAAACAAAGTGTAACAGTTTTCATTTCTGTGGGAAGCTTCGCCCTCCACACCTCCGATGTGGGGGGGGGGTTCACCTTCACACACCCCAGACTTATTATAATCAGCTCCATGGGGGGTGAGGACCACAGGGATAGGGAGAAACTCAGGAGGTGAGAAATTTCTTAAAAAATTAAAAATAAAACTTCCACTATCGGGATACAGGGAACCAAGCCCTGGTGCCCAGGTCTCCTCCACTTCAGGTGCTAGCGACTTAGCCACTCCACCATGGGAGTGGCTCTGCCAGGACTACACCTGCAGCTTCTTTAGCCCTTTCCCAGCTAAAAGCGCGCAGCAACAAGGGTAACGGTAACTCCTGAATGCTCTAATACCCCTGTTGCTGTACATGGCTTAGCAATTTCTGCAGCATGGTTTTTGTCACGTTGTAGCAGTAGCAACATATTGACCTGGTATTGTACCAAATCAAATGCTTTAGATAAGTCAGTATAAACTGAATCAGCTAGATCGCTGCTGTACTAAGCCTCATGGATAAAGTTTGAAAATTCTGCCAATGCTGTAATGGTACTATGGTTTTTTACTAAACCATGTTGCTCAACAGTCTGTAAATTATATTTTGCCAAGGAATCCGTAATCTGATCATGTATTATCCTTTCAAGGGCCTTGGACAGTGATGTAAGAAGAGAAACTGGCGTGTAACTAGAGGTTTCTTTTTTGTCTCCATTTTTAAATATAGGTATAACAAAAGCATGTTTCCACGATGAAGGAATTTCATTATATATCAAAGAAAAATTAAATAGTTTTGTCACGGGGCAACTAGTTTCTCTAAAGCAATTATAAAGAGCTTTAAGTCCAAACCATCAGGGCCTACGCAGTTTTTTTAATTTTAAATTTCAGATATTTCAAACAGATATGTTCATTAATAGCTCTAAAATGAAATTGAGGGCTTGTGAAATTATTTTCTAAACTGGTAGATGTATGCCTTACAGAATCACTTGATGGCAGGGAGGAAGTTAACTTTTCAGTTTCACTTGTGCAATAATAATCAAATCTATTAGTTACATTTATTGGATCTTTACATTGTGTTCCATCTACATTTACTATTCAGAGAAGAACGGTACTTGTCACACAGAAGTTCTTTTAAGTTATTCCAAAAGGATTGTGTGTCATCAACTAAGGACTGTGTATCACAGTAGTACTTTCATTTCAATAATTTTACTTTTTTATGCATTGATTTCTTAGTTCTCTAAACCTTATTAAAAATGTGTTATCTTTTGTCTCTCTGTATTTATACCACTTATGGTCTCTTACTCTCTTTTCCTCATCATTTGCAACAGTTCAAATGCTATCCGTTTAAGTGAGTTACCACTTTTAGTTGCATTTCTATATGGAGCAAAAATGTTGCAAACTCAAAAGCCAAGTTAATATATGACTGTAGTCATTAAAAGACCAATCTATCCGACCTAAAGTATTTTTGAAATCTATTATTTTATGCTTGTGTGAAACCCAAATCCTCACAGTGATGGGGGTAACCTTTGAATTTTAATTCATAGGTTTATACTGAGCAGAGAAGACAAAATGTCCATTATGCTTGTAGATATTCAATGAAAATACCCAGTCATTCTGTTACCAATACAAAATTCATCCAGCTTAGACTTTTTTTTTTGTACAGTCTTTCGCTCCAATCGCCAGTGGCGGGGCATCTCTGTAGCGGGGCCCGCTCAGCCTCTCCTGTACTGCCCCACCTGAACCCCTTCCCCCAATCAAGGAATTGGGTGCTGGGCCCCCCTCCATGTGCCCCATATGGGGAGGCAGGGACCACGGACAGTGAAGTCAGGGGTCGGGGCCAGCACTGGAGCATGTGGGAGCAGCCCTGGAGTGTCCATCATCGCCTCCCCACCAATCGGGGTTTCTCATGTGCGTTGCCCCAGAGATGCCGGACATGCAATGATGTCTGCATGGGGATGTGCCCTTGCTGACATCTGCTGGTGCCTTCCCCAAAACAGACCACTCCTTGCAGTACCTCCTTTCTCCACCGGGTGTCACTGCAGAGTGAGACATCACCACAAACCCACCCCAGGAGGGGAGAGTGGTCCCCTGGATGCTCAATCCTCTCCTTCCCCTGCTGACTCCCGTCAACCAGAGTCTGTCCCCAAACCCCAGTCACCAGTGTGGTGCAAGGTGTGGCATCCAGGGCCTCAACCCTCAACACCACTGGGCCAGCTCATCCAGCTTAGAATTAAAGTCAGTCATATCTTTGCTACCTACTATCAGTAGCAGGAGGGAATTCCACAGTGTTACCCCCGTTGGTTATACCAGAAAGCTCTCTTATTTGTATAACAAAGGTCCCCATTAAGTTGTAATTCATGGGATCGTGTATTATGTGGCTGATATTTAAAGCTAATTCCCAGACAGTCCCACAGATCATTATTGGCCAGTGCTCCAAAGACCAGACACATATCTCCCCTCAGTCTACAGTATTCCAATGAGTACATACCCAGACTATGCAGCCTGTCCTCATATATAAGTCCCTTGAGATCCCTTATTAGCCTCATTGCTCTCCTTCGGATCCCTGCAAGTACTTTGGTCAATGTTTTAGTGCCCAGTGCCCAAAATTGGGCACAGTACTCAAGGTGTGGCCTGACTAAGGATATGTACAGAGGAATTACCACATCTCTATCCCTACTTGTAATGTGCCTTATTAAGCTAGTTAATACTCCATTGGCCCTCTGTTTAATGGTGTGACAATGTTTTGTAAAGTTTAGGTCATTAGTTAATATGACGCCCAAATCTCTTTCTTGGGTTACTTCCTTCAAAATTGTGCCCCCTAGATGATAATGTGCCTTGCTGTTGTTCCTTCCAAAATGCATAACCAAGCATTTATCTGTGTTAAATTCCAACCCATGAATTCTTGCCCACTGCTTCAATGCTACCATGGCCCTCTACAGATTGATTATATTTTCTGAATTATATACTGCCGTACCTATTCTAGTATCATCTTTAAACTTGGAAATCCATATGCCCTCACTACACCTCATGAATGATACATAGAGATTAAACAGACACAGTTCAAGCACTGAGCCCTAAGGGACTCTACTAGTCACTCCTATCCAACTCGAACTGGTTCCCCTGAGCCTTACCTGCTGTCTCCTATCCATCAGCCAGGAGTCCAAGCACGTTTTGTTGGTGAGTGGTCACTTAATGAATCTGGAAGAATTTGCACATTTCTTGCCCTTTCTTCATTAGCAGTCAGATCACATCTCCCCCTTTATACATCACAGAGCTTAAAGTGACAGTGGGCCATTAATTAAATAGATGTACTAATAAGCATAAAACTGTCAAAAAAACACTTAATAGAAAATTGCAAAAGGAAACAGCTCCTAATTAATAGTACAAAAGAGATAATCTATGCTGAAAAGGCCATGTGGCTAGTAGTTGCCCAGTGTGGCTAGTGGGATCTGCCGAGTGATGATCACCACAGAGGTCACACAGGGGCCAAAAAAGATTGAAAAGCCATATTAAGAAGGCAGAAAGGTGCTGTGATACCTGAAACAAAAAAACAAATGTTGTTTACAATAAATATTCTAGTATGAAAAATAATGAAGGGGTGGCAGGGTGGCAGTTTAGTTTTGGCTGCAAGTTACATTAGGAATATACAAATCAGAGAACTAAAATGGGATGCAGCACTAGAGCACTAGAAGGATTGGCTCAAGAAATGGAGAGGGGTTGCAAAGGTGAAGGAGCTTGATAACCAGGAAGGCCAGCCCAAAAAGTGACTGTAAGGATCTGCCAAATGGCAATCACTCAAAAAAGTAGCCCAGAGTGGCAATATACAATGTAATCACTGCCAGAGAGCCTAGTGCAGTGTGGTGCAGAAAAAAAAAAAACTCGGGGGGACCTAAGTACAATGTGGCTGAGAGGTCGATGGTGTTCTGATAAAAAGTGGCATGGGGAAAAGAAGATAAAAGATGCCAAAAACCACAATGAAGACAAACAACAATTAATGAAAGAGGAAGAACAGATGGATGAGGAAGAAATATATGAATGAAGACACAATAATATATACAGATGAAGACACAGAAGGTGATGTCACATGGAATGAAGCCTGGATGGAACAATGGTGACAACCTGTGGGAAAGACAAACAAGAGACAGAAGGTTATATTAACATATTACAATGTGATACATACAGTCCATCAAATGATGGAAGGCAGAATTCCAACAAAGCAGTTAGGCATGGTTGCAATTACAAAAATACTGTAAGATCTAATTCTTTATTCAAGTGGTTTTTTAAAAGACGTCACACAATTTGGACAGGTTTATAGATAGTGATCCTAGACCCGATACTGTAGGTCTCCTGGGTGGGTTTGTAACACTCTTGTGAGTTTTTGGCAAGTAATAAAATGTCGGTGTGACTGGCTTTTGTACCTTAAGGAACTCGCTTTCATTAGCAGCAATGAAGCCCTTGCTGAGGACTTCAACAGCTATGATGAACAGGGCAACTTGTAATTTAGCTGTAGGATCTTTTTTTCCAAAATAGAATAAATGTTTCTATCAGTCAGAAGCCTTAATATGTCCATACCATAGTCAGCTTTGTTTAGGATGACTATGTTAGCCCCTTTATCTGACTCTTTACATACTACTGTAGATCAGATTACTGTTTGCATTTTTAAAAAGCTAAACATTCTTTCCTGTTAAAAGTATTCGGGAAGTGATGCCATCTTTTGTTAAAAAGTGCATTTACATTCTTCATAACAGTCTTTTGATACATACTGGCCAGCAGGACCAAACACACTTGGGCAAAAGACAGAAGTGGGCCTAAATTTGTATTGTCTCTCAAAATTGTCCGGTTCTAATGGGAAACTCCTACCTGAGTCCATTTTTTCTCTATATTGCACATTGTCCTCTGGGTCAAAGCAGATTAAATTCAAAAGATACTATACTAAGGTGCATACTAATGTGTGAGGAGCTGAGAAGGCAGTTGGCCCATTGATGCTTCGATCCATCTATCCATAATAAGAAAGTGTGTTTCCTTTTAAAATACAAGAATCAAACCTGTTTTTAAATTGTTGTTTTTCTTTACTAATGGGTTGATTTTTCTTTGGGTATAGAATGCTTTCCTTTTGTTAGCATTACATTTTCTTTGTCTTAGTTGTAAAGGGTGACCTCTAGTGCCCGCTGGTCATTTTTGAATTCAAAACTCAATTCACTAAATAGGTAGTTATCTTACATGATATCATAACACAGAAGTAGGTCCCCTTGTATTATCCTGGTCTCTAGTGACATCAAATTGAGTTTCGTTAGTTGTTCACCATAGGATAATCTTTTAATGTTATATATCAATTTTGTAGCCTGTCTTTGAACTCTCAATCTTGTCATTATTATCTTGTTGATAGGGCTGACATACAACCTGTACAAGATCAGTGCAGTGCAGTGGCTCAGTAGGTAGCACACTCGCCTCTGAGGCCGGGAGATCAGAGGGCTGTGGGTTCAGTTCCCACATCTGGCACATGGGTTAATATTCCAGTACTGACACTGTAATGCAGCATGAGAGGGGTGCTGCATTTCTGAGGTGCTGTCTTTCGGATGAGATGTTAAACCGAGGTCCCATCTGCCTGGATTGGTGGTAGTTCAGGTGGATGTTAAAGATCCCATGGCACTTATTGAAAAGAGTAGGGGAATTTCCCTGGTGTCCTGGCCAAATTTCCCTCATTCACTAAAAAAAATACCACCAACAGCTTAATCTGGTTCAAGGTCAGTTGGCATTCATCTGTATCCCCCTTCCCTGGGTTGTGCCTGAAAATAGGCAGGATTTGTCTAGTGCATTTACCCGGTCAACAAAAGCTAAATAAATAAATTATCACCTGTTCATTTCTGCTTTTAAAGTTCCATTTTATTGTCCAAAGTAACCTCTTTGCTTTAGAATCTGTGTCTCACAATGAGATGAACAAGCCAGGTTTTGATTTCTTATTATTCCCAAATCTTTTTCTTCCAAAGATTCTCTGAGAGGAGATCAGTAAAGAAAATATGTGGCCTTGTGGTACTGGTTACCTAGGTTCATGACACAGCATTTTCTTTTTTTAAAACCCATCCCCCATTTATTAATAATTTCTGAATTATTGCTCCATGTGGGACCGTGTCAAATACTTTCGAAAAGCTGAGATATATGCAATCTACTGATAAGCCTTTATCTAATGTGGCTGATATTTTCTCATAAAAACACATGATCTATTTGAGGTAAACCTATGCTATTCTGTGTCTTACGTGGCATGTTTCATTTAGTGGTCAGTAATCATATCTTTAGTATGGCTTCTAAGAGCTTTCCAGGGACGGATGCAAGGCTACTAGGCCTATAGTTATTACAGTTTGCCTTGTATCCCTTTTTGTGCACAGGTATTACTGTAGCACATAACCAATCTGATGGAACTTCATTATTTAATAATGCTGATAAAAATAACTTATAAAGGTTTAGATATACGTGGTATTTGTTTTCTCTAAAAAAATTGACTATTCTGTCTTTGTTGTTTTTTTTTTTTTTTTTGCTGTTGTTGGAGTGGTCAGTGATTCTTCTGGAACACCTGTATCACTTTCAGGAGCATTATTAGGTCTTTTGTTCTATTTTTTTATTATTGTGGTTTTGTCTATCGCTGCTTTTATTTCTGTGAAGTCTGTGTGTGTGTGTGTGTGTGTGTGTGTGTGTGTGTGTGTGTGTGTAGTTATATTTACTGGAAAGGCTCCTGCCTCTATTCTGTCCCCTACTAGTGGAATGTTATGGCCATTCCCAGTTAAAGACTGGTCCTGAGGCATAGTCCTGTTGGTCCCTTTCATGTTTACTTCCTGTTATATCCTTTTCATGAAGTTTTAGATTTTTGTTCAGTTCTTTTTCCCTTACTTTGACATTTGTCTGGGATTTTTATTTGCTTATTTCTTTCAGTGTCTCTTGTATTTCTAGCTTTAGTGCTTCATGGCTTTCCTGATGCTTTTTTTAATTAAGGCTTTAATGAGTTTCCAGGAGCATTCATGCATGGCGTCCTGCCAGTCACTCATGTTTTTAAATTTGTCCAAGCCCACTGAGTGTCTGATATCAATTCCCAGGCCTCTTGGTACATGGCTGCTTTCAATATAGTCTTCCAAACTGCTCATTTTGTAGTAGAGACTAATCTCATTTATAAACAGCCTTTCCAATTTAACAAATAGGCTTTACAAGTCAGTGGAGAAAGTAGTAGAAGTGTTACTGTTACCTTGTGCAAATGGCCGTGGTCACTTCTGCTGGCATCTTTTAATGATGTACTATAATGATTCCAAACAGGATGCCTGCATTCTGTCTGAACCATGATTTGATTCAGAGTCCATGGAGCTTTCCACAGTACTCATCTCCTGCTCTACTAGGCATGTGGAGCTTAAAGTTCGGGGTTATGCCACCACTCCAACGCATGCAAAACCTGATAAAAAAAAACACACCTCCTGCTGGAAATAATAACAATTCCACTGTAGCTATTGTGGATACAGTTATCCTATGAATGCCCCAAAACCTGGAGCTACACAGAAATGGGAAGCCACTGACTGAAACAGAACAATATGCTATGCACTTTGAGCCACCCAGTACAAATGGGTGCAGCTGTAAAAATGGCTTGAAAACATAAACCAACACAAATAGTACAGTAAAACGCCCTCCAAAATAGTGAAATAAATAATGATTTATTGTACACAAAAATAACTGCAACAGGAGTATAATCCCCAGCACTCTGAGGGCTCACTTTCTTTTCATCAGAGGGTGGAGTCACAGTCAACACGTCTCTCCTTTTGTACTTCACAGAGCTTAAAATATAGAAGAGGAGCTCAATGTGTATTCTCCTGAGGAAAGAAGTGAGGGGGAGACATGACTGAGACCTTCAAGTGCCTTGAGGATGTTCATAGGGTGAGCACTGAGGGTGTCTTCAGCCTTACTGGTAACAAGACAACCGGGGGCACAACCTAAAGCTGGTGAGGGAGGTTTAGAAGGGAGATGAGGATGCACTTTTTTACTAAGAGGGTGGTAGCCAAATGGAATGAGCTGTCAGAGGAGGTGGTATTCTTAAAAATGTTGGACAGCTTCAAGAAGAGTTGGGACAGAGTGAGGGGGAAAAAATTGCAGGTAAAAGGGCAGCTAGTTTCGGGAGAGGTGGGAAGTAGAGGGAGGTCAAAAGGGAAATGGGGGGCCAGCCCAGTGGCGCTGAGGGTTGAGGTGCTGGATGCCACACCTCACGCCACACTGGCGACCTGGGTTTGGGAATGGACTCAGGCTGCCCAGGGTTGGCAGGGAAGAAGAATGATCGAGCATCCCACAACTGCTCTCCTTCCTCTGGGGAGGGTTGAGGCACTGCAGTGCACTGTAGCAGTGACTGGTGGAGGCCAGTAGCAATACAGCAGTGAGCAGTGGAACAGGGGGGAGAGCAGGGCAGGCATCAGCACGTATGTGCCAGGACGCCATTGCACATCTGGCTCTCTGGGGCAGATAACCAGGCAGAAAATGGCAGAGCTCAGTGGCTGATGGCTGCACCCGGCGCCCCCGGTACCTGATGGGATCCTGCATACAGCGCGTCATGAGCGATTAATGGCCAGCTCTGTAGGGGTGCCACACTGGGCCCGGGGGGTGTTGGTGTCGGCGGCCAAGGGATCGCAGGGATCCACTCCGTGGAGGAGGATAAAACAGAAAGAAGATTAAAAAAAAGGGAAATGGAGGTGGCAGTTCCCTTTGTAAATACATAGGGAGCTGCACAATCAAGCAGACTAGATATACTGTAAGGCCTTTATCTGCTGGCATGTTTGTACGTAAAGTGACAGTGTGACAATAATTAAATAGGTATACTCATATAGTGTAAAAATGTCAAAAATACCACTCAGTATATAATTACATAAGGAACCAGTACCTAGGTAATAGTACAAAAGAGATGGGTATGCCAAAAAGGCTCAAATAAATAATTAAATGCCATGTGGCTACTAGTTACCCAGGATGGGTAATGGGATCCGCTGAGTGGAAATAAGCAACAGAGGTCACACACGGGCAAAAAAAAATAAATTTGAAAAGCCATATTAAGAAGGTAGAAAGGTGCTGTGAACTACATCTCTGTGTTTTTTGTTCACAGCCTTTTTAAAGTGCGTGGCAGGTCTTCTGGGACCATGCACTCCTGCTCAAAGGAGAACCAGTCTAAATTCTTTCATGATTTGCATATGCCTCCCAATGATGCTTTGCCTAACATAGAAACATGGAAAACACTGGCAGAAAAAGACTGTTGGTTCATCTAGGCATCCCTGTTATACCTTATGCTACCCTAGGATCTATTTATATATAGTGAGAGTTCACGTCATTCCTCCCCCTCCCCCACTGCTACCCCCTCCTGAGTAACTGTTAATCCTTTAACTCTGTTCCAGCTGTGTTTGAAACCATTGATGGTTTTTGTGTCTGCCTCTTTGGCTGGTAGGATATTTCAAGTCTCAACCACCCTTTCTGTAAAGTAAAACCTTTTCACATACCTACTAAATCTCAACCACCCCCAATCAGTTTCCACTCATGTAAAAGAGTTTTTGACTTACCCCTCATGCTAAATAGTGTCCCTCACAGTTTACCTTGTTCATTCCTTTCAGGGGATTTGATGGTCTCTTTCGTTATCTTCCCTCTGGCCTCCAGCAAGTGCATGTTCCATGCAGTGAGCCACTCCACAGAGGATTGGCCTTGTCGGCCCTGAATCATACTGATTACCCTATGCTGCACCACCTCCAGGACTCCAGTACCGTGCACAATATTCCAGATGTGGCCTCACCAGGGTTCCATGGAGAGATAGTATCACCTCTTCCCCCTGCTGACGAAACCCCTCTGAATATACTGCTACATTCTGGTTGCCTTGCTGTAGGCCATGTTGCACTGGCAGCATTGTTTAAGGAAGTCACTTATCATGACTCCTAGGTCCCTTTCCTCAGAAGCAGTGCCAAGGTTATCCTGCCCCATCCAGTATTCAGCATCGAGATCAAGGGTGTCTCGTGTTAGGTCAGGTGGTCAGAGCAGGACCTCTGGTTCTGGTGCACATTCACGTCTCCACGTTCATGCACAACCATGTCTCGCTGAGGCCCCGGGGAGATAGGGAGGAAACCAAGAAAAATCTGTCTCCCTCATCACTGAGCATGACTGCCCTTGGCACTCCCAGGTCCTGCTCCATATAGCTCCCCAGTAGCCTGACAGTGGAAGCAGTGGCAGACAGGACTGGGTGTTATTAAGTCTGGACCCAACAAAAGGTGCAAGATGGCAAAGAAGGGTCAAAAATCTATATAAAAAGGTGGCAGCATGGAGGAGGCTGGCAACTATAGGCCAGTTAGTCAAATGTGAGTAGGGGGGAAGTTAACAGGAACACTATTAAAAGAAAGGTTAGTGGAATATCTTGAATCCGGCTGCTTATAAGACCTGAGGCAGCATGGATTGATGGTGGAGTGAGGTCATTTCATCCAAACCTGATCAATTTCTTCTACTGGGTTACCTGGGAAATAGATTGAGATGGGGCAGTGGACATGGCCTACTTAGACTCCAGCAAGGCCTTCAACAGCACATCAGATAGGAGGCTACTGCAGGCATCACTCATGTTATATGCTGAGCTGACAATAAATCCTGGACAATTAATCAGACCCTGATCAGACCACTCTGTAATTGTGTCTTCCTAGTATTTCTTCTGACTTGCTGCAGAAGAACAAACAAGACGTAGTGTGTAATGGTATTAAAATGTTTGCAAAAACTTTCACTGTCAATTAACCACTTATTTATAATTTAAAGCTCACTAAAGCCAGTTCCTGAAGTTTATGAAAGCTTCCACTTCTTGTCTCAAGCACATACAGCAAGGTTACTGACCTGGGACCCTAGCCCAGGAATTATAAGATAGCAAGCAAGTGGTAAATCAGTCTGGGAAGTCAATCCATAAGTCAGCAAGCACACAGGACAAGCATGAACAGTTTAGGCCTAATTTAGAAAGGGGCACCAGGAACAGGGCCCAGAATGCCCCACATGCACATTTCTGTAATGAACCCTGCTACAGAGCTTCCCGCATCAGCAGTAGATTGAGGTTACGAGTCCTGGACTGCGAGTTCTTATTTCGGACCATCTGCAGAAAGTATTAATTAACACAACTAACTGCCTGCAACCAAAATAGTTCTCCTGATTTTTGACTATGCAGATGTGGACTATGGTACCCGAGTCAGAGTGGACACCTGCTGCAACACCTTCTGTCACTTCGCCACCAACTTTCCACTATGCACTCTTCATCGTGCACTCTATTCCTTCCTTTCCATCCTCCTTCTATCCTTACATTGCCAGTCCCACTGTACTGCCTTCACTGCTAAACACTGGTTTGACTCCCTTCCCTCCTATCTCTCCTCACTCCTTTCCCCACCTTCGCCTCCTTTTACTGTGCTCAGGAGATTCCCATACCTTCGCTATTCCCCATCTGCACTCATGTGCTGGGCAGGCTGCCTTTTCCTATAGTCTCCCCTCCCTTTGGAATCTACTCCCCTCTTCTCTTTGCCTCACCCCCCTCTCTTTGTGTAACCCCTCTACAAATGGGGGTTCTCAAAATGTCTTCCTTGGGCTTGCCTAAATGCCCACTGCCAGGCTGGCGTTCTGTGTCCTTAACAGTTTTAAAAGTGTTTGCATGTGAGTGCCCTGTTAGCCTCCATGCCTGTCTCTTTAAGAGCTGCCTATTTCGTAGTGTACAATTAATCTGGGTAGGGGCTGAGTAGATTCAGGCTCAAGTCCCACCGGGGCTGCAGTATGATTGCTCCACTCTGCCATTGCTAATTACGCAGAGGGAGCCCTATGAGAATCTGTGACTATTTACTGATTATCTGCTTTAATTGTAAAGATATTGTTTGTCTAACCTGCCTTCATTTGCAGCATGGACAGTTCTGGTAATCACCACCATCTTGGTTCTGGACTGCCTAGTTTGAACCAATCAGTACCTTTGGGGACCCTAAAATGGAGTCTGTCCCCAGGGGTCTTGTGGGAGTAAAATTCTGTAGGAATTGTAGTTTTTACACTTTGACACCTAAATGGACCTGGAGGGGGAGCTCTAGCTGTGACAGACAGATGGATCAGCCAACCGAACCTTTGGATTACTGGGGAAAGTCCCAAGCTGCCTGCAGCAGAAGTCAGTCTGAGTTTGGAGTTGACAGAGTGAACAGCTCGAGATATTCGAGCAGCTGCTCATGCATAGTTGCGCAGGAAACTGGTGGGAAGGCTGTATTTAGCCTGCCTGCCTCATTTTCCCTCATGAGGGAATCCTTCAGTTAATTGTAATCGGACTGAATCCGAAAGTGCTGTGACCAGAATTACCGAATTGTGACTGCCATTTACCTGAAGAGGACCGAAGATTTGCTCCACGCGATCGGCCTGTCAGGAAGTCTGAATCCACCAGAGAACATACGGTTTGCGCTGAGACACTGTGACTGCTACCAGACTGTCATCCAAACTGTTGTACTGCTTTTCCTTTGCTATAAGTGTGCTGAATGATGTTAGTGGGTCGCGATTTGGTTCCCCACTGCCTGATTGTGTCACGCTGGCTGGAAGCTGTATCCAGCACTACCGGACTGCCATACAAATTGTTTCACCCGGTCTGGGCCCTGCCACCACGGCCCAGTCAGCTGCTCGCACCACAGAGAACAACATTGATGAGAGACCTGCCTGGGGATCATTTCCCTACTCGACATCACGAACAGGAACGACACCACAGTGAATCGTGTCGGCCCTGCTTCTCCTGGCAAACCAGCAAGTCATCCTGCAGTCTCCATTTCATCCATCCTGTGTTCTGTACTGGGTAGCATGAGTAAACACCAGGGTAGCTCCCTGCAACAACAGCTCAATCAAAGTGTGTCATCTGATTTAATTGTTTTGCTTGATTATCATGAACTGAGACATCTGGCTCCGGATTACAAATTGTGGGTTACAGTGCATGACTTTTTTCTTTCCACCATTAGGGCCCTGACCAGCTGCAATGCCGGTCTACCCCGGGCAACGCTTCAGGCTAGCCTTTACCAACAACTGGGTACCCAGAGTGTGTGTGACTGTGTTGTGGGACTCTAAAGTGCATGCATTGTAGCCTGATTAAATCCGCCACTAAGACAATCAGCCAGATCACGCCCCTTCCTTGTTCATTCCCCCTAAATAAATCAGATCTGATTCTTTTTGCACTTAAACTGTTTGTGATGCATCCTTGTACAAATACCACTGTATTACTACTGCTTGCTGTGTCTAATCTTATTTTACAGGGGGTATTCAGGGCCAAACTGGCGGAACCAGCTCTAGTGATACGTGCAACCAGTGTGGGGGCATATCTGCTGTTTGGGGGTTATTGTACCTGTGTGCTCTGTACATTGTTTAGGCCACTAGAGGGGAAACAGGGGGGGTCACAGTGTCCCAGAGGGTTGTACCCAGGTCAGCTATGCTACCACTAACCCTGTCCTCCAGGTGGAGGCACCTGTTTTCAGTACCCAGGCAGCTCAACCTGCATCTGGTTATGCAGGCAGGGCTAGTAGCCCTTGGGAGAGTGCCACCTAGGAGTTACATTTGCATTAAGATGCCTGCTAAGTCAGACTCCTGTTCCCCTCTGTACTTGTCACTCATTCTCTTGAACCTCCTGCCTCCCCTCTCCCAGCCTCTCCTGCCCCCCCAACCCCATCCTATTTCTCTTCTTCTGGGCCTCCTGCACTTCTGGTCCCCAGTCTGCTCTCTAATATACAGAAACAGGGAAACAGAGAAACACAGAACTTGTCAGTAGATGAGGACCACTTTGGCCCACCTAGTCTGTCCTAGATTCCCTACCTATAGTAAACCTGTATGCAGTCCAATTTCTTATGCAGTTTTGCATACCTGGTTTACTGCAGCCATACAATGAACCCATGCACAGTTCTTTTCTCTAGCTAGACATTATGCCATTGCTAGGTCATGTGGGGGCATCCCACTCGTTTTCAGTTTGTCTCAACTGCCAATATATTTTGTGTATGCACTTTGGATGTCCTCTAATTGCTCTTCATGTCTGTACTCCTTTGCCCCCTCCCCCGGGTCACACCTGGAAAAGAGCTTTGGCTCAGGGTGCCTTTAACAGTTACCAAATTTTTTATTAAAATAAATAAAACCTGCCACTAACTTATATAATTCAGCTTATCACTCCAGAAGCAGCCACAGATTTGAACAGGTCAAAAACCATGACAAAAAGTTTCCCCGATAAATACACTCACACCTCATTATGAAGGACATCCCTCATTTTACCCCTCAGAAATGCTCTGTCTCACATCTGCCCCACACTGGAAGGGTGCTGCCCACACTGACAAGGTGCTGTAAACTCAGAATTAAAAGCAAAAAGTCTTAACATTTTATGCTGCATAAAATTAAACTTTAACCAAATAAAAACAATGGTTTCTATATTGTTGTGAGACTTCATCTTTATTTGATGATTCTGAGGGCAGTGTCCCCCATTCCGGGACCCACTGTCCCTTATTTTGAGTGTCTAATATCCTTTATTTCAGTGGCAGAAGGTTGAGAGGTATGGATACACCAAAACTGATCTAAACTCCTATTCTCCCCCCCCACCACACACACACACACACACACAACTCATGCATGTTTATATTTATTTGAAATCTTACTTTTTTTTTTTGTTTCTTTGTTTGTTTGTTTTTTCAAAACATGGGCATAGCCAGGGGGTTCCTGGGTGCTCAGGAACCCCACCCATCTTGCTTCCATGATATTTCATAATTTATTTTTGTACACCCAGACTAAATAATGAGATTTCTTTCTGCCCCCGCCTAAATCCTGGTTACACACCTGCAAATATGCCAATTCACCAGGCTCATTCAGAAAGTAAGGTGCTGGCACCACCAAACGGTAAAATACTGTGGTAAAGTCCAGGTGTAACATGACCTCAGAATATAACTGATTCCAGGCTACTGTGCCAGACCTGGGTATCAGGCACATGTCAGGGATTGATCGGACCAATCTGAAAGAAAGCAGTGAGATGTGCTTTGCACAAGGCAAGGGTTATAGTCCTGGGCATGCTGCATGTGGAATGGAATCTAGGAAAAGGATGTGGGACCTACTAGCACCCAGAACTGCCCAGACCTACCTGTAAACTGATCATGGAGGTGCTCCCAAGGCTAGTCATTGGTCCCATTGCTGAAATCTGCAGTCCCCATAGGTCACCTGCTGGACTCAGACCCCAGGCTCAGACCCATGCTCTGCCACACTGGGTCAATTCAGCTGTAGGCCCTTATTTGGGCAGGGTCTTTCCCTGGCTATCTCGCTCCAGCCTACCACACAGACTCCAGCAGGCCAAACTCCCCTTGATTGGGTCATCTGTTTCTTGACCGGTACTCTCCTCAGTAAGTTGTATCAGCATGCTTCCCAACCACCACTTGTGACTGGAGCCTACTAACATCAGACTCAGCACCTGAAGTCCGGCTGAAAATCAGAGCTTAAAATCCAGTTTCTGGGGTTGCTTGTGACTGAGCTCGGGATGGAGCTTCAGATCAGTGTGCTTCAGCACTACTACATGTGTTCCCACAGGCATTGCATATTGCAGTAGGATAGCTGATGCCACTTGGGGAAAAGGGGTAGGAAATCAAGTAAAATGGGGAAAAAATGCTGTCAGAACCAGAGAGTGGGGAAATCATCATATCATAGACAGCTGCCACAGCTTATCAACACAATACAAGGACCAACATACTGTACAATTAGAAAAAAACTGCCCTAAAAAGAGAAACACTCAGGTAAGCATCTGTAGTCTTCACATTACAAACTCCCCTTTCCTTGATTTGACTGACGTGAATGCGTACCTCAGTTTCCATGGAGTGCCGCCACTAGGTTGCCAATGGTTTATTTTATGTATCAGATTTAATGCTGATTAAAAGGGAATAGTTGTTTGGTTTGGTTTTTTCACCATGCACCTTACATTATAGAACCAGCATAAACAGAGGACTGCATGTTGCTTGTGTTATGGGCCTGGGGATTAGTGACTGATGGGGAGACCACTAGACACCAGGGAATATGTTTACGTAATGTGGTCAGGGATCAGGGAATGAGAGAGACCAGTGGACTCCAGGGATCTCTTTTACCCTTAATGGGCTGGGACGGGGGGGGGGTCGGGACACTGGGTACTAGAGGAACTATATTTGTTTAGCTGACCAGCGATCGGGGGCCTACTAGGCACTGCACTTTATTCTTATATCAGGTAAGTAAATGGGGTGGAACACTGGGCATCAGGGATACTTTCTTCCTTTACCAGGCTAGTGATCAGAGGGAAGGGGGACCACTATGCACCAGTGATTCATTACTTACTTGCCAGAATGGTGATCAGATGGAGGGGAGGAGAACCACTGGGCACCAGGGACATCTTTGACTGGCCAGGCTAGGGCAGGCAGCTGCAGTACCTTTGGCCACCACAGGGGCTTTGTGCCCTGTTAAGAGGAGGTTTGCAATGGCAGCAATTTGTGCCCATTCAGGTGGGAATAACCACTGCTGCAAACCTCTGAATATACTGCTGTGCCCATATGTTGGGAGGGGCCCTCTCTTTTGCATAGGTGCAGCGGTGTCTGAGCGCTCTGGCACTAATGGGGTTTGCTGGTGCTATGAGGGTGTCTGAAAATAGACCACACTCACACAATGTGCACAAAACCCAGTTTGCTTGAGCAAACACCTGTTTGCGCCCATGCAAACTTTTTAATCTTGAGCCCCTGGTGTCTGAAGAAGTGCTCCCCCGGAGCTCTCTCGGAGGAGGCAACTCCAGTTGGAAGGTGGAACCAGATCCATGTGCTGATGGCACCCTGGTCTACTTTACAGTTTGTATCTCTTTTTATTACTATAGAGTAAATGAATAATAAATCTCTTTTGACCATTAAAATAAGTAGTAGAATCCCTTTATACCATTTGAAGACAATGCGACAGCAGACCTGATTACAATACTACATGCTCCAACACTTAAAGTCTCCAGTTTGGAGAGGGAGAAGGAGCCTTTAGTTGGTGGCTATGAGTGTAGTAGATCTGAAAGATTTCTCTTAGCTGGTATTTCTGGGTGTTTGTAATTGTATTTGAGGGCTGATCTTAACTGCCATGTATTGTGCTTTTACATTTAGTTTGGGCAGGAGTAAGGGATTCTAGCAGACAAGTTGGTGTTTGTGTGTTTAAAAGTTGCTGTCTGGCCTGTAAGTGCAGGCATCATATTACAGGGGATTAGTGCTGTTTGAATGTGAGGTGTAATTGCCATCTCAGTTAGTCTTCAGTTTGGAGAGGGAGAAGGAGCCTTTAGTTGGTGGCTGTGAGTGTAAGTAGATCTGAAAGATTTTTCTTAGCTGGTATTTCTGGGTGTTTGTAATTGTATTTGAGGGCTGGTCTTAACTGCCATTTATTGTGCTTTTACATTTAGTTTGGGCAGGAGTAAGGGATTCTAGCAGACAAGTTGATGATTGTGTGAGGTGTCACTGCCATAGGACTTCTTGGCTGATTGTGTTTTACACCGTCTGTGATGCACAGAACAAAGTCAGGGTGGATGAGACCAGGAGCCAGGACAGGGCAGAGTTGAGGAAGGGAAAAGCAGACAAGGAGGGGGGTTAGGAGGGGAGCACTCTTAGTAGGCCAGCTCCGAGACTGGAATTTCCAGAAGAGGGGGGTTGTAGAGAGCACTAGGACACAAGGGTCAATTACTGCAGAACCTGAGGGGGGGAGGGAGGAGAGAAGGAAAGCAGGAATAAGCAGCCTGGGTGGAGAAGTCAATGGCAACAGACCAACCAGGAAAGAGTTAAGTGGGGCAACTAGTCATATTCAGGCTGTGTGGGGTGCCAGGAGCAAGCTGGGAGAGGGAGACAGAAAAGGGGAGCCTGGAAGGGCACAATCAAACTAGTGATGCCCAGGCTGTGGTAGGGGTGAGGAGCAAGCAGGGGGCCATAGTCAATAGAAAGAGTCTGGAAGGGCACATACAGACCTTTGGCCCCCAAGTTGCAGTGGGTGAGAGGAGAAAACTGGGGGACATAGACAGAAGAGGGAGCCTGGAAGGGCATGCACAAAATAGAGACACCCAGGCTGTGGGGGGTGCAAGTAGCAAGCCAGGGGACGAAGACAGAAGGAGGAGTGTGGAAGGACACAAACGGGCTAGTAACTTTGGGGGAGAGGTGAAGGTGCTCCTGCTGGGTGACTCCTTGATTAGAGGTATCTAGTGGGAGGGGGTTGGGGAGGGGAAAAGGCAGCCCAGTCAAGGTTAAATGTATCCAGGCCTATCAGTACATAAGGCCAAATTCCATCTATACTCAATGGCAAGGGAATGCGGAGGATCCCCAGACTTTCTAGTTCACCTGGGAACAAACGATTTAGAAGGCAACAGTGAACTGGAGATACAGGCAAGATTCATGGAATTGGCCAGGGTTTGCCACTCTATAGGATGTTCAATCTCCTTTTCTGAGATACTGCCAGTACCAAGGGCAAGCGAGGAAAATAAGCAAGAACTTAGGGGGATGAACCAGTGGCTCAGGAAGTGGTGCAAGTCAGAAGGGTATGGATTGATGGGGGACTAGGGTGATACATGGGAAGACAAGGGGCTATATGCCAGGGATAGGCTGCATCTCAACCTGGAGGGGAAGGAGATCCTTAAACTAAAACTTTTTGAATTCATTGGTGATAGGTGGGGTTTAAACTTGTAAAGGGAAAGGAATAGAAAGACTGAAAGCCCCTGAGAGGAAGCTTGAGGTTTCAGGACTAGATCATGCAAAGCGGGCTGTGGGTAGTGTTAAAAGACCAAGGGGAACAGAGGGGGGAAGAGAGACGAGAGATTGCACTGGGCTGAGAAGACTGGAGGGGGGGGAGTCGGGTGGAGAACATTCCTGATTAATGCCAGGAGCATGGGCAATAAAATGCCAGCGCTCCAGGCAATGCTAGTTGAGGATGCAGAAGACTTGGAGGCAATTACTGAGACATGGGCCACCCAGAGGCATGATTGGGACCTAAATTTAGAGGGATACACAATGTTTAGGAAATATAGGGGGTGGGAAGAGTGTGTGTGTGTGTGTGTGTGTGTGTGTGTGTGTGTGTGTGTGTGTGTGTGTGGCATTGATAGTCAAAAATGACATAGTAGTTGGTGGAATCGAGGAGGCAGAAGGAGATGTGGAGGTAATGTGGGTAACCCTACAGATGGGGGGGTAAAGATTAAAAATAGGGGTGGTGTACAGACCCCCCGCAATGGAAGCGGAAATGGAGAATGATCTGTCTGAGAACATCAGGGGTCACTGTGGCCTCGGAAAGGGCAGGGTGGTGATCATGGGTGACCTGAGCATGCCGGGGGCAGACTGAGGCACTATGACATCCCCGGTGGCCAGGGAGCAGAGGTTGATGGATGTCTTCCAGGATGCCTTCCTAGTCCAGCATGTGGGGGAGCCTACTAGGCAGGATCAGATCCTGGACATTGTCCTAGCAGATGGTGACCAGATAACGGGCCTGGAGGTGAGCTGCACGTTGGCAGGCAGTGACCATGCCACGGTCTGGTTTCTTATGTTCCTAGGGGGAGAGTAAATATTCACTAACACAGAAGAAATACATTTCAGGGGGGCGGACTTTGAGGGTATGGGAAGGATTCTTAAAGGGTGCTGGGATGAGATAAGGCCAGACATGGATGCTGGTAGGTTGTGGGAGACCATTAAGAAGGGGGTGCAGGAGGCTTTGAGGGCCTACGCAAAGGTAAGGCGCAAGCAATGTAGGGCCAGTAAGCCGTGTTGGTGGACCCGAGAGGTGCAGGAGGTGGTGAGGGAGAAAAAGGCTGCCTATGCATGCTTAAAGCGCCCAAGGGGGCTAGGAGAGTATGATTTCATGAGGGTCACCAGGGTGGCAGGGGGGCCAAGGAGAAGAAGGAGTTTAACCTGTCCAGGATATCCACGGGGGGGGGAAGGGTTCTATAGGTACATAGAGGAGAAAAGAAAAGTGAGGGCACAGATCAGAAGGATTAGAACTGGGGGGATGGGCACATGAAGCTGGGGAACAAGCAGAGGTGCTAAATGAGTACTTTGCCTCTGTCTTTACCAGGGGAGGTGGGGGATCTTTCCAACCTGATGGGAGGGTAGAGCAGCCCACTGAACCAGGAGGTCAGTTGGAGACTGAAGGACTGGATGAGACTAGGGCAGGGGATGGGTCGTATCTAGAAGGGGAGGAGAGGATGCATGAGGAGGGGAGATGGGATGGTGAAATCACAGTGGATAGGGTGAGAGAGACCCTCCGGTCGCTAAAGACTGAGAAGGCGCCGGGAACAGATGGGCTACATCCAAGGGTGCTGAAGGAATTGGCGGATGTGCTGGCAGCTCCACTGGCCTCACTCTTCAACATCTCCCTGATGACAGGGTGGGTGCCCGAAGATTGGAAGGTGGCTCATGTGATGCCTATCCACAAGGGGGGGGGGGTCCAGAGAGGAGATGGGTAATTATAGACCTGTTGACCTAATGTATGTGGCAGGCAAGGTTATGGAGGGCATTATCAAGGAGAGGTTGGGGGGGTAGCTGGAAAGGTTGGGGCACCTGGATGACAGGCAGTATGGTTTTGTTCTGGGGAGGCCATGCCAGACTAACCTGGTGGAGTTTTATGATGGGTGCCCTGGACCGACATAGGCCGGTGGACATCCTCTATATGGATTTCAGTAAAATTCGATTCAGTACCCAACAAAGGCCTACTAACAAAGCTGGGGGGGATGGGTGTTTGGGGGGGACAGCTGCTCAGATGGGTGGAAAACTGGCTTACGGGGTGAATACAGTGAGTGGTGGTTGGAGGGATAGTCTCCTCCTCCAGGACAGTCATCAGTGAGGTCCCCCAGGGTTTGGTCCTGGGGCCACTCCTGCTCAATTCCTATGTCTCGGACATAGGGTGGTGTGTTAGGAGTAGGTTAAGTCTCTTTGCGGATGACTCAAAACTGGGAGCACTGGCAGATGGGCAGGAGGGGAGAAAGGAACTTCAGGGAGATCTGGATACCCTGGGGGGGTGGGCAAGAAAGTGGGGGTTGAAGTTCAATGCAGGGAAATGTAGGGTGCTGCATCTGGGGTCAGAAACTCGGGACATGCATACACCCTGGGGAGGGACCACACTGCAAGTCACATGGGGCGAGAGGGACTTAAGGATAGTAGTGGACAGCAAAATGAATAACACAGAATTGTCAAAGAGCTGCAGTAAAAGCAAACAGGATACTGGGCTGCATAACCAGGGGGGATTACCTCCAGGTGAAGGGAGGTGATCCTCCCTCTGTATAATGCCTTGGTAAGGCCGCATCTTGAGTATTGTGTGCATTTCTGGAGACCCCATCTTAAGGGGGACATAGCGCTGCTGGACAGGGTCCAGAGGAGGGCGACCGGGATCATTCAGGGCATGGAGTGTAGGACCTATGAGGAGAGACTGGAAGAACTCAATCTGTACACATTGGAGGAGAGGAGGGACAGAGGGGACATGATTGAGACTTTCAAGTATGTAAAGGGAATAAATAAGGGCAGAGCCAGGGCAGTGTTCAGGCTTAAGAAGGGGAACTACCAGGGGGCACGAGTGGAAGCTGGAAGGGGGGGAAGTACGGGGGTGGAGCGCAGGAGACACTTCTTCACAGAGAGGGTGGTGGAACCATGGAATGCACTACCCAAGAGTCTAGTGGAAGAGACCACAGTGGAAGGATTCAAGAAGGGTTGGGACAGGTACAGGAGAAAGGTGAGCCCAGGGAGGGCCACCTCTGGGGCTGGGGGGAGGTGGAGAAGTGAGCTCCCAGTAGGGGGCTAGCTTCTGAGCAGACATGATAGACCATGGAGCCTATTCTGCTGGCTTTTACTATGATACTATGACTCAAAGAAATATCCAACAAATGTAAAAATAAATAGTTATCAGCCAAAGGATCACTTGTACAACAATGCGTGTCATTTACCCAAATAAGTGTCTCTGCAGTTAAGTCCTACATAGGGAAAACTACAGTCATGCTAAAACAGAAAGTGTCAGAGCGTAAGACAGCCATTGAAGAAAAGTATGACAAATCAAGTGTGGCCAAACATTGTGATACAACGGGCCAATCAGTAACATCCTTTAGGGTTTTTGGACTACAAAGGGAGTTTACGCCTAACAGAGGAGCTGATTGGGAACATAGGCTTTTAGAAAGGGACCCCTACTAGATCCAAAGATTTGGAACACTTACATCAAAAATTGATTCACATTAAGCAATTGATTGGACACCTATCCGTTAAGCACTACCCACAGAGGCTATTGTGGTACAAGAGCACATTGTACAATCCACAGAGTATGATGTGATAGTTTGTATTTTTGTACAATTTAAAAGGAATTTTAGTGGTTCATTCCTTACTTTTATTTTGGTTTTCATTCTCTAATATATGATTATCTTTAAATTATTTATGTAATTGTAAATATTTCTGTATTTAATATGGCAATTGTTAGCTAATGACATGCTCAACTTGACCTCTTGAGGGCCTGCCCCTTGGCAGCAAACCTGGGCATGGTCATATAAAATTACCCTGGTCACTTGCTGAACTTGTTAGAACAAGACAAAGGCTGTTTTCTGACTGTATTATATGTGTAGATACACAGATATACAGAAATTGTCAGCAGATGAGGACCGCTAGGCCCATCTAGTCTGCCCGTAAGCCCTAAACTTGTATGTAGTCACTGACTCTAAGTGATCAATGGCTTTTCATCACTCCCTCCCCCCAATGTTCCTTTGAGCCTGTCCCAGGCATGCTTCAACCCCTCCACCGTCCTTGCCCCACCACCTCTTGTGGCAGACTGTTCCAAGCAACCACCACCCTCTCTGTGCAGAAAAACTTCCTCACGTCACCTCTTAATCTACCCCCTTCCAATATGGTATTGTGTCTCCTCGTTCTGATATCTTTTCTACATTGGAAAAGATCCCCCACCTGCACATTGTTGATGCCCTTGAGGTACTTGAAAGTTTCCATCATGTCCCCCCTTTCTGTCCTCTCCTCCAGTGAGTACATGTTGAGGTATCTTAGTCTCTCCTCATAGGATTTGTAATGCAAGCCATGCACCATCTTTGTCGCCCTTCTCTGGATAGTCTCCACCTTGTCTATGTCCTTACACATATGTGGTCTGCAGTACTGCATGCAGTTCTCCAGGTGAGGCCTTACCAGTGTTTTATACAATAGCATCAACACCTCCTGTCTCCTGCTAGTAATGCTTCTGTCTATGCATCCCAGCATGCCACTGGCCCTCCCTGCAGCCTTTGCGCACTGCTTTGATACCTTGAGGTCATAGATATGATAACCCCTAGGTCCTTTTCCTCTTTGGTGACAGTCAGCACTTCTCCCCCCATTCTGTAGCTCTCCCCAGGGTTCCCCCTACCCAGGTACACTGTCTTGCACTTTTTGGATTTAACCTCAGTTGTCACACCTCCAACCATATTTCAAGCTTCTCCAGGTCCCTCTTCATTTTTTGCACCTCTTTTGGAGTATCCACTCTGTTACATATCTTGGTGTCATCTGCAAATAGGCAGACCTTTCCTTCCAGACCCTCTGCAATATCACTAATGAAGACATTGAACAGGACTGGTCCCAGTACTGATCTCTGGTGTACTCCACTGGTTACCTCTCTCTCCCTGGATTGGATCCCATTTACCACCACCCTCTGTGTTCTGTCCATCAGCTGGTTTCTAACCCACTGTATCGCCTTATGCCCCATGCCCATTCTACTCATCTTGTTAACCAGCCTTCTGAGTGGGATGGTATCAAAGGCTTTGCTGAAATCTAGGTAGGCGATGTCTACCGCCTTTCTCTGATTCACTTCCCTAGTCACCCAATCAAAAAAATCTATCAGATTTGTTTGACAAGATCTTCCTGCTGTGAAGCCATGTTGCCTCAGATCCTGGGCACCATTGAATTCCAGGTGTGCCACTATCCTTTTTTTCAGCAGTGTCTCCATGATCTTCCCCACCACTGAGGTGAGGCTGACTAGCCTGTTGTTCCCCGTTTCCTCCCTACTGCCACTTTTGTGCAGTGCGACTACTTGCGCCCTCCTCCAGTCCTCTGGAACCATACCTGTGTTGAGTGACTGTGTGAACAGGGCGGCCAGAGGCGCTGCTCGTTCCCTTCTCAGCTCCCTTAATATCCTTTTGTGTATGTGGTCTGGCCCCATGGCTTTATCCACCTTCAGCTTTGTGAGTTCCTCCAGAACTCTCTCCACTGTGAATGGACTGGTGTCCACATCTCCCCCCCCCCATTGCCTCTTCTCCCCAACTGTGGTCCTTGACCCTCTCCCTCCTTAGTGAATACTGAACAGAAGTATTTGTTCAGTACTTCTGCTTTGTCTAGATACCCGTCCTTACACTCTCCCTCCTCCCCTTTGAGCCTCACAGTCCCCCCCCCAGCTTTTCTTCCATCGCTGATGTACCTATAGAATGTCTTGTCCCCTTTTTTCACAGTCCATGCTAAACCCTCCTCTGTCTGTACCTTGGCTCTCCTAACAGCTTTCCCTGCTTCCCTTAGACATTCAAGGTACACCTCCCTGTCCTCCTCCCTTTGGGTTCCCTTATACTTCCTGAAACTTGCTCTTTTAGCCCTTACTTTGTCTGCTACCTCTTTAGAGAACCATAGTGGTTTCCTTCTTCTTTTCCCCTTTGGCCACAATCCTAACGCATCCTTTTAGTGTCCCCCACTGTTCCTCCACTCACTCCATTACCTCTCCCTTGTCCAGGACTGCTCTTAATCATCTGTCCATTTCACTGAAATCAGCCCTCCTGAAATCTAATACTTTTGTCCTTGTGTGGTTTAACTGCGTTTATGTCTCCATGCCAAACCACACCATGTGGTGTTCGTTGGATCCCAGCTGCCCTTCCACCTTGACTCCTTCGACTCTGTTTCCATTGGTCCATACCAGGTCCAGAATCGATTTGTCTCTGGTTGGCTCATTTATTTATTGAAATGTTTCACTAGGAAGACACACTGAACAACAAGTTGCTTGTCTCCCAGTGCGATCTTGGGGGGAGGGGGGATACAATTGGATGAAGAATTAGACATACAATTTAACAGTTAAAATATACAAGAAAGTAAACATTCAATTACATTTATAACAAGGCATACAGTTAAAAAATACCATAAATAATCATACAGTCGCATTTGTAACATAACTTACAATTAAATATATCATGCCTGTAAAATATGCCTGAGTCCAACACTCTGCAGGGATTCCAGGATGGCTGTGCTTCCAGCTGAACCAGCTGCCTTGGTGTTCCAATCTACATCCAACATATTCAAATCCCCCATCAACAGGATTTCACCTTTAGCTGCCATGTCATGAATTTCCTCCATTAGTACCCTGTCCACTTCCTCCCTCTGTGTTGGAGGTCCGTAGATCACCCCAGTATATATTGCTGTGCCATTCCCCAGTTCAAGGGTGACCCACATTGCCTCGGCCTCCCCTGTCTTCCCTGTATTTCTGTAGCCTTTATGCCTTCTCTGATGCACAGGGCCCCCCCTCTCTTTTTTCCCTCCCTGTCCCTTCTGAACAGTGTATAGCCTGATACATTGACGTCCCAGCTGTGATTAGCAGAGTACCATGTCTCTGTTATTGCTGCTATGTCAAGGAGTGCATCCGTCATCAAGGCATCCAGGTCTGGAACCTTATTTCCCAGATTGCGGGCATTTGTGAGCATGACCTTCCATGTTTTATACCCTGTCCTAGTATAACTCAGCTAGGAGGTAAAAGACTATTACTTTAAGTTTGCAGGGGTCAGCACACACTGCGCAGTCCCACTGAATGTCAGGGCCTGCATGTCAACAATCCCTGAGTGCTAGGCACACAGCCACATGACGTCATGACATGAGAGGTATTTTGACATCATCATCACATGGTGGGTGCAAGTACATGCTGATGTCAGAGTCTGCAAGCTGATCTTAAAGAGTGGAGCAGGAAGAAGACACCAGTCAGCATAGTAACAGATATGGTATTTCCCTGATAAAATACTGATTTCTGCTAGAGGGCTTAATATGGCAAAGCACTGAAACGACTACTGAGTGCGTAACTTCATTAATCAATTGAATGCCTTTGTAAAGTGAACTGTTATACATCAAACAGCATATACTATGACTTCATAACAATATATGAATTTTCTGAACCTAGGACCACCCTCCTGGAGAAATCCCCAAGAGCAAGGAATGATTGAAGAGAGCATTCTGTAACTAATTTGCTGATGTTTTAACATATCAACTCCCTGTAATATTTTCCGAACGTAGCATACAGTACTTCAATCAAGTCCACGGCTGCTACTGTGCAACCTAACACCATCCATCTGAAGGCTACACTGCCCCTGCCTTAGCTGGACAGACCAAGGTTGAGGGGCCTGGGTTTGTACTTTACTTTAAAACTGGTTCTTTCCCAAGATAACATCCCAAGATAATATAAACCCAAGATAATATAAAATGTGCAGTGCCTCCACCCAGCGTATACTTTTAATGGGCTGGAATAAAACCTGGTACAACCCTCTGGGATGCTGTACCCACCCACAATACCATAATGCTACCCCAAACATGACCCAATAACCAAAACCCCTCATTTCAAATTTTAGTAATTCAATCAATCAATCAATCTTTATTTCACCAGGAGAAAACACTATTGAGAGGACTCATTTACAAGGTGGTCCTGGAATACGCAGATATACAGAATAACAACAATGCAATAAGAGAGACAAACAACAGTCTGCCAGAGTGTAAATGGTGCAAGGAAGTTACATCACAGTGCAAATATTGACACATTGTGGGTAGTCAGTCACATTTTTGTAGGGGAATACATAGGCAGGCAATAAGATACGATGAGGTGTGGGTTATCTCCTGATAAGAGCACGCCCAGGTGCATTGTTAGGCAAGAGGCACTTGCGCCGAGTGCCTTATGCACCTGGGCATGCTCTTATCAGGAGATAATCCACACCTCGGAGGGTCTTATTGCACTTATAAAATGGGTCCCCCTGTGAAAAAGTTAATTTAAAAAAAAATGCTTATAAAAAGTGCACATAAAGATTTAAATAAAAAAAAAGTAGAAAAGTTGAAACAATAGTCCCTGCATTTGTAATGCAGAACATATGTAAAATCCCCCTCACCCCCACCCCCGCATTGCATTTCTTTCCCCACAAACCCAGCACACACACATTTTATTCCTTTTTTTTTCTGCTGAGCGTTTCTTTTTCAGCAGGTTGCTTTTTGTGTGTTTATGTACTTGCCGCCTGGTGGATCTGGATTGGGAGCAAGCATGCCCCTTACCAGCTACCCTAGAGAACGGTCTGGCTTGTACCTCATTTTAAGAGAAGGCATGGAGTTATTGTGCCTAACTTCAGCTGTGTGTTATCTGTACAGTAATTAAATGAATAAATAAGGGGAATATAGTTGTGGCACTGGCTGCAAAACTAGTGGAGTCACCAGTAGAGGTAAGCCGTTTGTTCCCAGCACGCGGGATGCTCGGTGGATCACAAGCAACTTATTAGGAGCAGCTGTTTTTAATCTGAGGGAGTAGAGGTGATCCTTTCTCTTTCAAATTAAATTTGCTTAACTAGTTTGTGTACGATTATAAAGTAAAAGTGTTGTGTGACAGATTTATTCAGAATGGCTTTTCTGACTGGGTTACAGGTGTATGGACAGTCTGCAGCATCACGGTGTGTGCCTGCCAGTAGTATGTGAGGTTAGCGATGAAGAGTAGCAGTGGAGACTGAGTTGTTGTTTTTATTTATTTAAATCCGATCGTCTTTGGCGGTGGCTAAAGGAAGTAAGTGAATATTTTAGGGATTTGTAATAGTTACTGTACCTCGCAGTTCGCTCCGTTCAGTCAGGAGTTTCTCAGCGCCATTTCAAATCCTGAGAGTAAGAGCTGTACACTGGCAGCCAGGGTCAAACGGGCAGTGAAAAAAAAAAATAACTGGTACTAAGTCAGCAGATTATTTTTGTCATTTAGGAACTGGAGGCTGTTGTATATCTGGCTGTTTTTTCTGTTGGTGGCATGGCTCTTCTGGTTGGACATCTGCTTAGCTTGGCAAAGAGCTCCGGGACAGAGCTGCAGGTTGTTTTTCTTCAGAGCATGGTGTTGGGCACAGTGATATTTTTGTGTGGTGTGGCTGAGTTTGACAGAATTAGTGCCGGTTGGCACAATACATGCTGATAAAGACACAGCTGAAACTAGGTTTTAGCCAATCAGCATTGTGGATTATTTTAGCCCATTTTATAACAGTACATAAAATAAGAACACTAAGATTCATTGACAACTTTTACACACAATCAGCTGGGAAAGTGGTGCTGGTAAGTGCAAAGCACAGGGATAATTAGCTAACAAGTCATGATAAGTCAAGCAGGGTAAGCAAGAGGAGAAGGTGGGTGAGGAGGAAGATGGGGGTGGGAGATGGGAGGCCTAGTACAGGGAGGAGGGAGAGGATGGCAGGTGAGGAGTAGGAGGGGGTATGAGGGCAGACTCAGAATGGTGAGAGAGGAGGGTGGGCATTTGAGACGGTGGGTTGTGAACCCAAGACAGGTCAGCAGGGAATGCAGGATCTGTGTAGGTGAATGTAGAGCAGGGTACAGTAGCTGCAAAAGTGAATGCAGTACAGGTAAAGGGGAGTGCAAATTAGCAGGCACAGGTATGAGTTTCTTTAAGGGAGTGGCTCAGCAGAGTCTTAAAGGCAGGTAGTCCTGTCAATTTCGTAAGTTTTAGTGCACTTTGTAGGTTGTTCCACAGAGTGGGGAGGGTATGGCTTATGGTGGATAGTTACTATTGACTCTCTCTAATAATATGCTCATGCACCAAGGTTACGCAAAAACAGTAACAACAATTTATTTACATAGGATGAGGTTTATGAATGGGGAAGTTTGAAGCAAAGGTTAGCTATTTGCAGTTAATTTAGATTTGGTTTAGATTGGCATTTGGTTTAACTCGGCATTGCAATTACAATCAATGTAATCATTTTACATTTAAGGCAACATTAATCACAGTGGCCACCCACCAACCTTCTGAGGTATTCAGATGCTTCTCTATCTATCTGTCTAGCTGCATAGATGGCAGAACCTATATCAGAATGCTCACTCACAATACCAGTTCCCAGACTGAATTAGAACCCTGCAATCCTAACCTTTTTCTGGGTACCAAGCACTAGAGTTAGCTGTTGCAGGCCTGTTAAAATTGCAGTTGAATTGGTGCCCTTAATGGAAAATCAAGTTAGCGTGCTTTAATTCTTTGCCTTGTACTTTTAGCTTTTAAGATTTGCAAAAGACAATTACCTCTCTTGCTGTGCTAGCTTTGGCTTTAGATTGCTGAACCTTGGAAACACTTTAAACTATTAACAGTTCCCCAATAGTGTGGCAGAGATTGAGTCTGCCTACCCACAGTTGGAAGTCACATCTGGTGTTGAGAAGCACTGCTGATACGAATAGGAGCCGAGTATGACCCCTGAAGAACAGTCTTGGAAGCTTGCATTTTCTGAAACCTCTCAGCAGGAAGCTGGTGCCCCTTCTCTCTGAGCTTACAGTCGCACTCAGTATAGACTGGGCTGGGACCGGGGCCGGAATACTTCAGAACCTCCTGTCTGGTTATACCCCTCAGGGAGAAGCGCATAGGGCAGTACACTGGGTGGCACACTATCAGGCTGTCTCCCAAGCTGGTCTGAAAGCAGTTATGTTGCATTCAGCACATTTATATCAGCACATTTATAGTTCACCATCAGTAGTCATAATCAATTCAACCACGTGCCAGTGTGGCCACCATGGTTCTTTTAAGCTTGCAGATACAGATTTCAAGATGTGTGCTTCTTCCCTATGGCTAGGGTGACCCAGAATCTCACAGTCCATGTAAGATAGCTTGAATATCTAACAACATCAGAACAGAGCTTGAGGCTTGGCTCTCTACCAGTTGACACTTGAAACTAGACAGAGCTTGAATCATGACTCCCCACCAATTAGCATGCTTTATTCAGTAGTACAGATAGTCACTGTAGCTTCTCTTGAGCGTAGACACAATCATTACAGTCCTTTGTGTTAGCAGCTCGAACTTGGACTCTCAGAACTTTCTCTGGCCTCCCAGGCACTGTCAGAACAATTCCGTGTGGCTGTGAAACCTCCCTTCAGTCCTGTAGGTACTATCAATAGTCACATTCAGCACATACGAATTACTGGACCCTTTCTTGGTCACTTAAAAACAGATGCCCACCCTTTCTTGTGCGTTGGTTAAATGCAGGGTACAGAAAGACAGTCACAACTTTAACTTGGATGGGCTTCTCTGTCCCCTTACAGATCTCTTAATAGCTTGAACTTGCAAGTAGACATTTACTCATGCAGTAGGATGCAGCAGACTTACCTTTTCTGGAAGTTATAGGTTTCTTCAGTGCTCTCACTGCTGAGGCAGAAGCATTTCTTGCAGCTTTCTCACAACTGCAGGTGGATGCTGGCTTCCTTTCCATAGTTTCCTAATGTGGCAAGGAGCGGCTAGCTCTGGCGGACAATTTCTGGCTTCTTACTGCAGAATATGGCTGCTTGTGTATATAGTCCCAATGCAGTTCAATACAGTCACACAAATAGAATTCTGGTGCAGCCAGGTTAAACATATTTATTTATCTTGTGCCCCACTATTCAATAGCCGTAATTGCACCCTCTTGAATGCTGCCACTCTCTAATATTTACATGTAGCCTTTAACCTGTCATTGCAGCCATAATATGTATTCCCCAGGCAGTAGACAGGCAGCTTATAAGAGTCCCAACTTTAGTCTGGTGCTACTAGCACAAACACATTTTTATTTGCATAGCCCTTTTATGTAGCAGTCCCCTTTGTGTGTTCTCTTAAACACTTACACTCATTTACATTTATTTTCACTCCCAGGCCTGTCGCTAGCACCAATAATTTACTTGCTCCCTTTGCACTAGAACAGGTTGTTCGTTAATATTCATGAGCTTCTTTTACATATTCAGGAGCCCCTTGTCTGATAGCCCTTTAGTGCTCTTTCAAACAATTTTACTTTTAACATTTATTTACAACATCTTGTCTGCTGCTGCAATACAATACCCCTAGGTGGCAGGTAGCTTGCTCATTAATATTCATGAGGATCTCATTACTATGTATGAGCCCTCGAACACTGTCTTTCAAAACTCTATTTTTAGACTTCAGTGAGGCTTCTCATCTACCTCATTCTGGTCTCCAGCCCCCATTTAGGTAAGGAGGGGTACCAGGACCACCGAAATACCCTCTGGTTGACTGCAAAACCGGTGGTCAGTAAATCAAAGCATTTCTAGGTGCATGCGCAATTGTCGGCTACCCAGGAAAATGCCGGTGACTTGCAGTTTGCTTCTAAGCCCAAAATGGGCTGAAATAACATACTGGAGCTGTTCGGAGGATCAAGATCACACAAGGCAGCATGGGCCAGTGGCGGTGAAGATCAGGAACAACCCGAGGGAACCTGCAGGCACAAAACGCACTCCAGAAACGGTAGCAATGGGTGACAACAGGCAAATAAAGGAAGTCCCCATCGGGGGGCGTTACAACTGTATGTCTCCATATGCAATGAATGATGGGTGTTCCCCATCAGGACTACATTGGGGTTGCCTCTAGATGCAAATTAAAGCATTAATTTTATCCTTAGACCGACCCTATTTTGCAACTATAACCATCAGCCTGGAAACTGCAGCATGTGGCATGTGTTTCTGTCATTATTTTTGTAGTTAGTACTATGATGCTGCTGTTTAACTCTGTTTCTGAGTTTGCACCAACTCTCATGAGACTGTAGGATAGACTTGCCCTAGCTTTGCACTGAAACATTACAAAAAGCTAATAGGGGCAAATGCTATTAGTTTTTCACCTACTTCTGTATATTACCAGCATGCCCACTAACAGTATATATTTTTCTGGCTACTCGCTAAAATGTTATTTGATTCTTAATTTGTGGGGTGTGTTTATCTCCTTTGCTTGGTTACATTGCTGAGTCTATCTCATTCAAATGCTTGTGGACCACTGCTGTCATAGTCTCAGGAAAAACACAATGAAAACAGTTACAAGAACATTGTGTCCTGTTCTACCACTGTTAGGAAGGTCTTGAAGATATCACTGTCAAGAAAGGAAGCTAACTGAAGGTAACCAGGGTATTTTACACATTTGCTATGCCTGCTTCGTTATTCTAAATTAGCAGCCATGCTGTAAAATTAATGGCAAAGTGACATCATCTTCTCATATGCTAATGCGGCTCAAAGAGCACATCTGATGGAATGTCAGCAAGCACAGTATACTATTGTTACAGTGATGCTGTAACAGCAACACCTTTGCAGTGACTGTACTATCAGTGAGCTGTTTCTGCCACAGAGTGGTGCGTTACTTCAACCGGTGTGCCGCCGAGTGTTCAGGAGACAAGATATGTATCTGAGTTGGGCTGTGGGAGTGTCTGTTGTGGAGTCTGAGTCATGGGAGGGGTGGCACTAGTGCAGAACCTGTTCTGTGCATTTTTCTCCACGGTATGTGCACCATGTAGAGGTGGTTATATTAATATATGGGGGGTGTGGTGGGCACGAGGGGGCATAGCCCAACACATTTGCAGTTCAACTGTAGTGTTTTGTTGGTTGCTGTTAATGTCTGCAGTATTTTTCTCCATGGTGGTGATTTGCTTTAGTCCTCTGTTGGTATAGGGGCAGTTGCAGCTATCTGTAGAAGCTGTTTATGTTTTTTCTGATGAACCAGCCTGGTAGAACCGGCAAGCACTAAACCACAGAAATTATAACCAAAATTTCTTTAAAAGTCAGAGTATCCCACTCAAGTTCTGATGAAGTGACATCAGGTTTGGGCGCCCAATATATTTTTCTTTCTTTATAATGGAATGTATAATAAGATAAACTGTCTCTAAACAAAGTAGCCACACATGAGGGCCTGCATGCCATTTGTGTTGCTGCTAAATGTTGCACCCTGCCCCCATAGTTGTACCAGAATTCAAATTTTCCCTGAGACTGTGTTGCTTTGGTTATTGCCATGCAAATCCCATCAATCACCTGATATTTTTTTCTTGCATGTTTCTGTATCTAATACAGAAATACATCTTACAGGTAACTTTCAGATCCTCCTTGGTGGCTCCTTTATTTTGAGAGGGCTGGTCTGGTTTTACTGGGCAAAAGTAAAATAAACAATGTAGGAATCACCCTCCTACAAAAGGGGCAGGGGGGCACAAGTAACCCCACGTACAAAAAGAGTCAAATGATACAGGTAACAATGGAGAAACAACAAAGCCTGTACTCAGATGGGAACTGAAACTGGAAATGTAAATGCTCATAACTCATGGTTTACTGAAGTACAATTTATCAAGAGACACAGCACCAAAAAGTCACGGGGCGTCAGGGCTTCAGCATGACACTTTGTCAGGGGGCATGGCTTCACAGCTAAAAAAGCATCATTTAAATATAGTGCCGTTCATGAATATTTAACCAGTTACATCCAATATTTTATTGAAGCCAAAAAATCAGCTTAGTCCCCATTAAAACAATGCACCCAGTGAAGATATAAAATATAATTCAAAAGTGGCCCAACCATAGAAACATTTGTGGATGTAAAAATGTAAAGAACAAACTGATGTCAAAAACCCTATAGGTAAGGGTAAATGTACTGATCATGGATCAGACATTGCCAGAGTTAGGCACCAGTTCTCATGCTGTCACAGTCAGGGTTTTTGGTATAGATAGCAACATCATCAGCATATAGAAGCACAATGGCTGTCTGACAAGTATCTGACAGGTGGTTTTGGAAGAGGCTAAATAGGAGTGGGCCCAAAATGAAGCCCTGGGGGACACCAATAGATACTCCCCTAGTGCCAGACAAGGATTCATCGATCTTCATATGCTGATTGTGATCAGTAAAATAACTTTGGAAACAGGCTACTGTGTTCTGAGACAGACCTAGGCCAAGCAGTTTTGCTGAGCAGGAGCTTATGGTTGACCAGATCAAAGGCTTTTGTCAGGTTGATACAGATAGCTCCAACCAGGTCTTAATTGTCAAGGGCCTCATGAACATAGTTGGAGTATTTCAACACTGCATTATTGGTACTGTGTTGCTTCCAAAAGCCATGTTGTTGGACACACCGGACTTTGTATTTTGTGAGATATGAGATGAGTTGATCAGAGACTATTCTCTCAAGGGCCTTGAACATGGAGGAGAGAACAGTAACTGATCTGTAACTGGTTAGGCTAGAGCGATCACCACTTTTGAATACTAGTGTAATCAGTGCAGATTTCCACTTCTTGGGGAACTACGAGTAACACAAGGAAAAATGAAAAATTTCAAAATTGAGATAGGAAGATTCCTCTGCCACTGGGGCAAGTAAATTTATATCAAGTGTGTCACTTCAAACCCTGGTTTTGCCAAGCACCTTACTGATGTATTTAGAGGTGTCCTTAACTGAGACAGTCTTAAAGTAGAATTTAGGGTAACATGATTCAGAGCCCAGCGGTTGGGTGGTTTCAGGACCAGGTCCACCACAGGGGGACTGGGTGTGCTCAGCAGGGATGATATAACTTAGGTCATTAAAGGCTGAATTTAATTTATTGGCAGTTTTGGCATGATCAAGGACATCAAGAACACCACTACCATCAACCAAGTGCATTTTTGGTGACATTTTTTCTCCCTTGCCAAGGGGTTCTGAGACGGTGTACCAGAATCTTTTACCATGGCTTCAGTTCTGAGTCTGCTGGTCCTTGCAAAAGTCAGATCTGACCATTCTAATAATAATGATGCAATTATTATGGGTTTCCTTGTATCTTTGTAGCTGGAGTGGAGACCCTGTTTCTCTGGCCAATGCTCAAAGGTAGTCTCTCCCTCTCCCTCTCCTGAGGGCTTAGAGTTCTGGGGTGCTCTATATAGAAGGTGTACCTCTTGCCTTACATTTTTGGAAGGGTGCATATTTATTGCAGGCATGTGTGAATTCCGTGACAAAAGATTCTAGGACTGAATCAGTATCGGGAATGGCATCCAGGAAGCTCCAATCAATTTGGGAAAAGTGAGATTTAAATTCCAACACCTTCTTTTTGTTTTGGACCCAACTGGTTGTGATCAGGGGAAGGGGCCTGAGCTCTTTAACTGCCCACAGGCATTGCACTGGAAAATGGTTGCTTAGGGTATCTGGCAGAACTTTGACAACTTCAACCCTGTCTGGGTGTGTAACCAGTACCCAGTTGAGTAGCATCATAGTGCCTGTTTTATAATTGGTTCTGGTACGTTCAGTGACCATTTGTGTGAGAAATGGACTAGTCATCTTATTCCTGTGATCTGTGCTGGATTTAGCAGTCCAGTTGATGTTGAAATCACCAGTAACTATATATATCCAGTTCTGACTGAAATGCATAACATAGTGAGTAAGGGACTCTCTGCCTGAATTCTGTTTACCAAGTGGGTCATATACAGACAGGAGGACAAGAGCTGTTTCACCTTGCCCCAGCAATAGCTTAAGGGCCAGGCATTCATAGTCCCCGGTTGAGTCTTTGATTTCAATTTTGGAGGCTTACAGATCAAATCTGAGATAGATAAGATACCCTTCACCTTGCTTGCCTATTCTGTCTTCTCTGAAGATGTTGAAACCTGGCAATGAGATAGTGGTGTCAGGTATTTTGGGAATGAGCCATGTTTTAGTGTAGGGATATAATGTCTGGCTACAGTAATGCAACCCAGGGTTCAAATTGCTAGTAAAATATCAAGTAATTCTGACCTTACATGTCCTGCTAAAGATTTAGAAGAACCAGGCAAACCTTCTGGGCCAACCTATCATTTCTAGTCTGGGTTTCCTGACAGAGAAGATGTCCAGTTTTGTCGGCCATTTCTTACAGCCTATGGTATGTGACATTATGGGTCACATAAGGGATTCAGTGGCCATTTTGTCCAAGTTTGAGGGGTTTGCTTAGTCCCCAAACTACCCGTGGATGACAACTGATGTGACATTATCGTACACATCGATTGTACACTATCAGGGATTAATGGGTCTTGAATTTCATTTTGAAAATCATCCCTTGTCTGCTAACTTCCCCAAACAGTTCATTTTGGAAGCTCCTTCTTTATTTTAACATCAAACTATTTGGTTTTTGAAGGTAAATTTTATTCACAGACTTGTGGGACTGCCATGGGCACCACCATGGCACCCGCTTACGCAAACCAGTATTTGGGTTGGTGAGAGGGAGTCATGGTGTTTGAGTATGGCAATAACCCATTCCTGCCTCAGATCAAATTCTGGGCAGGTACACTGGTGATATTACACTGATTTGGGAAGGGAGTGCTACTTCAGATAGGGAATTTATACAGTATATGAATGTAAATCTAAACTTCACAGCCACTGTAGAACAGACCAATATTAAATTCCTGGATCTGAGATTTACTGTTTCCAATGATAACACAGTGACATCTTGCACTTACAGGAAGACAACTTCTGGCAATACCTTACTACGAGCTACACCCAAGACTTACCATCCAGGCCTTACCATATGGATAATTCGTACTGTTAAGGAGGAATTGATCCACTTTAAATCTCTATGATGAATAAGCACAGGAACTGAGTAATTGCTTTGTAGTAAGGGGTAGTCAAAGGACCTTTTAGAATCTGCAAACAGCACATAGAGCCAGGTCCCTTTACAGGGCCACTTTATTATAGCCTAAACACAAGCAGCCTACCATCTTTGATGGTGTCAGATTTGTGACAGAATTTAATATCATATCTGGACAAATTTCAAATATCTTGAAAAACATATTGGCATGTTGTGAGAGGAGATGAGACATTCTACAACACTCTGGGACCTGCACCAAGAATCACCTACAGGAGGAGCAAAAATATTGGGGACATAGTCTTGAGTATTATAAATGACCAAAATCAAATTTTTTTTGCCACATAATTGGTTACCTCATCCCGCAAAATACATTTTTTGTTGTGGCCACTGCAACATCTGCAGGTACTGTACCACTGGCAATATATTTTCACACCCTGAAACATTAAAAAGGCTACAGATTTGGGAGTTTATTTCCTGTTCAGCACATTTTGTGGTGTACATTCTAACCTAGACATGCCCTAAAATCTATGTTGGCCACATAGGAAGACTCTTATGAAAAGAGATCTAGGAACATTTTCGCTCTGTTACATCAAGTAGTCCCCAAAACCCCATTGGATGTGCATTTTGAACTATGTCAAAATAAGGATCTGCCAGACACGATGTTTAAGGGACTTGAGCATGATCATATTCATCCCAGGGGAGGTGACAGAGTAAAAACCTTGCTCCAAAAGGAATTGAGGTGGATTTTCACCTTTCATGCCATGAAACTCAAAGCTCTAAATGACTGTATCAA
Organism: Neoceratodus forsteri; assembly: GCA_016271365.2. Lineage (NCBI taxonomy): Eukaryota > Metazoa > Chordata > Ceratodontiformes > Ceratodontidae > Neoceratodus > Neoceratodus forsteri. The sequence goes on along the minus strand of CM057456.1, from coordinate 622,185,858 downwards.
TGTAATTGTATTTCTTTAACAATATTGTTGAAGATTTTTCTGTTGTTACTGCTGTGTCAGCTTTATGGGAGTCATAGGTTGGATTTGCTGCATGTGGCTTCGTGACGGCTGTCACGTTCACATACACTGCAGACTCTGTGATAATTGGATGGCTTGTTTGCTTCATCACCTAATTTTTAAAACGTATTTTTATATCTTTGCTATTCTACCTTTGTTAGTCTTTCCATCTTTCTCGTACTTCAATCCCCCCATTTTTCCCACACTATGTTTTTTGATGCTGTTCTCTCTAGCAGCTGTCTTACCAACCTTTTCACTTCCCTTTATTCATTTTTCGTTACTTTCATACCACATTTTCCTCCCTTTGCATGCTCCCCAGTTTTCCTTCTTCCCAGCCCTTCCATGTTTGTACTTTTACACAGATTTTTTTCTTCTGTGCTGGAGATCTCTGCTCTTCTTTTTTTGCACATTCATATTTCCTTTATTTCTACTTTTTTCCTTCAGCCTTTCGGTATTCTTTTTTCATGCCATTGGGCTATTCCACTTTTGCACTAACAAGCAGTTTTTCTGACTTCAGTGTTTCTACTGTGCTGCCTCACTGTAGCTGCCATTTTCCATGGTCAGTGCACTTTCTGGATTGCCCCTATTCATTTTCTATGTGTCTTTTGTCCTTTTCTATTCTGTAGTTTGAAGAATTCCATTTTCTGCACTGATAGCTATGTTAGTTGGCTGTAGTGAATGAGAATCGGTGCTTAACTCTGCCAGCTGCCATTCCATGATCAGGTTCCCTTACAAATAGGTTTTGTAACCCCAGCTCTTTATGTACACTTTACATCCACAAACATTTCTATGGTTGTGCCACTTTTGAATTACATTTTATATCTTCACTGGGTGCATTGCTTATTGGAGACTATGCTGACTGTAGAACTTCAATTAAATACTGAATGTAACTGGTTAAATATTCATGAACTTCATCATTTTTAAATGACACTTCTTTGCTGTGAAGCCATGCCCCCTGACAAAGGGTCACAGTGAAGACCTGAAGCACCAGGCCTTTTGGTGCTGTGTCTATCGATTACGTATTCTTCAAAAAACTATGAGTTATGAGCATTTAGGTTTTTCTGACTTCAATTCCTGGCTGAGTGCAGGCTTTGGTGTTTCTTCCTAATACAAACAGAAGCTATGGAATCAGGCTTTGAGAGAGTCAAAAGAGGCAGCTTTATTCAGCTCCTTCCCCCATTCTAAGTTTACCTACATTTTTAATTTCTGGCAACTGTGGAGGATCCTTTACAAGGCCCTGTCCATACTAGCGACTGATTATAAAATGTTATTAAAAACGTTTTATAAATCAGTCCCTAACATGGTTGTCGGAGCAGTCACACTGCACTCTGACAAGTGTGCTAGCTGGAATGGGTTCCCAGGCATGACTGCAGCACCAGCTCAAAGCCTTATAGGTGTCGCTTATGCTGCAGTGCACGACAGAATAGCAATGATCAGGCACCAAAAGCAGTCCCAGATAAAAGTACATAAGTGGAACCAGTGTTTCTTGGGCTACTCAGCAATACCGGTACTGTTTTTTCTTTTTTAAATCCTGCTGCTGAAAAAATTACTTTTCCCGTAGGATGGGTTCCCTTAACCTGTGTTACAGCATGGTTTGCGTACACACTGCTGTTAACATGGATTAAGGCAACCGTGTTTATCTAAGCCATGCTAAAGACTTCCTCTCTAGTAGAGTTTTAGCATGGTTTTAGAACATGGTTGTAACATGGTTTTAACTGTGCTATAATGTGGACACAAACCACATTTTGGGAGCTTAGAATGAGTTAAGGCAGTTAAACAACTTTAAGCTCCCTAGTGTGTACAGGGCCTTAGAGTGTAAACTTCTGTAGCTGTACCTCCTGCTAGAAGCTAAATACACCACTCTTGTTTTGTTTTTTCCAATTGTTTGTCTCCTTTGTCGTCTCTGGGTCACTGGTGTGACAGGCAGGGAGTAGAGTGCCTCAGTCTGCCACACTACAGGGTTGGTCCTATCAACTGCACTCTTAACCAGTGATAGAATGGAAATTCTCACCCCAAGTTTAAAGTAAAGTTATTATAAACCTGTTTTAGATTTAATTATACTCCCCACCCTGGCTTTCCACAATATTTTATATACAGTGCTTTTGCATGCCATGTCACTTATGCCCTGTACACATTAGGTAGTGAGCTGTGGTTCATTTTTAAAAACTTTTTAGAAACATTTTTGAACTCACCACAGCAGCCTGTCCACATCAGTCTTCAACTGAGTTTTAACTTGGTTATCCCACAGCCAGCTCCCGTCTGCATCTTCTTCCAATAACGTTTTTAAACCGGGTTCCCCACGACTGTAGCATGCTTCTTAATGTCGCTTGTAACCTATGCCCATCTGCATTAACAGGTAATACGCTTTCACATTCTAAACCATTTTTAAACATGGGTTTAAGACTAGCTTTCTTCAGGGTTTTAGCACAGATTGTTAACATGGTAAAAAACGTGTTTTAATGGGGGCGGGAGGAGTGTTTGTGCTAGTTAAAACGTTTCAAGCACTTTAAAATGTTTTAACTAACCTAATGTGTGGGCCTTAAAGTTGATTAAAATATATTTTTTAAAGCCACAATTTGGTTTGGAAAGTTGAAATTGATAATATTTAAGGAGACAGTAGCTATTTTTGTCTTTGTTGGTGGAGGGTCTGCAGACAGGTTCCTCCTCTACAAAAGAACATCGCAAGATGTGTCCTGCTGATTCTGCATTGTGTGTGTCTGTGTGTGTGTGTGTGGGGGGGGTATTATCGAAGGATGAGAGAAGGTAGTGTGGTCATGGTTGAACTTCATAACTATGAGTTGGGGTGGGAATGCATCAGCAGCAGGCCTCCAAGAGATGAAGCCATATATTGCTTCACTACTCTGTTATCACTGTCACTGATCATAGAATAGATCATATTTTTTGGGGGTGGGGGGCACTAAGGTACTTGGATTTTATCCAGTATGTAACCACAGAGAGAGGTACAGTACAGGCTCCCCCACACTGTGATGAATGTACTGCTGGTGAAAAGTGAGGGAATGAGAGCACTGGAGATCAAAATAAAATCCTACTGTACTGTATAGTGCATTGGAATTGGGATCAGTTGTGGCTGGGGCTTCTAAGTTAATAAATTAAATATCCCACTTTGGGACTGGGATCAATGCTGGTATGCCTGAGTAATTTACAGGTCTAAAAATATATGCAAATATATGAAAATATGAAACTATGGGATGCCCACATGAGGCTGTAATGAGGACATCACCACATGACACCACATCCCATCAGATAAACTGGTGGCTTAAAGACCAAAAACAGCAAACAACAATCTAATCATGTTTTGTGACTTTACGGAAGCTGGTAAGAAGGTCAGGAAAAGGTCATGATAAGTCCTTCTTTCAGAAGCCCAGCACATAAAAGCTAGAGGGAATGTTTCCTGGTTAACAGCTGTTGAAAATAAATAATTGTTATCAAGTGAGATACAAATTAAAAACAAGAAAGTAAGAAAATGTACTGTAGTTGTAGTAATACTGTATTTTTTGACACGCTAAAAAAACTATAAGGACCACCATGGTGCTATTTTCTATTTTCTTTGTTTATTCCACCCCTGATGTCTGTGTAGCTCTGCCCCTGTTCCGTTCCAGCACCACCGGCATCCTTCTCCTGAGTACATACCTCAGCCCTGGTCTCCCCCAAATTGTCCCCCCATTGCAGGGCAGAAAAGGGAGGCACAGCTCCAGCTGTGTTGATGTGTCTGGGTGATAGAGCAGGTCTGCAGTGAGCATGCAGGGTTTCATGTAGCCCAGGCTCCATCTGTCACCTTACTTTTTTCCCATGCCCCAGCCACAGCCAGCGTGATGCATGCTTGGGGAGGCACACATGAGTCACCAGGCAGTGGTCCTCCCTTCCATGTAGCTCTAGTCTGTGCTACCACTAGCTCTCCATCTGGTAGTAGTCATGGACCAGACTTGCAAGCCCTCCCCGGGAGAGGAGAGCAGCCCTCTGGATGCTCAGTCCTCTCCCCCTGGCCAATGTCTTGCTATCAAACTCTGCGTCTGAACTCAGGTCACCAGCATGGCATCAGGTGTGCCGTCCAGTACCTCAACCCTCAGCACCGGGCCAGTTCCATCGTACTGTTTTCAGAGTTGTCCTGTGTTTAATTATAATTCATTACATTAGTTTCAACAGTTACAACAAAAATATAAACAGTTTCTAAATTACAAACATTTAGGCAAATACAATGGCAGACTATCTCAAGGGAAAGCAGGCTTCACACTCACGGAAAATACAAGTATAAGGATGCACTCACATGCTGAATGTCATTAGAATTAGTTTATTCAAAACTGAAGTGGATGAACCACAGACCAAAGCTGAAGACCACTTGCCCTGGTGCTTCAAGAAGAACTACCTTCGTCAGGTGGCATGGCAGTGAAGAGACATGTGTCAGTTTATATACAACACTTTATGAATATTAATTAGAGTGATAGTGACATCATAACTCTAAAAAGTGCAATCATTTAAAATAATTGACATAATTTGATGCAGCAAAATAAAGCTTCATGCATGAAATGTCTATGGTGTAACATACAATAAAGTAAACCAAAACATAACAGGGGGGTTGGGACAGGGTAAGGGGCAGGAATACTGGAAAAAGGGGGGTGGAAGGGGCAGCTGCGAGAGAAGTTGTTAGATGCACAATTGGGCAGACTCGATAGACCACAAGGCCTGTTTCTGCTTGCAATTTCATATGTCGCATAGTGAGCTGCTTGCATATAGTGCTTATCGAGCAGTTTAGTAATACTAATATGTATGCAGTAAAACACCAGTAGGTAATTTAAAAGCAGAAAAAATCTAAATGCATGGAGGCAAAATAAATTATAAATTGGAAAGAGGTACACAGAGATCCATTGCTCCAGGAATGTTCATGTTTATTGTTTTAATCAAATACGTCAGATCTTAATGGGAGCATAACACATTGCACTAGGAATGTACAATGGGATAAGGTATGGGATGAAGGAACTGGGGGTGCAGGAATGATGAAAATAAAAGACAAGACATACATAGATCAACTGGAGACCAAATCCAAATAAAGGAAAGGAGCAGACAGGATCTGCAAAAATAAAGAACACAGCGTATTACTCAATCCAAATATTCATATATACATCTCTTAGTAGATGCAAGCTAAGAAATCAATGAAATATACAGTAAAATGTTTTAAGATCCCATTTGTCACTGAGACACAATGGTTTAACACACTGCATGTGTAAACCCAAAAACTCTCTTTCTTTAGCAGCATGTGTTTCCTTTCACCACCCTTTACAGCAGCTCCAACATGCTGGAGACCGAGGAACTTCATAAAACTGAAATTTTTTGTTTTGTTTATTTAAAATCTGGAAAAGTTCATGGGCCAAAGACCCATTTACATGGGCCAACAGAACAAAAGTATATCTAATACATAACAACAATGAAGATAAGATACACAAAACCAAAATTAATTAACAAATAGTTACACAGTCACAGCTATGGCTAGAAAAAATATTTTTTTAAAGCTGTTGTGAAGGCATGTAAAGCATTACAAACACTAGTTATATATGATGGTAAAGGATTGTAAACTGTAGGGAGTGAATATAACAATGATCTCTGTCCAGGGACTGGAGCCATGATGGATAGTGAAATGACAACCGACTGGAGTGTCTAGCCTCTGGTTAGTGATGGATTTTGTAAGTTCTTGTGTCCTTTGTTTTCAAAGGAGAATAGTTTTCCCTACATGTACCAGATTGCATGGGCACCATAAAATGTAAACAACGAAAGAGGTGTCACATGTAATACAATGAGTGATGGTAACCCCTATGGCTGTGTCATGTGGATGTTCAAATCTAGGCCCTGCTTGTGCATATTTACGTACTGTACATTGCAGTGCAGACATTTAAAGAATCATTTGGCTCTGACTGACAGCCAGGTAGTTCTAGGTTCAGGTGGAAGTCTTGGTAAACAACTGTGTACTAAAATATCTTTTAGATTTCTTGCTCTGTTGAAAGAAACTCTGGGTTTAACACCTGCAGAGGTGCCCGCCACACCATCACTTAGAAAGACTGGCCAGTTGTGATAAACAATGTTACCAATATATCCTGCTACCTCATTATACTCTGTGACAAATGACACATCTAAAGAAGCACCATCGTTTTGCAGTAGGGAAATCTCTCTTTAAACTCAGGGCTCTCTCTCTCTCTGGATTAAATCAGTAAAGTTTTATTGTACCTATGAGTCAATAATATTTCTTCAAGTGCTCCTGCTTGCACAAGAAGGTCATCTACAATCAAGCAGTTCTGCCTCGATCTCAACATTTGGCTATATAGGATTGTATCTTTTAGTTTATTGGGATGAGCACTGTCAGAACTGCATTGGTGGCTGTTGATTTTCTGTAACACCTAGTCTGTACTGTTTTATCTGGTTTTGAAATGAATTCTATGTCCATAAACTGTAACCTTTCTCTGGAAGTATTATATGTGAATTTTAAATTCATGTCATTATCATTTATCCAACCCACAAACTTGGATGCTTCTTCCAGTCCCACTTACACACACACACACACACACACACACACACACTCTGCACAGTAGTCCTAAACAGAGTTGTTGTTTTCATTATATGAATCATCTCATACTATCTGAGGAATAGATTGGCATAGCTGGGAGCCATACTGGCTCCCATTGCTATACCACATAGTTGCAAGAAGTATCTGTTTTTGAATTCAAAAAAATTGTGAGTTAGAACAAATTCTAGTGCCCCTAAGAGAAAACTAATGAGTACATTATTGTTCTGATGAAGATTTTTGAGAAAAAAACTACTGGCATGAATCTCTCTGGTGTGTTGAATGGAGATATAAAGTGATTCAACATCTATCCCCAGCCATAGAAATTCTTCTTTCCAAATTAGCTCACTGAATTTGTTAAGTGCAACACTGCTGTCCTTAAGAAGATAAAAGAGCAGATAAACTAGACACTTCTGCAAAAGACTTTAGCAGAGATTTATCTGGAGAAAGAGAAGAGCAATCTGGAACTTCTAGTACTTTGCAGGATGTTTTTTTAGCCAAAAACAAACAACAAAAAGACAAGGTAAACAAAAAACCAGGAGTGGCAAGCAGGAGATAAAAGGTGAGGAAAACATGCAGAAAACACTAAGGAAGAACAACTTCAAGTCATAAATATTTCCACATATCACTTGGCTACCTTAGAAGTTGTAGTTAATCCCCAGATACAGTACATACATTTCAAATTCATGCTGATATTCAACTGTTTTCAGAAAAATTCTATTGGAAGTATGTTTTGCCCAAAGGGACACCAATTTAATTGATGCTAATATGGAAAGACAAGGGACTGCAACCTTTGATCCAGTGGATAGTGAAGATTTGGATTTTTTATTAGAAACATAGACTTTAACAGCAGATAAGGACCGCTTGGTCCACCCAGTCTGCCCATTTCCCTACCTGTAGGATACGCTGCAGATCCTAGTTAACCAACAGCCTAGTTCATCCTACTCACCACCAGAATTGCCTTATGTCTGTCCCTTGCATTCTTTAATTCTTCCACCATTTTTGATCCCACAACCTTCTCAGGAAGGTCATTCCATGCTTCCGCCACCCTCTCCGTGAAAAAATACTTCCTCACGTTGACCCTGAGCCATCCACCCTCTATCTTTAAATTGTGCCCCCTTGTTCTTGCACATCTCTTTTTCTGAAATATGGTACCCTCTTGGACTTTGTTGATTCCCTTGAGGTACTTGAAAGTTTCTATCATGTCCCCCCTCTCCCTTCTTTCCTTGAGGGTATACATATTAAGCTCCTTTAGTCTCTCTTTGTATGGCTTCCGGTGCAGACACTGCACCATTTTAATTACCCTCCTCTGGACTACCTCCATCTTGTCTATGTCCTTGCAGAAATGGGGTCTCCAGAACTGCATGCAGTACTCCAGATGGAGTCTCACCAACTGTCTGTACAGAGGGATAACAATCTCCTTTTTTTTCCACTGGTGATGTCTCTCCCTGTGTATCCCAGTATCCCCCAGCCCTCCTTACTGCCTTCTCACATTGCTTACCTACCTTTAGGTTGTCTGACATGACTACCTCAGGTCCCCTTTCATTTTTGTTATTATTAGTACCCCCCACTCAATGTGTGCTCTTTCCCTGGGCTTTTATTTCCCAGGTGCATTACTTTGCACTTCTTTGCCATTGAATCTAAGCCACCATACTTTTGGCCATTCCTCTAACCCTGCCAAGTCCCTTCTCATCCTTTCCACACCCTCCTTGGGTATCAACCTTGTTGCAGATCTTTGTGTCATCTGCAAAGAGGCATACTTTTCCTTCCAGTCCCTCTGCAATGTCACTTGTAAAGACATTAAAGAGGACCAATCCCTGTACTGCACCCTGCAGTACCCCTCTAGTAACCCCCTTTCTTCAGAGTGGACTCTGTTTACTATTAGCCTCTGTGTTCTGCTGTCCAGCCAATTTTTTACTCAGGCTACCACCCTGGGACCCACTCGCAGGCTGGCTAAATTGTTTAGTAATCGTTTGTGTGGGACTGTGTCAAATGCCTTGCTAAAGTCTAGGTAGGCCATGTCCACATCCCCTTCTTGGTCTACTGCTTTGATCACCCAGTCAAAAAAATCTATGAGATTTGTCAGACATGACCTTCCCACTGTGAATCAATGCTGTCTTGGGTCCTCTGCCCCACTGGCCTCTAGGTACTCAACAGCTCTTTCTTTCAGAAGTGATTCCATCATTTTTCCTACCACTGAGGTCAAACTAACAGGTCAGTAGTTTTCTGCCTCTGTCTTACTCCCACTTTTGTGAAGGGAAATCACATCTGCCCTCTTCCAGTCCTCACCATCCATCCATCCTCACCATGATTTACTAAAAAGGGTAGTCCATGGTGTCACTAGTTCTCCCCTTAGTTCTTTTAGAATTCTGGGTTGAATCCTATCAGACCCCATTGCCTTGTCCACTTTCAGTTTTAGGAATTCTTTCATGGCCCTTTCTTCTGTGAATGGGCTGGTATCAACCCTCCTATCCAGAGTGCTTCTATTGACTGGTTTAGGTACTTCCCCCTCCTCGTCTTTTGAGAATACTGAGCAGACATATTCGTTTGGTGTCCCTGCTTTTTCACTGTCACCCTCTGCCACCCCCTCCCCTTTATTAATCTTCACTATCCCTCCATTGGTCTGCGTTCGCTCCATAATGTACCTATAAAAGGTTTTATCCCCCTTCTTAACTGAGTTGGCTATCTTTTCCTCGGTTTGTGCCTTTGCTATTCTGACTGCCTTCCCTGTTTACTTCTGCTTTAACTGGTACAGTTCTCTATCCTGCTCCTTCTGTGTTTCCTTATACTTCCTGAATGCTATCTTTTTCTTCCTAAACATCCCTGCCACCTGTTTGAGAACCATAGAGTTTTTTCACTTATTTTGATTTTTTTTTTTTGCTTCACACAAAGGCTTGTTGCCTGTGTGATGGCAGTTCTGATTTTTCCAGTGTTCCTCCACCCCTCCTTCTTGACCATTTCCTAGTGCTTTTCTGAGGCACTCTCCCATTTTGACAAAGTCAGTCCTCCTAAAGACCAGTACCCTTGCTTTTGTATGGCTTGACTCTACTGCTGTGTTTATCGTGAACCATACTGTTTGGTGGTCACTTTTTCCCCAGTGGCTACCCACTTCTAAAGTTGTGATCTTCTCTCCATTCCTATTTGAGGGCACCAGGTCTAAGATTGCTCCCTCCCGAGTGGGTTCCAGTACTAGCTGTCTGAGGCATGCCCCCTGTAGGGCATCGAGAATTACCCTGCTTTTGTACGTGGCTGCAGCAAAGGTGCTCCAGTTAACATCTGGCATATTCAGGTCCCCCCATCAACAATATTTCCCCTTTTTCTGCCATTCTAAGGATGCCTTCTATCATTTCCTTGCCCATTTCCTCCCCCTGAGATGGGGGTCTGTATACAACCCCCATGCAGATTGTGGTGCCATTTCTTGTTTCCAGAGTGACCCACAGTGCCTCCTCTGCTCCCTGTTTACCCTTTAGTTCTGTTGCTTTGATCCCTTCCCTTATGTAGAGAACTCCTCCTCCTCCTTTTTTACTCTCCCTGTCCCTCCTGTATATTCTGTACCCTGGCATGTTGACATCTGAGTCATGATTCTCTGTTTACCATGTTTCTGTGACTGCCACAATATCCAGGTGTCCCTCTTCCATCAAGGCCACTAGTTCAGGGAGCTTGTTACCCAGACTATGGGCATTGGTTCTCATTGCCCTCCATTTTTTGACGGCCTTACCCCTTTTAGCCCCCTCCCTGTCCTTACTGCCTTTTTCTCCATTTACCCCAGTCCTGCCCCCCCATTGACTTAGCTGCAATGAATGAGTCTATTGGGACCATTGATACTGATGAACTCTCTGACTTAGAGGAACTTGAATCTTTGCCACAAACACAGAAACATAGAAATATAGAATCTGATGGCAGATAAGGACTGCTTGGCCCACCCAGTCTGCCCATTTCCCTACCTAATGGATAAGCTGCAGAGCCTAGTTAACCAGCAGCCTACTTCTTCCTACCCCCACCCCCTAGAATTGCCTTATGACTGTCCCATGCATGCTTGAATTCCACCACTGTTTTTGACTCCACAACCTCCTCCAGAAGGCCGTTCTATGCATCCACAACCCTCTCTGTGAAAAAATACTTCCTTAAATTACCTCTGAGCTGCCTCCCCATCTTCAAATTGTGCCCACTTGTTCTTGCACACCTCTTTTTTTGAAAGATGCTACCCTCTTGGACTTTGTTGATTCCCTTGAGGTACTTGAAAGTTTCTATCATGTCCCCCCTCTCCCTCCTTTCCTCGAGGCTATACATATTAAGCTCCTTAAGTCTCTCTTCATATGTCTTTCCAGTGCAGACTCTGCACCATTTTAGTTGCCCTCCTCTGGACAGCTTCATCCTGTCTATGTCATTGCGAGATTGGGTCTCCAGAACTGCATGCAGTACTCCAGATGGGGTCTCACTAGCTGTCTGTACAGAGGGATAATAACTTCCTGTTTTCTACTGGTGATGCTCTCTCCCTATGCATCCCAGTATCCCCCCAGCCCTCCTTGCTGCCTCTCACATTGCTTGCCCACCTTTAGGTCATCTGATATGACTACCTCCAGGTCCTTTTCCATTTTTGCTGTTGTTAGTATTTCACCCCCTATTGTGTACTCTTCCCCTGGGTTTTTGTTTCCCAGGTGCATTACCTTGCACTTATTAGCATTGAATCTAAGCTGCCATACATTTGACTATTCCTCTAACCTTGCCAAGTCCCTTCTCATCCTTTCCACCCCACCTTGTGCATCAACTATGTTGCAGATCTTTGTGTCATCTGCAAAGAGACATACTTTTCCTTCCAGTCCCTCTGCAATGTCACTTATAAAGACATTGAAGAGGACCAGTCCTAATACTGAACCCTGTGGTACCCCACTAGTAACCCCCTTTCTTCAGAGTGGACTCCATTTACTATTACTCTCTGTGTCCTATTCTCCAGCCAATTCTTTACCCAGGCTGTCATCTTGGGACCCACTCCCAGGCTGGCTAACTTGTATATTAATCTTTTGTGTGGGACTGTGTCAAATGCCTTGCTAAAGTCTAGGTAGGCCATGTTCACAGCCCCTCCCTGATCTACTACTTTGGTCACCCAGTCAAAGAAATCTATCAGATTTGTCTGGCATGACCTTCCCACTGTGAATCCATGCTGCCTTGGGTCCTGTGCCCCTCTGGCCTCTAGATACTGACAGTTCTTTCCTTCAGAAGCGATTCCATCATTTTCCCTATCACTGAGGTTAAACTAACAGGTCTGTAGTTTCCTGCTTCTGCCTTGCTCCCACTTTTGTGAAGGGGAATCACATCTGCCCTCTTCCAGTCCTCAGGTACCACCCCATCCTCCCATGATTTGTTAAAGAGGGTAGTCAGTGGTGTCACTAGTTCTACCCTTAGTTCTTTTAGAATTCTGGGATGAATCCCATCAGGCCCCATTGCTTTGTCCACCTTCAGTTTTAAGAGTTCTTTCAGAACCCTTTCTTCTGTAAATGGGCTGGTATCAACTTCTGTATCCAGAGTGTTTCTACTGTTTGTTTTAGGTACCTCCCCCTCTTTCTTCGTAAATACTGAGCAAAAATATTTGTTTAGTATCTCTGCCTTTTCACAGTCACCCTCTGCCCACCCTCCCTTCCCTTTATTAAGCCTCACTATCCCTCCCTTGGTCTTCCTTTGCTCCCTGATGTACCTATAAAAGGTTTTATCCCCCCTTCTTAACTGAGTTGGCTATCTTTTTCTCGGTTTGGGCCTTTGCTGTTCTTACTACCTTCCCAGCTTCCTTTTGCTTTAACTAATACAGTTCTCTGTCCTGCTCCTTCTGTGATTCTTTGTACTTCCTGAATGCTTTCTCTTTCTCTTGAACCTTCACTGCCACTTCCTTTGAGAACCATAGTGGTTTCTTACATTGTTTTGTTTTGTTTATTTGCTTCACACAAAGGCTTGTTACCTCTGTGATGGCAGTTTTTATTATTCCCCATTGTTCTTCCACCCCTCCTTCCTGCCCATTTGCTGGTGCATTCCTTAGGCACTCACCATTTTGGCAAAGTCAGCCCTCCTAAAGTCCAGTACTTTTGCCTTTGTATGGCTTGACCCTATTGCTGTGTTTATTGTGAACCATACTGTTCGATGGTCGCTAGTTCCCAGATGGCTACCCACTTCTACATCTGTGATCCTCTCTTCATCTCCATTTGAGGGAACCAGTCTAAGATTGCTCCCTCTCAAGTGGGCACCAATACTAGTTGTCTAAGGCATATCCCCTGTAGGGCATCTAGAATAACCCCACTCTTCGAAGTGGCTGCTGCAACTGCACTCCAGTTAACATCTGGCATATTCAGATCACCCATCAGCAATATCTCCCCCTTTTCTGCCATTCTAAGTATACTTTCTATCATTTCCTTGTCCATTTCCTCCACCTGAGAAGATAGTCTGTGTACAACCCCTGTGCGGATTGTGGAGCCATTGCCGGTCTCCAAATTTACCCACAGTGCTTCTTCTCTTCCGTTTTCCCGTTTGTTCTGTTGCTTTGATTCCTTCCCTTATGTAAAGAGCTACTCCTCCTCCTCTTTTACCCTCCCTGTCCCTCCTGTAGATAGTGTATCCTGGTATGTTTATGTCCCAGTCATGGTTTTGTGTGTACCATGTTTCTGTGACTGCCACGATATCCAAATGTTCCTCCTCCATCAAGGCCACTAATTCAGAAAGCTTGTTACTCAGACTACGGGCATTGGTACTCATTGCTCTCCATTTTGATGGCTTTACCTTCTGTTGCAGCATCCCCAACTGACCTTTCTACCTCAGTCTTTTCTCATTTAGTACCCTGTTTTGTAGGAGAGGCTGGGATTTTCCTGCTGCTTATCAGTGCCCCCCCAACTAGTTTAAAAGCTTGCCAATGAAGTATTTAAACCGATTGCTCAAAAGACTTGTTCCCTTCCTAGACAGATGCAGACCATCCTGCCAGTATAGGCTGGTGTCCTCCAGGTGGAACCCCAGTCCCCAATGAAGCCAAACCCCTGTGCTCCACACCATTTTTTCAACCATTCATTAAGCTGCATGGTGCAAAGTACCCTTGCCTCACTCATGCCATTGACAGGCAGCACCTCAGAGAAGGATACTGTGTGTGCTACTTGTCTTAGGCCCCTCCCCAATTCTACAAAGCCCTTCTGCACTGCTCTAATCTCATGATGAGCCAAGTCATTTGTCTCTAGGTGGACAATGACATCCAGCTCAGACTCCTGTGCAGCTGTTCTCGTGATCCTGAGGATGCACTTTCTGTCCCTCCAAGCCATGGCACCAGCAGGCACCTTACTTCAGTTTTCCCTGCTCCCCCCAGTTCTATCCCCCTAATAATTGAGTCCCCCACCAGGAGCTGCTTCCTTTCCTTGTGGTGTCCTCTGCCTCCTTCCTGTGGGCCTCCCTTGTGACAGTTGTCCTCAGCTTCCTTAGTCTCCTCTGTGGGTGCATCCATAGGGGAGCTATGCTCCCCCAGAATGGTGTATGGATTGTGGAGTGGAACAACTGACTGGGTGTGCCTCTGTTCCACCATCCTCACCCTCCCTGAGACCACTGTGGTCCAACTGCTGTGCTTTCTTCGCAACCTCTGGGGTAGTGGTGGTGGCTGTAGTGCTCCCTGGATGGGGGAGGTTCCCTTCCTACCGCCCAGTGTGGCCTGGAGGAAGGTTCCCTTACTACTGTCCAGTGTGGCCTGAAGACAGGCAACTTCCTCCCTCAGAGCAGACAGTTGTCTGCAAATAGGGCAGCATCTCAGCCTCCAGAAAGACTCCCGGAAGACTGCTGCCCCACAACCATTACATTGCACTACTCCCCACATGTTTATCTACTTTTTTGTGTGTGTGTGTGTTTGTGTGTGTGATTGGTTTGTTATATAGAAATATATATATTATACAATGTATGCTTATATTGTCAGTGCAGTGTGCTAGAGAGGATATGACAGTGATATGCACCTTGCACTCTTGAGGAAATGATGTCAGAACCCCAGGTATAAAGGAACTATTTCCAGGGTGGGTGGGGTGAGGGTGGGAAGGGTTGGCCTAAACTGTGCCCTCACAAAACAATCAGCTAAAAGCTCTGACCCACCACTGCGATGAGTGCCTTCCTGTCAGCAAGATGCCCTACACAACAAGGAAATGAGAACAGTAATGAAGATGTCAGTACAGACATGGAATTTAATAGCCTGGCCCAGAATACTTCATGCAACTGGAAATATTCAGAAACAGAGAAAGATTTTGTTTAAATCAAAATCCATGTTTCTTACAAATTTTAACAATGCTGCAATCTCTTTGTAGTAGGGTGTGGGATAAGGATAACAGAAAAACTAGAATAAGGTATAACACAGCAGTGTAATTTTATGTATACAAATAATAAACTAAAATAAGAAATAAAAATAACAAAAACTAGCAGCAGAATCACTACTCCTGGTAGTGCTTACACAGTCCGGATCTTTACAGGCTTTAGATTCCTTTCCTCTGTGTGACCAGGATCCTACACCATTGTAGATCCTCTTCTTATCTTGGCTTTGGGTACACTGAGATCGTCCACTGCTCATCTAAGGATCTCCCTGTTTGCAGGATTTTTATACCCCTCCAGTCATGAGATCTGCCTACTATTCTAGTACAAAGGTTTTCCAAGTCAACATAATACATACAATGTAGAAAACAAACATTTTTATCCTAATACGTGAGGATTTTTCCTTTTTAAGTACAGACTTGATTTATTCAATTTATTTATGAGAAAACATCCATGAATCTGAAATTGGACTTCAATGCATTTTAGCTCCTCCCCTCTCATGATGACTGGCATTTGGCTTTTGAATAAAAAGTGGAATGGGAGGCTGATGGCTCCCTAAAGAAACTAGCCAGTGATGTCCTCCCAGGTAAGGTAGTTATCCTTTTGAAAGTCACTTTTCCCCAAAGAAAAGGTTGCACTGTGTTTAGATACTTTTCTAGGGGCTCCTAACAATGCTGTGTCCAATGTACAGTAAATGAATAAAACAACAAAAGCTGAGGGGGGGGCAACATGATGAATAAAACAATGTATCTGTACTGTTTTCTGATTCTTTCCATTGTTTTTACTGGTGATACAATGTCTCTGTGTAAGAGCTAGAAATATGCTTAGGGGACTTTTTCCCCTGACTTAGCACTGTCAGCTACAGTCAGATTGTACTGCGCCAGAGAACTCAGAATGTGAGAGAGCGAGTAGGAGAGAGAGAGCACTTCTGTTTAAGCCTGCTACAGAACTCTCTCCTCGCTCTCTAAAGAACACTTTTTCTTTCAAGGGGCTAAAGAAATAAAAAAATAAAAAGTTCAGGTACACAACAGTAGTTATTATCAAGGCTTTCTTTCACCTTCAGTATTATGTAGGGGCACAACAAGCTTTTAGTGCCAGAATTGTTTCAGAACAGAGCTGTCAATCAATGTAACCTGGCTACCAGTATGCAGCTCTGTTCTATAAATCATCAGGCTTATTTCTTTCAATTAAATATTTATTTTATATTTTTCCTCTCATATCAGCTGCACCGAGCATTATCCTGTGACTTGAATGTAAAGGAGGGGAACTTCTAGGCATGAAGCGGCTTTTGACAACCACAGAGCTTTGAAACAGAGTTACCAGCATACTAACATAATTGTTAGTCTAAAACTATGCTCCAAAGGATACATTTTACACAAAAATTCCCTTCGGATAAAAGAAAACATTTCCCCATTCATTCTGTCTCCCCTCCCTACAGTCGACTCCACTGCACTTTGTTTATGTGGATTGCTGCACTGAATTTTGTATATCTACCTGGTTGCTAATTGATTTATAATTACTGATGAACATAAATATCAACCGGATAACTGTTTTGTTAAAAATGCACATCAACTGGATTTTGGGTTGTTATGCTGCAAAAGCAATATCGCTTAATCCAGTTGTTATATTTCTCATAATAACCGAAATCCGGATGATATGACATTCCCCAAAGAAACTGTTGCATTCCGTTGTTTCACAAAAAGTATTTCGACTGCAGTATTTTCAATCGTGTTTTATTCATGTACAGTTCAATTTCTTCAAAAATAAAACTGCACTATAGCTAAAAAAAAAAATATTTTTCTTTCAAGCTGCTAGAAATACAGTCTAAGCCTCCACACCAGCAATTATAAAAAATAAAGGCTAGGTAAGTTTGATGTCATGGATTTTTTTCATGCACTCTCTATGTGTTATGATCACATAAACTTCTTCAGCTTCGCTCTCAAGGTTTATGGGTCAGCACACACCTCGGGTGTGTGAAAAAATCCATAACACACACTTACCTATCCATTATCCTCTATGCTATTGTGTGCCTATTTGAAATTGCACTTTATCAGGTGTACCTGGTAGTTTGTTTTGTCACCATACTGTGTTGTTCTCCATGCTCCTGAGACGATGTATTGGACCTGTCGGTAACCTATAACTTCACCTTGTACCTAATGCAATCTCAATTTCTGTTAATACGCTCTGTAATGTAATTCCTGCACCTCATAGTTAAGGCCTACATTACAGCCTTGTTTTTCTTCCTGTATCTGTATTGCTAAATGTGCCATTGTTTATGGCCCGGGTCATGCCTGAAAAACAGTCCGTTGGATCACTGCACCTAACTAGTCATCAAAGACATAAATAAATAAATAAATAAATAATCCTTAAACCTCTCATATTGTGCTTTTGACTGTAGAGGCAAAATGTGAAAATTTCACTCATGGAGCAGCATTATTTACTGACAGCAATATTCAAGCCACTTCGTGCAATGACTGGAAGTTACTTAATGTTAAATTAGAACTTTCCAGTGTAATAATCAAGTACTTAAGCTTTTTTTAATGTCATGTTGATGTTATCCCTTCTTTACCATAAAATCATTTCTACAAGGGGGGGTGTCATAGAGGTTCTATTCTGTCTCTCCTGGACTCTCTTAGGCACAATGCACTTTAGAAATATACAAAAACCAAAATGAATTTCTTCTTATTAAACACTGTAGGCACTTTACTTTCTTAATGTGTGTACACCTTTATTTTATTTTGCAGTGTTGCATTATTCTATAAGTGGACATACAGTTCTGGAAGTGTAGTCTGTTCTTCTTCTTCGGTTCTGTGCTTTTTATATAGGCACAGAAAGGCATAGCAACTTGTGGGATTGGAAGGGAAATTTGAAAGAAAACAAACAAAGAGAGGGAGAGCTTCTGCAGGTGGCCAACCTATATAAGAATAAAAAAGATAGTAAAGCTTATGATGGTGAAATGCTGTTGCAACAGACTTTCAGTAAGAATATGAAGATAGAAAAAGGTCCCACAGGCTCTCTGCATGCCATGGTAGAGTGCAGCTCTACCACACTCTTCATATGAAAAGATAGTACCCAAACAGGCGAAGGAACTGCTAGCAAAAGGCACCAAACACAACTTTAATATGACTAAAAAAGAATCTGAAGTACTTGAAAAATTAAGTTGAATGAAATTGTGATAAAAGCTGCAGATAAGAGTGGGTACACAGTGATAATGGACAGGCGACAGTATGTTACTATAGTCATGGAGCTATTGAATAATACAACTAATTATAAAGAACTGTCCAATGATCCAGCTCTGTCTTTAAGAAAAAGTTACTGGACCTGTTATTGGGTGCAGTAAGGGATGGGAGTATTTCTGAGGAAGAATTTTAATACATCTGGCAAGAATTTCCTGCAGTCCCAGGGTTCTACATATTGCCTAAAATGCATAAAAGCATCATTACGTCACCAGGCAGACCTGTAGTTTCAGGCAATGGGGCAATGTGTGAGAACCTTGGTAATTTTATCATTGTTTACTGCAGAAATGTATGATTTAACTACCATCATATCTTAAGGACAGCAGCGATGCACTTAAAAAATTTAGTGAATTGTTCAATTCATCTTTGTTAGATTTCAGCTGTTGAATATATGTTCATCTGTGTTGCAGATCATATGATGGACATATAGTACTGGGACTAGACACAGGGGGCACTGTTAATTAACAGTGGTATTCATTTGTACCCAAGTTACATTGTAAGGGTGCCCCTTGGGTTCCATGATGCATTGTTTCTTTTATATGTGGAATACATCAATAAAAATTAAGTTTTAAAGAAAGAATTCAGTGAGCTAATTTGGAGAGAAGAATTTATATTGCTGGGGATAGATGCTGAATCAATGTATACCGCCATTCAGCACACCAGAAGGATTCATTACAGTAGTTTTTTTTTTTTTTGAAAATCTTCTTCAGAGCAATAATTTAGCTGTTGATTTTCTCTTAGAGGCACTCAAAGTTGTGCTAACTCACACTTTTTTTTTTTTTATTTGAAAATTGATACTTCTTGCAACTATGTGATACAGCAAAAGGAGCCAGTATGGCTCCCAGCTATAGCAGTCTGTTCTTCAGATGGCAGGACGTGATTCAGATAATGAAAACAGCAGCCCTTTTTGGGACTATTGTACAGTGTGTGTGTGTGTGTGTGTGTGTGTGTGTGTGTGTGTATCCATGTGTCTGTGCCTGTGTCTGTGTATGTGGGTTGGCTAAATGATAATGACATGAATTTAAAATCCACCTATGGTATAATGCTTCCAGAGAAAGATTACAGTTTTTGGACATAGAATTCATGTCAGAACCAGTTAAAATAGTACAGAATAGGTGCCACAGAAAGTCAACAGTCACCAACACAGTTATGCGAACAGATAGTGCTCATCCCAGGAAACTAAAAGCTACAATCCCATATAGGCAAATGGTGAGATTGAGGCAGAACTGCCTGAGTGTGGCTGAATTTGTTGTGCAAGCAGGAGAGCTTTAAGAATGATTCCTAGCTTGTGGGTACAGTAAAACTTTGCTGATTAAATCCAGAGAAGGAGTCCTAAATTTAAACAGAGATTCCCTGAGAGAGAGTCCTGAGTTTAAATGGACTCCATACTGCAAAAAGAAGATACTCCTTTAGATGTGACATTTGTCACAGAGTATAATGAGGTAGCAGGGCATATTGGTAATAAGGGGATACGTGATGCTGCAGCATCTGATAGCGGTTTTATCAATATGAGTGGCAAGTGAGCTTGGGGGTTATTATGAGTGGCTCTGCTTAATCCCCGAGCTCACGTGCCACGAGTGTTGACAAAAATCACTATCAGATGCTGCAGCATCACGTATTCATTTTATATTATAGGGTTTGACTTCATTGTGTCATTTCGTTGTGTGTTTCTATGGTTGTTTTGCTAGTTTTCTGCTGTGTTTGGGGGTTTCATTTGAGCTTCTGTGTTGCTGCACTACAAGTTTGTGCTTTAATTTGTGCTTTAGTGCAGCTGAAACATTACCAGCAGCATCACTACTGAAAGTAATTCAGCACTGATGTTATCAGTGATGTGTAGACAGGCTGACAGCAGCACCTACGTAATGACAGTGCTGATAACCTGCAGTTCTTGTTGCCTGTCTACACATCATTAGAAGGAATCTGTTTAGTGGTACTGATAGCTGTTTTTATCAAATGAGTTATCGGTCAACCCCTATAATATAACATTGTTTATCTAACAGGCCAGTCCTTCTAAATGATGGTGTGGTGGGCACCTCTGCAGGTGTTAAACCCAGAGTTTCTTTCAATAGAGCATGAAATCTAAAAGATATTTTAGTACACAGTTGTTTGCCAAGACTCCCATCTGAACCTAGAGCTACGTGGCTATCAGTCAGACCAAAAGGATTCTTTAAATGTCTGCATTGCAGTGTATGTAAATATGCACATGCAGGGGCTAGATTTGAACATCCACATGACACAGCCATAGGGGTTACCATCACCCATTGTATTACATGTGACACCCCTTCCGTTGTTTACATTTTATGGTGCCCATGCAATCTGGTATATGTAGGAAAAACTATTCTCCCTTGAAAACAAAGGACACAAGAACATACAAGATCTGTCACTAACCAGAGGCTAGACACTCCAGTCGGTTATCATTTATTTAGTTTTTGTTGACCAGGTAAGTGCACTAGACAAATCCTGCCAATTTTCAGGCACGGCCTGGCGGGGGGGGGGGGATACAAATGAATGCAACTGACCTTGAATCAGATTAAGCTGTTGGTGGTATTTTTTTAGTGAATGAGGGAAATTTGGCCAGGACATTTCACTATCCATCATGGCTCCCATCTCAATTTTCTGAAGTTCCTGGGTCTCTAACATGTTGGAGCTGCTGTAAAGGGTGGTGATAGGAAACACATGCTGCTAAAGAAAGAGAGTTTTGGGGTTTACACATTGCAGTGTGTTAAACCATTGTGTCTCAGTGACAAATGGGATCTTAAACCATTTTTACTGTAGATTTTATTGATTGCTTAGCTTGCATCTACCAAGAGATGTATATGTATATTTAGATCGACTAATACGCTGTTTTCTGTTTCTGCAGGTCCTGTCTGCTCCTTTCCTTTATTTCGATTTAGTCTCAGGTTGATCCATGTTTGGTTTGACTTTTGTTGTTTTCATCATTCTTGCACTGCCCCCCCAAACCCATACCTTATCCCTTTGTACATTCCTAGTGCAATGTGTTATGCTCCCATTAAGATTTGACGTATTTGACTAAAACAATAAACATGAACATTCCTGGAGCAATGGATCCCTGTGTACCTCTTTCCAATTTATAATTTCTTTTGCCTCCATGCATTAAGAATTGTTTCCACTTTGAAATTACTTTACTGGTGTTTAACTACATACATATTAGTAATACTAAACTGCGCGATAAGCACTATATGCAAGCAGCTCACTATGTTTTGGTTTGCGTTATTGTATGTTTCACCATACACATTTTATGCATGAAGCTTTATTTTGCTGCAGCAAATTACATCAATTATTTTAAATGTTTACACTTTTTTATGGTTATGATGTCACTATCAGTCTAATTAATTTTCATGAACTGGTGTAAATAGACTGATGTACAGTATGTCTCTTCACTGCCATGCCATCTGACAAAGAGAGTCCTTCTTGAAGCACAGGAGCAAGTGGTCCTCAGCTTTGGTCTGTGGTTCACCCACCTCAGTTTTGAATAAAGCTGATTCTGACAACATTCAGCTTGTGGGTGCATCCTTATACTAGTATTTTCTGTGAGTGTGAAGCCTGCTTTCCTCTAATATTAATATACAGGTATGCTACCTATTGGCTTTTGCACCGACCTTCACCACGGTTCTTAGTCACTCACTCTTTTAGATTATCTGAAGGGGTTTTGCTCCTACTCGTGTGATCACACAATCAATTTAACAGCAGTCACAGACCTCAGTGAATTTCAAACTGCATTCAAAATGTATTTCAGTGTAAGGGATCTCAGGGATATGTTTAGAGATAAGAATAAACAAGAATGTAAGAATAATTATTTCAGTACTGTTCCAATTTGTAACAAAACAAAAAAAGAAGCAAACAGATATTTCAACTGTTCCCACCGTACATAGAGAATAATGCATAGGTGACTGTGTGTTCTGGATTTTTTTACACACCCGAGGTGTGTGAGGACCCATAAACCTCAAGAGTAAAGCTTGAAAGGTCTAAGAGGTCATCACACACAGAGGGACAGAGCCACCAATGTAGTGGTAGGTAGGCACCTGGGATCCAGTGATCATCATATGCTGTGGATGAATGTGAGAACAGTGGAGGAGTCAAACAACATGAAAGTAAGGGTCCTGGCTTTCAAATGGGTCAACGTTGCAAAACTGGGGGACTGTCTCAAGGAAGCCCTGGTGGGGGGGAAGAAGAAGGGGGGATGTAGAGAAACAATGGGCTAACCTTAAGGAAGCCATAGCAGAGGCAACAAGCCTTTGTGTTAGGCAACTAAGCAAAACAAAGAAAAAGAAGGAGGCTGGCAACTACAGGCCAATCAACCTGACCTTGGTGGTGGGGAAATTAATGGAGTCACTGCTAAAGGAAAGGACTGTGATATTTCTTGAATCTGAAGAACACAGGATCAGAGGCAGCACGGATTCACAGCGAGAAGGTCTTGTCAAACAAATCTGATCAATTTATTTGACTGGGTGACCAGGGAAGTAGATGAGGGTGAGGTGGTGGATGTGGCCTACCTAGATTTAAGTAAGGCCTTTGACACTGTCCAACATAGGAGGTCAGTAAATAAGTCAGGCAGCCTGGGTGTGGGCCCAGAGTGGTTAACTGGGTCAGAAATTGGTTGAGTGGCAGGACACAGAGGGTGGTGATAAATAGCGTTCAATCTGAGGAGAGGGGAGTGACCAGCAGGGTACCCCAGGGATCTGTGCTGGGGCCAGTTCTGTTTAATGTCTTCATAAGTGACATTGCAGAGGGGCTGGAGGGGAAGGTATGACTCTTTGCAGATGACACTAAGGTCTGCAACAGGGTCAAAACGCCAAGGGGTTGGGGTGGAAAAAATGAGAAAGGACCTAAACATGCTTGAGAATTGGTTGAAAGTGTGACAGCTAAGATTCAAAGCAGAGAAGTGCAAAATCATGCATTTGGGGCACAGAAATCCAAGGGAGGAGTACAAGATGGGGGGAGAGGTACTGACAGGCAGCAGTCAAGAAAGAGACCTGGAGGTAATCATATCTGATGGCCTAAAGGTAACTAAACAATGTGTGGAGGCTGTGGGGAGAGCCAGCGGGATGCTAGGGTGCATAGGGAGAGGTATTATCAGCAGAAAAAAGGAGGTGGTTATGCCATTGTACAGATCACTAGTGAGACCGCATCTGGAGTACTGTGTCCAGTTCTGGAAGCCACATCACCAGAAGGACATAGACAAAAATAGAGGCAGTCCAGAGAAGGGCAACAAAAATGGTGCAAGGACTGCACCAAAAGTCATATGAGGAAAGACTAAAGGACCTCAATATGTATCCCCGGAGAAGAGGAGAGAGGGATATGGTAGAGACATTCAAGTACCTCAGGAGTATAAACAAGGTACAGGAGGGTAGCATCTTTCAGAAAAGAAAGTGTACAAGAACAAGGGGGGATGATATGAGGTTGGGGGGGTAGGCTCAGGGGCAACATGAGGAAGTACTTTTTCACAGAAAGAGTAGTGGATGCTTGGAGCAGCCTCCCTGCAGAGGTGGTGGGGGCAAAAATGGTAGAGGAATTAAAAAATACCTGGGATAGAGATAAGAGCACTCTCACAACAGGGAAGAGAGGGTAAGTCACAGATCAACTAGGGTCTAGGTCTGCGGTATTGCATTAGGTAGGGAAAAGGAGCAGACTAGGTGGGCCACATGGTCCTTATCTGCCATCACCTTCTATGTTTCTATGAGGTTGTGTAAAAAAAAATCATAAACATGCAGTCGTCTAAGTTTATTTTCTATAATTACTGGTGCAGGAAGTTTACAGCATATTCAGTGATATAATGCAGCCCATGAATAAACAAATATACTGGTTTAATCAGGGGTAAAATTCAAGGTATACAGCACTGTCATTAATTTCATCTCATGTAATTCAACATACTAGAAACTATTATTTTATTTAAGTTGTGAGAAACATGCTTAAAATAAACGTTTTAACAGTTCACTTTTTTTTTACTAACAACACTGTCTGACAACAAGTAGGCTGCTGCCGTAGAAAGACCTTCAGTGAAAATGATGGAAAAGTCCTGAAACTTTAACTTTATGAAACTAAAACATGTTTAAATTCCTTTTTTTGCATTTTGTTGTGCTTACATTATTCAATCACCATTGCTATGATATTGATTTGTTGCTGAGGAGAAAGGGATCAAGAGCTGGGGTCAGGAATTGTAAAAAAAAGCAAGGACCTACAGTAAGTGGAAATTGTGGTTTACAGGAAGATTTTCACCTACTTACTCCAAAAAGGTCAGACCACAACTAAGAGTTCTGCAGATGATGATGGTCAGTCAAAAATAGCAAACAAGAAGGTGCGCTCAGGTCCTGTACTGGTCGGTGCAGTAATAAGGGCAGCTAACCCTCAAAGGTAAGAGGAAAAATGGGTAAAACTGCACTCGGGGAACAAATGACCAGCCTGTATCCACTAGAAAAGTTTCCAAAACATTTCGTTGTGTAACCAGCAAATGGCGGTACACTGATAAGTCTCCCCAGAGCTTCGACCACTCAGCGTCTTCCTTGAGGGTGTCAGTCAGTCACTCTGTTTCTGACAGTGTCTCAAGAGAGGTGTTTCCCACTCAGATGCTCAAAACAGCCTCAATGAAAAAGTTGTTAGAAAACATCATGAGAACTGGGTATGATATCATACCCAGTTACAATGGCATTTGAATGGAGCTCATTAACCATGAATTAAAGTGGGTCACCAGTAATTATAATATGTTTCAGTGTTTGTTAGCTTTAGAATGCCACTTGGTAACCTTCATAAGCCTTTATGGCAGTTTGGGCAAAAACTAGCACTTTCCACATAATGTAGCATCTAGCGCTATCTTCAGGCATATATGCGAACAACAGCTTAACAAGTTACCACAATGAGGTAACTTAATAGCTAATTTAGTAACTTGAGGCATACTGCAGTAAAAGATAAAGTGAGGATGGCTAGCACTATATCTTTAAGTTGGCCCTCAAGGAACATCTATTCTTGCTAGCTGAATGCAGCTGCTGATTCACTATCGTACTAGTCCCCCCCTTACTCAACAATGCCCCCCCACTACCTATGTTTTTGTAACTGACTTGCATATAAATTTGATAGTCTTGAAAGTCTTGTCGCTTCCTATTATCTGCCACAGATGTGCCTTTTCAACCCTTTCGTGTGTACTGTAAATGTATACAATATTTCCGATTGTCTTGAACACTGTATGTACCTAAAACAAATGTAAAAAATGAAAAAACATGCTTTTTACCAGCAATAACATGAAGAAAAAGGCCTCCCCTTTGTCATCCTCAATAACAAAGGTCTAATACTGGATCAAGTGGAGACATTCAAATATCTCAGAGTAGTAATGGATGACACTCTATCCTTTGACCCCCACGTGGACAGTCTGGTGCCCACTGTAAACAGAAAGCTGGGTGCTGTATTCAGAAATTGAAACAGCCTCACTGCTGAAGCCAGGCGACTGACTGTGCCCATCTCCACCCTGTCCCTAGCTGACTACAGGCTATCTGTGCAGCTGCCAGTGACTCTATATTAAACACTGTCAGGGTGGTATGCAGTAAAACTTGCTGTGTTGGCTTAGGGGCTGACAAGCATACCTACAGCTGTGATCTTTATTCGCTAACCAACTGGCTACCTGCTTCCCAGTAGAATAAAGTTTCTAACCTGTCTGCTAGCCAAGAAAGCACTGCTGGGCCTAACACCCCCCATGTAAAAAAACTGTTTCCACCCAGTGTCTAGCCAGCATAGCACAAGGAGCATGGCCTGAAACATGGCCATGAATGGCCTTGAACTACCTTTCCACAGAAGTCAGCCACATAAGCGTTATTTTGCCATTAGGGCTGCAGGCTGGCTAAATGAACTACCAGAATCCATGTTGAACCTCCCGAGGTTTGCCCAATTAAACAAATCCCTCCGGGCTGTCCTAGCAGTTAAGTGCAAGTACAATTTGCCATTGGACTACTCATAATCATTACTGTTATACAGTGTATGGTGGAACGTCGTTCTCCACAGAAATCCATCGTTTTCGAAACCTTGTAGTCACACACTAGTGACGTTCGCAGTGCAACAGAATCATGTTTTCTACTGCACTGCGAATGTCACACTGTGTCCTCGAGCAGCGTTTGACAGTTAGGGCTCACTCCATAGACAGGACACATGGTGAAAGCAGCAATGTCGGCAGCAGTACCAATGTTTAGCGTTAAAACGTTCACAATGTAAAGTTCTTAAGCAGTTAAACTGTCAAGCGTGAAAACGTTCAAAATGTAAAGTTCTTTTTTCCTTCTAGTAACTGATTTTTTCCCCCAAAAAACGACATTCCACCATACACTATAAAGAAAAGTGCATGGGGAACAGCTGACAACAGGGCATCTTTCACCTTTTTGCTGGCACTATGACGATGGATTACCTTCCAGCCGCGCCTCGAGGTAATCAATCCGTTGTCATAGTGCCAACTCGGTGAAAGAATAGCTCTGTTGTCAACTGTTCCCCATGCACTATCCTATATGTTCTGCTGTCTCTCTAGTAGCCTGCTGCTAGAATCTGTTCTTGTTCTGTCAGCTTTGCACTTGTTTCTTGCTAGGCAAGCTTTCCTTCTGGAATGCATTCATTCACCCTTTCTCTTACTTAATTGTAACATCTACTGTAATTCTATTGTATCATTTGTTGTAAAACTTGTAACTCTGATGTGGAACCTCTGTAAAAGAGCACTTGTGCTCAAATGTATCATCTAAATCTTCTAATAAACAAATAAATAAATAAATTAATGTACTGTACCTCTTTTTGTAACTAATTCCAGGTTGCCCCTGAGAACAAGACTTCTAGTTCCAGTGAGCCTACCAAGTTACCAAAAACTATGAATAAATAACGATGCATTGACTGAGAAACCATCCAGATGCCTGGTGGGAGGGATGATATGAATCATGGGGTAATGAGTGCAGTAGGGTGAATATGAGCTCCAGGACCTGCGAGACAGAGGGTTTGCCTCAGGGATTGTGAATGCCTGATGCCAGATGGGTATAAGATCATGTGAACTGTCTAGCCCCAGGGGTGCTCTGCAGCCATGGGAGAAGTGGAACAGTTACATACGTAACCTTGGCTCCACTAAACCAAGGGCTACTATCCCTGCCTGCTTCCCTGACTGCAGGTTGAGGGACCTGGGTTAATGATTAAAGGTTACTGTGGATTCCCTTCCAACAGAAAAACTACAATTATGGTGCCTCCACCCAGAGTAGTGATTAAGTGGGTTATTTGTAGGGGCCGGATAGCAGGAAGAACGGGGGGAACTTGAAATGCGGGAAAATGGGGGGAGCAGTGGATCAGAGCAGGAGGAGGAGGAGGGGGTAGAGGGAGGAAAGTGCAAGGAGAAGGACCATTTGGGAGGAAAGGGCAAGGAGAGGGACCAGAAGTACAAGGAGGATACAGTAAAGGCAGCTGAAGGTTTATGCCAGAGGAGCACGACAGGCAGGAGAGGCTGAAGGGAGAATAAGCCAGACAAGTTTAGCAGATGGGGAAAAGACCAGTTGCGAGCAATGACGGGGGGATAGCAGGGTACAAAAGATACTCAGGAGGAAGAGAGGCATAGGATCGGAGGGGAGGGGAGGGGGTGACCAGGGTAAATAAGGAGGGGATGGCAGGGGGCACCCAGATAGGGGGAGGAGCCAGGAGCTGGCTGGGAGGAGGGGTCAGTAGAAAGGATGAGGGACATGGAAGAGGAGAAATGGAGGAAAAGGGGTGGTCAGAGGGCTCCTGTTGGGTGATTCCATGATCAGGGGTATCAAATGGGATAGGGAGGGGGAAGCCTGCCTGGTTAGAACAAAATGCTTCCTCGGACTAACGGTGCACAGGGCCAAGCATGTGGTACATCAGCTGACAAAGGATTGTGGAGGTTCCCTGGACATACTGGTCCACCTGGGTACCAATGACATTGAGGGAGATAGTGAGTTAGAGATACAGGCAAGGTTCAGGGAGCTTGCCAGGGTCCGTCATGACATAGGATACGTGATTTCCTTCTTGGAAATCCTGCCAGTGCCAAGGGCTAGTGGGGAACACAAGAAGAAGATTAGGGAGATAAACCAGTGGCTCAGGGAGTGGTGTGAGGCCAGAGGGTATGGGCTGATGGGGGATTGGGGGGAGACCTGGGAGGATAAAGGTCTGTATGCTACAGATAGGCTCCATCTCAATTTGGAGGGGAAGGAAATCCTCAAGTTAAAATAGAGGGGTTAGTTGGCAAAAGTTGGGGTTTAAACTTGTGAAGCGGGGAGGGATGGGAGAAAAGGCTGTTGAGGGGGGGTCTGATAAAGGAGGGACTCTGTCTCCACCCCCCCGGGGAGCTGGAGGAATGTGGGAAAAGGCCGACTGGTAACATGCTGACCTGGGAAAGACGGAATCCCCATGGGAATGCGAGCAGGGGAAATGGAAGTATACGGAAAGGGTGGAAGGTAGTCCTGATAAAACTGAGGGACAGGTGGATGTGGCAGCAGTCACTGAGACCTGGCCCAAAGCAGGGCATTGATTGAGACCTGAACCTGGAGGGTTACACCATGTTCAGGAAGGACAGGGGGGAGGGAAGGGGGGAGGAGGGGTAGCAATAATAGTAAAAAACTGCATTGGCATAGGAGGAGTGGAGGAGGCAGAGGGAACTGTGGAGGTGATCTGGGTCACCTTGATAACAAGGGGGGGGCAAGAGAGTAAAAATAGGAGTGGTGTATAGACCCCCTGCGCTGGCGGAGGAGCTGGAGGAGAGTCTGGTGGCAGATGTTGGGAGACACTGCAGATTGGGCAGGGGAAAGGTGGTGGTGTTGGGGGACTTAAACATGCCAGGAACAGACTGGGAAACTATGACATCCTTGGTGGCCAGGGAACAGAGGTTGTTGGATGTCTTTCAGGACGTGTTTCTAACTCAGCAGGTGGGGGAACCGACCAGGGAGGCATGGATACTGGATGTGGTCCTGGCAGACAGTGATCAGATTGGGGGCCCAAAGGTAAGGGACCCATTGGTGGGGAGCAACCATGCCACGGTCTGGTTCTGCCTGGACCAAGGAGGGGTAGAAGGCTGCACAAAGATGGAGGTAACTGACTTCAGGGGGGTGGATTTCAAGGAAATGGGAAGGATCCTAAGAAGCATTTGGATGGGATTGGGCCAGACATGGACACTGACAGTAGGTGGGAAATCATCAGGAGGGGGGTGCAGGATGCTACCAGCACCTGTGCAAGAGTAAGACGAAAATGCGATAGGGCCCGTAAACCCTGCTGGTGGACCAGGGAGGTTCAGGAGGTGGTGCAGGGAAAGAAGGCGGTTTACAGGCATTTCAAGTGCTCAAGGAGTAAAAGGGTGGTGAGGGCGGCTAAGGCAAGGAAGGAGCAGAACCTGGCCTGGGAAATTAGGAGAGGGAACAAGGGGTTCTTTAGATACATTGGGGAAAAAACGAAGGGTGAAGGGGCAGATTAGCAGGATTAAAACAGGGGAGGGATGGGCACAAGACCCAGGAGAGCAGACTGAGGTACTAAATGAGTAGCTTGCCTCAGTTTTCACCAAGGAAAATGGGAGGCTGCATCATACATGGAAGGAGATGATGAAACTAAGGAGGGGAACCCTTGCCGATCGGGGGTCTGGAGAGAGGGGGTCATCACTGGCAGGAGGGGAAAGGTAAAGCAGGGGGACGAGGTAGCAGAGGTGGAAATCACGGCAGAGACAGCGAGGGAAGCCCTCAAGTCCCTTAAGATGGAGAAAGCACCAGGGCCAGATAAATTACATCCCAGAGTGCCGAAGGAACTGGCGGATGTCCTGGCGAAATCCCTGGTGGAGATTTTCAGCATCTATCTGAGAACAGGGTGGGTGCCCCAGGACTGGAAGGTGGTGCATATAGTGGCTATCCACAAGGGGGGGCTCAAGGGAGATGGCAGGGAACTACAGGCCAGTCAGCCTGACATCGGTGGTGGGCAAGGTGATGGAAAGCATTGTCAAGGAGAGGCTATGGGGGGACCTGGAAAAGTCAGGGTGCCTGGGCGATAGACAGCATGGATTCATCCCGGGGAAATCATGTCAGACAAGCCTTGTGGAGTTCTATAACTGGGTGATGAGTGCCTTGGACCTGGGTAGACCAGTGGATATCCTGTATCTAGACTTCAGCAGGGCAATTGACTCTGTTCCTCATGGGCGCCTGTTGAATAAGCTGGGAGAAATGGGGGTGGGGAACCAGATGATCAGATGGATAGGCAACTGTCTCCAGGGCCGGACCCAGAGGGTCATGGTTGGCGGGATAGTCTCATCCCCAAGGAGGGTCATTAGTTGGGTCCCTCAGGGATCGGTCTGTGGGCCCTTCCTGTTCAATGCCTACATCTCTGACATAAGGAAGAGTATCAGGAGTGAGATGAGTCTCTTTGCGGATGACTCAAAACTGGGGGTGGTGGTGAATGGGGAGGGTGGCCCTACAGGGGGACCTGGAGGCTCTGGAAAGGTGGTCTAGAAAGCGGAAGCTGAGGTTCAATGCAGGGAAATGCAAGGTCCTGCATCTGGGAGCCAGAAACCTGGGCCAAGTGTACACCCTGTTGGGGGAATGCTACAAGTCTCAATGGCTGACAGGGACCTGGGGGTGGTGGTGGATGTCAAGATGAACAACTCTAAGACTTGTAGGAGGGCATCGGCCAAGGCCAACAGGATGCTAGGATGCATTGCTAGGGGGATCACCTCCAGAAGGAGGGAAGTGATACTCCCTCTGTATAACTGCTTGGTGAGGCTGCACCTCGAGTACTGCGTGCAGATTTGGAGGCCATACTTAAAGAGGGACATTGAACTCCTGGAGAGGGTCCTGAGAAGGGCAACCAAAATTATCTGGAGCATGGGGGACAGGACCTATGGGGAGAGGCTCAAAGAGCTAAATATGTACACGTTGGAAGATAGAAGGTACCGGGGGGACATGATAGAGGTCTTCAGGTACATGAAGGGGTTAAATAGGGGAGCAGCAGTCAGGGTGCTTCGAAGGAAGGAGAGGGGCAACTAGAGGGCATGGTTGGAAGCTGGAGGAGGGAGATTCAGGGGAGAAATGAGGAGGTGCTACTTCACTGAGAGGGTGGTGGAGCCATGGAATGCACTGCCCAGGGGGCTGGTGGAGGCAGAGACAGTGGAGGGGTTCAAGAGGGGGTGGGACAGGTACAGGAGAAGGGTTCTGGAAGCAAAGTCCAGTGCAGCAGGAATATCCAGGACTGGGAAGGGAGAAGCCAGAGAGGGCGAGGGGGTCAGTAAGGTCAGGTCCCAGGGTGGGGGCTGACCAAATGAGCAGACTCAAAAGACAGTTAGGCCTATTCTGCTGGCATTTTAGTATGTTAGCATGTTAGTACGGCCCTCTGGGAAACTATACCTACCCACAGTCCTTGCTAGTGGCTCTTCATACAAAGTTTCACAGTCACAGTATATGAACTTAATATAATATAGATAATTAAGATAATATCTGGCCTGCCATTACTGAACTACTTAAAAGTTGATCCTCTCCTGCAGCGGAGAGGCCCTTGAGTCAGTTCTTACCTCTAAGTACTTGGGGGTCACCTTGGATGCCTCCCTCTCATTGGATTCCCATGTCTCCCTCATTTCCAACTCTCTGAACCAGAAGCTTGGCCTTCTCTATGGAATTTGACCCTTTTTATGTTTGGTTGCCTGTTACAAGACTACGCGCCCTCTCCTTCCCCTTCTTACTTACAGCGCTCCACTCTTGCTCACAACTAGCGCCCCTGTCTTTTCACGTTTCAAGCAGGCCTACCATAGAGTGGGTAGGTTTGCCCTCTGGGTCAATGCCCATCACCATCACTGTGAAGTCCTCACTTCCCTTAGCTGGTTACGTTCCCGGCTTTGCCTTGCAACTCTTTGTCTTGTGCACAAACTGGTCCACAAATTTACCCCTCCCTGCCTTAATGAGATTATCCAGCCGAGCCCTCTACGTAGGGCTTTACTGTCTTCCTTTCTCCCCTTACTCACTGTACCCAAATCGAGGTTAGCAGTTGCATGTAGATCTTTTTTCCCACTAAGCAGCGTCCAACTGGAATTCCCTACCTCCCTCTATCCTGTGCTGTACCTTGCCTTCCCAGTTCTGATCTTTGCTGCTGTCCTTCCTGTCCCCTCTACCCTGCTGTTGTTTCTGTTGAATTCATGTCCACCCCCAGCTGCTCTTCTTATCCTGCCCTAGCCTGCCCTTGACTTGGTTACTCTAGCTCTCTGCCCCCCATTACATATATTGCTACCTCTAGTTAGCCACTTTGTATTTAGTATGTTTTTGCTGCCCAATGCGATCCTGTCTGGTGTTATCCCACATGTTGCTTGTCTGCTTCTTTTGCTCAATAATGTATAAGAAATTCATGCAGCCAGTGCTGTGGTGTGCATTGTGTATGATCTACCACTACTGTTTGTACCTTGCTTTGCAATTTTTCTCTTTACATTTTGTCATTGATTTGCACTACCTATACTTTGTATCCCCGAGTCACCCCTGAAAAAGGGACAGCAATGTCTCAGTAGGCTCACCCAGTCGCAAAATTGAAATAAATAAATAAATAAATAAGATAAATAATAATAATATGCTCATGGATAAGGTTAACCTTAAACAAAAAATCAGATTTATTAAGGGGACTTGAACAGGGGAGGGGGGCGAGAATTTAAGCAAGTAATTATTGTGATACTGTATCTGAACAGATTACAAGTACCATTAGTCACCTTGGTCTCTGAATTAATCAGTCTAGACAGCTGCTGGGTACCCAGAGTGGAATAGGTTGCAGGCCTATAGCATTGCCGCGGGTAGGCCAGTGTTGCAGCTGGATGGGGCCCTTGATGGAAAAAAGGGTGATTACTGAAAAGATGAAACACTGGCAATTAGTTAGATAATTGTAATTCCTGGCTGGATGACCTGCAATCTCAGTTAACTTTAACTCAAATTTATGAAGCAAATCAAATGGCAAAACATTTATTTGATGGTTGCAGGGGTCTATCCTGGCTATACTCACTGCACCCAGACATATGGATGATTGACTGGCAAAACCATGGACGTTCTGGCTTTCCAGGATGATGGTGGGGACCGGGGCCGACACGACTCACCTCCGCTTCATGGCCTTCCCCTGTAGGTGGCCGCAACCTGTGATTTGATTCTCCAAAGGGGCTGAGTCCCCAAGGCTGGTCTCTCACCAGAATGATTAGGCTGATGCAAGAACAGTCTTTTTGAGCTGAGGATGGCATAGGCCCAACACTGGAAACTTAAAGTACTGAACAGTCTTAACTTGCTCTTTCGGGTACTCGCAGTCTTTATTGCAGTTGCTGAGGAAAAGCCATGGTGGTCTCTCCCTCTTGGTGCTTGACAAGAGACAATTTTCACAGAAGCAGGCTCCTCCTTAGTTAAGAATCCCTGGAGCAATTTCTTACAGTAGTTGGTCCCACTTTAGGACAGTTCAGCAACAAGTATTTTACCACTGATGGAAAGCAACCTTTCTGAATCAGCATTCATGGATGTGGAACCCACTTTCTGCGTTTAGGCAGTCTCTGGTCTGATCAACCCCCTCAGGAATCACAATCTACCCCAGGGAGGCAAGTCAGGCCTTTTCATGTGCACTTCACTTAGCTCACTTAATAAGCACCTTACTCCTCGGTGTCTTGAGCAGTTCTGCCTTTCCAACTGCTGCAAAAGGTATTTCTTTCTGTCTCTGCTTTTAGGCAGTCCAAAATACTGTAAGGTCTCGCAAGGAAGGCAAGTCAGGCCCTTCCCCTGCACTTTCCACAGCTCACCCCACAGGAGCTCCTTCTCAGTGGTGTGAGCTGAACACAGCTGACTCTGTTCAAAGCAATCTCACTGAAGACCAGGATTTCTGTATCCCAGTTGGCTGCCTGTGCTGTCAGTCATGGTCTGAGGGCCCTCATTGGTTAATTTTAGGAACCAACTAGAAAGTTCACAGCTATTCCCACAAGTCACTGTAATTAGGACCCCTTGAGGACCCCTTGGTCCAAATATGGAGTCCAGGACCAAAAATGGAGGCTCCTATAGAGGAGAAATAGATAGGCAATGTAAACAACTCATTATACAGTAATCAGAAGGATTTAGAAATAAACATTTACAGTAATTTGAAGGACTCCTTCATCGCTACTGAGTGACTGCTAAAGGGAGTCCATTTGAGTTGTGCTGGCTGGTTGTGAGCCTTGATTCACTTGGACCCAGCCCAGGCTATGTATACTGTACAAATAACTGGATCTTTTAAAGGGATAGCATGACAGCATGGCTCTGCACACTCACACAGAACACCACCAGAACATAACCGTACATGTATTTGCCTTTTCTTTCTGGACATCAGCCAGGTGGTGGACATTACTAGAGCCCAGGGAGGCACTCAAGGTAAGCCCCCAAATTTGGGGGGAGGTTACACATAGCTTTTATAAGCTCTAAAAATGAAATGTCTCTTCATCCAAGTGTTCTTGGAAATGGGTTTTAACAGATACAAAGTAAACCCATGTGGTCTCTATTTCTGTTACAGGGTGATTATCTACTGTCTGAAGAGTCCCCGACACATGCCTGAATGAAGTGGAAACACTTAGGCACCCAAACCCCGTCAAATTTAAATATTCATTGTAGTGGATTCTCCTGCTGAGCAGTACTGACTCCTTTGTAAGGGAAGGGTCCAGGGTGTCAAACACCCCAAAAGACAAGAGGGCTACACTTAGAAACACAGAAAATTCTCAGTAGAAAAGGACTGCTAGGCTCACCAAGTCTACCCAAGTGTTACATGTCTATTGTATGTCCACAGACTCTAAGTGGTCTCCGGGAACCCTCCCCCCTCCCTACTTCGTTAGTATGACCATCTATCCTATGCATGCTGAAAACCTTCTACCATTCTAACCGCTACAACTTCAACTGGCAATCAGTTCCATGCTTTACCACCCTTTCTGTGAAGATGTATTTAAACACATCTTTTTTAAAATGCCCTCCTTCCAGTTTCATTGCATGCCCCCTAATCCTGGTGTTCTTTCTCATTTGAAAGAGGGGTCCTCCCTGCAATCTATTCACCCCTGTAAGGTACTTGAAGGTCCTAATCATGTCGTCCCTTGCTCTCTAGTCCTCAAGAGAGTACATGTCAAGATCTCTCAGGCTCTTTTCATAAGGCTTCTCTTCCAACCCCTGCACCATATTGGCTGCCCTTCTCTGGCCCGCCTCCACCCTGTCTATGTATTTCCTGAGCTGAGAACTCCACAACTGGACACAGTATTCCAGGTGAGAGCCAATCAGAGATTGGTACAGTGACAGCAATACCTCCCTCCTCCTCCAATTGGTGATGCCCCTCCCTATGCAACCCAACACCCCACTAACCCTGCCCACAGCTTTGCCATGTTGTGCTGCCACCAATAACCCTGAAGTCCAATTCCTGCCTGTCACAGCATGAATGTTCAAGAATCGTGCGGACAGGCAAACCTCAAAGAAAACACAGTAGGCATGTATTTATTTGAAGAACAAGCAAAATAAAATAACAAACAAAGGACTGGAGTATCACAGCAACCTTAAACTATGGCACTGTGGAACCTTTCTGGGACACTGGGTAGCAAGCCTGAAGTCTCTGTGAAGCAATCTGTGCAAGTTATATCCTATGGCAGTGCCTCCAACAAGTAATCTTTCCTCTGCATTCACCAGACACCAACTGACTCATGTCACAGTCAACAAGAATTCCTTTAGAGGACCCACCCCCTCCCAATTCTCAGGTTGGGATTTATCTTTACTTGGGGATTGCCAATATCAGAGCTACTTTTGTCCAGTCTGTGAAAGGCTTGCTCTAATTCTCCATCTTCCTGTTCAGGAAGTGCAGCACACACTGTTTGGGACAGGTCTTTATTTTCCTGTCTCACCTTTCAGACCTTCAGCAGGTTGGCATTATAGATATGAGACCTATGCTTGCCTGGGAGCCCTACTTCATAGAGGGAGGATGAAAACAAGTGAAACAAGTGCTGCAGCACATTGAGCTATTAGTTTTGGAGATTAGAAAGCAAGACTGCATATAAGCTTTTTATGCCACCGCTGCCTTTGCAGTCAAATTTGCTTAATTTAAAATAAGCTTCCTCAGTTTGGTGGTTTGGCTGTCGTCATTTTTCCCTTGTGTCCCCCTAGGTGTGCTGGCGAAGGCACTGGTGTGATACGGTAGAAGAGGCAAAGTACAGAGAGCTTTAGAAAAAGGTTTTGAAGCCCCCAGGTCAAATAAAGAAATGAAGAAATGCACCCGGTTTTAATGAGCAGCATTTGGCTTGCCTTTGGCTTACCTTCAAATGTGGAACAGGGAATAAGGAGAGCAGCAGTCTGGAAATATGTAATCCTGTGGTTCTAGGAGAAAGAATCTGCAGCAGTAATAGGCTCTAACTCTTGTGGGGGTTTTTGTGAGCCAGTGCGCCGGTACAGCCTGTGACTCGGTGGCTTGCAGTACCAGAGTACCGAAGTGTAGGTGAGTCATCGTTTTGGTGAGTTGGTGAGTTGGAGAGACAGAGAGTCAGTGAGCAAAAGATGGAGACTGCAACAGGGGGAAGAGTGAATAAAAGAAGAGGGGATAAAATTTAATCTGAAGGCCTGTGATTTAAAGTTAGTGACAAGCGGCAAAAGTGAAAAAGTGTTGGACAAATCTTGGAGTGTTTTTATGAATATGTAAGTGTTTGTGGAAAAGTGCTTCAGCATCTTTCAGTATTTTTAAATGATTTTGTATTTTGATTCTTCTGGCCTTGAAGTTTGTTTATATCATTTTATATCCATTTTGGATTTGTTTTAATCAAAGTGTTTGTGGTGGTTTTCTTGCACATTCCTTGTATTTCTTACAAGGAAGACATTTTAAAAAACCAAAAAGCTTAAAAAACCTAAATAAAGGAGTTATAGAGAGAAAAAATTTGCACGCTTTTGGGATTGTAGATCACATGACCTTTTGGTTGAAAAGGCGCATGTGTGAGCCCTGTGGAGTGTAATTGCATTCCTTTCAGGATCACATTGGGGAAGGTCACATCTAAAGTGCTCTCTGGCTGTTTGGGGGCAAGGTTTTCATCTGCAAGTGAGAGACAACCAGGAAAATGGTGAGCTATTAGATTATTACTATAATGATGAGAGTAGTTTACGTTTTTAGTATTGACAAGGTTTTACTTGTGAAGATATTTAAAATAAATTTAAATACTTATAGACCATTGTTGTTTTGGGTCTTTTCTCTGCAGATTTGAGCCTTGCTTGGGGACAGTGACTTCGAGGTGCTGTTCTGGACCAGCCAGTTTTTATGGTCTTTGGTGTTGAAAAGACAGAGTGGTAGACGGATACAGATGGAGTGGTTTTAGAGGGGAAGACCCAAGATTTAAATTCTAACATCAAAGATACTGAAGATCAAGAGTCGGCTGACCCCTTTTTCACTCTTGTTCTGTAGATATTTTTAAGGTTTAAAAGTAAATTGAGTAGTAGTAAAATTAATGGGGGAAGTTGAAAAGAACTGATATGAAGTGAAATCTTATATAAAAGGAGTGATATTTATTTTATTTAATTTTTTGTCTTCAGTGGCAATTAAAAGAACACTTCCAAAAAGGACATTCCAGCAACTAACAAGAGACATGGACTGGAGCAGGAAAGAACTCTTTACTAAGAGTCGGCTCACATAAGGCCCTTATAGGGTTAATACAAGGAGTTGTGAAGGATTTTTAAGGACAGTGTAATGAGAGTGTGATGTTTAAGTATTTAATGGATTTTTAGTGACATTTTTATAACCTGGTGATTGCCATTGTCATAGCACAGCCCTTGGTAAAATTGTTTTTGAATAGAGTTTTGCCTCTTAGAGCTATATTTATAGAGTGTTGTTAAAACTGATTTTTCTCTAGTGGTGAAATTGAGATGAAAAGTATGGTGTTAAGAAATAAAAAGAAAGTCAAGGGATCGAAGAAGGTAAAACAGCATAAAGAAAGATTGGATGTAAAGAGACAGGATAATACAAACAAAAAAAATTACGGAATACATAGGTAATTTTAGCAATGGTTTTACTGGGACTCATATAACCTCATCTCCCACAGAAGGTAAGAAGGGGTTATGAGGAGGAAGAGCATGCATTGCTAAAAAACATTAGAATATTAGAGTCTCCCACATTTAAAATTTTTAGCAATTCAGCCCCACCCAAAATAGATCTAAGTGAAATAACACAAGAGGAGAATAGTTCAAATCTATTAAGTAATGAAGGAGAGAAACACCATTATTTAAAAGAATTATTAGGAATTCCTGACCCCATACTTGGATAGACAAAGAAAATTGGAGCCTCCAAGAAGGAAAAATGAAAATGAAAATAAATGTCTTTGGTCTAAACAAGATTTGGAAACCAGATCAAAGGAAACTAGTCATGATGAGAAAAGGGAGGACAGGGGATACTATCAGGAGTTTAAGAGTATTTTTGAAAAGGAAATTAATGACGTAAAAATGGCTTTTTTACAGAATAATTTTTTGTTAAAGGAAATATTATTGACATTAAAGGAAGCCAATATGAAGAGTAGAGGTTTTAGAGATTATAGAAATGTAGAGAAGCAATGCACTAAAGAGTTGGCAGAATATCAGGAACAAAACAGTGAGCATTCAAGAGCCCAGATTAAAGTGGTTCAGAGGAAAACTGAGCTTGATAATAGAGTAATTGACAACCAAAAAATGTTTTAAAGTAACAACTTTAAAGATTCAGGAGAGGAAAAGTAGAGAACTTGAACAAGTGGTGAAGGGAATAAAGAAGATAGGTAGCTCAGAGGCAAAGGAAAAGGTGGGTAAAAAATGTAGGAAAACGTTATGTACCATTGCAACACAGACAGATGGAGAAAGGGAGGAAAGCTTTATTCAAAGGGATGAGAGGCAAAAGGAACTGCCCAAGAAAGGGGATAATACAAGGGATAAAATGGTAGTAAAACATACAAATAAAAACAATGTTAATGTTGGAATAAATCAAGATCTGGCTGGAGAAAAAAAATGGACACAATTTTTATAAAAGGTATTCCAGTAGCCAGATGAGTATCATCTTTTTGTTAAGAATAACGGTATATAATATACTAAAAACATGCTTAGAAAAAAAGATAAGATGGAATGATATATTATCAGTATATCAATATAAGGTTAAACCAGCCAAGGGAAAAGTATGTTTAGTGGTGAATTCTTCAAAGCTTAGAGAAAGCATTCTGGATGGCTGTATTTATTTGGTGGACAATGGGATCTATTTAAATACCTTAACTGACCCATATGTAACACCTAAAATAATTTATAAAGAAGGTCAGAAAATAAATAATGGAAATAAAACAAAAAATACGAAACAAGTATGTATAACTAAATATATTCAGAGAGGTGAAGCAGAGGAATACTCCCTGAAAGGTACACCTGAGAATGAAGTTTTCCTTCGAGGTTAGGAACATTTTGGGAGAACGTATTAATAATAACCGT
This sequence comes from Neoceratodus forsteri, assembly GCA_016271365.2. NCBI lineage: Eukaryota > Metazoa > Chordata > Ceratodontiformes > Ceratodontidae > Neoceratodus > Neoceratodus forsteri. The sequence continues at coordinate 622,146,274 of CM057456.1, read as the reverse complement.
GTTTGTGAATTTGTCTCTGAGGAAGTGGAAGAATTAGAGGAATTTAATAGTATGTTCTGTCATGGTGTGTTGGAAGGGTATAGTGGAGAGAGTTTGTATGATGATTGACAGAAATATGAAAGTTACCAAGGGAAAAGGTCACGTGCGCTCCATAGTTCAGATAAAACTGGCAATGAAACAAAATTATTTCGATACTTTCATGGAACATTGCTGGAGTTTTAAATAAAGTGGAGGACAAAGCTTGGATTGAAGATTAAGACTAATGATGTTATATTATTACAAGAAACTTGGATGGGATCTAATCAGGAATTTTTCTTAGAGGGTTATAGCAAATTGGAACTTAAGGGAAAAAACCCAAAGAATAATCATGGATGGAACAAAGGAGGTATCATGACCTTGGTAGCAACAGAGATAAAAATGAAAAATAGACCCATTGTTATATACAAAAAATACAGTCTTATTGTTGTTCTGAGCTTACCGCAAGTACATTTATGTATTCTGAATATTTATTTTGATCTCACTATGTTAATGCAAAAGGTGGTCCAAGAATTAGAAGAAATCCAAAAAGAGATAGCTGCACTGCACAATCAGTATGACAATATGGTTGTTATAGGAATGGGTGACTTGAATGCCAGAACTGCTAATAGGACATATTTTGATGGTGATAATCAGATGGAAGAATGGTATTATGCAATGGAGATAGGTAATAGAAATGTGAAGGATAAAGTTTTAAATACAAGAAGTAAAATGATTTTAAATTGGATGTCTAATAACTTTCTGTGTATTGTAAATGGATGTGTAAAAGATGATCTGAAAAGTAATTACACTTTTTATTACATGGTAACAGGAAAGGGCTTAACACTTGATTATGCATTTATGGATGTTTTTCACTGGTATTTAATCAAATAGTTTATAATTAATCAAAATCTGGTCAGTGATCATGCTGCTTGTATACTGCAGTTAAAATGGGAAAGTGAAATAGGAAGGAAACAAGGTAATTTGAGGGACGATTTCTATGTTTATAACAACAAAAAGATTATTTTGGAATACGTTGGCTAATAAAAAAGTGCTAGTTATGCAGAAGAATGAGCTGGTAGAAAATGTAGTATTAAATATCAAGGAAGGATTGGATGTGGTAGAGAACTTTTGCCTGTTGTTAAACATTATTAGGCAGAATACCATTAGTATAAAACCTAACATAGAACAAACGTTTGGTAAGGACAGAGCACCATGGTATGATAAAGATTGTAAAACATTCAAGGGGGACATTAATAAGGCAAGAAAAATAGCAATAAATAACCCAGATGCAATACTCTATAAAGGAGTTATGGCAATGAAGAAAGAATATCAGAAAATTTGAAGTCAAAAGAAAAGAAAGCATCGTGAACAGATGTGGGGGAAACTGCAATGTGCTATTAGGGAGAAGGATAATAAGCAATTTGGGATGTTGATTGCATATGGAGAGTCAAACATGTCAAGTAATATTGAGGCTCTGATTCCTGAAAAACACTGGGTGGAGTTTTGCATTAGTTTATATAAAGCACCAATACCAAATGAAAATATAATGTTTCAGCCCTTAATAGATATAGGTGATAATTATATTCAGAATTACATTTGGAAAGAATTAACGATAGACGAAGTAAGAAGACATATTAATAATCAAAAAAAATAATAAGGCTCCAGGAGCTGATGGGATTCCAGCTGAAACATTTAAAGTTAATATAGAGTGGTGGGCCATAATCTTGGTTGTAGTCTTTAATGAGATAATTGAGGAAAGGAAAATCTCTGAAGAATGGTTAATTTCTGAGGTGGTCCCATTGTTTAAGAAAGGGGACAGATTTCTACCCATAAATTATAGGCCCATCTCCTTAATTTGTATTCCGGCAAAAAAATTTTCCTGGGTGATCTTGGAAAGATTGCAAGAGTGGATGGATTCTAGAGGTGTATTATCAGAAAATCAGTTTGGTTTTAGGAAAAATAGGGGCACAGTTGATAATATATTCGTTGTAGATTATTTGACTAAAAAGTATAAAAAATTAAGAAATGGTGGCCTATATGGATGTTTTTTTAGATTTGAAACAAGTATTTGATAATGTTAATTGAGAGATACTTTGGAAAATCTTAACATGGGGGACAGACTCTGGTCTATTAAATTTAATTATTAGTCTACATAAAGATTCTACAATGAGAGCTCGGTATAGTAGAAAAAGTCAATACACAGAAAAAATAATGGTCAAAAAAGGAGTAAAGCAGGGCTGTTTATTGGCCCCAACACTTTTTAACATTTATATTGATCAGTTAATTAGAGAGCTGAATAGATTTGAAACTAATGCCCCTAAAGTAGATGGTCTTAAAATTAGTGCATTGGCCTATGCAGACAATGCAATCATTCTATCGAAAACAGTTGGAAGTCTCCAGAAGGCAGTAGATATAGTTGTTAATGTACTTCAGAAGTTATCACTAGAAATAAATGTTGAAAAAACAAAGGTTATTAAAATGGGAAAATTGTGTAGCCGTACCTGTGTTTGGAAAGTAAAAGATGAAAGGTTACAGGAGGTAAAAGAATATAACTACTTGGGGGGAATAATAACCAACTCATTAGATTGGCATAAACAGACTGATTATAATAAGAATAAAGGGAAACAAATAGTATTGGCCCTAAATAGATATGGCAAATTATTTAGCAATAACACTTTTGAGGCCTCATGTAAAGCGTATGTAGCAAAGGCAAAAGTAGTTGATGTTATATTCCTCAGAGGTATGGGGACTTGAAAACATAGTGAGTCTATCAGAGCCAATTCAAAATATGTTCGCCAGGATAAATTTGGGTTTGTCAACTGTGGTTTCTGGTAGCCATTTAAGAATGGAAACAGGATTACATTCTTTAGCTTTAGCTGCAAAAATATGTTCACTGAACTATTGAAAAATGATAGTAAAAAAAGAGGATATTACTATAAGGCATGCTTGTTGGCTAGAGGATAGAAAGTTACAAGAGGAAGGTTGTGGATATAATTCATGGTTTAAAAAATTGGACATTGTTATTAGAAAAGCTGGAATGGAATCACTTTACAAAGTTAGACCTGTAACGGAAATTGATATATATGTTGATCATATAAAAAAATAGATGGATTGATATTCAAAGGCAGCAAGACTGCAAAAGTTAGCTCGTCCTCCTTGTTTTTGTTCTATAAAAAAGTAGTGGACAACTGGGGTCCTCAAAATTACTTGATTTGGTGCCAAAATGATTTACATAGAAAGATATTTGCCAGAATGAGGTTTAACATCCGTATGAATTGTTATGCTCAAATAATACCATGGGAAAAAATGAGTAAACAAGAGGTGTGTGAATGTAATAAACAGAATCTAACAACTGATCATGTGATATTGGAATGTGACCTTGTGAAATGCCCTAGGGAAAAATGGCTTAATCCAATATTTCAGAATCTGCATGGTAAAAGGAGAGAGGATATAACAGTAAAGTTGTTAGATGGAAATGCAATGATATATTCATATCCTGTAATACGTTTTCATTTGGATATGTGTAATATATTGAAGTATAGGCTATAGAAATGTAGTTTTGTGTAAAAATGAAATAGTTACTGAAATGTCATGCGCTGTATTTTAATTAAGTTTCTCAGTGTTTGCCTTTTGGGATATACACTGGTTGATTTTTAACAATAAAAAAATCCATTCATTCATTCATAGAGGGAGAGATGGAGAGAGGAGGTGAGCATGTTCACGGTCCACCTGTCCAGTCCGATGCACCACTGTGAAGATCCCTTGCCATTTCACCAACAATTTGTTTTTACTGTATGTGATGCAGAAATAACAGGACCTTATACCCAGGTTTAAAACTTTTGTCCTTCAACCCCAAATTATAGTATCCTTTATGCCTTTCCTGAGTTTGCAGGCAATTCTTATGAGCAACCTGAACATATTTACACAACCTAACCATTGGTGTATGTTAGTGATGTACTGTACTGTACCACACTCTTTTTCTGATCAATGTTACCCTCCCACATCTTCTTTAACACATCAAGAGGCCCACTAAGTGTTCCACCATAAAGGAGATCAAAAGCGGACAGGCCCATAGATGCCTGCGGCTTCTCTCTGTATGTGAAAAGCAAGTAAGGGAGGAAAAAGGGTCCCAGGCTTTCCCTTCTTCAGACACATATTTCTTTAACAATATTTTTAAGTGTTTGGCTGAACCGCTGTACTAGCCTGTCTGTTTGGGGGTGGCAGGGTGAACTCCTAATAGCTGTTACTCATAGTACCTGATACAATTCCTGCAATATCTGGGAGGTGGAATTTGTCCTCTGATCTGTTAGAGTAACTTCAGGAATACCCACACAACTGAACATCTTGGATAGTTGCTCAGCTACCCTAAAAGCAGTAATAGTTGTCATAGTGACCACTTCTGGGTATCTTGTAGCATAGTCTCTGTTGCCTTTTCTACTCTGTTCCAGGGGTCCAACTATGTCCATAAAGACCCACTGGAAGTGTACATCAACCACAGGTATGGGCATATGGGGCACTTTTTGTTTTTTGCTCATAATAGACATTTTTTGGCACTCCTCGCATGTTTGACAGTAATCTGCTACCAGCTGTTGTATGGCTGCCCAATAAAACATATGGAGCAGCCTACTTAAAGTATGCTCACCCACATGACCCACCAGTGGGATGTCGTGTGCAAGTTTCATCATCTTCTGCCTATATTTTGAAGGAACCAACAATTGCTTCTATACCTCCTTAGTTCCATCTTTCAGCAGTGCCTCCAACAAGTAATCTGTCCTCTACAGTGACCAGATACCAACAGACTCAAAGTCCCAATCAACAGTGATTCTTTTAGAGGAAAAAAACTGCTCCCAATTCCCATAGGTTTCACAGAACATCAGTCTTCATAGAAAGTACTAGAATGTGCTGTACACAACAGTCATAGGGCATTCCATAACAAATAGATAATGCATTTAGTGTAACCAGTGGAATTCAATATCCAGCTGTGCCTTATTACTATAAATGTATAAGAAATAGGCAAGCACCCCAAGAAATGTTTGCTGATTTAACTATATGTGTGGTATATGCTGTCTAAATCAACTATCTTAAAAATTCTAGACTATACCTGTAACTCTGCTGTAATTCTGCTGCACTGTTTTTCCTTTGCACAAGATGTCACTATACATCTAGTTACTGCTCACTGTTTCTGCATATGTTATATCACTGCCCAACTTACAAGGGGTGGGAGTGTGTTCCAGACAACAGATTGAAAACAGAGGAGATCGGTCAGAAAAGATACACAAGAGACCCTGTCTGGCCAGACCAGGGGTGAAACAAAAGACACAGGATAGAAAAAGGATTCCACGGCCCGAAACAGGAAAGGGGGGGGGGCTCAACCTATCTCTTTCTGTCCTTTCTATATTTCTAATTGCTTAAACAGTGATGAGTTGTCGGGTCTATCACATTGCCTAGTGATTGCCCCCCCCCCACCCCAATTAACATTTATCTATTAGCTTGGTTAGCACTATCTAGTGAACTCAACACACTGCATCTTAGTTCAACCCACTAGATTTATCTAGGAGAGGCATGGCCAGTTAAGACCCTATTTTCTAAATTAATAGAGGGCCAAAAAGCCACACAGTACTGCTGAATGCATGTCTTTGTGTCTTCTGTTTTCGGCCTTTGCAGATTGTGTGACAGGCCATTTGGCACTATGCACTCTTGCTTCCAGCAGAACCAGTGTACATTTTTGGGTGGTGATTTGCAGATATATCCTAATCCTGTAATGCTGTGTATTTATTGATTGATTGATGTATGTATGTATGTATTTGAAAATTGGTAGCCAGGAAAGGCTCAGTGAGTCAAGGCTCATTTCCAGGTGTAATCCAGGGGAAGGAAAGAGTACAATCATACAGCTTACACAGTAGTAATGGAATGGTACAATGTAAAGTGCAAACAGTGTACAATACAGCATTGCAAGAGAAGTAACAGTAAAACGTGCCAGACACTAATGCCATGAGCAGCTATGATGTGCAATTCAAGGGTCAAGAGCTTGTTGAAAAATGACAGTGCAGTGCTTGTTGGGAAAATAACCAATTCAGGTGGAGGTAGTACCCAGAAGGAGGCCCAAGAACAGGAGGGGTGGAAAGGGCTCCAGCAGGGGAGGGTCAGGTAGAGGACTGACAGAAGCAGCATTGTGGGGAGGATTTTAAGCCGGGGCTGGAGGGAGTCGGGGAGGAGGAAGGGGAGCATTGGAGAGAGGAGGGGAGAGGGTTACAGAGGGAAGGACGGTGATAGGAGAAGGCTGACTGCCCAAGAGAGGAGTGGGGGTGGGAAAGGGAGAAGGTGCGAGGATTCCTGGAGCAAAGCAAGTATGAGGCAGTATGAATGAGTGAGAGGAGTGATGATAAGTAAGGGCATAGAGACACAAACCAGAATTTTGAGATGAAGAAGATGCAGCGGGACTGGTAATGTGAGGGTAGGGGTGTGCATGATTGGAGTATGTGTAATTGTGTGGGTTTTTTTACTTGGCTTTATTCGCAGAGCCCTACCAGGATAACCCTTGCTTCAGTGCATCTGTGCTGAGATTCCTCATATTTTGACTTCACCTCTGGCTCAAGTTACATATGCAATGCATAGCATAAGTTAGCCCAGAAAATGTATGTCGGTAATTGGTAAGAGGGAGTGGCATTGGGTTTAATTGTGCTGAGTATGGCACTATGAATGACCCAGCCCTTACAGGGAACTAACCTCCTATTTTCCTCCTGCCATCCCTTGCTAAGTTTCAAGAATGTCTCATTTTTTCCTGACACAGTTGACAAAGTTGTAACCGAATTGCTGTGGGTGTTGCAGTTACTACTTCTGCCTTGTGGGCTCAAACAAGGTTGAGGAGTCTGGGTTCCGAATTTCTTTATTGGGGGGTTCAAATCCAGATCTTTTATGTTTAGTGTGGTGCCACCACCCAGTGTAACATTTAAGTGGGTCTGGTGTCAGAGCGGTACAACCCCCTGGGATGCAGTGCCTTCCCATCTCCCCCACAGTGTCTCCTACACATGCAAAACCATAGCACAATCTTAAATTCAAAAAGAATGCAATTACCATTAATGCACTCACAAGACAAAATGCAAATTATCTATGAAATATTTAGTGGAGGATATTCACAAGGGATGTGGGAATGCAAAGCAAACCTGTTTTTAGCAGAAACTTGCTAACCCTTGGTTTGGGATCAAAATTAAGTGCCTGACTAAACTTGGCCAGTAAAACGCTTTAAAACAGAAGTAAAAGTAACATTGTCCACCCCCCACCAGGAAGATAAGGCAGCAGCAAATAATACTGTAACCCTTTTGGTATTACCAGACCACCTGTACTGGGGCACTACCCACTGGTACCAGTTTAAACCCTTAAGTCTTAAAAGCAGCTCCCTGTGCTTCTCTAGGTACTCAGCCATAGGAACAGTGCAGGCTGGGTGAAGTTTGGGGTTTTCAAAGCCTCATCTCGGATATCTCCTTCCTACCTCATTGATTCCCTCTCTGCCCTCACTTCTCAGTCCTTCACTGGTGAACCCATTTTGCTAGGGGGGCTCTCACCAACTTCCAAGCTGACCATCCATAAATCAAGTCCCTAAATCTCACACACATTATCACTAATCCCACCTAGCTGAACCCCCACTCTTATAACCACTCCTTCCTGGCTTGAGTTCTCTTCTCCCACCCTCACCATACTGTAGCAGCAGGACCCCTGCCAGATGCTTTCAGTGACCACTGCACGACATGACATTACATTCTGTGTCAGGGAGATCTGGCATCTGCTCTCCTCCCCTAAATACATCTGGACCAGGATCCTCCACTCACTAAACACCTCCACTCTTTTGAGTGACCTTGCTGCTGCAGATTGGACAACTATATTCTCCACCATGGATATCAACATTGCCCTCTCCCTGTTTCATTCTAAATTCTCCCTGTATGTGACACGCACATCCTGCTCAGGAAATTCAGGGTAAAAAATCAACATCATCCCTGAATTACACCTGAAATAACTGACCAGTGCAAGACTCATGACGTCACCTAGGCATGTTTCAGACTATCTCACTCTTTCCTGACCTCCCCTTATTCAGAACCATCAGAAACTCTTGTACTAAGGCTGTCCAGGCTGCAAAATCACAGTATGTCAAAGCCAACCTTCAGAACAACCTTAACACCCCCTCAAATTTCTGGAAGGTAATTCACTCCCCTTTTGACCCTTCCAACAGTCCACCCCTCTGGTCCTTCTTGTAAATGGTTCACCAGTGTCCTACCCCTCCTCTGTTGCTGCACATTTCAGTGAGTTCCTTATCACTTGTGCTCTCCTGTCTACTCACTATCCAGCCTCCTCCAATCCTCCTCAGATTGCATCTTGTCTCCCTTCCACTGGTTTCCTCTTTTTTTCACTACCCAGGTAACCCTTACTGCCCTTTACTCCCTCAACCTGCATGAACCCCATCCACATGGATTGGATCCTTAACTATTCCAAATCTCTGCACTTTTCATAGCACATCCGCTGACTCACCTACTCAACCTCTCCTTCTCCCTCAGTGCTGTCCCTCAGTCCTGGAAGTTGGCCAAAGTTCTACTCCAAGGGGGGGAGGGAGGGCTTCCTTCTCAGGTAACTTCTGGTCAGTCTTCCTCCTCCCTTGTCTTGCTAAACTGCAAGAGAAGCTTGTCTACACTAGACTCTCTGATTTTCTATATTCCACCAAGTTCCTCTCCTCATTCCACTCTGGCTTCTGGAAGCATTACTCCACTGTCTCCTCCCTGCTGCATGTAATTGATTCTGTCTTCTCAAGGATGGATCAGGGGTATATCACAGCTGCACTTTCATCAATCTGGCCAAGGCCTGTGACTCAGTGTCCCACCCTCTCCTACTGGATAAGCTGGCCTCTCAATTCCTGCTGTAGAATGGTTCCATTCTTACCTCTCTGGCTGCCTGCAGTCAGTACAGATTGGTAGTGTCCTGTCATCTCCATTTCCCATCCAGGCTTGGGTCCCACAGGGCTCCATCCAGTGGCCCATCCTGTTTTCCAATTTCCTTAACGACCTCTCACTGCTTGTGCCAACTTGCATATCCACATGTATGCAGATGACACAGGCATTTCCACCTCCAGACCCTCCACTACAGCCATGGAAGGTCTACTACAGCAAGACTTCCACAATATCCTGCTCTGGTTTCAATCTAACCAACTCCAGGTCAACAAAAAAAAAACTGTGTCCATGACCTTTGGCACCAGTCAAAAATTGGCCAGACTCCCACCTCTGCCTATCTTCTCCACTTTTGGATGCATCCCTCTTGAAGTGGTTCATTAGTACTAAAATGCAAGCAGAACAGGCCTAACAGTCTTTCGCGTCTGCTCGTTTGGTCAGCCCCCACCCTGGGAACTGAGCTTGCTGCCCCCCCTCCCTCGCTGGCTTCTTCCTTCCCAGTCCTGGATATTCTCACTGCACTGGTTTTTGCTTCCAGAACCCCTTCCCTGTACCTGTCCCACCCCCTCTTGAACCCCTCCACTGTTTCTGCCTCCACCAGCCCCCTGGGCAGCGCATTCCATGGCTCCACCACCCTCTCAGTGAAGTAGCACCTCCTCCTTTCTCTCTTGACTCTCCCCCCCTCCAGCTTCCACCCATGCCCTCTAGTTGCCCCCCCTTCCTTCAGAGCATCCTGACTGCTTCTCCTCTATTTACCCCCTTCATGTACCTGAAGACCTCTATCATGTCCCCGTGCCTTCTCTCTTCCAATGTGTTCATATTTAGCTCTTCAAGCCTCTCCCCATAGGTCCAATCCCCCAAGCCCCAAATCATTTTGGTTGCCTTCCTCTGGACCCTCTCCAGGAGTTCAATGTCCCTCTTTAAATGTGGCCTCCAAAACTGCACGCAGTACTCGAGGTGCGGCCTCACCAAGCAGTTATACAGTGGGAGTATCACTTCCCTCCTTCTGGAGGTAAGCCACCTAGCGATGCATCCAAGCATCCTGTTGGACTTTGCCACTGTCCTCCCACAAGTCTCCGAGTTGTTCATCTTGACATCCACCACCACCCCCAGGTCCCTCTCAGCCATCGAGACTTGTAGCATTCACCCCCCCAGGGTGTACATTTGGCCCGGGTTTCTGGCTCCCAGGTGCAGTACCTTGCATTTCCCTGCATTAAACCTTAGCTTCCGCTTTCTAGACCACCTTTCCAGAGCCTCCAGGTCCCCCTGTTGGTCTACCCTCCCCTCCTCCCCATTCATTCAAATATTTTGATGTGTCACGAGACAGCAAACTCGACTTCTCCGATGCCATCCACAACAAGCTCCGCCCTAAACTTGGTGCCTTGTACCACAATAAAGAGTGTCCTCCCAAGCTTCCACAAGTACGCCATGAGCTTTTCACAAAAATGGTGCTCTGGCTGGACACCCCCTGCAATGCCTTCTATCATTTTGTTACCAACTTACCTCTTGTACTCTCCATTGCTGACTCTGCTCTGCCTTAGCCATTCTTCCTCTACCTTCCCATTGCCAGAACCACTATGCTTCATTCATATCCAAATACTGGTTTGGGTCCCTTCCCTCTTACCTCTCCTCACTCCTCTCCTCCATACCTTCTGCCTCCTGCTCCCTCTGATTCAGGGATCCTTGCACTTTTGCCATTCCTCATCCTTGTTCCTCTGCTGGATAATCAGCCTTTTCCTTTCATACCCCTTCACTCTGGAACCTCCTCCCCTCCTCCCTTTATTTCACCACTTCTCCTCATTCCCTCAGATACCAGCTGAAACTCTTCCCCTCCCCCCCTGCTTCTGTGTTCCCCCTATCTGAACACCCCCTTATATGTGCCTCATACTCTGGTGTAGGTGTGGTGGAATTTCCTGATTTTTGCTGCTTGCTCTTATTGAAGTTACTCTCTTCCACTTTTCTGTAACTGTGAACTGTGTCAGTGTTATGTAACTGCATTTAACTGTGAACCATGTCTGTGCTAGGTATTTGCCTCCCTTGTTCCTTTCAACCAGGTTGCACCTGGAAACAAGCCTTGGCTCAAGCGTGCCTTTCCCAATAGCCAATTTTTAAATAAACAAATCATTTCTCGGCTCTCTCCTTTCTGTGACTCCTCTGCCTTCCTTACCCCTACCAGTCTTGCTTTTGCAAATCCCAGTCCAATGCCATGTCCCTCCTTTGCCTCACTGACTCTGTCTTCAAAGGAAGGGACCAAGGCTACATCACTGAAGACATTTTTGTTGACCTGGTGAAGGTGTATGACACTAACTCCCATCCTCTTCTGCTATCCAAGCAAGCATTACACCATGACAGAGCATGTTTCTACTGTGGAATTAATCCGTGGTTGAGTGGGGGAGTTGGGGCATGAGGCCACAAGCCGAGTGCCTCCAACCACCCAACCATGGATTAATTCCACAGTAGAACCATGCCCTCGAGTGGTTTAATGCGCTTGTAACATGGCAAGTACAGAAACAGGGAATTATGCTTGATAAGAAATTGTAACATGACATCCTATATTAGCAAGTACAATAAAACACTAACACAGATACAATTTTTTTTTATTTTACTCTTTGGTAACTGGTAAGATCCACTAGGCACAAGTGCCTGTTTTCAGGGGTGACCTGGGAGCACTGGGCAGTTAAGTGACTTGCTCAGAGTCACACAGTATGCAAGTGGAGATTGTGAGAATCAAACTCAGGTCTGGTCTGCTGGATGTACCAAGCTCATTCACACCTCATTCCTCTAACCTCTTGGGTATACTGCCAGCCCATGCTTACTTGTAACATGGGGGAGAAAAAGGGTAGCACCTGACTGGAGAAACTGCATGCTGAACAGGCTGATTTTTTTTTATATATTGTGAGTGCAACAGTGAACAGCCATTTAATTACTGATTACATGTAGATGTGAACAACATTTCAGAATATGTGCTCAATTTGGCTGACTTACTTTTGTGAACCGTGGAATCATCTTTTTTCTGCTGTGCTTGTTGTTTGGGATTTGGCTGCTGTGCATTATGGCGATGCATATATTTAAGTGCAAAGGAGATTTGAGTTCTGATACTTGTTCCTGCAATTCCCTTGGTAGGCCAACAGATGGCTGTGAAACAATGCTAGCAGCACAGCACTGTTTTACAGCTATTTGTAGATCAATTTCCATTTTCCAAATGTACTGAATTGAGCCAATCTGAGAAAACTTTCATAGGCGAAGTAAAAAAAAAACAGTCCACATTACACAGCCATACAGACATTTTTAAGCTACTATAGATAAAGAGTATGACTGGGGGAATGGATATGGTGGGCACTCTATTGTAAAATAGGGAACACATATGGAGAGCACTCTACCATGGATTAATTCGGAAGGAACCATCATGTACAGGAAATTAAAATGGGGAAGCGATATGGTGTGTACAGTACCATGGATTAAGTGAGAATTAATCCATGGCCATCTGATGCAGTTTTTCCAATCAGGCACAACCCTTTCTCTTCCACATGTTACGAATATGCATTTGCAGCCCTAACTGCTCCAGGGATCAACTGGTTCAGTTCCTACCTCATTGGGAGGTCACTGTCAGTCTCTGTCAGTGGCATCCTATCCCCTCCCCTTCCCATTAAGTCTGGAGTACCTCAAGGCTCAGTCTTTGGCCCATTCCTTTTCTCAATATTCTTGAATGACCTCCTCCAGGTTTGTACATCATCTAACTGTATGCTGATGATACAGTCCTATTTGCCTCTGGTCCTTCAGCTCTGAGTTGTCAGCCTAGCTTGACTTCTCAAGAGCCCAGGCCTAGTTCTGTGAAAACAGCTCTCCTTTAACTCAAAAAAGCAGTCTCTATGACTTCTGGCTCCTGACTGCATCTTACCACCATCAACTCACCCCATACCCATCTTCTTGACCCTAGAAGGTGCCAAGATTGAGATTGCTCCCTCCATTAAGTACCTTGGAGTTTGACTTGACAGCCACTTTGATTTTACAATTCACACTGATGTAATGCACTCCAAGGTCCTTCCTATGTTGGCTAAGTTGGGAGCACTCTACAAGATTACAGCCTGTACTCCCCCCCCCCCAGACACACACACACACCAGACATGTAATAGTCTCCAAAATTATCCTTCCTGCCTTTGATTTTGGTGATGTGGTTTGCAGTACTACCCCCAAATCCACCCTGGCTGGACTAGAACCCATTTTCCACTCCTGTCATTTTGCACCGGACTGCCCTCCCCAAACTCATCACTGCACCACATACACTTTCCTCTCCTTCCCTTCCCTTGAAGGTCACGGCCTCTCTCACTGCACGTCCCTCATTGCCAAGTTCTAGTATGGCTCACTTGCCTGCTACCTCTCCTCCCTCCTGTTCCACTCCCCCTACTTTCTACTCCCTCCGCTCCACTGATGCCTGTTCCTTCTCCATTCCCCATACCAAGACCTCTGCTGGCAGTCTGCTTTCTCTTACCAGCTCCTTTGTTTCTGGTCCTTCTTTCTATCCACCATTTGTGCTGCCTGTTCTCCTGTGGCTTTGAAGGCCTGTTCTCCACATGCACAATACACACACCGGCACCTGCTCTTAATATTCTTTTTGCCCTTGGACCTACACTAAAGACTGTAATTATGTACATTTGTTATTTTGGCTCATGCCTACCTTGTTTGTTCCTGCCTAAATCTCAAAAACTGAATTATTTGAAGCTGAACTGAATATTGTATTTTTATACTGTAACTTGTAATTCTACACAAGTATATTTTATTTCTGTTCCATGCCCACTACTGTTATCTAGAGGAACATTATTGTTGTATAAGTGCTACTATATTATTTCCTCCCTCATTCGCCCTTACACCAGGATGCCTCTGGAAATTAGCTTTTTTGGCTCAGTAGGCTTTTCCTGGTAACACTCTTTGAATAAATAAATAAACTGGCTTGGCTGCATGCTCTTTTGCTGAGAGGAAATGTCCTTGAATGTCCCCATGGCTATAGCCCTGCATATAGGCCTGGGTTTAAAACAAGGCAAGCTGGTTCCAAAAGAACTTGGATATGCAGGTTTGCTAGGGCCCTAAAGAGCCATGTAATATCCTCCTCCTCTGTATGCTGAAAACTCTTTGTAAAAGTGATCCTTCCAGCATTTGATTTTGGAGAAGCTGTCTATACCAATGCTCCCAACTCGATGCTGGCCCACCACCCCCCCCCCACTTCTTCTACTGCTTTGCTCCAAGCTGTCCACTTCCATTCTCATCACTGCACCCTCTACCCCTCCCTTGAGGGCAGGCACTGCTCAAACTGTGCCTGCCTTATCTCTAAGTTTTGGTTGGCTCCTTTCCCTGCTACCTTCACTCTCTTCCCTATTCTTCCCTCCCCAACCCCTCCTGTTCTCTAGAAAACTTTGACTCCTGCTACTTCTTCATCCCCTGCCCCAGACCTCTGCTTGGCTGGCTGCCTTCTATTTCAGGCTCCTCAGACACTGATCCAGCCCTCATTTCCCCTCTGCTCCATCTCATCCCTAACTGCTCTGGAGCTTCTCCATTGCAAACATACCATGTACGTTCCTGCCACTAGCCTCCCTCTGCTTCACCCTGCTCCATGCCTCTAATTTATGTTCACTTGCAATAATATATTGGGATGGTAATAGAGCTCTGTAGGTGCGGTAAAGTGGTAGCCAGTGAGGGATGTAGAAAAGAGCATTTGCTTCTTCCCATCCAATGGTGCAGTGGGTGAGTAGCTTAATTTGAATGCATGATCGTATCTCTCTTAGACAGCTGTAGCCTACTGTGTTGCACATAATCCCCATGGCCACTCACTAGACTCTTCTTGTTCATGTTGATTGATCAGTGGTGGTGTCAATCCTCAGATTCATGCTACAACAATAGTAAACAGTGCTTAGTGAGCCTTGCAACCTTCCAGTATTGATCAGCACCAGTCCTAAGTTTGCTGGCAGACACTTGTACTGAGCTGTGCTGAATAAACAAATTGCCCTCTAATATATTCAGTCTGTTTACACTTAGGCAGATTTTTGGGGGGGTCACAGGGATCCTGATCCCCCAAAATAAATTACCACAGAAACAGGAGCAGTGGCCACAGCAATTCAGTTAAAAACATTTTAGAAAACAGTTCCCTGCTTTCTGCAGGCTCCAGTTCAGTCCTCATACTGAACTCTCCCACTGTGTTACAGACAGATTGGTGAGATATGCAGCTCTTCAAGAGCTACAGTTATGCTGCAGCACAATATTGAGACCAGATACTTGTTATTAAACCACACAGATAAAATCATACCTATTTTACCGACGGGCCTCTACATTTAGCTTGTAAGCAAAACCCATGCTTCCATCTCATCCATATAACTTTTGTACCCCATTCCCTGCTCTGTTCATTAAACTGTCAAATCAGTTGTTCCCAGAACAGTACAGAATTGGCACAAGTGCCCGGCACCAGAGCTAGGTGCAATGCTCCCTCTCTGGGAATGGACATTACTGCATGAAAAGGTGTGTTGTTGCATTTGCTTAGAGATGCATGCACTGCTGTGCAGACTGGTTGCCAGGTGGCTGCTGAAGGGTTAACCCCAAAGCTGTGGATGGTGTCACTGCCAGGGTATGGGACTTACTGCAGTAGTATGACCCACACTTGTTTCTGATGGCAGTTGAGAGTAAGAGACTGAAGAGAGAACATCAGCCAGTGGCTGTGGAACATACCCCTCAATGGGTACACCCTGATGGCCTTTTGGGGCCTGGATTTCAGCCAGGAGCAGATTAGCCCCAGGATTCACTGCCCCATGGTGGGGTTCACAGTGGAGGAGTGGAGTGCCCACATGTAAGGAGACGACAATATCTGGACATCTGCCAGTACCAGCCATCTCTCAACAGCTAAGGAGGGAGGTAAAGTGCCTTCTGTGGCTGGGGGAATCCTCACGTCAATGACCTCTGCCTTTGGTGCTGCTTGAAGCTGCTAGACTATGCTGCACATGTTCCGCTTTGGGGGACATTGATCTTCAGAGGTCATGGGTGCCTGTATCCTGTCCCATTCAGCCCTTGGCCTGGGGCCGAAAGCTAGAGGCTGGCATCCAGGTCAGTTGTTCAGTTACTAAAGTAAATGCATTTATGCACCTGTGCTATTCACAGGAGAACTGATAGCTCCCTGCCAGTGGCTCACTTATACAAGAGCATTTTTAAAACATGTGTTAAAGGGGGTTGCTTCTCACCTGTCACATATTGAGGAATCGGTTACCTCTGTAAGGAATGCCTGGTTGACCGAAGAAGTAACAGAGAATTTGAATTGCCCTGCATTTCAGTGCGGACATTCATTTTTTTTTTTAATTATGCTTCTGGCTTATCCTGAGTAGGGTAACACCACAAATCTGGTGCCCTCAGATCCTGAGCAAAATATGCAAATATTGTTGTGGCACCCTCTCTGGAGTTAAGCCATCTGCACCCCTGGAGGGGAGGGTACTTCCATAAGCCTTTTTGCCGGTGCCCCTCAGAATCCTCTTCTCCCTCTTCTCTGTGGGGACAGCCCAGGCTTTTTGGTTTTCAAGGTACCGCCACCCAGAGAAATTGTAGAGCACCCCAGGAAACCCCTGGGTTTAGGGGCTGCTAAGCGGGGGTTTACAATATAGGTTTAATAAACAAAGCCCCTGGATATTGTGTTACTACAGGGGAGAATCTGCACTGACACTTGTGTCTGCAGCAACTCGGTACATTTGCTAGCGAGGGTGGCTGTCATTAACTTTAATTCCCATTATCATTTTTTATTCCACACCAATACCATTTAAATATTCTCTGTCTCCCAACATTGGTCTGGCAAAAAAGGGCACTTACACCTAAACATGAGATCCACAACTGAGTTTAAATTCAGAGTTTTCTGTGTACACAGGCCTGAAGATCACGTTATAGATGTCACTACAGTACTGTATTGTCAGAGGTACATATGGTCTCAAAAGAAATGTATTGCAGACCTCCAGCCATGATCCAAGAAATATATTGTGGCCCTCTAGTCATTATGTTGACTCTGATATTCATTTCATTTGTCACATTCAGTGGCTTAAAGATCACTCCCACTGCTGCTGCAGGGTAAAAATCACACACCCCAGAGGGTGTTAACTCACGGCCCCAGTTGTGTACCCAGAATACATACTGCACATTCACACATACGTTATAGATATATGTCACAGAAATAGTCCCAGTACATTATATCTACGACTGGAACAGTGCCCACCTGGACACTAAGAAGGTAGATGGTTTTATGCATAACTTCACTTTCCTCACCCAAAAGGAGGACACTGGCATGGTGAGCTGAATCCAAGCACTCTCCACTCCATTATTTGATGCTTCAGTTGCCCCCTGGATGTTGGGATGGTATACCGATTAGATGCCATCAGCCAAATTACCTTGAGGGGGAAACTGGCAACAAGCCCACCATCCCAGTGATGGCCTTGAATGGTCTGGTAAAGTAACAGCCTCTGGAGACTCAGCCTTGAGGGGACAGGTGTCAATCTCCAGACCTGGGACTCAAGTACCACATCCTGAGACTGGCAAATCCTACGTGGGGTGAACCCCCTTGCTGGCAGAGCATATCTCTCCCTTTTGCCACATTCTCTCCTCTCTTCCTCAAAGGGAAAAGGGACCCTTCTTGTGTATGTAACCCCTAGGTGGTGCTATTCCAAGGGCTACTACCCCTGCCTGCTTGGCTAGTTGCAAGTTAAGGGGCCTGGGTACTGAAACAGGTGCCTTCACCCGGAGGACAGGGTTGCTAGTAACAAAGCTAACCTGGGTACTGACCTCTGGGACACTGTAACCCCCCTCTTTCCCTTCTAGTGGCCTAGACAATATGCAACAAACACTTTCATAGTAGCCCATATTCAGCGTACAAATCCCCACACTGTTTACACTTACCACCAGGGCTGGTTCCACCAGTTCAACCCTGGAGACCCCCTGTAAAACAAGGTTAGGCACAGCAAATAACAACAATACAGTGCTTTTGGTACAAACTGGAACTACAGTCAGATGAAAAAAGAGTTAGATCTAATTTATTCAGGTGAATTGAACAAGGGAGGGGCGTAATCAGGTTGATTGATTCTAAAACTGATCTAGTCAGGCAATTATGCATGCATTTTTAGTCCCTGCACAGTCACACGCTCTGAGTACCCAGTTGGAAGTAAGGTGGGCTAGCCTGGAACATTGCCCAGGGTAGGCAGTCATCACAGCTGGTTGGGGCCCTGTGATGACAAGAAAAGGCATGCACAACCACACACAATTTGTAATCTGGAGCCATGAGGCTCAGTTCATTATAATTAGACAAAACAATTAACTCAGATGATACACTTTGATTGAGCTGTTGCTGCAGGGAGCTACCCTGGTGTTTACTCATGCTACCCAGTACACGACACAAGATGGACAACATGGAGACTGCAGGATGACTTGCTGGTTTGCCAGGAGAAGCAGGGCCCACACAATTCACCATGGTGTTGTTCCTGTTTCATGGTGTTCTCTGCGCCTGAAGTAGCTGGCTGGGCCAGTGTGGCAGGGTCCAGGCCAGGTAAGACAGTTCGGATATCATTCCAGGAAGGCTGGATGCAGCTTCCAGAAAGCATGGCACAATTAAACAGTGGGGAACCAAATCACGACCCACTAATAGCAAATAGCACATTTATAGTAAAGCAATCACCATACCACAATGCAGATAGCAGTCCAGCAGCAATATCAGTGTCTCTGAGCAAAACCGGGATTTCTGTGGAAAATGGATGTCCTGACAGGCCAACTGCGTACAGCAAATCTCCAGTCTTCTTCAGGTTTAAATCTGGTCACTCTGCAGTGGCTTTGTCACACTCCAATTCAGATACAGTCTGATTGCTAAGCCTTTCAAAGGATTCCCTCTTGAGGGACAGCAAGCTGACAGGCCTAACTCAGCCTTTCCACCAATCTCCCGCATGAACTATGCAGAAGCAGCTACTCAGATCACTCCAGCTGTTCACTCTCCAAACTCTACCTCCAGACTGACTCACTGCAGCAGGCAGCTTGGTAATTTACCTTCGGTCCAAAAGGTTTGATTCTTTGATTCATCTGTCTGTCAAAGCAAGGGCTCCCCCTCCAGGTGCATTTAGGCGCCAAAGTCTCAAAACTACAATTCCTACAGAAATTCACTCCCACAAAACCCCTGGGGACAGACTCCATTTTAGGGTCCCCAAAGGGACTGATTGGCCCATTCTGGCAGTCCAGGACCAAGATGGTGGTGATAAACAGAACTGTCCATGATGCAAAGAAGGCAGGTTAGACAAATTACAATATCATTACTATTACAACAGATAATCAGCAAATAAGTGCAGCTTCTAATAGAGCTCCCTCTGCGCAAATAACGATGGTAGAACGGAGCGATTATCTGGCAGCCCAGGTGGGACTCGAGCCTGAAACTACTCAGTCCCCTCCCAGATTAAGCATCACATTACAGGCAGCACTTAAAGAGACAGGGCACAGAGGCATTAAGGCACTCTCACACAACACTTTTAAAACGCAAAGGCACAGGATACCAGCCTGGCAGTGGGCATTTAGGCACACCTAAGGGAGACATTCGGGAACCCCCATTTGTAGGGGGTTACATATATACACTTGAGGGGGGTAACCTAGACAGAATAGAGCCTCTTGATTACAGGATAAACCTTAAAGAAGGCAGGAAACAATTTCTAATTAGCAGCTGTTTATAATGTTAACATTTTCAGAGATGATATTCAGTCCCCCGAATGATCTGTATTTAACAGTACCTGTATAAAAAGTGATGTGAAAAACTGCATTTTGCATTGTTTTGTTTTTTTATGGGCAGCATTCTGTTACAATTCCCTTCATGGAACCTGCAGTTTAGAGTTTTGACTATGTCACAGTTTGTGTACAGAAACTCCAAGCAAGGTCCTAATAGGTCAACAGTTCATGCTTAGTATTCAGTACACAAACTTCGACATAATAAAAACTCCAAATTACTGGTTCCATGAAGAGAAGTGTAACAGAATGATGCCCATAAAAAGAAAACCATTGAAACCACAGTTTTTCACATCAGCATTTATTCAGGCACTGTTAAATATTGATCATTTGGAGATATAAATTTTATTTCTGTAGAAAGGAACATTACTAACTCCTGCCAGTAAGAATGCATTTCCTGTCCCCTTTAATACAGAATGTTCTTGCGATTTACAATGTTTTCTGCACAGGAACATTGCAGGAGCAGTAAGCAACTTAAGGGCCTCTTAACAAGCCTCCAGTTTTGGAGGCAATATGTAGGGTAGTTTGCTCTATGTCTCTCAGCACTCAATAAATGTATTATTTGCATTATGTTGGTGTGTGCATTCCTCTCTTGTTTTTAACTTAAGTTCATATGCTAGAGTTGTGTAGAATAATTTAACTCCTTAGTGCCTAGAAAGTAAGCTAATTTGGATCAGCCAGGTTTAACAGTAAGCCCCTAACTGCTTGCAAAGGGGGTAGTTACTCATACCATAGCACTTAAATAGAATTCACACTGCTTCTTTCTGTTTTGCTTCTCCGCACTGTCAGTCCAACACCCCTCTGACATTATTATAGCTAATTTCTCCCCAGCTTTACTATGCCCAAAAGTTTATGCATGGTCACCAACTGACCTAGCACATGCTTGAACTGCAGGTAAGTTCTTATGTAAATTAATTTCCCCACTGTCGTTCAGCATTACAATTTTTCTAATGAAACCTGCAAGCAAATATTACGGCATTGACCAATGTTTGTTATGTTTGCTTGTAAGCTGCAAAATCAAAAATGCTGGGATGGCAGTGGGCTCTGTAGGTTATCAGGGTAGTACTACAGACAGAAAGGGATGAGGGAATGAGCCCCTTCCTCTTGTCAACCAATAGTGCTGTGGGCCTCTGGGATCATTTGCATGCATCCATGTGACCCTTTGTGCACCCATCTGTAGCCTATCAGATGGCGGAATCATCCCTATTGATCACTACCATTCTCTTTCTGTTCATGATCATTAACAAGGCTCTGCACTGTCAGTGATTGTTATTTGATATTTCCTTTTTTTAAAAAAAACATAGCATTGTTTTGTGGGTTGTTTTCTCCTATTCTGCAAGAACTATAGAAACAATTCTTTGATAATGATGGAATGTTGATATCCTCAACTTTTCATCAGTATAAAGTAGTAGTTTATTAGCACTTACAGAATGGGAGAAAATGGCCCTCCAAAATAATGTGTAATCCCCGTCCCAAGGGCTTACCTGTCTGCCCTTTTGGGGCTCCTGTTTTGCCCCGGTTTCCCCCTTGGTTTCCCCTGGTCCTGGCTGTGCCCCATAGGTTCCATTTGTGTCCTGGTCCATACAGATCCCCAGTAAAGCCCTGGTAGTGTTCAGGTTCTTGGGCAGACACCTGCATAGTTTTTGTTTTGAAGAGCGGGGCCAAGACAGCTGTAGCGCAGAGTCACTGCCCATATCTTGCACTCCGGTGCTGGGCAACGCTCCACACCTGCACAGAAAGTGCATTCTCGTTTGGCCATTCGGCGGCCATTTCTGCTGCCTCTCCGGGGGTCCCTTGCGCATGGGAAATATGGGGACCGGTGACCTGAGCTGGACCGAGTAATGCAAGGAGAGAAGGAGAAGAGTTTTTGGGAGTGCCAATTGTGCTTGAGGTACAGAATGCTGCCTCATGAATAATAATGAGGTGGCATGCATAATTAATAAGCCGAGAGCATGTCTAGCACTGGGGCACGGTGTTAGCGCCAGCAATAGGCTGAAAAGTGAATAAAGTAAATGCCTAGTGTACTGGTGAACAAGGGAAAAAGGGGAAACAATAAGTCTTTAGGAGATTAAGCAAATAAATATGTACATGTTGGCTTCAGCAATAAAATAAAGTTGGGGCAATGAATGAACTGTAAAGGGCTAGGTGTATGCTGCCTAGGAGAAATGACAGCAGCAGCGACAGCAAGAGGGCTGATTAAAATTGTTAAAGGTTGAAGTCGCTTAAGAGGGCGCAAGGGTGGCTACTAAATGGTGGGGAAAATGTACAATAAAAGTAAACATTTGGGCTGCAGGAGTGTTTAGAACTAAAAACACTGGTGTAAACTGTAGTGGCGCTGTTTTTTAGCAGCCATGTTCTTGCAGCCAGGTGATTCCAGCCAACCAACCAATGGGCCAGGACTTGCCAAGAGGATTCTGGGGCTTGTGAAAGGCCTCTTGGGGAAAATACTGGGGAATATTCTGGTGCCATTTTGGGCAACCAATGAGGCATTGAGGGAGCCTCATGCATATTGATTTTGCTAAAGGACAGTGGCTCCAGCCAATAGGGGACTGCCAGAAGGCTTCCAAAAGACACAAATATGTGATTCTGAGTCAGTTCAGTGGGAGCCCCTCCACAGGGAGGGGGGCTCCAGCCCCTATGAAGAGAATGGGGCTGCAAGGCTGGAAAAGGGCCTGCCTAGGGGTTGCCAGCAATCTGTCCCCTAGTGCTGGGTGTCTGCCTTCCCCCATTGTAGAGAGATGAAGAGAAATGTGCAGGCAGCTCAGTGGGGAAAAAAGAGACCTGCAAGATTCTGTTGCTGTGGAGAGAAGTTGTACTACAGCGGTAAAGATGTTGAGAAATGGGTGTTAAGAGTGAAAAAGGGGATTAGGAAAATGGACTGATCTGGAGGAGGAGGAGGAGGAGAGAGCCTCCTGGTACTCATCTGTGCCTGCACGGTGAGACGTGAGTGAGCTGAGAAGTGAATGACAAGTTGTATAAAAGTATGGAAAAGGAACAAGGAACTGTCTGACCCTGGCATAGACAAAGCATCTAAAGAGATGAGGGGAAGACACAGGTTCAGGACTTGTTGTAGCATGGAAGAATGGCTACTGGAAATTGGATGGGAATCTGGATTCTGAACAGCTGAAGAGAGAGCCTCTTCTGAGATTGTTATGCACCTGCACAGTGAGAAAAGAGACTTTCTTGATGTTCTGCTGAGAAAGAGTTCTGGAATTGTGTACGAGCCAAAACGCGAGATATCGCTGTGTTAAAGTTGAGAGACTGTGAAAGCAGAAGGATAAGAAGGTGCTCTCTGGGTGGGTACCTGCTGTCTGCTCCTGAAATACAGCTGAGAAGAGAGACTGTTGTGATACATCTGTAGTTCAGACTCTGCAACCCCCACCCCCACCTCTTGGAGTCTGGTAGGCAGGATAGAAGCAGAGACGGCTTTGACTACACATCATAGCTGGTTGTTCTGCAAAAGAGAGAGATGACCTAAAAGTGCCATCCAAAACCCAGAGCCAGGTGGGAACTCGATAACCCCCCACCAAGTGGGGCTTGCTGGCTGTGGGGAATCATGGGTTTATACCAGAGTGCTAGGGCACTCTGACCTGTGGAGGTGCCGGGCCGTGGGGCCACTCCTAGGTCTGGGTTCCTTGTGACTGGCAGGCCTTGCACAGTGCTCTCCAATGGGCCTCAGTAGGCTGAAGGGGATAAGCTGCAAGGTCTCCAATCAAGCTTGAAGATCCAAGCTGCAGTTTCTTTGTCCTCCCAAGATGTTCAAGCATTGAACCCGGTTCTGCAGTTGCTGTTTCCACCAGACCCCCAGACTTCAGTCATGTGTGCCACCATCGGACTGATTCAGCAGAACTGTGAGTAAAAGCAGGAATTGCCCTGCACCTGGGAACTGTATATAGCTCAACCATGTCCACTAGGGCTGGAGGTAAAGCAAAGTGAAATGGTTAATGTAATCAACAGAAAGCATGTAAAAGGTTAAATTGGATTTCAGCAAGCGCGCCAGCGCCGGCCAACCAGCTGCACCACAGGCCTGCAACTACAATGCTGGGTACCCAGGGAGATAATTTGGGGTTTCATTCGGGACTGGTACCAGTTATGGGTCTGTGCACAGTTAATACCTGCAGCAGTTAGGTAGAGAGAGATGGTGGCTGCACGATCAAATTGTGACTTGGGTTTGAATAATAAAAGAGGAAACTGATTGTCGTGGAATGCCAAATCCTTAAATTCAAATCTTTAAAATGTTTTGCATAATTGAAAGGCTCTGCCTATGGTTCGATGGACAAGCAGCCAGCCACTCCCACTTCCTGAGCTATATAAGCTGTTCTCCTTAACCTTCTTCTGCAGCACTTTTCCTTTGCTGGCTGGAGGCTCTATCCACTTGCTCTATGCTTGCCTGGGGCCTTCCCTGACCTGCCCCATGCTTGCTGCTTCTTTCTGTTGGACTCTGCCTTTTGTTCTTCTGCTTCTGGTTTGTATTTCTGCTTCTGGCCTGTGCTTCCTTTTGTTCCTCCCTGTTTGTTCTCTGTTTGTGTCTTGCTTTTGTTTTCTTTTTTTTTGGGGGGGGGGGTCTTACCATTTGCCCTTTCGTTTGCTTGCTCCTGCTATTTAGCCTTTTGTTTTGCAGCTCCTGCTACTGTTTTATTTCCTCCCATTGCTACTGTACCCAGTGCTTGTGTTTTTACGCAGCCCAGTGCTGTTTCCCATGCTACATGATTACTTGCTCCTCATGCTATTAAGTCTAATTGTTTTCCCCTGATTTTAAGCTCCCTCTGAACCTTGCTATGCAGTTCAATCATGCTATTCCCTGTTCGTACACAGCTGTTCTACTCTGAGGTCTGCTAAAGCTCCTGCTGAGGCTGTTAAACTAACTTTAATATCTGCGTATGTTTCTCTGCCCTTCCATCACTTTCTTGTTTGTCCTACTGCAGGGACTGGGAAGTGTTTGGGGAGTTGTGGCCCCATGTAGCTCATTAATTTTGTTCCACATCTGCCTTTGCTGCCAAAAATCCTCAGAGTATTTGTCACCTTGATTTGGTTTTTCTATGCCTGGCTGGCTTGCCCCACTATCCTGCTGCCCCCATTTATGTTCGTGTCCCGATTGTTATTATGTTTTGCAGGCCTGTGTGTCAGTCTGACTATTCCTATTGCTTACTGACCTATGTGTAGGTCCGATTATCGTTATGCTTTCCTGAACACTTACCCTGCTTTACTGCACTATGCCTGGATCACCCCTGATTTATGCTATCACTGCCATATGCCCTCTGCAAGCTCTTGGCACTCAATGCTTCTTCAGCTCCTCAGCTGTCCCTGGGCAAGCCAGCCTTAGCAGTCTGGCGCAGGGTGTCCCTGCAGCCAACAGTCTCGCTCTGAACTTAGAGTCCGCAGCTTGGGCATGGGAAGCTTGGGGCAGGGTCCTTCTCACCTGGCCCATAGCTGGGAATGTCCTCGCTTTGGGTGAAACTTTAGTCATCAGACATACCGACAGCACCCCAAGTTGTAGAATTTATGACTCAGCCGTGAAGGGAGGTTATTGATGATTTCCTTTAGCTCCAGTGTTCCACTTTAACGTAGTCTATTGGCTCTAGTGGTTTCCTGGCTAGGCACCTTAACTGCATTCTCTCCACGCCCCCCCCCCAGATTCACCTTTTATTTTTTATTTTTTTGTTATTAGTTTTGGATCATTTGGCTGGGTGTGTCCCTGTGGGGTCGTCACTCTCCTCTTCCCACCTTGGACCGTCAGTTGTGGAACTACCATCTCGCAACCCTGCACGGCGTTCCTGTTAGAAGGATGGAGTAAGAGTTTCCCTCTAAATTGGAATATTTTTCCACTTTCTTGTTTAGGGCTTCCAAATTGCAGTAGCAGAGCTGTTACTAATGAAATTATCCCACACCTGGAGGGAAGGCAGGCCTTGGATCCCCAGAGATTTCCTCCTCAAAGGAGGTTTTTGTCTCCTCCGTGCCGAAGGTCATAATACCTAGTTAGTAATTCCTAGTTCCATTAGTTAGGATCCGCTGTTGGATGGAGGGGGATGGTGTCCCTTCTTGGCCATTTCCTCTCTCCTTAGGAAGTCCCTTCTTCCCTTTGCAACCCATCAGATCAGACTCATTCCATGCCTTCCCTGCTATCCCATTGAGTGATCAAGCTGCCTCATGCTTATTTATTACCATGGCTAACAACTTCTGATTGTTTATACATTTCTTACTACTTCTTTGTGTTGCCCATATGCTTCATACTATTACTTTCCTTTTGGGACTTCTTCCTAAGGTACCTTTAGCCAAGGGAAGCGTCCCGCGGCACCTCTAGGGGTGGAATCTTCTAGAGGGTTCCTTGCCTTGGTACCCCTATAGGGTGGTAATTCCTCCAGAATAGAGTGTGAACGGGCAAGACCTAAGTACACAGTTGCACAAACATAATACTTACTGGCTGAGTAGGCCATTGAACCTCTATTCCAATTTTCCCAAGTCCTAACCCTCCCCTGTATAAATAAATTATTTATAAAAAAGTAGAAAAGTGTGTTTATTCAGCAACAGGAGACTTCTACACACCATGAGGCGACGTCTCAGACTGAGGGGTCTCCTAGAGCCCCTGCTATGATAAGGCACTGCCAGTCAGTGTAATATTTTGTAACAACAACCAGTGTTCTGCATGCTCTTAAAGAGCAGCAGCTAAACATTAAGCCCCATACTTAATTGTGTACTTCACATCACCCCCGTGGTCATGAAAGTAAGTACCACTCAAACAAGCAATAAAATAACAGTATAAATATAAAAACAGTCCAGCGAGCATTACATGACATAACCTGACCATAGAAGTACTCCACTGCTGGGGAGCGTGGCGGAAAAGATTTTGACTACAATGGTGACCAGTCAGAGTAGTACCTAGGGAGGGGGCACACCATAGTGACTTGAAACTTAGAGCGACAAATGCCACAGTTCAGGGGAAGGAGAAGGGAAACGAGGGGATGGGGTAACAGCTGGCAATTACCAAAAACTACAATATGCAAACTTTCAATAAACTGCTGCAGACCATGTAAACAAAACAGTCATTTTGAAGAAAACAGTCCTGTGGAGAAAAACATTAATGCAGTTTGTGCTGTATGCAGTACCATTTAGCAAAAACAAATGTATGCATAGTGTAGAAACAGGTACATTAGGACATTTACTGCAGATCAGTTAAGCACAGACAGTGAGGAATACCATGGACGATAGAACAAAAAGTCTCAAGAAGCACTGAGTCTGGATGCACAAAAGTTCAAGACTTGCGTCAACTTTTTGAGTCAGTTGGAATGGTATTATGAGTTGCTTGAACTAGTTCTTGACAGAATGGACACGTGCTTTGGTCTCTCCTGAAGGAGGAACTCTCTCTCAGGTCCTGCCGTGCCACAATTAGCCACCTCCTGGTATTTCCCCCATGGATTGCCCCATGTGGCAGGGCCAGGGAGGTGGCACCCCCTTCCCAGAGACCCAATCCAGAACCCCACGGTTGGTCTGCAGTGTGGCAGACCATCATGGAGTCCTGCCAGGCTCTTTTCCTCCTGTTTTCTCCCCGCCTCCCTCCCCACCAATGTAATCATGTTGGAGCACACCTCCCAACCTGTATTGCCCTCCAGTCACCATCAGAGGACAATCAGCGAGCGGGACAGTGTGTGACCTCCCCCCGAGAGAGGAGAGCAGTCCTCTGGACACTCAATCTTCTCTGCCCCTGCAGACCCCTAGCGGCCCAGGCCCATTCCCGATCCACAAAAGCAAACCAAGATTTCTATGAGTTGTGTGAACTGTCAAAATCACACCATTTGACTATAAATCTAGGATCCATTGACAAACTTCTTGCAAAGAATCTTCTCGATCTGGTTCACAGGGGTATGCACAAGACAGACCTGAGGAAGAAGAGGTCTGAGAAGTCCCAGGAAGTCCATCTGAGTGAAGGTGCAACAGAATCTGGCTGGAGAGAGAAGTGGGAGGATCTGAAAGAACTGGTTGCAAGTTATCAGGAGGAAGTTTTGATTTTGAAAGGGTAACAGGCTCAAATGCAGCACAAGTGCAGCTTCATTACTGGGAGGGCTAGGATCATATGGGAGTGTGTTGCTCAGAAGCCCATGCTTCACACAATTGTTGTTGGCTTTGTTAAACACAAGCTTTCCACCTCACTTGTGTCACAGGTGGACATTAACTGGAGAAAGCTTTTCCACAATATAGAAAGGACAAGTCCAAGGATGGAGCAGTTTCTCTGTGTCTCCTGGAACTAAGATAGGTTGATAGAAGTAGACAGTGTCTCCCACGGAAAATGAAAATTTATGTGACTTGACTGCTGACATTTTCTGCATGGTAGCTTTTCTCTGTCCCAGTGTGGTGATTGCAACACATCTGGCAAGTTCAAGCTATTCCAGTACAGGGATGATGTACGAGGAAGCTGATTTTGGAACCTCTAGTAGTGAGAGATCGATGTCCAGTGGAGTTCTTGGATGGCTTCCATGGACCAAGAAGAATGGAGTGTACTCTGTACTGGTAGGCAGACTAAACAATCCAGGTTCTTGGAGACTGTGTTGAGAATGGTAAACATTATTCTTTCAGTTTGCCCATTGCATTGTGGGCGATAGCTTGTTGTATGTCTTTTTTATGTCAAGGAGTTTGTACGTTTCTTGAACAATGGTAGAAAGCCAGTTAGTGCCTCTATCTGAATGTAGGAGGTAAGGGGTACTATGATGGCACATAACTGTGATGAGGAAGGCATTTGCTACTGTAGCAGCTTTGATGTCTCTTAGTGGGGTTAGCTCTAAATATTTCACGAGGTAGCCCACAAAAACAAGAATATATTTGTTGCCAGAGTTGGACCATTTTGGTAAAGGTCCAAGAATGTCTATGCTGACTCATTGAAATGTTTCTGTAGCTACATACATTGCAGTGAGGTGTCCCTTCAGTGGTTTGACAGGAGGCATTCTTTGGGGGTAGGACTGGCAGGATTTGACAAACTGGACAACGTCCTTGTTCATGCAAGGCCAGAAGAAGTGGAGCCTTGTTTTTCAGGGTTCTGTGGACTCCCATTTGACCTCCAGAAAGAGGAGTGACATGAGTGGAGAGAACTTCATTGACTAGAGAGGCAGGTACAACTAACTGTACACGAGTTCTGTCCGTGCGATGACCCTTGCCTTCCTTGGTCCAAGTGTGAAAAAGCACTCCGTCATTAAGGAAGTATTGTGGCGCAAGAAGAAGTACATCCGGCAATGTTGCTTCTGTTGCAGACTTCCAGACTAAGTAAATGATTATGTCTGAGAACTGAGGATCTCCTGTTTGAGTTTTGACAGTTGCCAGGGAGACAGCAGATGCAGAGGAGGTAAGGAGCTCTTCAGCGGATTCCAATAACAGGATTGGTGCTGCTTTCTTTTTTTTTTTTTCATAGGTACTTCATTGTACTTTTTCCATTTTTTTTTCTGATCCCCTTCCTCGGACACGCACGCGCATGTGGAGGCA
This sequence comes from Neoceratodus forsteri, assembly GCA_016271365.2. NCBI lineage: Eukaryota > Metazoa > Chordata > Ceratodontiformes > Ceratodontidae > Neoceratodus > Neoceratodus forsteri. Next base: position 622,117,100 of record CM057456.1, on the reverse strand, counting down.
TGTACACACCATGTCTCAAGGCATCCTCCCTACATGTTGCCCCCTCCGCCTATGCTAACAGCAGGACCTCCACCCAGTGGCAGTAGGACTATGGGAGGGGTGGCGGCCACCTCAGGAGAGGAGAGCTGCCTTCTAGCTGCTTAGTCCTGCTCCTACACTCTCCCCCGCTGTGCTGGCACCCTGATGACCTGAGTCTGTTCCAAAACCCAGGTCGCTGTCATAGTGTGAGGTAAGGCATCCAGCGCCTCAGCTCTCAGCCCCACGAGGCCGGCTTTCGTGCTGCTATCTGAAGAAGCATTTGGGAGCAGCAAAGCAACTTGAGGTGCTATAGCAGTGTCCACAGAAAGCACATCTGTGGCATGGAAAGGGATAGCTTCTAAGCAGCATTCCTCACCTGCTGACGGTGATGCAGAGAGAGAGATACTGTAATTGAATAACGCTATCTGCATTGGAGTGAACTCAATCTGGGCTGCACTGAATTTTGAAGTCATAGGACTGGAGCATGGCATTCCATCAGGCAAACTTTCCTACTGGTTCCTTTATATTTTGACAACCATCTGAAGGCAGAGTGATCAGTGATAGCTGTGAAGAAGGATTAGCGAAGATAGCAGTCATATTTCTTTTTTTTTGTAGTTTAACTTTTTATTGCATATTTCATACAGGTACAAGTATACATTACAGTTAATATCAGCATGGATGTACATTCCTTACTGTTTGTCATACCAATCATCCTGAACTATCTACCCCATGTTAGTTGGCAGACATGCATGTGAGGGTGGTATTGAGTAAGAGTATGGCATGTAAAATTGGACTTACCACCTTTTGATGTCCAATAGTAATTAAACAGGTTGGTAGCCAAGGCATCTTGTGCCCTAAAACAGAGATAAACATCACAAAGAAAGATAGTTCTACTATCTATGAAACTCAAACTATTTACAAACAAGGAATTGTTCGTATCTGACCTGAATCATATTTTAGTCATTGGTGTCTCAATGCATTGCCACCCAGTGAGTGAGGTGTGGGGAAGCCTGCTTATGCTGCCCTTACTCAGCCTATCCAAGTGTTGGGAGTGTTATAGATATGAGAGGGCTTCCAGCAAGCCTCATAGGCAGGGAGTGTATCACTTGCCAGATGTGAGAGTCTGTCCAGAGGCGCAATTTGTAGGAGAGAGGACATTACTTCTTGAGTCGAAGGGACTGCAGGTGTCCTCCATTTGCACAGGATTAACTGTTTAGTCTGCATTGCCAGCAGGGGTAGCCATCTATGCTCTGGAGCTGTTAGATGTGGCGCTAAGGATTTCTTTCCTAGTACCAGGAGTTGTGAAAGATGGGGAATGCTTTTTTGGGTAACTTGTGTGCCTATTCATCGTACTAGCTTCCACAGGAGTTGTATTTTGGGGTAGAACCATAGAATGTGCACCAAATCTTCCATCTGAGAGTGGCATCTCCAGCATAGGTTTGAGTTCAGTACACCATCTGCAAACAGGACTGCAGGGGTCAATGCCAGGAATGTAATATTTTATTTTGGATCAGCTTACCCCTAGTATCTTTTGGAAGGCTGGGCCTGTAGTTCAGTAGACAAGCAGCCAGCCACTCCCACTTCCTGACCTATATAAGCAGTTCCTCTCAGCCTCCTTCTGAAACATTTTTTCTTTGTCAGCCAGAGGCTCTGTCATTCTGTCCTCTGCTGCTGGCTGGGGCCTATCCCCACCTTGCTGCTTTGGCTTCTGCGCTGGTCTTCTGTGTTTGTTCTCCTGTATCTGGTTTGTATGTATGTAACACCCTTGTAAATGGGGGTTCGTGAACGCTTTCTCAGAGCTTGTCTTATGCTCCATGCCTGATCAGTAATCGGCATAAATGCTGCTTAAATGGGGAACAGTTGAGCGCTCCTAAAAGCCTCCGTAAGCTGTCACTTTAAGGGCTGCCTGTTGCAGCCGTAAAGTAACTAAAATGGAGGGGGACTGTGTGTTTGTATACCCAAGTCCCGCCCGGGACACTGAAAAAATTAACTCCCGTCTGCCATCGCTAGTGGTGCAGACGGAGATCTGATAAGGGGATGTATTGTTGCTGGAAATAACATACAATAATACTGATAATGTTGTTGTTCTAACCTGCCTTCCTTTGTAGTACGGACTGTTTCGAGTGTCTCCTCCATTTTGGTCCAGAACTGCTGAGTTGGACCAGTCAGTACCTCGGGACCCCACAGAGTCGACTGACCAATAGAGGAACTGTTTGTATTTGAGAACGGTATTATGGGCTGTGGCGCTTTTTCGCACCACTGAGAGCTGGAGGAAGTGACTGGCAGGTTCAGCCAGCCAATGGAAGCGGGTAGCGCGCCCGAACTGAAAGAAGAGCCCCTTGCTGCTCGGGGACAGATGCGTTGTGGCTGAGGGTAGGAGAGGAGCTCTGTTGCTTCTGCGCTGTGGGAGTGTTCGCGTGGGAAGCGCATGAAGGCCTGAAGCGGCCATTTTTGCCCCGGGTAAGAATTCGGGCTAAATCCGCCGGCATGCAGTCGGAGGAGGCTGGTCCCAGCCCAGCTACCTACCAGGCTCAACCTGAAGGGACTGGAGAGAATTGCTGAGTTGTGCTCGGTCCATCCATGAAGCTGAAGCTGCCCGTTTGCTGCCTGAGTTCTTCTGCTAGTTCGTAAAAGCCTGCAAGCAGCTGCCTGGTATGGTACCCCTCTGTTGTTTGCCATATAAATGTGTGAGGAGGCTGGTGAAGTTCAGGCTCAGCCCTGCTAGTGTTGAAGGAATCAGAATTTGCTGGAGTTTGTGAGTACTGAATCAGGGTAGCTCCCTGTCTAGTGTGCAACAGTGTTTTCAATTGTATGAACCCATCTGTAGCTGAAAAATTAACCCTCTGCCTACTCTGAGTTCTCAGGATCGTAACTGTTATCTGTGTCAAGGGCCCCAACCAGCTGCCACGTGTGAACTAGCCGTTAGGGCTTGGGTACCCAGGAATGGTAAAGACTAGGTTTAGGCCTGTGCACAGAGCCCTAGGTAGATAAGTAGAGTGATAAGCTAATCAACCTGATTCCCCCTGTCCTTGTTATTCCTCCCCTAAATAAATCAGATTGTTCTTTGTGCAACTACGCCCTGGCTATTGTGTACATTACTGGTGAACTGCTGCCTGGTGACTGCATTATAACTGTGCCTTATTTTACAGGGGGTCTCCAGAGGGAGTGGAGAGATATTAGCCAGGGGGTGAGTGTATTGGTGAAAAGTGTTATTTGTATACCGTGTGAGCCACTAGGGAGATGAACGGGGGGTTGCAGTAACCCAGAGGGCTGTGACCGAGGCAATCTCAACAATATTGACCCCGACCTCTGGGTGGAGGCACCCGTTGATGGATATGGGCCCCTTACCCTGTCTCTGTGGGGGCAGGCAGGGGTAGTAGCCTTAAGGGTAGCGCCCCTGGGGGTTACAAATTGGAGGCACCGCTGGGATCAGCATCCTCTAGTGGCCAAGTGGGGAAGCACATAAGAAATGGAAAAAATGGAAGAGGATATGCTGGGAAAAATTAAACTGGGACCCATCAAGACCACGGTACACAAACTGACGGGTTGGGATGAAGCCAAAAAGCTAGACTCTCAGAAAATTGTACTATTGCTAGATGTGCCGTTGGGAACTCCAACTGCTGACATTATTTCTGCTACACAGCGAGTAAAATGTTTGGGTAAAATGGAAGTAAAAGGGTATATGGCTGATCTGCTTGACCAGACACTGCAGGTGTTACTTCTATGCAGTGTGGCTGTTGACCCTGAGAAGGTACCTCCTGTGATTTATCCGAAGGGTGCTTCCCAGGGATGGAGGCTAATCCATATTCGGAGTGGGTCAGTCACCCCTTGGGGGTCTCCTCAAATGAGCAGTTTTAAAGACAAACTGCTTAAATTGTTGGCCGTGGAGGGGAGAACTACCCAGGAGTTGCTACAAGCCTTGGATTTGTCCAGCGATGTTACCCTCAGGGCTCCCGGTACCTCCCTTGCCCACCCAAGAGTTCTGTGCTGGCTTCCTTGCCCTTGGTAGTCCCACCCATACAGCTTGATTCCTACCGTAAGTTAAAACTTTTCTCTGGTACGGTGCCGGTGCCTCCTGGGGAGGATGACCTGGAGGCTTGGATGGACTATGCCACCCCTTTAGTTCAGGAATGGCAATGTTCTGAGGGGGAGAAAAGGAAGAGGCTGATGGTGAGTTTGCGGGGTCCTGCTTTAGAAGCTATTAGATTCTTCCAGGCCACCTGTCCGGAAGCCACTGCTGCAGAGTATCTCTCTGCTTTGGAAGGGGTTTTTGGGAGTACAGAGACTGGTGAAGACTTATTATGGAAATTCAGGTCTGCTAAGCAGTGGAGAAATGAAAAACTGTCCGCTTTTGTCACTAGAGTGGAGCGGGCCTTGCAGAAGGCCTATAGAAAAGGGGGAATCACTGCTGCAGCCCTGAATCAGGTTCGGTTAGAACATGTTTTAAAATCTGCCAGATTTTCTAGTGTAATGCTGCTGAAACTTAAGTTATATGATCGGCGGGCCACTCTGCCTGAATATTGTCAATTAATGAGGGAAATTAGGGAGGTGGAGACTGATGAAGAGGGGTGGGAACCCTGTGTGGGGGTAGTAAACCCTAGAGGGACTCCTGAGCCTAATACCCCTGAGGAGACTGGCCTGTCCGGAGGGTCTGAGGGATCCCCTGATTCTCCAGGTACTGTGGGAATGCGAGTTATTTCCTCCGACCCCCATGTAGAGAGTGAATTGAGGGCCGAGGTCAGGAATTTACAGGAACTGGTGAGGGACTTGAAGCAATCTACCATGTACCCTATTAGGACCAGGGCCCCTGAGTCTGGTATAAGCCTGGGCCCTGGCCAAAGAGAGCTCTCTCACCCCTCTCAGAGCCTCCCGCAGAATAGTGACCCCCGGGACCCCAAATTCTGTTACCGTTGCGGGGAAGATGGGCATTTCCAACCCGAGTGCCAGAGGCCCGAGAATTTAAGGAAAGTTAACAACAGACTGATCGCCCGACATCGCCAGGCCCAGTCTCAGGCTCCCAGGAAAAGTTTCATGACTCAGGCCCATGCCCAGGTGACTATCAATGCTGTGGCCCCCAACTGGTCTGATGTGGTCGGGCCTTCAATGGAGACCCCGGTGCGGGAAAATGGAATTCCCACTCGAGCTGTATTAGACGGTGGCTCTCAGGTAACCATCATGTTTCAGGACTGGTACCAGGCACATTTACCTGAGGTGCCCCTGCAACCCTTGAACGGTCTACACGTGTGGGGGGGTTGAGCGACAAGGCCTATCCATATTTGGGGTACATCCGAGTCTGGTTATCTTTTTCTGCAACTGTGGCCAGAATGGATGAGCAGGTGGAGACCCTAGCTTTAGTTTGCCCACCCACTGGACTGTATGATGGGATGCCATTGTTGATTGGGACGAATGCTCACATGTTCGGATGATTGGCTTAATTGTGTTCATAAAAACAAGCCTTCCAGACCGGGCGAGCTTTCAGCATACCTGCTGTAATTCAACAGGCAAGTGCCACTCTGAAGAAGACTAGTCCAGAGGAACCTGAAGACCCGGTGGGTGTGGTGTGGAAGAAGGATCCGGCCCCAGTGATACTTGCCCCGAATGCCCAATGTGTCCTGCATGGAGAAGTACGACTAAAAACCGATGTTAAGAATAAGTTGTTGATGTTGGATGCACCTGTGGAGGGAAGATTACCTGAGGGACTGTTGGTCAAACCCAGCATCTTGCCGGCTAGAGCTCATGCTTATGTTAAGAGGGTGATGGTTCAAGTGCGTAATGTGTCCAACAAGGAGGTTCAAATATGAAGAGGGTGCATTTTGGCAAGCATACATTGTGCGGATACTGCAGTACTGCCCCACAGCAAGGGTTCCAGGACAGAGGATAGAGTTACTCCTGATTTGTTTGACTTCGGTGACTCCCCGCTGCCAGTTGAGTGGAAACAAAGGGTCAATGAGGGGCTTGCCAATAGAGACCAGGTTTTCTCCCTGAAAGAGTGGGATGTGTACGAGGGGCTGAGCATCACATTCGGCTGCATGATGAAAGACCTTTCCAAGAGAGATCCCGGCGCTTGGCCCCCGCTGATATAGATGATGTAAGGCGGCATCTACAAGAAATGTTGGCTGCTGGCATAATACAAGAGTCCAGGAGCCCCTATGCCTCCCCATAGTAGTAGTAAGGAAAAAGAATGGGGCAGTTTGGATGTGTGTAGACTATCGCACTTTGAATCGGCGGACCATTCCGGACCAGTATACCATGCCATGCATACAGGATGCCTTGGATTGTTTAAATGGTAGCAAGTGGTTCTCTGTGTTGGATCTTCGCAGTGGATACTACCAGATCCCGATGGCCCCAGACGACAGGGAGAAGACTGCCTTCATTTGCCCCCTGGGCTTCTATGAGTTTGTCCGGATGCCTCAAGGGATCTCGGGTGCCCCAGCCACTTTTCAGCGCCTGATGGAATGGGCTGTGGGGGACATGAATCTACTCGAATGTCTGGTCTATTTGGATGACGTCATAGTGTTTGGCCGATCATTGGAAGAGCATGAGCAATGATTATTCAAGGTCTTGGATCGGTTGGAGGATTTTGGCCTCAAGCTGTCTATTGACAAGTGTCAATTCTTCCAGACTTCCATGAAATATGTGGGCCATATAGTGTCCACTGAGGGCAAAAAGATTGACCCTAGCAAAGTGGAGGCGTTGACCACTTGGCCTCAACCCAGGAATTTGAAAGAGCTGCAGCGATTCTTGGGGTTTTGTGGATACTATAGGTGGTTTGTTAAAGACTATTCACGGGTGATTCGCCCCCTCCTCAACCTCACTCAGGGGTATCCGCCCACTCACAAAAGGTATAAGAAGGGTGTGCACGCTGACACAGAAAAGAAGTATTTCCAGCTGAATTACATGTTCAGGGATCGTTGGACTGCTGAGTGTGAGGAAGCTTTTTACGACATCATATATCAACTTACCTATGCCCCAGTGCTGGCCTATGCTGACCCGGCCAAGCCATACATTCTTCATACCGATGCCAGTCTACAAGGATTGGGGGCTATGTTGTACCAGGAGCACTCGAATGGGTTGAGACCTGTAGCGTTTGCCAGCCGAAGTCTGACGCCTTCAGAAAAAAATTATCCAGTGCACAAACTAGAGTTTTTGGCTCTGAAGTGGGCCATTGTTGATCAGTTTCACGACTACTTGTATGGTGCCAAGATATTGGTAAAGACTGATAACAACCCTCTGACTTATGTACAGACCTCTGCCAAGTTGGATGCCACTGGCCATAGGTGGTTCTCTGCCTTGGCCACCTACGACTATGCTGTGGAATACCGGGCGGGCCTGAACCATATAGATGCAGACGCTCTCTCTCAGAGGCCTGTGCCACAGACTGATTGGGTCAGGTTGTCTGAACCCGACATAAGAGCTCTCTGCCAGAAATTTGACAAAGAGGAACAGGTGTCTCCTGACACGGTGGATTGTGTGGTAGATTGTTTGGGGCCGTCTGAAAACTGCATACCTGCTGCCTACTGTCATTTTTCTGCATTAGACACTAGCTCCCTGCCACAACTCAACAATGATAGTCTCCAACAGGCTCAATCCTGTGATCCTATGATAAGAATGGCTGTGGAGGCTTTGCGGGCCGGGAGGGATGATCCAAGTTACGTTCCACTGATCTAAGGACCACCTTGTTGTAAAAAGAAGGGCCCAAATTGAAGCTGGTCAACCAACTACTATATAGAGAGAGACTGTGCCTAAGGAGGGCCGGGTAAACAAACAGCAACTGGTGCTGCCATCAGCTTTAAAGAACTAGTCCCACGGTCCTTGCATAATCAATGGGGCATCTCGCATAGACCGAACACTTGATCTGGTACGGGCTCGATTCTATTGGCCGAAAATGAGTACGGATGTAGAGCAATATGTCAAGACCTGTAGCCACTGTTTGCAAAGAAAAGCTTTACCCCAGAGAGCTGCTACCCTGGTCAACATTACCACTAGTGCCCCTATGGAACTGGTCTGTATTGATTTCTTAAGTTTAGAGCCCGATCTGAAAAGTGTCAGCAACATACTGGTGGTCACTGATCATTTCATCCGGTATGCACAGGCTTTCCCGACCAAAGATCAGAAAGCAACCACGGTGGCTAAGATACTGGTTGAGAACTTTTTCGTCCACTATGGGGCCCCACAGCAGATCCATTCCGACCAGGGAAGGGACTTTGAGAGCCATTTGATTAAAGAGGTGCTGTCTTTGTGGGGAGTACGAAAGTCATGAACCACCCCCTACCACCCTCAGGGAGACCCTCAGCCTGAGAGGTTCAACCGTACACTGCTTGATGTGTTGGGCACATTGCAACCAAAGGACAAGCCGAGATGGAGCCAGCAGATTAGCACCCTAGTTCACGCCTACAACTGTATGAAAAGTGAGGCCACAGGATTTTCCCCATACCGACTGATGTTCGGGAGAGAGGCTAGACTGCCGGTGGATGTGTGTTTTGGGGTTTCCCCTGATGGGGTGCAAGCCGAGAACCATCTACAGTACGTGAAAAAATTGAAGGCCCAATTGAACCACGCCTATCAACTGGCCCAGACCATGGCTTCTAAACAAAACCTGGCCAACAAAGAGAGATATGATAAGAAAGGGAAAGCAATGGAGCTAAAAGAAGGGGACAGAGTGTTGCTGAGAATCTTGACTGCATGGAAACACAAAATTGCTGATAGATGGCATCACCTCCCCACATTGTTGTAGGAAAATTGACAGATCTACCTTATATATAAAGTGGCCTGAAAACAATTCCAAAGATGTAAAACTATTCATAGAAATCATCTGCTGCCAGTCGGGCAAATCCTGTTGAAGCTGAATCTCCCAATGCCCCCCCCCCAAGCCTGTAACTAGATCTGTTGCCCGGAAAAGCACCAAACCTGTTGATTCTTCAACAGACCCACCTAGAGGGCCTCGCCCACTATCTGCAGAAGGGAATGATCAATCATTAGTGTCAGAAGACGACGAAGATGATAATGAATACTATCCCTCTTATGAACTAAGTCAGTTATTTCGGGGCAATCCCCTTGTTAACTCTGGAGATGAGGCTGGGCCTTTTGGACTGTCTGAGCCCCCAGTTTTGTCTCCGAGACCCATGTCTTCAGAGCCTGAATTGAGTAACAGCAATGCCCAGGGGGTGGGATCCTTGAGCATGATTGAACTGTCTGGTCTGGCTGCATTATCTGATTTTTTTCAGAGGAAGAGAGTGAAATGGGGGAGCAAACAAGTGATGTGCCAGACCCGGAAGAATATTTTGAATGCCCTGATGGTCCCTCACCGGTGCCTAGACAGCCCACAGCTGAGTCCAGTGGGGTGGGTCAGGGGACAGAAGGTCAGGCCCCCAGTAGTACTATGAGCACTGAGCTTCTTTCCCCCGTAGAAATCCCTGTTCCTAAAGTCACTGAAACTGAATTGGAGTCAGGGCCTGGTTCAGGATCTCTCAAGACTCCTAGGCAATCCGGGCAACAAATACGGCCAGTAATAAAGTTGAGCTATGAGTCTCTGGGTCAGCCAGTGGACTTGCCCTTGAATGTGGTCCATAAAGGGGTGTATGTGTCCCCGAGTTCCTTGCCTAAGCTAGCCTTGGGGGATGACTCCAGACTGTTGGTATTACCTTTTGAGTGTGATGCCCTCGTTTAAGTAACCCACCTAACTGCAAGGGAGGGTTCCCTCAGTCCGAGTTATGAGCAGGAGTTAACGACCTGAGTTAAGAAGGGGAGCAAGGGTTTGAGTCTATAAGGTTGTATAAACCATAGTACTTTGTAAAATGTAATATTCATGTATATGATACTAAGTATGGTCTAGTGTTAACCAAGATATTTGCCTTACAGTGATTCAAGGGTAACTACTTGGCACGGACGCCAAGTTTTTCCAGGCCAGGAAGGGTGTAACCCCCTTGTAAATGGGGGTTCGTGAACGCTTTCTCGGAGCTTGTCTTATGCTCCATGCCTGGTCAGTAATCGGCATAAATGCCACTTAAATGGGGAACAGTTGAGCGCTTCTAAAAGCCTCCGTAAGCTGTCACTTTAAGGGCTGCCTGTTGCAGCCATAAGTAACTAAAATGGAGGGGGACTGTGTGTTTGTATACCTGAGTCCCGCCCGGGACACTGAAAAAATTAACTCCCGTCTGCCATCGCTAGTGGTGCAGAGGGAGTTCTGATAAGAGGATGTATTGTTGCTGGAAATAACATACAATAATACTGATAATGTTGTTGTTCTAACCTGCCTTCCTTTGTAGTACGGACTGTTTCGAGTGTCTCCTTCATTTTGGTCCAGAACTGCTGAGTTGGACCAGTCAGTACCTCGGGACCCCACAGAGTCGACTGACCAATAGAGGAACTGTTTATATTTGAGAAAGGTATTATGGGCTATGGCACTTTTTTCGCACCACTGAGAGCTGGAGGAAGTGACTGGCAGGTTCAACCAGCCAATGGAGCGGAGTGGCGCCCGAACTGAAAAGAAGAGCCCCTGCTGGGGGGCAGATCGTTGTAGCTGAGGGTGGGAGAGGGCTCTGTTGCTTCTCGGCTGTGGGAGTGTTCACGTGGAAGCGTGTGAAGGCCTGAAGCAGCCGCTTTTGCCCCTTGTGAGAATTCGGGCTAAATCCGCCGGCGTGCGGTCGGAGGAGGCTGGTCCCAGCCCAGCTACCTACCAGGCTCAACCTGAAGGGACTGGAGAGAATTGTTGAGTTGCGCTGAGTCCATCCGTGAAGTTGAAGCTGCCGTTTGCTGCCTGAGTTCTTCTGCTAGTTCATAAAAGCCTGCAAGCAGCTGCCTGGTATGGTTTGCCATATAAATGTGTGAGGAGGTTGGTGAAGTTCAGGCTCAGCCCTGCTAGTGTTGAAGGAATCAGAATTTGCTGGAGTTTGTGAGTACTGAATCAGGGTAGCTCCCTGTCTAGTGTGCAACAGTGTTTTCAATTGTATGAACCCATCTGTAGCTGAAAAATTAACCCTCTGCCTACTCTGAGTTCTCAGGATCGTAACTGTTATCTGTGTCAAGGGCCCCAACCAGCTGCCACGTGTGAACTACAGCCGTTAGGGCTTGGGTACCTAGGACGGTAAAGACTAGAGTTTAGACTGTGCACAGAGCCCTAGGTAGATAAGTAGAGTGATAAACTAATCAACCTGATTCCCCCTGTCCTTGGTATTCCTCCCCTAAATAAATCAGATTGTTCTTTGTGCAACTACATGCTGGCTATTGTGTACATTACTGGTGAACTGCTGCCTGGTGACTGCATTATAACTGTGCCTTATTTTACAGGGGGTCTCCGGAGGGAGTGGAGAGATATTAGCCAGGGGGTGAGTGTATTGGTGAAAAGAGTTATTTGTATACTGTGAGCCACTAGGAGATGAACGGGGTTGCAGTAACCCAGAGGGCTGTGGCCGAGGCAATCTCGACAATATTGACCCCGACCTTACTCTGGGTGGTACCGATCAATGGATCTGGGCCCTTACCCTGTCTCTGTGGGGCAGGCAGGTGTGTATGGTGGCGCCCCTGGGGGTTACATGTAGCCTCTGGCTGTGTGCTTCTTTCTGTTGTTTGTTCCCTGTTTCTCTGTGTTTGTGTGTCTTTGGTTTTGTGTAAGCCCTAGGTGGCGCTATCCCAAGGGCTACTACCCCTGCTTGCTTGGATAGTTGCAGGTTGAGGGGCCTGGGTACTGAAACGAGTGCCTCCACCCGGAGGCCAGGGTTGTTAGTGGTCAAGCAAACCTGGGCACAGCCCTCCGGGACACTGTAACCCCCCTCTGTCCCTTCTAGTGGCTGGAACAGTATACAGTAATCACTTTTGCAATCACCCTCATGCACCATGCAAGTACCCACACTGTTTGCACTTACCACACGCTGGTTCCACCATGTTCGTCCCTGGAGACCCCTCAAACAAGGTTAGGCACAGCAACAACAACAGTACAGTGCTTTCACAAAACTGGACCTCAGTCAGGTTAAATGCAAAAGAGTTAGATCTGATTTATTCAGGGGACTTGAACAAGGAAGAGCGTAATAAGGTTGATTGGCTTAAAGGCTAAATCAATCAGACAGTCATGCATGCTTCAGAATCCCTACATAGTCACACACTGTGGTGCAGGTAGGAAAAAGGTGGGCTAGCGGGGACGTTGCTGGGGTAGGCGTGGTATCACAGCTGGTTGGGGCTCCTGTGAAATGGAGGAAAGCAACATGCACAACACACTATTTGTAATCCGAGCCGGAGGGCTCAATTCGGGACAGAAAAGGCAGCAAGGCAATCAGATGACAACACCTTAGATTTAGCTGTTGTTACAGGGAGCTACCCTGATGTTTACTCATGAAACCCAATACAGGACACAGGCAGGATGAAATTGAGACTGCAGGTTGTTGAGCTGGAGTGCCAGGAGAAGCAGGGCCCACATGAATCACCGAGGATTGTTACTATTCAAGGCATTGAGCAGGGGCTGATCCTGGAAGGTCTCTCGTCAATGACTTTCTCTGTGTAGTGGGTATTCTGGCGGGCCAGTGTGGCAGGGCCCAGGCCGTGGAGAGGAATAGTTCAGTCCGTGGGCTGGATCAGCTTCCAGCAAACAGAACACAGTTCAGCACACAGTGAGACCAAGTCACGACCCTGACAGCACACAGCACATTTACATGTAAAGTAAATTCCTACTGTACCAGGCAAATGGCTCTCCGCCCAAGCAATTATGGGGTCTCTGCACAACTGGAGTTGAAAGGTCGCTTAGAGGTCCTGACAGCCGATAGCATTCAGCAATCGTGTTCTTCCTTCAGTTTAAAGCCTGGTCACAGTTCAGTGGCTTAAATCATTCTGCAACTCGGATTCAGTCCGAATAAACTCTATTTTCCCTCTCAGGGACAGCAGGCAGACAGGCAAGCCAAACTCAGCCCTTTCACAGTTCTTCCGCGCAAATCTACGTAGGGCTGCTGCTCGACTACCTCAGGCTGTTACTTCTTTCACTTCCCAAATCAGACTGACTCGAGCTGCAAGCAGCCTGGGACTTTCCCCAGGATCCAAAAGGTTCGGTTGGCTGATTAGTCTGTCAGTCACAACAAGGGCTCCCCCTCCAGGTTCATTTAGGTGCCAAAAGCCCAAAACTACAATTCCTACAGAATTTTGTCTCTTATAAGACCCATGGGGACAGGCTCCATTTAAAGTCCCCAAAGTTCTGATTGGCCCATTTGGAGTCAGGACCAAGATGGTGGAATAAACAGAACTGTCCATGCCAGGTTAGCAGGCTAGAACAAACTGCAATATTGTACTATTCTAACAAAGGATTGTTAATTAAGCACATCTCTAACAGAGCTCCCTCTGCGCTAATAGCGATGACAGAATGGAGCAATTATCTATAGCCAGGCGGGACTCGAGTGCTGAAACACTCAGCCCCTCCTAGATTAATCGTAACTGAAATCTAGGCAGCTCTTAAAGAGACAGTACACTGAGGCTATGCAGGCACTCTCTGGCAATACATTTGAACTGCTAAACACAGGACACCAGCTGGGCAGTGAACATTTAGGCAAGCTCAAGGAAGACTTTTGAGGAACCCCCATTTGTGAGGGGTTACACCCTTCCTTGCCTGGAGACAACTTGGTGTCCACATCAAGTCTGTTACCATTACAATATTGAAAATGCATATAACCGAGACATCAATAATATTAGCTTGTATGTAAAATATTTGATAAACCTATCACTTTACTATACATATTAGCACAATTCACAATACTATATCCATAATGATAATAATTCTGGTATGTTTCATACAGGTGATACTGCACCACTATGATTAACATACTTGTAACATCACAATACTGATTCATGTTATAATTTCTTGCATTTAAACAATGTGGGAGGGGCCCTTCCCTATCAGCTAACTTGGGCTGATGGGTGTAGGGGCATCATACTGAGAAGGAAGAACAATCAACCTGGAATTGGCCAGTAAGCTCTGTTTGTCAGTATTAGCTCTGAGAAATATAAACACCTTTGTGAACCACATTGAGAGGCAAATCTACTGGGCTCCTGGGAGAATCATAACTGAAGTGCAATATTGAGCGACAGCTCGGCCAGTCTTTCTGGGAGACAGCCGTCTCTGTATTTTCAGCACTAACTTTGGAGCTTTTCTCGTCATTCGTGATTGCCTCTGCATGGTCGAGGAATGTCCAATCTGGGAGCACTGTCATCTCCTCACTTGTAGGCTCTGCTACCACAACACTTTGCTCATTATTATCTTCTGACAAGGGCCCAATTAGGCTTCTGTGCACTGAAGGGGGCCATCAGCACCTCTACTGTTCTTTCACTTCTGTGCATCACCAGAGACTTTATTCATCGCCCCTCTTGAGGCAAGCCACAGTTCTACAAGCACAGAGGTCTGCGGCCTCAGGCGTGATGGTTTGCACTCATTTTCAGAGACATGGGCTTCAGGATGAAGGTGGTTAGGCAGCCTGAGGCCCAGCTTCTCCTATGATTCAGCATAGGTTCCTCAAACAGCTGGCTCAGTTCATATGAAGGATAATAGGCATTACAGTCACTTCCATCAGAGGTGGATTGATCACTATCATTCTATGTCTGTTGGGGAGGGTCCTGAATCTTTAATAGCTGAAGCAGATGGACTCCTGCCCGTGGCATGGTACTGGCCCAGAATCAATTTCGATGGTTCACCTCATTATAACTTGTCCAATAGGCAGTAAGTGGTTATGGTGTATAGTCTTGACAGCTTGAGTTATTTTCAGGCATGCCTGTACTGGTGATCATCCAACTTTCCAGCTACCATGAGGAAGATGGTGCACTTATCAGCAATTTGTGTTCCATGTAGTCCCAAATTGCATAACAATAATGGTTTCGGGCCGTAGCCTTAGTCTGTACTTCTTATGTGTCTCTCTTTGTTGGCAAGATTTCTCTTGGCATCCATCGTCTGTGAATTATTGTGCATGAATCAGTTGAGCTTTCAGTTTCGTTTCATGCTGCAGGTAGTTTGGCTCAGACCTCATCTGGAGAGATCAAAGCAACATCAACTGCAGTCGGCCTCCCTCGGACATGAGGCAGTAGGAGGAGAACCAGTAGCATCATTTCTGGTGCATTGTATCGTGCCAAGGTGCTAATCTGCCGCTCACTTGGCGTGTCTTTTGGATGAGGTGCCTTGCATGTCTAGGAGGGTGCGGTTAAAAGCGTTCTGGTTGAAGCCCCCTGCGGGTGATAAGGGTGGTTCTTGACTTCGCACCCCCACAGAGCATTTCTTTGATTAGCCTACTTTCAAAGTCTCTGCCTTGGTCAGAGTGGATCGCCTGGGGCAGCATAGTGGACAAGAATTTTCCACTAGCTTTTCTGGCCATGGTGAGGCCTTTTGATGTTTGTTGGAAAAGCTGTGCAGCCATGTAAAAATCCATAACCATTAACATATCATTATTCCATTGATCGGGTTTAAGCAAAAAATCTACAGATCAGTTCCATGAGGCGCTGTAGTGATATTGACAAGGGGCAGCCTTGGGGGTAGGGCTTTCTTGGGACGGCTACAGGTCTTTATATGGTTAACGTGGCCTCATCTGGGCCAGTAGAATCAAGATTGTACCAGGTGAGACCTATCAATACTGAGGTGCCCTATGATTTTGGATGACTTTTATCATGTTTAGAGGTGTGGGCAAGACCAATTGTTGCTTGTCTATTTGACCACTCTGATCCACTGTCTCTTTGTATAACAACTGATTGAGCTTCAACCTTGGGCTTTCTAAACAATAGGGTAGTTAAGTCAGGGAGCGTAACAGACACATCTTTTCGCACGCGGGGCATCAAGTACTGTGAATCATAGGATCTGGGTTAGGCCACTGATGCTGTTGTCAAATTGGTGGTACTGTATCTAGGCAGAGAAATGGCAATAGGCAGCGGTATAGTATAAGGAGGGCCCAAGCAATCAACTAAACAGTCCGGCTGTCCAGAGACATCTGTTCATCTCTGTCAAACTTTTGGCACAATGCCAGATATCAGGGTTCAGACAGCCTGCCCAATCACTTGGAAGCGGGCCTTCATGATAGCGTCAGTATCAATAGTTCAGTTCGGTCTGTATTCGACAGCATAATCGTAGGTTGATAGAAGCCATAGTGCCAGTGGCATCCAACTGCTGAAGTCTGTACTTAGGTTAACGGTTGTTGTGGTCTTCACCATCTTTGCTTATAAGTACTCTTGAAATGGTTAGCGACAGCCATTTAGGGCAGAAGCCAGCTGTGCACAGGTACTCGCTTGACAGGGTCAGCTCCTATGGCAGCCACTGGTCTCAAACCATCTTCATGGCCTTGATACAGCGCTCCTAGGCCCTGAACTAGCACCCGTGTGCAGCACATGGGACTTGGTGGGGGTCAGCAAGCGAGATGTGGTGTGGGTGAGCTAGTATGACTTTGTGGGAGCGCCTTCACATTCAGTGTTCAGCAGAGGCAAAGGTTCCTCTTTGAAGTATACTCTTGGGTTTGATGGACCCTTTTGTATTACAGTTGGTAGAGGTAACCTGGGTAAGATTCAAGCGGTCGATCGCCTTTGAATAGTCTTGATAAACTGGTGGTAGTACTACAGGCCGAAATGTTGTGGTTCTTTCAAGTTATCTTGAGCCAGGTAGTCAGTGATTCAACCTTGGGATTGGTCTCATCCTTCTGCAGATACTATGTGCCCATGTACTTCATAGAGGTTTAACTGGTACTTGTCAATGGATTTGAGGCTGAAGTCTTCCAGTCGGTTAGGACTTTAAACAATTCTCTTGTCTTCTAATGTGCACCCAAACACATGACATCATCTAGGTACCTAGACATTCCAGCAAGTTCGTATCTTCATACGTTCCATCAGTGGCTGAAAAGGTGGCTGGGGCTCCCAAAAATCCCTTGGCATTCTCAGAATTTAGAACTCAAAGGACAGATGAAGGTATCTTCTTATGGTCCTCTAGGTGTCGATCTAGTAATATCTGTTTAAGATCACACTGAGAACCATTGCTCATTCAAGTAGTCAGGGCATCTTTTCTAGGGCATGGTGTATTGATCTGGGATGGTCCGTTCAGGGTTCGATAATCCTTTTATCCTCACAGGCCATTCTTCTTATGCACAACCACAATGGGAGAAGCATGTGTCCTTGATTCTTTTATCATGCCAGCAGCGAGCATTTGCTGCAGGTGTGCTGTTGTTGCAGGGAACACCCTGATGTTTTACTCATGAAACCCAATACAGGACACAGGCAGGATGAAATTGAGACTGCAGGTTGTTGAGCTGGAGTGCCAGGAGAAGCAGGGCCCACATGAATCACCGAGGCATCATTACTATTCAAGGCATTGAGCAGGGGGCTGATCCCTAGGAAGGTCTCTCGTCAATGACTTTCTCTGTGTAGTGGGTATTCTGGCTGGGCCAGTGTGACAGGGCCCAGGCCAAATGGAGAGGAATATGGATTCAGTCCATTGGAGCTGGATGCAGCTTCCAGCAAGCAGAACACAGTTCAGCACACAGTGGAGAACCAAGTCACGACCCACTAACAGCACACAGCACATTTACATGTAAAGAAATTCCCACTGTACCAGGCAAATGGCTCTCCGGTCACAATTACAGGGTCTCTGCACAATCCTGGAGTTGAAAGGTCGCTAGAGGTCCTGACAGGCCGATAGCATTCAGCAAATGTGCGTTCTTCCTCAGTTTAAAGCCTGGTCACAGTTCAGTGACGCAAATCATTCTCACAACTCAGTTCAGTCGAATAAACTCTATTTTCCCTCTCAGGGACAGCAGGGCAGACAGGCAAGCCAAACTCAGCCCTTTCCACAGTTCTTCGCATAAAATCTAAATGAGGCTGCTGCTCAGAGCTACCTCAGGCTGTTCACTTCTTTCCTTCCCAAATCAGACTGACTCGAGCTGCAAGCAGCCTGGGACTTTCCCCAGGATCCAAAAGGTTCGGTTGGCTGATTAGTCTGTCAGTCATAACAAGGGCTCCCCCTCCAGGTTCATTTAGGTGCCAAAAGCCCAAAACTACAATTCCTACAGAATTTTGCTCCCATAAGACCCATGGGGACAGGCTCCATTTTAAAGTCCCCAAAAGTTCTGATTGGCCCATTTCGGGAGTCCAGGACCAAGATGGTGGAAATAAACAGAACTGTCCATGCTGCAAAGAAGGCAGGCTAGAACAAACTGCAATATTATTACTATTCTAACAAAGGATTAGCAAATAAGCACATCTCCTAACAGAGCTCCCTCTGCGCTAATAGCGATGACAGAATGGAGCAATTATCTGACAGCCCGGGCGGGACTCGAGCATAGAAACACTCAGCCCCCTCCCAGATTAATCGTAACTGAAATCTAGGCAGCTCTTAAAGAGACAGTACACTGAGGCTATGCAGGCACTCTCTGGCAATACATTTGAACTGCTAAAACACAGGACACCAGCTGGGCAGTGAACATTTAGGCAAGCTCAAGGAAGACTTTTCGGGAACCCCCATTTGTAGGGGGTTACACCCTTCCCTGCCTGGAGACAACTTGGTGTCCACATCAAGTCTGTACCATTACAATATTGAAAATGCAATATAAACGAGACATCAATAATATTAGCTTGCTATGCAAATAACATTTGATAAACCTATCACTTTACTATACATATTGCTTACAATTCACAATACTATATCCATAATGATAATAATTCTGTATGTTTCATACAGGTGATACTGATTCCACTATGATTAACATACTTGTAACATCACAATACTGATTCATGTTATAATTTCTTGCACATTAAACAATGTAGGAGGGGGCCCTTCCCTATCAGCTAACTTGGGGCTGGATGGGGCAGGGGCATCATACTGAGAAGGAAGAACAATCAACCTGGAATTGGCCAGTAAGCTCAGTTTGGGTAGTAAGCTCTGAGAAATATAAACACCTTTGTGAACCACATTGAGAGGCAAATCTACTGGCCTCCTGGGAGAATCATAACTGAAGTGCAATATTGGCTTGACAGCTCGGCCAGTCTTTCTGGGGAGAACAGCCACAGTCTCTGTATTTTCAGCACTAACTTTGGAGCTTTCGTCATTCGTGAGGGGTGCCTCTGCATGGATGGGAATGTCCAATCTGGGAGCACTGTCATCTCCTCACTCTGTAGGCTCTGCTACCACAACACTTTGCTCATTATTATCTTCTGACAAGGGCCCAATTAGGCTTTGTGGCACTGAAGGGGGGCCATCAGCACTCTCATACTGTTCTTCAAATTCTGGTGCATCACCAGAGAGACTTAGTTCATCGGCCCCCTCTTCAGGCAAGTCACACAGTTCTACAAAGCACAGAGAGTCTGCAGCCTCAGACGTGATAGTTTGCACTTCATTTTCAGAGAGCATGGGCTTCAAGGATGAAGCTGGGTGGTTAGGCAGCCCAGAAGGCCCAGCTTCATCCCTATGATTCAGCATAGGATTTCCTCGAAACAACTGGCTCAGTTCATATGAAGGATAATAGGCATTACCACAGTCACTTCCATCAGAGGTGGATTGACAGTCACTATCATTCGAGGTCTGCTGGGGAGAGGGCTCTGAATCTTTAACAGCTGAAGCAGATGGACTCTGTCTCCTCCTTGCAGTAGCATGAGTCACTGGCCCAGGGGAATCAATTTCTGATGGTTCAACCTCAATTATAACTTGGCCAATAGGCAGTAAGTGGTTATGGTGTATAGTCTTGACAGCTTTGGAGTTATTTTCCAGGCATACCTTGTACACTGGTAGATCATCCAACTTTCCAACTACTACATGAGGAAGATGGTGCCACCTATCAGCAATTTTGTGCTTGCCATGTAGTCCCAAATTGCATAACAATAAATGGTTTCCGGGCCGTAGCTCTTGAGTCTGTACTTTCTTATCGTGTCTCTCTTTGTTGGCAAGATTTCTCTTGGCATCCATCGTCTGGCCCAGTTAATATGCATGAATCAGTTGAGCTTTCAGTTTCCGTTTCATACTGCAGGTAGTTTTCGGCTCAGACCTCATCTGGAGAGACTCCAAAGCAGACATCAACTGGCAGTCGGGCCTCCCTCCCGAACATGAGGCAGTAGGAGGAGAGAACCCAGTAGCATCATTTCTGGTGCAATTGTATGCGTGTACCAAGGTGCTAATCTGCTCGCTCCACTTAGGCGTGTCTTTTGGATGGAGGGTGCCCAGCATGTCTAGAAGGGTGCGGTTAAAACGTTCTGGTTGAAGGCCCCCCTGCAGGTGATAAGGGGTGGTTCTTGACTTCCGCACCCCCACAGAGAGAGCATTTCTTTGATTAGCCTACTTTCAAAGTCTCTGCCTTGGTCAGAGTGGATCCGCCTGGGGGCAGCATAGTGGACAAAGAATTTTTCCACTAGCACCTTGGCCATGGTAGAGGCCTTTTGATCTTTAGTTGGAAAAGCTTGTGCATGCCATGTGAAAAAATTCATAACCATTAACACATTACCAATATTCCATTGATCAGGTTCTAAGCACAAAAAATCTATGCAGATCAGTTCCATGAGAGCGCTGGTAGTGATATTGACAAGGGGGCAGCCCTCTGAGGCAGGGCTTTTCTTTGGAGACAATGACTACAGGTCTTTATATGGTGCTCAACATCGGCCCTCATCTTGGGCCAGTAGAATCAAGATTGTACCAGGTCGAGAGACCTATCAATACTGAGGTGCCCCATATGATTTTGGATGGACCTCAGTACCAAGTGTTTAAAGGCTGTGGGCAAGACCAATTGTTGCTTGTCTACTTGACACTCTGATCCACTGTCTCTTTGTATAACAACTGATTGAGTAACTTCAACCTTGGGCCTTCTCTAAACAATAGGGTAGTTACATAGAAGTGAGGCTTAACAGACCACATCTTTCCACCATGGGGCATCAAGTACTAGCTGAATCATAGGATCTTGGGATTGAGCCCACTGAATGCTGTCATTGTCAAATTGAGGTAGTGCACTAATATCTAGAGCAGAGAAATGGCAATAGGCAGCCGGTATGCAGGTATAAGGAGGGCCCAAGCAATCAACTAAACAGTCCGCTGTGTCCGCAGACATCTGTTCATCTCTGTCAAACTTTTGGCACAATGCCCAGATATCAGGTTCAGACAGCCTGACCCAATCACTCTTGGAAGCGGGCCTTCATGACAGGGCGTCAGCATCAATATGGTTCAGTCCTGGTCTGTATTCGACAGCATAATCATAGGTTGATAAGGTAGAAAGCCACCAGTGCCCAGTGGCATCCAACTTAGCTGAAGTCTGTACATAGGTTAACGGGTTATTGTCGGTCTTCACCAATATCTTTGCCCCATAGAGGTACTCATGAAACTGGTCAACGACAGCCCATTTTAGGGCAAGAAACTCCAGCTTGTGCACAGGGTACTTTCGCTTTGACAGGGTCAAGCTCCTACTGGCGAAAGCCACTGGTCTCAAACCATCTTCATGGCCTTGATACAGCACAGCTCCTAGGCCCTACAGACTAGCACCCGTATGCAGCACATAGGACTTGGTGGGGTCAGCATAGGCGAGGATGGGGGTGTGGGTGAGCTGGTATATGACTTTGTGGAAGGCTGCTTCACATTCAAGTGTTCAGCAGAGCCCAAAAGGTTCACCTCTTTGGAAGTATACTTTCTTGGGTTCTTTGATGGACCCTTTTTTGTATTTACAGTTGGTAGGGGGGGTAACCCTGGGTAAGATTCAGAAGCGGTCGAATCACCTTTGAATAGTCTTTGATAAACTGGTGGTAGTAGCCACAGAACCCCAGGAAATGTTGTAGTTCTTTCAAGTTATGGGGCTGGAGCCAGGTAGTCAGTGATTCAACCTTACTGGGATTGGTCTCTATCCCTTCTGCAGATACTATGTGCCCCACATACTTCACAGAGGTTTGAAAAAACTGGCACTTGTCAATGGACAGTTTGAGGCTGAAGTCTTCCAGTCGGTCTAGGACTTTAAACAGTTGGGTCTCATGCTCCTCTAATGTGCACCCAAACACAATGACATCATCTAGGTACACTAGACATTCCAGCAAGTTCGTATCTTCCACCGCACGTTCCATCAGTCGCTGAAAGGTGGCTGGGGCTCCCAAAATCCCTTGTGGCATTCTCCAGAATTTGTAGAACTCCAAAGGACAGATGAAGGCTATCTTCTCATGGTCCTCTGGGGCCATCGGAATCTAGTAATATCTGTTGCGAAGATCCCACACTGAGAACCATTTGCTCCCATTCAAGCAGTCCAGGGCATCTTATATACGGGGCATGGTGTATTGATCTGGGATGGTCCGCCGGTTCAGGGTTCGATAATCAACACACATCCTCACAGACCCATTCTTCTTATGCACAACCACAATGGGAGAAGCATATGGGCTCCTTGATTCTTTTATCATGCCAGCAGCGAGCATTTGCTGCAGGTGTCTCCTAACATCATCTATGTCCACTGGGGCGAGGTGCCGGGATCTCTCTTGAAATGGCAGGTCATCATGAAGGCGTATGTGATGCTCTGCACCCTGGACACACCCCACATCCCATTCATTTAATGAATACACTTGGTCTCTCTGGGAGAGTTTCTTGCTAATTCTAGCCTTCCATTCAGCTGGCAACGGGGAATCACCAAAGTCAAATAAGTTTGGGGTCACTCTCTCCTTCTCACCAGAGCACTTGTTACTGGGCAATACTGCAGTGTCTACACAGTGTACTGTAGCTAGAGTACACCCTCTGTTCACCTGGACCTCCTGATCTGACACATTCCAAATCTGGACCATCACTCATCGTGCATAGGCGTGGGCATGGGCAGGCAAGATGCTGGACTTAACCAATAATCCTTCTGGCAACTTTCCATCACCTGGTGAATCCAACATTAATATTTTGTTCTTTACATCTTTCTGGAGGTGAACTTCCCCGTGAACTGTACACTGGACATTGGGTGCCAGTACCAGAGAGTCAGGATCCTTCTTCCACACAATCCCCACAGGTTCATCCTGGTCTACTGCCTTGGGTTTCTGGTGCAAGTCATAGGCCCTCTTGATTAGAGCCAGAATTCTTTGGGCCCAACCAGTTCATTGCCCTTGCTTCTCGTGACAGAGTTGTGCCAGTCTCTCAAACATATGGGCATTTGTCCCAGTTAATAGGGGAACCCCATCATACAGTCTGGTGGGGGGACACACTAAGGCAAGGGTCTCAACTTGTTCATCTACTCCAGCCATGGAGGTAGAGAAAGACAGCCAGATCTGAATATACCCTGAGTACGGATATGACTTTTTGCTCAACCCCCACACGTGTAAGCCTTCCAAGGATTGTAGGGGCACATCCGGCAGATACTTTTGACACCAGTCTTGGAACACTATGGTCACTTGAGACCCACTGTCAAGCACGGCCTGGGTGGACACACCGTTCACTATCACTGTAGTTTCCATTGAAGGGCCCACCACCTTGGACCATTCTGGGGGGACAATAGCAGGGGCCGGTACAGACGACTTAGCCACAAAGATGTTGGAGTTTGGATTTCCTGAGCCTTCACTGCGGTCGTTTCCAGCACCCCTCGGCCATAGTTTCACTTTCCGAAGCTCCCCTTGAAGTCTGTATACAACCTTATCTAAGTCTTTTGGGGACCAGCATTCTTTCTTCATATGTCCCTCCTTCCCACAATTATGACAGAATATGCTTTCTAGAGTCTGGTGGGGCCGAGGCATCACATTGGGGGCTGGGGCGGGGGTACTACCAACAGAAAATCATGATTCAGTCTCTGTCTGGTGTGTGGCAAGCATGGAGAGATGCCTCAGTAATTCCCTCACTTCCATAGTCAGTTTAACAATCTTTGAGCTGCTGTCAACAGGGGATGCCTGGGAATGCACCCCACCCCCATAGCGGACACGCTCTGATAGGAGTTTGGGCCTACTGTATCTCTGGAATGGACTTGTAGGAAAACGGTAGCCCTCATTTCTTGGACCTCTCGCAGTATCTCGCCCCGGGGTGGAGCATCCTTGATAGCCTCCAGATGTTCAACTGGCACTGTATTTCGCCCCTGAGCATCATTCACATGGGCATCCTCAGTCACCTGGGTAGCAGCAACAGCAGATACAGGAGGGGGCCCCCACGTGGCTGCCTCCTCTCAATCCTCCAAATTTCCTTCATCAGTCCATCATAGGTAGGAGGCGCATCCAACTGAGCAGCAAGGCGTAGTTGGAGCAGCAATAATTCAGAAAATGGAGCTGACTTGAGAAGTTGGTCCAACCTGTTCCGATCTAACTTAGCTGGGACCATGCCACCTTTCTTTAGGCATTCCTGTAGCAATGCTTTGAGTCGAAGCACATACACAGATAAGGGCTCCCCTGGGTGTTGCTGAGTGTTTTTGACCTTACCCCCAGGTCCTCATCTGAATCGGGACTCCCATACACATTTTCCAATGCATTCAAAAAATCTTGAGCAGTTGCTTCTGAATTACAAGCCTGTGTAGCGTGGATAGTAAGTTGGGTGGGGCCTCTGAGGCTTTCAGCCACCCTTTTCCTCTTCTCTGGTTCGGGGCATTGCCATTCTCAGATTTGAGGGGCAACATAGTCTATCCAAGTCTCCCAAATGCCCTCCCCCTGGGGTGTGGGGAGGGTGCCTGAAAACATCCTCATCCAGCAATACAAGTCATGACTAACTGCAGGCATGGAGGTAAGCACAGGAGCCAGTGAAGGAACAGGCATGGGAACGGGCAGGGGTGTTGGAGAAGGAACACCCCCAGGTGGCAGGAATAACTTCTTGAAGTCCTCTATAGTCTTCCCCTCCTCCAGTAACAACTTGCTTAACTTCTTCTCGAAAGTCTCAGATAAGGGTGGGGCTCATCCCCCCCAGGTTCTTTACTGTCTTTAGTTATTACCCTCCAGGTGGCTGGGACCCCTTCTGAGGCAATAGTCAGTGGCACTTTGGAGCTGTCCACGGGGTCACTACTAGGGCCATGAAAGTTTGAGTGGTCAGATCGGCCTGTCTACCCACCATCACAGCATCTGTTAAACATTCAACTTTGGAAAGTACTCCTTCCATAGTATCTTTACTAATGATTAAGGGAATATCCAATAAAAGCAGGGCATTGTGAGGGTAAATCTCCTGCCCCGTACACCACCCCACCAACTGGTGCACAGCCGCTTCTGTTGAGGTAGCCATTTATGTTTGACAATAATTCATAATTTGGGGGTGCTAATCCCAGAGGTGCCTCCAAGATGTAAGCCCTAGGTGGCGCTATCCCAAGGGCTACTACCCCTGCTTGCTAGGCTTGTTGCAGGTTGAGGGGCCTGGGTACTGAAACAGGTGCCTCCACCTGGAGGTCAGGGTTGTTAGTGGTCAAGCTAACCTGGGCACAGCCCTCTGGGCCACTGTAACCCCACTCTGTCCCTTCTCGGGGCCGGAACAATATATGGCAATCATTTTTTGTAATGACCCTCATTCACCATGCAAGTACCCACACTGTTTGCACTTACCTCCACGGCTGGTTCCACCAGTTCGACCCTGGAGACCCCCTGTAAAGCAAGGTTGGGCACAGCAAACAACAACAGTACAGTGCTTTCAATACAAACTGGAACCACAGTCAGGTTAAATGCGAAAAGAATTAGATCTGATTTATTCAGGGGACTTGAACAAGGAAGGGGCGTAATAGGGTTGATTGGCTTAAAGGCTAAATCAATCAGACAGTCATGCATGCACTTCAACGTCCCTACACAGTCACATATTCTGGGTACCCAGGTAGGAAAATGGTGGGCTAGCCAGGTACGTTGCCTGGGGTAGGCCAGCATTGCAGCTGGTTGGGGCCCTGTGATGGAAGAAAGCAACATGCACAACACACACTATTTGTAATCCGGAGCCAGAGGGCTCAGTTCGTGACAGAAAAGACAACAAGGTAATCAGATGACAACATTTTAGATTTAGCTGTTGTTGCAGGAAGTTAACCTGATGTTTACTCACGATACTCAATACAGGACACAGGCAGGATGAAATTGAGACTGCAGGTTGTTGAGCTGGAGTGCCAGGAGAAGCAGGGCCCACATGAATCACCGAGGCGTCGTTCCTGTTCCAATGCATTGAGCAGGGGGCTGATCCCCAGGCAGATCTCTCATTGATGACTTTCTCTGTGTAGCGGGTATTCTGGCTGGGCCAGTGTGGCAAGGCCCAGGCCAAATGGAAAGGAATATGGATTCAGTCCGTTGGAACTGGATGCAGCCCACAGCAAGCAGAACACAGTTCAGCACACAGTGGGGAACCAAGTCACAACCCACTAATAGCACACAGCACATTTACACGTAAAGAAATTCCACTGTACCAGGCAAATGGCTCTTTGGTCACAATTACAGGGTCTCTGCACAATCCGGGAGTTCAAAGGTGGCTAGAGGTCCTGACAAGCCGATTGCATTCAGCAAATCTTCGGTCTTCCTCAGTTTAAAGCCTGGTCACAGTTCAGTGGCTTAAATCATTCTCACAACTCGGATTCAGTCCGAATAAACTCTATTTTCCCTCTCAGGGACAGCAGGCAGACAGGCAGGCCAAACTCAGCCCTCTCACAGTTCTCCTGCACAAATCTACACAGGGCTGCTACGTGACTATCTCGAGCTGTTACTTCTTTCACTTCCCAACTCAAACTGACTTGAGCTGCAAGCAGCCTGGGACTTTCCCCAGGATCCAAACGGTTCAGTTGGCTGATCTGTCTGTCAGTCACAACAAGGGCTCCCCCTCCAGGTTCATTTAGGTGCCAAAAGCCCAAAACTACAATTTCTACAGAATTTTGCTCCCACAAGACCCCTGAGGACAGGCTCCATTTTAAAGTCCCCAAAGGTACTGATCGGCCCATTCCAGCAGTCCTGGACCAAGATGGTGGAAATAAACAGAACTGTCCATGCTGCAAAGAAGGAAGGTTAGAACAAACTGCAATATTGTTACTATTCTAACAAAGGATTAGCAAATAAGTACATCTTCTAACAGACCTCCCTCTGCGTTAATAGCGATGGCACAACGGAGCGATTATCTGGCAGCCCGTGCGGGACTCGAGCATAGAAACACTCAGCCCCCTCCCAGATTAATCATAACTGCAATCCAGGCAGCTCTTAAAGAGACAGTGCATGGCGGTTATACAGTCACTCTCTGGCAATGCATTTGAACTGCTAAAACGCAGGACACCAGCCAGGCAGTGAGCATTTAGGCAAGCTCAAGGAAGACTTTCGGGAAACCCTATTTGTAGGGGGCTTACATTTGCCTTTTGGGGGCTTTGTTTCTAAGCTCCTAGTATATTGTTAATCCAGAACTCATGCTCCATGCTCTCAAATTTATTCGCAATGCAACTGCAATCATTACCTGTGTTTTTCAGCTCAAACCACATAGCTGCTCTCCATGCTACACACTTGATTGTTTTCACCTGATTCAAGTTCACTCTGAACCCTAGCTATGCAGCTCAATCATCCTTTCTCAACTCATTCTATCTACCTCATTGCTGCAGTTTCATTGCACTGCCTGGTAATAGCTGCTTTCAGAGCACTGCACCTCCCTCCATTCTATGTTTATCGAATTCTGCAACTCATACTTAATACAGATGCTATCTATGTGTGTACACTGCTATTATACTCTGAGGTCAGCTAAGCTACTGCTGATGCTGTAAACTAGTTTTAGTATCTGCATGTGGGTCTCAGCACCTTCCATCACTTTCTTGTTTTTCCTACGTGGGGACTTGGAGGTGTGTGGGGAGTCGTGGCCCCATGTGGCTACTTACTTATGTTCTAAATCCTGCCTCCGTCACCAAAAATCCTCAGAGTATTTGTTGCCTTTATTGGCTTTATTGAATGCCTGGCTGGCATGCCCCACTATTCTGCTGCTGCTGCTCCGACCTATGTGCAGGTCCCACTATTGCTACTCTGTTTTGTAGACCAACATGCAGGTCCAACTATGCTACACTGGCTTACTGACCTATGTGAAGGTCTACTCTTGCTAACACAATCATTGCTTAATGCTCACTTACTGCCATCTGACCTCTGCAAGGTCTCAGCACTCAATGCTCATTCAGCTCTTCATCAGTTTCTAGAGCATGCCAGCCATACCATTCTGGTGCAGGACTTCCCTGCAGCTGATGGTCTCACTCTGCTTCCAGAGTCCACAGCTTGAGCACATGAGCTTGGGGTGGGGTCCTTCTCACCTGGCCCATAGCTGGGAAAGTTCTCGCTCTGGGTGGACCTTCAGTCATCAACTGTAGCGACGGCACCTCAAGTTGTAGAATTTATGACTCAGCAGCAAGGGGGTGGGGCTTTCATGGGCCCCATTAGCTGCCCGAGCTCGCTCGGAGGCACCCTTCAAAGTTATTCTCCCATGACTGCCTCTGGTTCACCTGGTTTGTTTTTAGGGCGAGTAGGTCAGGAGAGTGCCTCGGCAGTCATTACTCTCCTCCTCCCACCTTGGTTGTCCTCAATGTTGCAGAGGACTCTCTCAACCTTCCACGGCGTTCCTGTTAGAGGGACTGAGCAAGAGCTTTCCTCTAAATTGGAATATTTCCACCCCCTTTTTATTGGATTTCTAAATTGCAGCAGCAGAGCTGTCACTAAATAAACATTCCAAGCCTAGAGGCCTTGGATCCACCAGAGATTTCCTCCTCAAAGTTTTTTTTTCTCTTCTCCGTGCCTCAGATCATAACTGTTAGTCGTAGTTAGCGTTTCCTAGTTCCTTTAGGTAGGTTCCACTGTTGGATGGAAGTGGATGGTGTCTCTACTTGCCATTCCCTCTCTCCTTAGGAGATCCCCTCATTCTCTAGTGCATCCCATCGAACTCATGCCATTGCTAACCTGCACATCTCATTATGTTATCAAGCTGCCTGATGCCTTATCTACTACTATGCCTCACAGCTACTGATTGCTAACATGCTTCATACTACTACAATTCTTTTTGGGGTTCCTTCCTAAGGTACCTTTAGCCAAGGGAATTGTCCTGCGGCACCTCTAGGGGTGGAACCTCTTTGAGGGTTCCTTGCCTTTGGTACCCCTACTGAGTGGTAATTCCTCTAGAATAGAGAGTGTGAAGAGTAACACAGTTGCACAAGCATAACACTATACTGGCTGCGCAGGCCATTGAACTGGAAGGCTGGGCCTGTAGTTCAATGGACAAACTGCCAGCCACTCCCACTTCTTGACCTGTATAAGCAGTTCCTCTCAGCCTCCTTCTGAAACATTTTTTCTTTGCCCCACCATCCTCCCCTCTTCCTCCAGCGGCATCACCTTTCTCCATGGGTTCCTTCCTAAGGTACCTTTAGCCAAAGGAATTGTCCTGCGGCACCTCTAGTGGTGGAACCCTCTTTGAGGTTCCTTGCCTTTAGTACCCCTACAGGGTGGTAATTCCTCTGGAATAGAGAGTGCAAATGGCCAAAACCAAAGTTACACAGCTGCACAAGCATAACACTATACTGGCTGCGTAGGCCATTGAATAAAGGCTTTCTGTGCATACCGCCAGTATTCAGCCCACTGCTGTTCTGTAATTGGTTGTTGAAGTGCCCTTTCCCATTTGACCTTGGCTGTGTCTGATTGGCTGGGTATGGATGATCTGAGGGCAAAGTAGATCTTACTGGCCATGTGGCTAGGGTTTGCAATCGAGGTGGGCATGGGGGTGGTGGTACCTTTGCTAGGCACTCTTCTGAGGTAGGTATGAAGCACACTTCTTAGTTGCAGGTACTCCAAAAGTCCCGAGAGGGTAGGCCTCACCTTACCCTCAGATTCTGAAATGTATCTATGTCCAAGGTACCTTTCACTGGGAGGTCCTGTATCGTTTGTATAGCTCTGGATAGCCACCCCTGCCAGGTAATCATGTGGCCTCCAATTTGGAGCCTCTCATTCCCCCACAGCAGGGTGAGTTTAACTGGGGTTCGGTCGACTCCCAGTTTACATTGCATCTTAGACCAGATTTGGATTGACAGGCCTATCGTGGGGTGTTACTAGAGGGTCTTGACGGGTGTATTATAAAGCAATAGTGTTAAGGATTATTTTTGTCTCATTTCCCACTCAGTGGTCACCCACTGTGGCATCTCATTCCCTTGGGAGTTGAACCAATGGAGGGTTTGTACACTTTGGAATGCTCAGTTACAGCCTTCTACCCATGGCATGTACCAGCCTCCCTCCATCCAGTGGGCATGGAGTTTGTTCCAACTGTATCAGGGGGGCTTGCCTTCCCATAAGAAACTGTGTATTGCTTTATCTATTTTCTGACACCATACAATAGGAAGGGTTGTTGGTAGATGTGACAGCAGATAGAAAATGTTTGGGGTTATTACCATTTTAACTGCAGCTATTTTCCCAGCTAGTGTCAGTTGCAGCCTCTTCCGTCTGTTCATATCTGCAGTGATGTCTACCAGCAGGGGGGTGCATATTAAGTCTCATAATTTGTTGATTGCCGAAGTGAGTCTTATACCCAAATATGTGATCCACCCTTCCCGCTAACCTAAGCCCAGTTTCCCCCACTGCTTCTGGTCCACACTTGGAGTTAAGAGGCAATACCTCCATTTAGTTTGATTCACCCATAGGCCTGAATATGCTGAAAGCCTGTGCAATATTGCCATGAGTGGGTGTATGGCCTCCTCTAAGTTTGTACCATGACCAATAGGTCGTCGGCATACATGAGAGTGGTGTACTGTTCCGCCCCCATTGTAATGCCCTGTATTTGAGTGTTCTGTCTGAGAGATGCCGCCAGTGATTCCACTGTGAGGATGAAAAGGAGGGCGGAGAGAGAGGGAAATCCTGTCTGGTTCTCCTTTTATTTATTTTTTTTATTTTGAAAATTTTTTACCAGGAAAGACAACATGAGCTGTAAACAGCTCATTTC
This sequence comes from Neoceratodus forsteri, assembly GCA_016271365.2. NCBI lineage: Eukaryota > Metazoa > Chordata > Ceratodontiformes > Ceratodontidae > Neoceratodus > Neoceratodus forsteri. The sequence continues at coordinate 622,086,313 of CM057456.1, read as the reverse complement.
CAGAAGCATCCTGGGTGGGGGAGGTACAAGAATTGGGAGAACAGGCAAACATATAGCAATACCAGAGCAATACAAGTACAATTACTAAAACAAAACAGTGTAGTACAATTACAGAGCAGAAATAATCCAGACCAACCGGCCAGGGTAAACAAAAACCATGTTTGCATATAGCATATGTTACAATAACCCAAGAGCAGGTGACCCAGTAGGGTAAAGGTTAGAGGATGGATAACAAATTTAAAGTGCTAGAAGTAGTAGACTGAGCACATGATTCAAAGTGCTATTGTATACCCAAGGGAGGGCAGTTATAAGACAAGTGGGGAAGTGGACAGGCGAGGGGTAGAAGGTGGGGGATGGAAGAGGGAAAGAGAGAGGGACACCCAAGATCTAACCCCCTCAGGATGCTGAGAACCCTGCAAGGGGGACAGGACCAGGCAGAAAGGGAGGGGAGAGAAAGGGGTCGGGGAGGTGGAGAAGAGAGGGGCAGAGGAACAGGAGGGGAGGAGAGTGATAGGGGTGGGCAGACAACAGATTTGAAAGTGGGGAGAAGGGGGAGGGGAAAAGAGAGAGCTAATCTATTCCCCTTCAGGATGCAGAGAACCCTGCAGGGGTCAGGATTAGAAAGTGGGGGGAAAGGAAGAGGGGTAGAAGAGAGGGAGCCAGGATCTAAACCCCTTCAGGATATCAGAGAACCCTGCAAGGGGACAGGACCAGGCAGAAAAGGAGGGGGGGAGAAGGGAGGCAGGGAGAAGGAGGGAATGTGGTGAGGACCGGAGGGGTGGAGAGGGACAAGGAACAGGGAGGCTGGAGAAAACAAGAGGTAAACTAGGAATAGAAAAGGGAGAGCATCAGTGGGAGGGGAGAGGAGTAGTTGGGGAAGGACAGCAGTAGTGTGTCAGAATAGCACAGTAGGTTGTGGTGGGGGTGGGAGGAGGGGGGATAATAGGTGGTAGCATGTAAGGAAGTAATCAGAGGAAGGGTTCAGTTAGAAGACAGGCAGTAGGTCAGGGATAGAGGAGTAGGGGATTAGTGTGCAAGGGTGGGGAAGGTTGTGAAGGGGGCTAGCAACAAGTACAGTTAGGAGAATAGAAGTTAAGTAGAGCAAAAGGATAATAAACCAGGGTTGAGAGGATTGAAGGGGGGGCTAAGAACAAGTGGAGTTAGGGGAATAGAAATTTTGAGGGGTTAAGGAGATTGAAGATGGGGAAGAGTTAAGTCTGATAGGAGTAGGAGGTGGCAGTGAGTTCCAAAGCTTTGGGAAGTGGTAGAAGACAGCTTCCTGGCCTATGGAGGTAGACTGATGAGGAATAGCTAGAGTGTGTGCGTCAGTGGATCTGAGAGGACGGGAGGAGGGAGGTGGAGCAGAGAGTAAGGAAGAGAGGTAAGGGGGAGAGTCCCTTCCCAGTGTGAATGGCGACGACAGGGTTGCGTTCGTTAACAGTCTTGCTGCTGGGAGATTGTAAATGGCCTCCACCCAGGATCTAAAATGGGGGCCCAGCCCCACGTGTTGCAGCACTATATGGAGATAATCCCACTCCAGGGAATCGGACACTTTTTCAAAATCTATCACCACTGCTGCCACTGCTGAGGGGAGTTGTTTGGCCCTGTATGTTAGGTTAATTAAGGTTCTGCTATAGTTTGTGCTGTACTGCCCCTGTACAAAACTCACCTGAGCAGGGTGGATGAGATGTTGGAGGAGGGAATTAAGCCTATGGGCTAAGGCTTTGGTATATACCTTACCATCCGCATTCAGTAGGGATATGGACCTGTAGTTACTGGGCAGGGTTGGGTCCTTCCCCTTTTTGGGCAGGACTGTAATTATTGCCTCATGCATAGTTGTGGGGAAATGCCCTCTACCTCTATTTCAGTATACACCTGCTGTAGGATAGGGGATGTCGTTGGAGCTAACAGCTGTCAAAATACCACCAGAAATCCATCTCCTCCCAGGGTCTTGCCTGGTTTAAGGGACACGAGGGCCTGTTGCACCTCTTCCATGGAAAGTGGCGCGTCTAGTGTGTCCACTTGCTGCTGTGTGAAGGTGGGGAGATGGACATTGGCTAGAAAGTCCTTGTTAGCCGTAATGTCTGCCTTCCTCGAGCAGGCATACAGCATCTCACAATAGCTTTTCATGGCTGCATTGAGCCACTCTGGGGAGGTCTGTACTGCTCCATTTTTGTCCTGGAGTTTGGCTATGTGATTTGCCATTTCTTTTCGCTGTAATCTGTAAGACAGGACCTTCCCCCTTTCTCCTTTCCCTCCCAGTATTTGTGCTGTAATCTTAGTATGGCTACTTCAGCCCTGCAGAACAGGAGATTATTAATCTCGAGTTGTAGGCCAGCTATTTCTTTGCCCAATAGGGAGTGGGGCAGGTGGTACTTGTCCCCTTTGAACTTATCTTCAGCAGCTTTTAGGGCAGTCTCTAGCCATCTTAGTTTCTATTCCCTTCTTTTTCTACGGGCTACTGAATATCCTCTGATTTTGCCTCTCTTGGTGGCTTTAAAAGTCTCTCAAGTATTCCCAGCTGAGGTGTCTGAGATCGGGTTGTCTTTGAAGAAGTCTGCAGCTTCTTGGATGGCCCATGTCCTAAATTCTGCATCCTTAACTAGGGTGGGGTCTAGATGCCATGAAGGCAATGTAGTGGCCGGGTGTCCAGCAGCCATGTTTCTTTACAGCAAATACCATGGCTAGACATTCCTTTTCTGTAATGCCAAAGTTCTGCTCGACAGAGAAAAAGGATAGCTCAGTGTAGGAAACAACCTGTTCTGTTCCATCTTGAACCTGACATAGCACTGTTCCCACTGCAAAAGAACTAGCATCGATGTGGAGTTTGAAGAGTTGGTCAAACCTTGGGTAGGCCAATACAGAAGTGGAGATTAGTTTAACTCTTAAAGTATCAAAGGCTTTTTTGCACTGAGAAGTCCATACATATACTCACATCCCTTTTTGTTGAGGGCGTACAGTAGAGCTGCAATCTTGGCATAGTTACTGATGAACTTTCTGTAATATCCAGACAGGTCTAGGAAAACTCTGAGGTCTTTGAGGTTGGAATGTTCTGGATAGTCTTTGACTGCTGACAGCTTTTCTGGGTCTTGAGAGATGCCTTCAGAACTAACAACATATCCCAGGTAATAAACATGATGCTGTGCAAAACAACACTTGTGTGAAGCTTGAGGTTGGCTCATTGGAGGCATTCAAACACTTCTTTGAGGTGTTGGACATGTGCTGGAAAAGTTCTGCTGAAGATAATAACATTGTCCAGGTAGACTAGGCAAGATTTCCATGACAGTATAGCGCAGTGGTTTAAGGCTCTGAGCTGCAAATCTGGAGACCTGGGTTTTAATCCCACAGCCCCCACTTGCATACTGTGTGACCCTGAGCAAGTCACTTAACTTCCCTGTGCTCCCAGGTTGCACCTGTAAACAAGCTTTCAGCTTAGTGTGTCTCACCTGGTTAAACAATTGAAAAAAAAAGTCTCATAGTACAGCTTCCATAACATGCTGGAATGTGGTGGGACTGTTCGAAAGTCACCTAGGCAGTGGTTTAAATTGGGAAAGTCCCAAGTGACAGCGACAAATCATGTATGGATGAGAAGCTAGATCAATGGAGACTTGGTTAATGGGCAGATTGGATGGGCAAAGTGGTCCTTATCTGCCTTCAAATTCTGTTTCTATGTTTGGTAGAACCCACTTTGAAGATCCAAAGTGGTGAATTAGGTTGAGCTGACCACACCAAAACTCTCTAAGGCATCCCCTATTGTGGGTAAAGGATGAGTATTCATCACCATGCAGGCCTTGAGCTTCCTGTGGTCCACCACATAATGATCCCTCTTGTCTTTCTTTACCACCAGCAGACATGGTGCACCCTAAGGACTTGTAGATTCTTCAATGATGTCTTGTTCAAGCATGTCTTTGATCATGTCCTCTAGGACTTGTTTCTGTTTGTGTCCCACTTTGTAAGCTCATTGATGGAGGGGTTTCTGACTGGACGGCACCTCAGTGGTGTTACAGAATATCACAACATCCAAACTTGTTTTCTGTAACAACAAAGACATCTGAGTAGTCCTTCAAGAAATCCAAAAGCTGTTGCTTCTCTGTTGGAGGTGCTGGAAGCTTGGAAGAGGATAGTTCCCTACTGAGGGATAACACTGGTGAAGTTGATATGTTGAGGGCAGCACTAACAGGTGTAGAGGTGGTGGAACCAGGCTGAGGGTTGTTCTTGTATGAGGTAGAGCTGGTACCCTATAGTCAGGCAGACAAACTTGCCAAAACTAGTACCCTTGGAGAAGATGATTATTTAATCTGTAAAGTTGTAGCACTTTTTTGAATACTGTGGCATCGTGCACAGCAGACAAGGTGTTTCCCAGGAGAAGACCTCAAGAATGCAGGGCAAGGGATCCCATGGTGATGCCAACAACATTTTATGGAAGTGATTCACTTTGAATCTTGGAAATCAAAACCATCTCTGTCTTAGAAGGCACAGTGACAGAGTCTGTAGCTGCAAGTTGCCTCCAGATGTGCAGTGACAATTTGTTTGAAGCAAAGTCAAGGATGACTTTGTGATATTTAAGAAGGCTCATGCCAAGAATCACTGATGGTTGTAGATCAGACACTAGGTAGAACTTGACAGTAGTAGCTTGCTCTAAGCGAAAGTGTAGCTTGAGGTGGACAATGCTTGTGATAGGTACCGTAGTGGCATTAGCTGTGATGATATGCCTTACATCAGCTGGAGAGATATGAGGTGACTAATGAAGAGCTCTGTTGTTCAGGATGTTGGTGCTGATGACTGAGATGTCTGCTGCACTGTCACTCAAGGCATGCATGGACCAATTTCCAGTGGTTACCAAGATATAATTTGCTAGACATGGTGATCTGATGACAGGTACAGCTGCTCCTGGAAGTGAGATGGTGCCAGAGTTGGTTCTTGGAGTTGAAGAATGCTGCTTGCTTGAGTTGAGAAAGTCAGAGGGTTGGTCAGTTGAAATGTTTCCCTGCCCAACAAACCCCCTAGTTTGTTGGGCAGCATTAATTTCCCTGATCCTGTGAGTACTTGTGTTCATCTTGCTGATGATACTGCAGTGGATGTCCTTGGTTCCTGTTCCTCCTATTGTCATACCTTAGCTTTCTGCAAACCACAGCAGTGTGTCCTCTGAATCCATATCACTGGCAGACAATGGGCTCTCAAGAAGGTGGCGGTTGAGCAGGTGGCTGTCAAGGTGGTTGCAAAGGTATGACAGAGGTAGCAGAGGAAGAAGTTGAGCTGAGCTGAAAATTATTGATGGATGTGATGATCTTGCCTATCATTACTTGTTGCTGGATGCATGTTGTGAGTGCAGCAATTTGTGATGACTGAGGTCCTTGCACGCTGTTGGCCTGGACCATGGATATGGATTTTTGCACAAGTCATGCAGCTTGGATAGTGTCCATCCATGCTGTCGACTTCAGTTGGACCACATAAGAATGAAGCTGTGAGAGCAGTCCTCAGAAGAGGGCTGTAATTTAATCCTTCTCTTTTCTGCAGACATTTGCAGCATGACTCAGTGTCCACTATAAAGGCTTCCAGAGATTCAGAGGGCTGCATGGTGCGTTCCCCCAGTAACCAGGGCAGATGTGCTTGGGCTAAATGATCTCTAAAAATTGCATACAGGGTGACAGCATTTCCTTTCATTTGTTCTGGAAGTGCATTGAACCAGGAAATGGCAATCCCTCTCAGAAGCAAGCACAAGGCATTGGAAATACACAAAGGATCAGTCCAACCATCAAAGACAATCCAGGCTTGGAACTGCTCGAGCCAATCAACAGCATCTTCGTTAGGCAAGGCTGACAAGAATGGTGGTTGCAGGCTGGTATGCACCCTGAAGTATTGTGAGATATTTTTAATGTAGTCAAGGTCATCCTGAATGGATTGCATAGCTGAGGTTCCCTGTGACGAGATGCTGGACTAGATGTCCTGCAGGAGGGTTTCTATTTTGTAGTTCCATGCCCTTGAGGTGGGTGAAGGTAGTCCTCCAGATGCTCCTGTGTCCATATTTCCATCTTCATTGGACACGGTCATCGTGGGAGATCTTCGCTTGTCAGAACAGAGTTTGTAAGGATGAGAAGGAGCTGCAAGCAAAGTCCATTGAGTGACATCTTAATAAACAAATCCAAATCCAATCCATGTTTTCTGTTAGTTAAATAAAGATTTCATTGCAAAATGTAGCTTTTTGTGTCAGTGTCCTTTCATTTCAATAGGGTTTGCCCTTTGTAAAGATGGCCATCACTGTTTCAAAATGGGGTGAAGCCAGAGAGAAGCAAACTGGTGCCCTAAACAAAGATGACCCCCAGACATTTGCTTACTGCTAGGAGTTTTCTGTTTAGGCGCCCTTTCTAAGATTGGGCTTAACAAGGGATAGAGGGTCACTTCCTGCCTGTTTTCTGTGCCGAAACAAAGATGACTGCTGCTTGCCATGAGGCAGCTTGGAGCTGGTATAATGCAAAATATGGTGATTCCCAACGTCATTCTCCTCAAGGTGCTGGTGAAAAATGGTGACTTTGTTTTTATTTGCTGAGTGGTTTTTTTATGTGATTGCTCCCAGGCTTGTGAAATATATATATATATTTAGTTGATTTTTCCTTTGTTGTTAAGCACTGGGTTGTCCCTTGTAATTAGTGTTCTAGTTTACTGATTGTTTTCATTGCTGGCATTTACTTATTTAATTTGGTTTGTTTCTGCACCCTAATTTTTTAATGAATTTTACCTTGGCTTCTTTGTAAGTTTTCTTTTGCCACAGTCGGCTCCAGAGTTTGTCCATCATAGTTTACTAATTTTTTGGTTTGCCCCTGTTGTGTAGATTTTGATGGTCCTTTTTGCAGTGCAGCAAAGCGGAGAGAATCGCTCTTTATGTCAGGAGTAAGCAAGAGAAGTAAGGGCAGTGCTGAGCTGTGACAGTGTGTTGGGTGGCAATGTGGCTGTTGCAGAGACAGCACAGGGAATGGAAGCTGCGGTCTTCAAGTTCAAGTTTATTGCAGGAAGAAAAAAACTCCATTGAGCAAGCTCATTCACAAGGAGGTCCTGTAAAACACATACTAAGGGACAAACAGAAACATACAATAAATGCACTCAACAAGAATACAAGTGCTGATAGGATACATATGTAGCAGGTATACAAGCATCACTCTGTAACTCATAACATAAGTTACCACACCCATACATAAAGTGCTGGTTCAGTTCACATAAATCTTATGACTAACAGTAGGCTTGTGCTGTCGTAGGAGAAGAACAATTTTTAATGACAACTACAGACATCTTTTATTTTTTCTGAAATTAACTTTTTGGAAAAACTAACAGAGACTGGATTAGATAGTTTCAGTGTCGATTGTAGTTGATTCCGGATAACCGGGAGGGCAGTGGAGAGTGCACATTGGCCGAATGAGGTGCGGGCCTTTGGGACATCCAGGAAGATAAAATCCGATTTTCTGAGTGCATATATACTGTGGCAGGTATCGATGATGGAAGTTAGGTAGCTCGGAAGCTTGTTAAGGAGGAGCTTTAAAGTCCATGTACTGGCATGTAGAATGCGTCTAGTGGTAAGGGACGTCCAACCCACAGCTGCGTACAGATCACAATGGTGTGTCCAGTATGGGGAGTTCGTAATGAAGCACAGTGCACGGTGATAAAGGATGTCAAGTTTATTAAGTTTTGAGGTTGTAGCAGAGTTGTAGATTATATCCCCATAGTCTAGTAGCGGGAGGAAAGTTGCTTGGACCAGCCTATTTCTGATCTCCCTTGGGAAGAGAGTCCGGTTACGGTAGAGGAAGCCTAGCCTTATTTTTAGTCTTTTGATAATGTCATCAAGGTGTTCCGTGGAGACAAGCTTACTGTCTAACCAAAATCTGAAGTATTTGAATTTGGGAGTGACTTCCAAATGCTCACCTAGAGAAGTTACTATAAAGTCATTTTGCATATTGGTAAGTAAGGAAGAGGATTTATAATGGGAGAAGATCATTGCTTTGTTTTTTTTAGCGTTTAAGAGGAGTTTAGCATTAATGAGGTTTTTTCCAGCTGGGCAAAGTCGGCTTGGCGGGCGTCCCTGATGTGAGTCAATGAAGCATCGGAAGTATAGAGGACAGCGTCATCAGCGAAGAAATACAATATGGATTTGGAAATAAGGTGGCCAAAGTCATTAATGTATAGAGAGAATAGTAACGGACCTAAGATAGAGCCTTGGGGGACTCTCCTGGTAATCGATGGGGAGGATAACAGGCCACCTGCTTTGATTTTTTTGCAACCTTCCTGAAAGGTAACTACTAAACCACTGAATAGTTGGCCGGGTGGCACCTATTTTAGCAAGGCTGATTTTGACTAGGTTATGGTCTACGGTATCGAAAGCTTTGCTAAGATCTAAAAAGACAGCTCCCGTGATCTTCTTTGCATCCATGGCTGAGAACCAGTCATTGGTTACTTTGGTCTGGAGGAAGGCAGCATATGGTATGTAGCAAAGCTGCTGTTTGTGTCTCAGGGATTTGCCGGAGTGAGAGGAAAGTGGTGTGAAGAGTAGCCAGTCTAACTGAAGGTGCCCTGAGACAGGGTGAGTCAGCAGGAAGGGGCACAGAGGAGCAGATGATGTGATGAGTAGGTGGCTGTGTTGAGAGGAGCTGTCCAAGGCTGCAGGCAGAGCACAGGGTGAGACTTTCATAACTTTTTTTGTTTGCTTCCTTTGGCTCTCTGCCAGTCCGACTTCTCCCCATGGGGAAGGAAAGAGTAGGCAGTGTTTGTGGCAGTAGCAATGTCAAAAGGCAGGCAGGGACAAAAGAGTATCTGAATGGATCCCAGAGGCTGATGGCCACACAAGCAGCAATCGGGCTTCTCAGAAGTAAGTATGATATGGAGTAGTGTTTCAGATTCTGGTACTGCAGAGGGTATATGTAGTTTTAATCTAGCAGTGCCCAAACATTAGAAGAAGAGTGTAAAGATATTGTTTCCACTCTGTTCTGTTAGAAAAAACAGCACTGCTATTTTCTTTTTCCTTCTTCTGCAGTCAGAGCTGCTCTGCGAGTACCTGGCAGGATAAACTGCAGGGCAGGCCTGCCACGAGGTGACTGCTGCTGTATGCAGTAGACGTGGGTGCAGTACATCTGTGGTGCTCCAGTGGTGCCCATGTGGCATATTAGTGTTGGCCTGCCACCAGGAGTCTTGCCTTCTCTTTAGGTCTGCCATACCCATATCTTACTGTACTGGCAGATGCCATCATGCTGGACTGCGTGGATAACTTTAGTTGGACACATAAAATAAAAATAGAAAACTATGTTTATTCAGCAACAGGAGACTTCTGTACACCATGAGGCTACATCTCAGACTGAGGGGTTTCCCAGAGCCCCTGCTATGATAAGACACTGCTAGGCAGTGCAACATTTTGTAACAACAACCAGTGTTCTGTATGCTGTTTAAGGGATGGGGCAGCTAAACATTAAACCCCACCTTAATTGTGTACTTCACAGCGTATACTTTTAATTGATCATTTACTCACAGGTATACAGGGAAATAAAACAGTGGCATTTTGTATCTGTAAACTTCCCCATCCATGCATTATAATTAAATTAAAACCCAGCACAACATCGTACCTCCTGGACCCAATGTACATCACAGCTGCTGGACTCCTGGGAGACTGAGGGAGAAGTATACTGGCACTACAGGGAGAAGGGGTATTGTCTGGAACGTGCCCACTATTTTGCGTTATTGCAGTGTGCTCCTCTTCCCTGCAAACTATTGTGCTCCTGGTGCTTGCACCAGTAGGATTGCTTGATGCATTTATAGTGCAGTTTAGGTGTAACTAGTCTTCGAACGCTGGGTACTACTGTCTCTCCACATGGAAGGGGAATCGGCTAGGGTTGCAGAACGTGTCCAGAAACTTAGGTGAGAGGCAGAAAGTCCCTACGGGCTCTACGCTTCACAAATGTTTCTACACACAAATTTATTGTCCACATCCAGCTTTAGAGGCAAGCAGTAACAGGAACCTTACTGACTCACCTTGCGTTGCCTGCATGGGATAGCTTCACTCAGGGGAGGGCACATATATAGGGTCCCTAGAGTAAGGCACCTACTTTACACATACTACTCCCTTTCACACATGACATAACAGAACAAAGGACATTAACAGAACTGAAACGTGGGTTTGGTGCTATAATTTTACAGCTACCCACCATCCATACTCCTTATGCAGAGGCTTCCTTGCTCCCTTTAGAAACATAGACTTTGACGGCAGATAAGGACCACTTGGCCCACCTAGTTTGCCCATTTCCCTACCTACTGGATAAGCTGCAGATCCTAGTTAACCAACAGCCTATTTCTTCCTACCCCCCACAAGAATTGCTTTATGTCTGTCCCATTCATTCTTGAATTCTCCCACAGTTTTAGACCCCACAACCTCCTTAGGAAGGCTGTTCCATGCATCCACCACCCTGTCTGTGACAAAATACTTTCTCACATTGCCCCTGAGCCATCCCCCCTCTATCTTCAAATTGTGTCCCCTTGTTCTTGCACATCTCTTTTTCTGAAAGATGCTACCCTCTTGGACTTTGTTGATTCCACTGAGGTACTCAAAAGTTTCTATCATGTCCCCACCTCTCCCTCCTTTCCTCAAGGGTATACATAGTAAGCTCAAGTCTCTCCTCATATGGCTTCTCTTGCAGACCCTGCACCATTTTAGTTGCCCTCCTCTGGACTGCCTCCATCCTGTCTATGTCCTAGCGGAGATGGGGTCTCCAGAACGGGATACAGTACTCCACATGGGGTCTCACCAACTGTCTGTACAGAGGGATAACAACTTCTTATTTTCTGCTGGTGATGCCTCTCCCTATACATCCCAGTATCCCCCCAGCCCTCCCTACTGCTTCACATTGCTTGCTAACCTTTAGGTCATCTGATATGATTACCCCAGGTCCCTTTCCATTTTGTTGTTGTTCTACCTCCCTCCCATTGTGTAATCTTCCCTGGTTTTTGTTTCCCAGGTGCATTATTTTGCACTTCTTTGTATTGAATCAAGCTGCCATACTTCTGACCATTCCTCCAACCTTGCCAAGTCCCTTCTCATCCTTTCCATGCCTCCTTGTGTATTAACCCTGTTGCAGATCTTTGTGTCATCTGCAAGAGGTGTACTTTTCCTTCAGTCCCTCTGCAATGTCACTTATAAAGACATTAAAAGGACTGGACCAGTACTGAACCCTCAGGTACCCACTAGTAACCCCTCTTTCTTCAGAGTGGACTTCATTTACAATTACCTTCTGTGTCCTGTTGTCCAGCCAGTGTTTTACCAGGCTACCACCCTGGGACCCACTCCCAGGCTGGTTAATTTGATTATTAATCTTTTGTGTGAGACTGTGTCAAATGCCTTGCTAAAGTCTAGGTAGGCCATGTAGACAGCTCCTCTCTGGTCTACTGCTTTGGTCACCCAGTAAAAGAAATCAATTAGATTTGTCTGACATGACCTTCCCGCTGTGAACCCATGCTGCCTTGGGTCCTGTGCCCCACTGCCCTCTAGGTACTCAACAATTCTTTCCTTCAGAAGAGATTCCATCACTTTCCCTACCACAGAGGTCAAACTGACAGGTCTGTAGTTTCCTGCCTCTGTCTTGCTCCCACTTTTGTGAAGGGGAATCACATCCACCTTCCTCCAGTCCTCAGGTACCACACCATCCTCCCATGATTTGTTAAAAAGGATAGTCAGTGGTGTCACTAGTTCTCCCCTTAATTCTTTTAGAATTCTGGGATGAATTTCATCAGGCCCCATCGCTTTGTCCACCTTCAGTTTTAGGAGTTCTTTCAGAACCCTTTCTATTATGAAATGACTGGGGTCGACCCCCCCCCCCCATCCAGAGTGCTTCTGTTAATTGGATTAGGCACCTCCCCCTCCTCCTCTTGTATGAATACTGAGCAGAAGTATTCGTTCAGTATCCCTGCTTTTTCACTGTCCGTTTCTGCCCACCCACTGTCCATTCTGTTCAGCCTCACTATCCCTCCCTTTGTCTTTCTACACTCCCTGATGTACCTATAAAAGGTTTTATCTCCCTTCTTAACCGAGTTGGCTATCTTCTTCAGTTTGGGCCTTTACTAGTCTGACTTCCCTCCCTGCTTCCTTCTGCCTTAACTGGTACAGTTCTCTGTCCTGCTCCTTCTGTGTCTCCTTATACTTCCTAAATGCTATCTTTTTCTCCCTAACCTTCCTCGCCACCTCTTTTGAGAACCATAGTGGCTTTTTCTTTCATTTTGATTTGTTTATTTGCTTCACACAAGGCTTGTTGCCTCTGTGGTGGCAGTTTTGATGCTTCCCCATTGTTGCTCCACCCCTCCTTCTAGCCTGTTTGCTAGTGCTTTTCTAAGGCACTCTTCCATCTTGCCAAAGTCAGCCCTCCTGAAGTCCAGTACCTTCACTTTTGTATGGCTTGACTCTGTAGCTGAGTTTATCATGAACCACACTGTTTGGTGGTCACGTGTTCCCAGATGGCTACCCACTTCAAGATCTGAGATCTTCTCACTGTCCCTATTTGACAATACAAGGTCTAAGATTGCTCCCTCAAGAGTGGGTTCTAAAACTAGCTGTCTGAGGCATGCCACCTGTAGGGCATCGAGAATGGCCTTGCTCTTGGATGTGGCTGCAGCAAAGGTGCTCCAGTTAATATCTGGCATATTCAGGTCCCCCATCAACAGTATCTCCACGTTCTCTGTTATCCTAAGGATGCCTTCTATCATATCCTTGTCCATTCCCTCACCCTGACATGGAGGTCTGTATACAATCCCTGTGCGGATTGTGGTGCCATTTCCAGTCTCTAAGGTGACCCACAGTGCCTCCTCTCTTCCCTGTTTACTCTTTTGTTCCATTGCTTTTATACCTTCCCTTACATAGAAAGCTACTGCTCCCCCTCTTCTACCCTCCCTGTCTCTTCTGTAGGTTGTGTACCCTGGTATGTTAACATCCCAGTCATGGTTCTCTGTGTACCACGTTTCTGTGACTGCTATGATATCCAGGCATCCCTCTTCCATCAAGGCCACCAGTTCAGGGAGCTTGTTGCCCAGACTACGGGCATTGGTACTCATTACCCTCCATTTCTTGATGGCCTTACCCCTTTTTGCCCCATCTCTGTCCTTATTGCCTTGGTCATTTTCTCCATTTACCCCTGCCTTTCTCCCTATTTATTTATTTATTAGCTTTTGGTAACCGGGTAAGTGCGCTAGGCAACAGACCTGCCTATTTTCAGGCACAACCCGGGAGAGCACAGGACATTGGTTACAATATGCAGAAATGCGCAGACATAATATAGGTGTACAGGAGCAAAACAAGTTATACATTGGGTAGCACAGTAACAGTTACATAAGGGTACATTTTAGGCATAGATCATAATAAGGATGTAAAATAAATCAATTAGGGTAACCATAAGACAGCTGAGGACAGTAAAGACATCAAGGTTCATAGCCACCTAGACAAACGTATGCATGGGAGAACATTAGTGTAGTACTCAGGGTCAGGACCCGACAGCCTGCAGTGGGACAAAGCAAATTAAGAGCATTTGCATTGGCCAGAGGCTCGGAGGTGGGTGAACAGCGAGTTTTTTAATTCTCGATGGGAGGATGACGTTTTCACCATAAGGGGGAGTGAGTTCCAGAATTTGGGAGCAAAATGGTCAAATGCCTGTTCACCCATTTTTGTCATGCAAGGTCTAGTGGAGAGCATGGGGACAGAGGAAGACCTGAGGGTATGGGTGTGTGAGGCAGGAGTCAGGAGGTTGGCAAGATAGACAGGGCAGGGAGGTCTAGACAGGGAGTCGATAAAGCAGCCCAGGGAGTAGGCTCGAATATCCTTAGGTGACAGCCAATTTAAGCCAGCGTAAAGGAGACAATGATGGGTAAGACTTGGGGCAGTTAAGGCGAATCTACAGATGTTGTTGTAGACAGTGTCCCATTTGTGGAGTGTAGCAGAGTTTGCAGCAAAGAGGAGGGGCAGAGCATATTGGAGCTGGGGTAAGAGAATACCTCTCGCAACAGAAAGTCTAGCTGAAGGAGTGGAGGACATGGCGCGATAAGCTCCGCCAATTTTAGCACTGTGCACGGCACACCATATTGACATGTTGAGACAGGTCAAGTGTGGGATCCAAAGTGACCCCAAGGTACTTGAAGGACTCAGTGTTTGAGATGAGGGACCATCAAGGCATTGAACCCGGAGCCTGTTAGCAGGGGCAGACAGTTTCTTAGAGGATCCGAATAGCATAGCTCAGGTTTTCTAGGTTCAGGACTTGGTGGTTGCTAGAGATCCAGGTCTGCAGGAATTGGAAGTCATTAGTGAGAGTGGAGTTGATGGCAGCAACCGATTTTGACCCAGAGTAGAGAACAAGGTCATCTGTGTACATAGAGTGCAGCTATGCCGGGACATGGTGGGAATATCATTTAGGAAGAGGGAGAAGAGTAGAGGTCCAAGAGTGGATCCTGGGAACTCCACGGGAGATGTTTGGGGGAGGAAAGGGCCTTGTGAAATGCTACCACCTCAGTCCGATTGTCAAGATAGCTATGGAACCAGGAGAGGGCTTGGTCAGATGCTCCAATGGATTGGAGCTTCTTTAGTATGAGAGGATGGTGTACCATGTCGAAGGCTTTAGACAGGTCGATAAAGACGGCCCCAGTGAGTGAGGCCACAGTCCATATTATTTCTGATGTCATTTGTAAGTTGTGTAAGTGCAGAGGTGGTACTGTGACCGGGCGGAAACCATGTTGACACGGGTTTGAAGATTAAACATGTCAAGGTGAGCAGCAAGCTGGCGGTGGACTATTTTTCAAGCAGCTTACTGAGAGTGGGCAGAAGAGATATAGGCGGTAGTTGGACATGAGTTTGACATCGCCCTTTTTGTATATAGGGATGGTTCTGGCAGTTTTCCAGGTGGATGGGACAGTAGACACATGAATCGAGAGGTTAAAAGCCAGGTGATAGGTCTGGTCAGCCAAGGTGCATACTGCTTAAGTATACAAGGATGGATGCCCTCAGGCCCTTGACCAGCGTGCGGGAAGGGAGTTAAGTAGCTTGCAAACTTCAAGGTATGGTGTTGGAGCCAGAGCGAAAGGAAGGGTGGGAGGCGAGGGAGAAGAGGGACAGTCAGGTTGAGGGCTAGTTAGAGTAGCAACTGGTGGAGAGGAAAAAGGGCATGAAGGCATTGGCAATGGTGTCATGGTTGGTGCAGTGAACACCTTGAATGTTCATGTCAGCTGGATTCTGTGGCTTGTCATTGGCGAGAATGTCCTTAATTTTGGACCAGTACCTCATAGATTTGTAGAGGATGTTATTAGTGGTTCCTATAGTAGGTGCTTTTGGCAATACTGAATTTGTCTTTACAGTTATTCGTAATGCCGACAGTCTTCAAAGTCTGCACAGAGGTGGGAGATCTTCCACCGAAAGTTTGTCCTAGATTTGAGAATTTGAAGCAGGAGCATGTTAGCCACTTGGTTACTTTCCTGCCATCCTCGATGTGGTGACCGGGATGTGAGGTTTTGAAGAGAGAGGAAGACGGAGTTGAAATATTCTGTGGCTATGTTAATGTCCTCTGTTTGGTAGAGAGGACCAGTCAACCTGGTTAAGGTCAGTTAAGAAGTCCTCATGACTTAGGCAGGAGAGATTAGGAAAGGTTACAGTTTTAGCAGGGAGGAGGAATGACAGTGTTCCAGACACAGTAGATAGGATAGTGGTCACTAATTGTGTCAGGTAGCACACCGGCTGAGGCAACATATTCCGTCCTGTTAGTAAGTAACCAGTCAAGGAGGGTGGCACAGTTGCCCCCACGTGAGACCCTTGTGGGTTCATGTATGAGCTGGGATAGATTTGCCTTGCTAGCTAAGGAGGATAGGTTAGCTGAGTTTTTCTCGGACCAGTCAAGGTTAAAATCACCATCATTCTTGCCTGTAACTGAAGGCAGAAACCCTAGGAGTTCAGTGATGCCTTGTGTAGCATTTTTGGGAGGGGATATAAGTACAAAAATATGGAGTTTCTTTACATCCCAAGAAGCAGTAGGAGTGTAGGATTTCGCAGTTTGGTAGGAGGGGTCCTGCAGAAGGGTAATGTTTAGGTGAGTTTTGAAGTAGAGGGCAAGGCCACCTCCTTTTAGTGCCAGGACGGTCGATATGAAGCATGTTGTATCCAGGAAAGTGGCACTGAGGTCAAGCACTGTGGGCTTAAGCCAGGTTTCTGTGATGGCGGGGCGTCTGGAGCGTTAGTATAGATCCAAGCCTGGAGGTCAGGAGGAGTTGGCCATAAGGCTCCTAGCATTCAGGTGGGCGAAAGTTAGTCCATCGGTTTTAGGAGAGTGGTGGCGAGGGCAAGGTTATGGCCGGGACATGAGATGGACCAGGGTTGATCTCAATGTCGCGGATAGTATAAGAGATAGGGTTAGTAACCATAGCGGGGTGATGAGGTACGCCTGATAGAGATGCAGGGTGGCGGCTTCAGATGAAGGTGAAGGTATCTGACTATTGGGCATACGCTTGCTGATGAGAGCAGAGGGGGTAGAGGTAGTGGAGTGGCAGTAGCAAGCATGTTGGAGTAGTAGAAGTCAAACTGAGTATAAGTATTGGCAGAAGCTGTTGATGTGTTCAAGCAGTAAAGCTCAAAGAGGATAGGAAGGCAAAGTATTCCCATGAGGAGCGCTAGGAAGGGAGGAGGAGGGGACATTTTTGACTAGAGAAAGGAGTGAGGTAGAGAGGAAAGAGACAGCAGAGAGCTCCTTTAATATAAATCACCAAGTGAAAACAGCTACTAGAGAGCAGTAAAATGTGACAAGTGAGGTATTGGGAGCAAATTGCTCAAACTTAATCAGGCTCCCTCTAGTGGCAAAACAATATAAGGAGCTAATGGAGAAGTTGGGTGTTGGGGGTGGGAGGGTGGGGGATCAAGGTAGAAATTACCTGGTGTGTCCGGGTGCAGTGACTCTAAGCTTTTAAATACAGTTACAGGCAAATGCAAATAGTTTTAGCTGGTTCGTTTAAAAGTTTCAAAATCAGGCCTAAAGTAACAGTTCTGCTCCATTGAGCCTGGGCAGCAACTTCGAGTGCTACTCTGGCTGAGTTCATGTGCTGAGCAGGGGAGCTTGTGGCCGTTTCAGAAAAGGCGCCAGATGGCCAACGGTAGTGGCAGCAGCCTGGATCAACACAGAAATTACCTGGTGTGTCTCGGGTTCGGGGCTTCTGCAGGCAGGGAGGACTTCAGGGCAGGCCCTCGTGACCTCTGGTCTCCTCAGGGGAGGGGGTGGTCTCTGGTGTGTCTCGGATTCGGGGCTTCTGCGGGCAGGGAGGGCTTCAGGGCAGGCTCTCACAACCTCCAGTCTCCTCAGGGGAGGGGGGGTGGTCTCAGGTGTGTCTCGAGTACAGGGCTTCTGTGGGCAGGGAGGGCTTCAGGGCAGGCCCTCGTGACCTCCAGTCTCCTCAGGGGAAGGCGGTGGTCTCTGGTGTGTCTCAGGTTCGGGGCTTCTGCGGGCAGGGAGGGCTTCAGGGCAGGCCCTCGTGATCTCCGATCTCCTCAGGGGAAGGGGTGACATCTCTATCTTGGTGTTTACCTCAATTACTACCCTGATTTTGTGGAGGGTGGCTAGGATTTCCCTGCTCCTTTCCAGTGCCTCCCCCCTTGGCTAGTTTAAATGCTTGCCAATGAAGCATTTAAACCTATCACCTGGGATCCTGGTTCCCCTCCTGGACAGATGCAGGCCATCACACCAGTATAGGTCTGCATCACTCCAGGTGGACCCCCAGTCCCCAATGAAGCCAAATCCCTGAGCTCTGCACCAGTTTTTCAACCGCTGATTGAATCCCATGGTGTGCAGCACCCTAGCCTCACCCATGCCATAGATAGGCAGCACCTCCAAGAAGGTTACCTTGCATGCTACTTGTCTAAGGCCCCTCCCCAAGTCCACAAACTCTTCCTGCACTGCTCTGATCCCTTTCTCAGCCAGGTCATTTGTCCCTAAGTGGACAATGACATCCAGCTCCCTCCCCCGTGCAGTTGCTCCAGCGATCCTGAGGATTTGCTGCCTGTCCCTCCAAGCCATGGCACCAGGCAGGCACCTTACCTCCCTCTCCCCTTCCTCCCCCAGTCCTACCCCCTTAACAATGGAGTCCCCCACCAGGAGTTGTTTCCTTCCCCTGTGGGGTCCCATGCCACCCTCCTGTGGGTCTCCTTTGTGGTGGTTCCCAGCATCTCCTTGGTCTCCACTGCAGGTGCCTCCATAGAGGATCTACACTTTGCCAGAATGGCATATGAATTGTGGAGATATACAACTGGAGGGATGAACCTCTGTTCCACCACCCTCCCCCTTCCTGAGCCCACTGTGGTCCAACCGCTCCTCTTTCTTGGCAACCTCTGAGGCAATGGCAGTGGCCCTGGTGGTCCCTGGGTGGGATAGGAGGTCCCCCAAATACTGGCCAACTCAGCCTGGAGATGAGCAACCTCCTCCCTCAGCCCAGAGATGTGCCTGCAGATGGGGCAACACTGCATCCTCCAGAACGTCTCCTGGAAGAATGCTGCTCCAAAGCCACTGCACTGCACCACTCCCATCATGTCTTATTTCTGGCACCTTAACTGTTGTTTGGAATACTTACTCTTTCCTCTGTTTATTTTTTTTCTCCCTACTTACTTACTGCCTTTGTGCCCTTTAAGCTCCTGATCTTCCTGTTCTGAGATAAGAAGTTCCTATATTTCTCAGTGGTCTCCCTACTCACTCAGAGTCAGACCTCCAGCAGCTAGGGGGGAACAGAGAGCTACGCTTTTCCTTCTAGGATGGCGAGTCTTTTGTGGCTCTGTGATCACTCACTTCTTGCTCCCAAACAGGACATCCCTGTTGTCAGTCAAATTCTGTGCCTATAAAAGTAGAACTGGCTTTGCGTGGGGGGGAAGGAAGGAGGGCAATGTAGTCCCAGTAGAGAAGTATAGTTATAACAGCAGCTCCTTCTTCTTGGTGTTCTCTGCCTGTTCTCTGGCAGAAGCTATGTAGGGCAGTTTTTAAGTCTGGCTTTAACCTGGCTTCCTTCTAGCTAAGCCACTCCCCCTACTTTACAGCTCTTTCTACACTTAGTTAATTGCACAGATAACAATTCCCTTCAGCCACCTGAGACAAACACCTAGATAACTGCACAGATAACAATTCACTTCAGCCAACTCAGACAAACACACTTTTTTTTTTTACCCTAAATTGAAGGTCCCAGTAGTAGAGATCTAATTCTTTAGTCCCAGTAGAGAAGTATAGTTATAACAGCAGCTCTTTCTTCTTGGTGTTCTCTGCATGGTGTTATTTAAAACCAGACTCCCAAAGTATCTTGCCCTCAGTCCCAGCTCATAGAAGGGTAAATGTCCATGAACATCCCTGGGCAACAGAAGCATACCTAACTGGTAGAACTCAGCAAATGCGTGACGACTACTGAAGAATATAACATTAACATATATGGGAGGATTTCTCCTGGACTCCCAGCTCTCTGTAGGGCAAGTGTCCATGAACATCTACTGGGGGAAAAAAGAATACTTGATCAGTAGAGCTCAGCACACATGTGGCCACCCCTGGAGTATATGGCATTAACAAATATGGGGGGATTTCTCCAGGACTCCCCCTCTGCTCTGTCTTATAGCTCTATAGGATACCTCCTCCATCCTCCATGGAACCTGGAGCAAACCCACAGAGGCTCTTGAGCAGTTCCTTTGAGGGGGAACCCTCACCACTCCAGTGTCTTCCTCATCCGTGTGTGTGGCATGAAAAGGACCCTTTCAATATCGCTCCCTATTCCCCGTATTCAGGCCTACCCCCAGGGCTCAAACTGAGGGGCAGGTATACAGGGGGTATCATGTACCCACAACAAACTTTCAGGTCTGATTAGAGTGTAACCCCTAGCTGGCGCTATCCCAGGGGCTACTACCCCTGCCTGATTTGCCACTAACAGGTTGAGGGGCCTGGATCCAATGGCGGGTGCCTCCACCCAGAGGTCAGGGTTTGCAATAGTTAAACTAACTTGGTCACAGCCCTCTGGGACACTGCAACCCCCCTTTCTTCCCACTAGTGGCCCACACAATATATCAGAATTACCTTCACAGTATACACTTACCCCAGGTCTGGTTCCGGCACTGGGACCTCCTGTGAAATGAGATACAGTGCAACAATCACAGTACAGTACTTTAACATAGAAAATACCTCAGGCAGTATAACTTTGCTGAAACAAGCAGCTCTGATTTATTTAGGGGATATAACAAGGACAGGGAAATCAGGTTAATTAACTTATCACTTTAATAATCTACCTATGGCTCTGTGCAGGCCTATCCCTATCAGTTACTGTCCCTGGGTACCCAAGCCCTAGTGGCTAGTCAAACCGTGGCAGCTGGTAGGGGCCCTTTCACACAGAGAAAAGGAGAATTAAACAGTCAGCAGTACAGTAATTCCATTTTGATTTAATGTGGCAATTCAACAGGAGCGACCCTGAATTAGTACTCACGACCTCCAAATAAGATAGGGTCCTTCAATGTCAGCAGGGCTCACTTGAGGTGCACAAACCTCTTCACACATCCATATAAAAGAAAGCACTATACCAGGCAGGCTGCATCTGTATCGATCGCAATACTGCACAATACCGGGAGAACACACAGCAGATTCAGTTTCTGACAGACTGAGTGTAATTTTCAGCAATTCCTCCAGTCTTCTACAGGGTGAGCCTGGTTTCTACTCTTCAGAGATCCTTTGATTCTTTTCACAGGGACAGATTCAGTCCTAACAAGTTGCAGACCGGAACTCTGGGCCTTACACACGTTTTTGACTAAAACTGCACACTGAAAAACAGGGGCTCTCCTTCTTCACTGCCAAAGCTCAACTGAACTCCAACTGACGAAACAGGCACTTCCTTTGAGTTCTTCCCAGTTCTTGACTGGATTGGCTGTCACTCACAATAGACTGCTGCTGTTGGTCCAAAAGGCACTGAAGTCTAAACTACATCTCCCAGAGTCACTGCCCATACAATCCTCTTGTGGCTGGCTCAGATTATGAGTCCAAGTTCTGATGTCTCCAAGGCATCATTTTAGAGCTAGCTTACCCCACACTGATTGGTCCAGTTCAGCAGTTCAAAACTAGAATGGGGAACTAGCAGACACAGTTCTGACTGCAAAGAAAGCAGGTTAGACAAACTGTAATTTCATTATTACTCTAAATAATTTCTGGCAAACAGTTACATCTTTCAGATAGGTTCCTTTGCACTCTAGTGACTGCAAAAATGAAGTGAATTGGCAGCAGCTCGAGTGGTACTCAGAGAAGCACACAGTCCCCCATACAAACTAATTATGTCTGCAAGCAGACAGCTCTTAAAGAGACAGTACCAGAGGCTCTAAAAACACTCACTGATAAATGGCTTAAATGCCAAACACCATTCAGGCTTGGAGCATTCAAGCAAGCTCCTGAAGTCTTTTGGGAACCCCATTTGCAGGGGTTACACCCTTCCTGGCCTGGGAAAGCTTGACGTCCGCGTCAAGCAAGTACCCATAGTTTCAACTGCAACCATATACATTTGCATTAGGCTCGCACATGTAATCATCAGTCAATATATCATTTTACCAAGAACACATTTCTGAAACATTGCAATCGTCCTCTTTACACAGTATTACATACACATTGTACCATAACTCAAGTTATTACCTCTTGTACATGAAACCTGAAGAGGGGCCCTTCCTATCAGTTACCTTGGGGCTGGATGGGGCAAGGGCACCATATAGAAGAGCAACACAAGTAACTTGGAGTTAGCACTGATGCTCAGTTTGGGCAATGAGCTCGGGGACACATACACTCCTTTATGGACAACATTGAGAGGCAAGTCCACAGGCCTCCCAAGTGAATCATAACTGAGGTGCACCACAGGCTTTACAGCTCGACCAGTCTTTCTAGGGGAACTGTTATAGTCTCTGCACTCTGAGCCTCATTTTCAGCATTGTCCTCACTTGTCAGAGTCTCCATGGGGTAGAGAGGCTAGAACTTGGGGCACTTTCAGCTCCAGGAGTTACAGTTTCTGAGTCCACAACATTTGGCTCGCATAGAGCTTTGGACACTGGCAGTGGACTGTCAGGGCACTCAAAATACTCTTCTTGTTCGGTGTATCACCAGTCTGCCCCAATCTATCATTTTCCTCCCTGAAGCTCAAACAGTTCAACCATGCACAATGATTCCATTTCATCTGATCTGATGCTTTGCACTTCACTTTCTGGGGAACATGGCTCCAGGGATGAAGCTGGGGGCTTAGACAGTCAGAAGGCCCAGCTTCATCTCCAGTATTGACTAGGGATTGCCCGAAACAATTGACTCAGTTCGTAAGAAGGATAGTATTCAAAGTCACTCTCACTTTCTTCCGATATGGACTGACAGTCATGCTCAACTGGGACTTGTGGAGGAAACACTTTAACTTTGCTTCTGTAGGTGCAGACTTTCTTGATCTTTTCTTAGCAGCTCTAGTCACTGGTCCAGAGGGCATCTTCTAGGGGCTCAGACTCAATTAAGATTTGTCCAATGGGCAGTAAATGATTTCTATGCATTGTTTTACATCTTTTGAATTATTCTCAGGCCTTACTTTGTACACTGGCAGATCATCTAGTTTGCCCACTACAATGTGAGGGAGATGGTGCCATCTGTCAGCAATCTTGTGCTTGCCATGCAGTCCCAGATTTCTTAGCAATACCGATCTCCCTCCTGGAGTTCCTGTGCTTTCACCTTTTTATCATACCTTTCTTTGTTGGCCAGATTTCTTTTGGCAGCCATGGTTTGAGCCAGTTAGTACGCATGAGTTAAGCTGGGCCTTTAACTTTTGCACATACTGTAAATAGTTGTCAGCTTGAACCCCATCAGGAGAGACCCCAAACACACATCTACTGGTAGTCGAGCTTCTCTTCAAACATCAGGCGGTGGGGAGAATCCAGTGGCATCACTTTGGTGCAGTTATAAGCATGTACCAGGGTGCTAATTTGTTGGCTCCATCTAGGCTTGTCCTTTGGGTGCAGGGTGCCTAGCATATCTAGCAAAGCTGCGGTTGAAACGTTCAGGCTGTGGGTCCCCTGGGGGTGGTAAGGAGTGGTTCTGGACTTTCGCACTCCCCACAGAGAAAGCATCTCTTTGATCAGGCGACTCTCAAAGTCTCTCCCTTGATCAGAATGGATTCTTTGTGGAGCCCCATAGTGAACAAAAAGTTTTCTACAAGTACTTTGGCCACAGTGGATGCTTTCTGGTCTTTGGTGGGAAAGCTTGGGCATATCTCGTGAAATGGTCAGTGACCACCAGCACATTACTGATATTTCTTTGATCTGACTCCAAACTCAGAAAATCAATACAGACCAGCTCCATGGGTGCACTGGTGGTGATGTTAACAAGGGGCAGCCCTCTGGGGCAAAGCTTTCCTCTGTAAGCAGCGACTACAAGTTCGAATGTGTTGCTCCACATCAGCCCCCATCTTAGGCCAATAGAATCTGGATCTCACCAAGTCAAGTGTTCTGTCTATACCAAGGTGCCCCATGTGGTTGTGCAAGGACCTCAGTACTGAGTCTCGAAGGCAGTAGGCAGCACTAGTTGTTGTTTGTCCACTTGTCCCCTCTGTCTACTGTTTCTCTGTATAACAGTTTATTGATCAGTTTCAACTTAGGACCTTCTTTGTATAACAGTGCAGTTCTCAAATCAGTGGAGCGTAATTTGGACACATCTTTTCCTGCATAGAGGGCTTCTAAAGCTGCTTTGATCATGGGATCGGGATTGAGCCCTGAATACTGTCATTGTCCAGCTGAGGCAGTGCACCAATGTCTATGCAGAAAAGTGGCAATAAGCAGCAGGTATGCAATTCTCAGAGGCTCCCAAGCAATCCACCATGCAGTCCACTGCGTCCGTGGACATTTGTTCCTCCCTGTCAAACTTCGGCAGAGTGCCCGAATGTCAGGTTCTGCCAATCGGACCCAATCATTCTGGGGAACAGGCCTCCGGGAGAGCATCAGCATCTATGTGGTTCAGACCTGCTCGGTATTAGAGAGCATAGTCATATGTAGATAATGCAGAAAGCCACCTATGGCCAGTGGCATCCAACAGCTGAGGTCTGCACATAGGTCAAAGGATTATTGTCAGTTTTACTAGTATTTTAGCCCCATACAAGTACTCATGGAATTGGTCAACAATAGCCCACTTCAAAGCTAGGAACTCTAACTTATGTACAGGATAGTTCTTTTCGGATGGGGTCAGGCTTCTACTGGCAAGGCCACTGGTCTCAGGCCATTCTCGTGCTCTTGGTACAACCAGCCCCAACCCTTGCAAGCTAGCATCAGTGTGCAGGACGTAAGGTTTTCTTGGATCGGCATAGGCCAGCACTGGAGCATGGGTAAGTTGATATATGATCTCATGAAAAGCAGTCTCACAATCAGGAGTCCAGCGGGCCCCAAATACTTCACTCGGATGAAAATACACTCTTTCAGTCTTGAGGGCTGACTTTTGGTATTTTTTGTGGGTTGGGGGATACCCTTGAGTAAGGTTAAGTAAAGGGCGGATCACTCTTGAATAGTCCTTGATGAAGCGCGATAATAACCACAGAATCCCAGGAATCTTTGCAGTTCTTTTAGATTTTTGGGCTGTGGCCAGGTGGTCAAGGCCTCAACTTTACTTGGGTCGGTCTCTATTCCCTCGGTGGATACTATGTGTCCCACATACTTTACTGATGTTTGAAAGAATTGACACTTATCAATGGACAGTTTAAGGCCAAAGTCCTCCAGTCGGTCCAATACCTTAAATAATCTGCTCTCATGTTCCTCCAGTGAGCTGCCAAACACAATAACATCATCTAGGTATACCAGGCACTCTAGTAAGTTCATGTCCCCCACTGCACGCTCCATCAATCGTTGAAAAGTGGCTGGGGCACCTGAAATCCTTGAGGCATCCTCATGAATTCATAGAAACCAGCGGACAGATAAAGGCCGTCTTCTCCAGGTCCTCTGGGGCCATCGGGATCTGGTAGTACCCACTGCGAGATCCAGCACAGAGAACCACTTGCTCCCGTTTAGGCAGTCCAAAGCATCCTGAATGCGGGGCATTGTGTACTGATCAGGGATAGTCCGCGGTTTAAGGTCGATAATCCACACATCCTTACTGTTCCATTCTTTTTCCTCACTACCACAATGGGGAAGCATAAGGGCTTCTGGATTCTTGTATTACACCAGCAGCTAACATCTCTTGCAGATGCCGTCTCACATCATCTATGTCAGCAGGTGCCAGGCGTCGAGACCTCTCACGAAATGGTCTTTCGTCATGCAGCGGATATTGTGCTCAGCTCCTTGCGCATCCCACATCCCATTCCTTTAAAGAAAACACCTGGTCTCTCTGGGCAAGCTTCTCACTGATCCTCACTTTCCATTCAGCTGGCAGCGGGAGTCGCGAAATCAAACAAGTCAGGCGTTACTCTGTCATTCTTCCTTGAACTCTTGCTGCTGGGTAGCACTGCAGTGTCTGCACAATGCACATTAGCCAGGATGCAACCTCTGTTTACTCGAATGTCTCTTTCAGACACATTATGAACTTGGACCATTACCCTTCTGGCATAAGCATGGGCTCTAGCGGGCAAAATACTAAGCTTGACCAGCAGTCCCTCTGGCAATTTTCCATCGCCTGGTGCATCCAACATTAATATTTTATTCTTAACATCCTTTCTGATACGGACCTCTCCTGTAAGGTACACTGGGCATTTGGCGCCAGGATCAGAGACTCAGGATCCTTCTTCCATACAATTCCGACCGGTTCCTCTGGTTCTGTTTTTCAGCATCTCTCTGTGCCTCATAGGCCTTCTTAATTAAAGCGGAACTCTTAAAGCTCTACTAGTCTTTGACCCTGTTTTTCATAACACAACTGTGCCAGCCTTCCGAACATATGAGCATTTGTTCCAATCAACAAGGGACACCATCATACAGTCCAGTGGGGGACACACTAAGGCTAGGGTCTCTACTTGTTCAGCCACTCCAGCCACGGAGGTGGGAAAGACAGCCAAATTCGGATATACCGGAATAGGGGTAGGCCTTCTCACTTAACCCCCATACATGCAGTCCTTCTAATGGTTGTAAGGGTACGTCTGACAAATGCTTCTGATACCAATCCTGGAACATAATTGTCACTTGGGAGCCACTGTCTAATACAGCTCTTGTAGACACTCCATTCACCTTTACAGTGGTCTCCATGGAGGACCCACTATTCTGGACCAGTCTGGAGAGGCGGTAGTGGGGGCCTGGGCAACTGACCTTGCCACAAAGGGCGTGAATTAGCATTTTGGTGCCCTCACTGGGATCATGTCGTCACCTCTTAACCACTGATTTCTTCTCAAGCTCTCCTTGTAGCCTATATGCAACTTTGTCAGTGTCTTTTGGGGACTGGCATTCCCTTTCATGTGCCCATCTTTCCCACAATTATAGCAAAACATACTTTCTGGAGTTTGAGCTGGCCGAGGCGCCACACTGGGAGCCAGGGTGGGGGTATTACTAACTGGAAACCTTGGTGCCATCTCTGTCTGTGGCGTGATAAGCATTTGGAGACATCTCGTCAGTTTCTCCACTTCCATGGTCAAGGAATTGAGTTTGGAGCTGTTATCAGCAGGAGATACATGGGTGGGTACCCCCACCCCCATAGCAGATGCAGTCGGATATAGGTCAGGGCCCGTACTTGCAGGCGTGGCCTTCATAAAGGGACTGTTTTTGAATTCCCGGATCTCTCTCAACAGTTCGCCCCATTGTGGCATATCTTTTTCCTTGTCAGAGCACTCATTGACTGTCAACCTCTGCCCTGAACTTCACTGATGGGTCACCCTCAGTCACTCGGTCGTAGCCACAGCTGTTGGTGCAGGTACCTCCCGAGGTCGCCTTTCTCAACTCCTCAATTTCTCTCATTAACTCATCATAGGAGGTGGGAGTTCAGTCGATTTGCCAGGCGTAACTGAAGCAACAGCAGTTCTGAGAAGGGGCAGACTTAAGGATTCTGTCCAGTCTGGTTCGGTCCAGTTCAATCGCTGGCAAACTACCCTTTCTGAGGCATTCTTGCAACAATTTTTCCAGCCGAGACATACACAGACAACAACTCCCTTGGTACTGTTGTGCATTTCTTACTCTCCACCATAGGTCCTCATCAGAATCTGGGCTCCATACATTCTCCAAGGCCTCAAGATAGGCCTGTGCAGTCGCTTCAGGGTTACTGGCCCGTTTAGCACGGATGGTAGCCAGGGCAGGACCTCGGAGGCTCTCACCCAACCCTCTTTCGCTTTTAGCCTTCCGGGCATTGCCACTTCTAGCACTTGGGGGCAACATAGTCTATCCAGGTCTCCCAGTCATCCCCCCTTGGGGGTGGGAGGTGCCAGAGAAATCCTCAACCTTGGTAAGAGTCGTGACTAATGGCAGGTGCAGAAATAGGAGTCTGCATTGGTTCAGCCACCATTACGGGCACTGGAGCAGGAGAGGGTGTTGGGGAGGAACACCCCAGGTGGCAGAATAGTTTCTTCAAGTCCTCCACAGTTTCCCTCTCCCAGCAACCATTCAGCAAAATTTCTCCTCAAAGTTTCAGATAGTGGTGGGGCTGATTCCCCCGGGTCTTTACTGTCTTAGTTATCACTCTCCAAGCAGTGAGGGCTCCCTCTGGGGTAATGGTCTGTGGCACTTTGGAGCTATCTATGGGATCCTTAAACTCTACTAGGGCCAGGAAAGTGTGGGTGAGCAGATTAGCATGCCGACCCACCACCACAGGGTTTTGTAAACCTTCCACCTTGGAAAGTGCTCCCTGCACAGTGTCCGTATTGATACAGGGGATGTCCAGGATAAGCATAGCATTTTGGGGTCGATCTCCTCCCAGTACACCACTCCACCAGCCGGTGCACAGCCACTTCTGTCGGTACCCATTTTTCTTAACAGTGGTTCGTAAATATGGCCACTAGAGGACACACAATCCCAGCGGTGAGCCTCAAGATGTAACCCCTAGCTGGCGCTATCCCAGGGCTACTACCCCTGCCTGATTTGCCACTAACAGGTTGAGGGCCTGGATCCAATGGCGGGTGCCTCCACCCAGAGGTCAGGGTTTGCAATAGTTAAACTAACTTGGTCACAGCCCTCTGGGACACTGCAACCCCCTTTCTTCCCACTAGTGGCCCACACAATATATCAGAATTACCTTCACAGTATACACTTACCCCAGGTCTGGTTCCGGCACTGGGACCTCCTGTGAAATGAGATACAGTGCAACAATCACAGTACAGTACTTTAACATAGACAAATACCTCAGGCAGTATAACTTTGCTGAAACAAGCAGCTCTGATTTATTTGAGGGATATAACAAGGACAGGGAAATCAGGTTAATTAGCTTATCACTTTAATAATCTACCTATGGCTCTGTGCAGGCCTATCCCTATCAGTTACTGTCCCTGGGTACCCAAGCCCTAGTGGCTAGTCCAAACCGTGGCAGCTGGTAGGGGCCCTTTCACACAGAGAAAGGAGAATTAAACAGTCAGCAGTACAGTAATTCCATTTGGATTTAATGTGGCAATTCAACAGGGAGCGACCCTGAATTAGTACTCACGACCTCCAAATAAGATAGGGTCCTTCAATGTCAGCAGGGCTCACTTGGGTGCACAAACCTCTTCACACATCCATATAAAAAAGCACTATACCAGGCAGGCTGCATCTGTATCCGATCGCAATTACTGCACAATACCGGGAGAACACACAGCAGATTCAGTTTCTGACAGACTGAGTGTAATTTTCAGCAATTCCTCCAGTCTTCTACAGGGTGAGCCTGGTTTCTACTCTTCAGAGATCCTTTGATTCTTTTTTCAGGGGCCAGTTCAGTCCTAACAAGTTGCAGACCGAACTCTGGGCCTTACACACGTTTTTGACTAAAACTGCACACTGAAAAGCACAGGGCTCCTTCCTTCTTCACTGCCAAAGCTCAACTGAACTCCAACTGGAAACCGGCACTTCCTTTGAGTTCTTCCCAGTTCTTGACTGGATTGGCTGTCACTCACAATAGACTGCTGCTGTTGGTCCAAAAGGCACTGAAGTCTAAACTACATCTCCCAGAGTCACTGCCCATACAATCCTCTTGTGGCTGGCTCAGATTATGAGTCCAAGTTCTGATTCGGTCCAAGGCATCATTTTAGAGCTAGCTTACCCCACACTGATTGGTCCAGTTCAGCAGTTCAAAACTAGAATAGGGAACTAGCAGACACAGTTCTGACTGCAAAAGAAAGCAGGTTAGACAAACTGTAATTTCATTATTACTCTAAATAATTTCTGGCAAACAGTTACATCTTTCAGATAGGTTCCTTTGCACTCCTAGTGACTGCAAAATGAAGTGAATTGGCAGCAGCTCGAGTGGTACTCAGAGAAAGCACACAGTCCCCCATACAAACTAATTATGTCTGCAAGCAGACAGCTCTTAAAGAGACAGTACCAGAGGCTCTAAAACACTCACTGATAAATGGCTTAAATGCCAAACACCATTCAGGCTTGGAGCATTCAAGCAAGCTCCTGGAAGTCTTTGGGAACCCCCATTTGCAGGGGGGGTTACAAGAGCATACCCCCACTTTTTCTACCCAACTTCAATCCCTGTATACTCCCTTGGGGGAGCACCCCCCCAACCCTCCCTACCTTGAAGGGCAGGGAGATTCTAAAAGCTTCTTTCTGTAGCACTAATTCAGAAACTGGACTTCGATAACTGTGTTCCCTGCCTCACCTCTTTTTAGGACTGGGGGGTAGGCAGCACCTATGCTAATTAGCCTAATTGGCATGCACATTGTCACAGACACGGGCCTGTGACTCAAATGATTCAGCAGTCAGGCTGTGAATCTGAAGCTTTTCAGACTCATAAGAAGGATCCAGCTAGGAACACACGAGGGGGAGGACAGGGAAGTGAGGTGCCTACCAGGTGCCACGGCATGGAGGGATGGGAAGAAGATCCGGGGGATCGCCAGGAAGGCAAGACAGGAGGGTGACCTGGATGTCATTATCCACCTAGGTACTAATAACCTGGCAAACAGGGAGCATAAGGAAGTTCAGGAAGAGTTTAGGAAATTGGGATGGTGTCTCAAGCAAGTAGCTACATCTGTCACCTTCTCTGAAGTACTACCTGTGAGAGGCATGGGAGAGCATAGGGGCGCATGCACCAGGAACACTTTTACACATAGTTGAAGAACCGGTGATGCAAGGAAGGGTTTGGATTCATTGGTGACTGGGGACCCACCTGGAGGGATGGGGGCTTGTTCAATCCTGATAGCCTGCATCCATCATGGAGGGGAATCCAAGCACTCAATGATAAGTTTAAATGCTACATGGACTAGCCAAGGGGAGTGGCAGGCCAGCAAGGTGGGTATCTAATTGCCCACTTCCCTAGCTAGCAGTGGAACCAGTGATCATGGGGAGGGGATATCGCTACAAAGCAGTGTGCAAAACATGGAGATTGGCACCCAAGGATGGATAGGCAGAAAGGTGGCAAAATTCAGCAGAAGGACAGACAGCAGGAAGAACCAGGAATAAAGGACAGCCAGGGAGGGTGCTTGAGTAGAACAGCCAGGGAGTTCACATCATTGAAAGCCATGTGTGCCAATGCCAGGAGCCTTAGCAACAAGATGGAGGATCTGGAGGCTGTCATGGTACAGTCAGACCTGGACATTGTGGCCATCACAGAGACCTGGTGTAATGATAACCATGACTGGAAGATGGCCATACCTGGCTACAACATGTTCAGAAGAGACAGGGCAGGTAGAAAGGCAGGAGGAGTGGCACTTTATGTGAAAGATGGCATAAAGGCCATAGAGATTCAGGGGGAGCAAAATGGGGGAGAGATACTGTGAGTTAAGCTGGAAAGGAAAATGGGGTCAGCCATCCACACAGGGGTGGTCTACAGACCACCAGCCGAGGAGGAAGAGACAGATAGGGAGTTAATGCTAGCCATCCAAAGGATGGCAGACAAGGGGGAGGTGGTGTTGGTTGGAGACTTCAGTATTCCAGTCATGGACTGGAGCTTCCCAGCAGCAGCTTCAACCAGGAGCAGATTTATCCTGGACTCCCTTCAAGGTGCCTTCTTTAAACAACTGGTCATGGAACCAACTCAGCAGAAGGCAATACTGGACCTCATGCTCACAAATGGGAACAGTGTGATAGGGTTAACAGTGGGGGAGCACCTGGGGAAGAGTGACCACCGGTCACTGTGGTTTGAAATCACAGAAGGAGCAGAATCAAACCTCACAAAAACACGTATCTTGGATTTTAGGAAGGCAGACTTTGGGAAAATGGGGACATGCTTGAAAGAGGCACTAATGGGAATGGGGAGGGAATTAGGGTTGGAGGAACAGTGGGCAATATTTAAAACCGGGATTACAAGAGCAACAGAATTATGCATTAAGCAGGTTAGCAAGGGGAAAAGGAAGAGGAGGCCATTATGGCTTTCCAAGGAGGTAGCGGAGAAAGTGAAAGCCAAAAAGATCGCATTCAGGCAATACAAAAATACACAGGCAGAAGTGGATAGGGAGAAGTACCAGAAGAAACAAAGGGAGGAAGAGAGGTCAGAAAGAGAAGCCAAAGCTCAGACAGAAAAGCACACTGCAAAATCAGTGGGTAGAGGGGACAAAACCTTTTACAGGTATATAAGTGAAAAAAGAAGGGTAAAGGAAGGGATAATGAGACTGAAGGGGGAGGATAGAGACTGCGTGGAGGATGACAACAGTAAAGCTGACATACTGAACAGATATTCTGCTCAGTCTTTACTGAGGAAGAGGAGGCTAATGGGCCTGAAGGAAGTACAAGGGATGGGAACAGCGCAGAAATGGACACAAGTCCCTTTACATGGGAAAGGATCCTAAAGGAACTGGAAAGAATAAGAGTCAAAAATGCAATGGGGCTAGATGGGGTGCACCCTAGGGTCCTAAAGGAACTAAGAGAGGTGGTGGCTGAACCTCTGGCAATCCTGTTTAGCCGATCACTGGCAACAGGGGAGGTACCCAAAGTCTGGAGGACAGCAGATGTAGTCCCCTTATACAAAAGTGGGAACAAAGAGGAAGCGGGGAACTACAGACCAGTTAGCCTGACCTCAGTAGTGGGGAAGATCATGGAAGCACTACTGAAGGAGAGAATGGTGGAATATCTGATTGCCAATGGACTACAGGACCCAAGGCAGCATAATTTCACCAGGGGTAGGTCATGCCAGGCAAACCTCATTGAATGTTTTGACTGGGTGACAAGGGAGGTGGATCAGGGGAGGGCAGTGGACGTGGCCGGTCTGGACTTCAGCAAGGCCTTTGACACTGTGCCACATAGAAGACTATTACACAAACTAGAGAATATGGGTGTCGGCAGGACAGTAGTGTGGTGGGTAGGTAACTGGCTGGGCGGCAGGACAAAGAGTGTGGTGGTAAATGGCTGTCACACCACAGAGGGAAGAGTGACCAGTGGGGTACCACAGGGATCAGTGCTGGGACCAGTCCTATTCAACGTCTTTATCAGTGACATTGCGAAGGGCCTAGAAGGCAGAATTTCCCTGTTCGCTGATGCCACAAAGCTCTGTAACAGAGTGGATATGCCAGAGGGTATAGCCAGAATGAGGAGAGACCTGCAGAAGCTTGAAGAATGGTCAAAGGTTTGGCAGTTGAAATTCAATGCAAAGAAGTGCAAGATAATGCATATGGGGCACAAAAACCCTGGAACATATCAGTTGGGAGGGGGTGAGGATATAGCATGTACCAAGCAGGAACGGGACCTTGGGGTTATAATCTCTGATGACCTCAAAGTAGGGGAAACATTGCAACAAGGCAGCAGGTAAAGCAGATAGGATGCTGGGATGCATAGGCAGGGGCATCACCAGCAGGAAAAGGGAGTTCATAATTCCACTATACAAGACACTAGTGAGGCCCCACCTGGAGTACAGTGTACAGAACCCTCGTATGACTTGTGATGCAATCCCTGTACCATCTTTGTTGCCCTCTTCTGAACCTTTTCTACCCAGTCTATGTCCTTATGTAGATAAGATCTCCAGAACTTTCTGGAGACCCTACCTACATAAGGACATACACAGGGTAGAGAAGGTTCAGAGGAGAACAACAAGATGGTACATGGATTACATCACAAGTCCTATGAGGACAGGCTGAAGGACATGAATACATACTCCCTGGAGGAGAGGAGGGAGAGAGGGGATATACTAGAGACATACAAGTACCTTAGAAGGAGGAACAGGGTGCAGGAATACACTATGTTCCAGCAAAAAAGATGTTCCAGGACCAGAGGGCCTGAGATGAAGTTGGAGGGTGGGTGATTCAGAGGAAATGTGAGGAAGAATTTCTTCACAGAAAGGGTGGTGGACAAGTGGAACTCCCTGCCAAAGGAAGTGGTGGGGGCTGAAACAATCATGGGATTTAAGAATCATGGGATAGACATAAGGTAATCCTGGAGGTCAGGGGTAAGGGGCAACAGACTTCTAGAAAAATGTAAAGGGAACATACAAGCTCAAATGGGCAGACTGGGTGGGCCATAAGCCCTTATTTGCTGACAGTGTCTATGTATCTGTGTATCAAGTTCTTCTCTTAGTTACTCAGTTAATCTTTTAGTAACAGGACTAGAACATGGGCAGGGGGTAAGAGAAGTGCTATGCACTGTCACTGTTGAATATCAAAGTACTGTTTCTTTCACCTGGAGAACACCACCCTGTACTTTATTGTGCAGACAGGAACCCTTTGAGTGGAAGCACCGTGCCAGAGAAGAACTGAAAATTGTGATGATGTAATTTTGTCTGTCTGTGTCAAAAAGCATGATATTATTTGCACTGCATGCACTTACCAAACAAGCATCTGTATAAGCTGTACTTATTTAGAAATCAATACATTTTTTTTAACAATAAAGAACTGAAAATTGTTATAGGACTCAAGGTCAGCTGCCCAAAAGTAAAGACAAGTGAGCTCTGTACATCTTCAGGCAGGGTGTAAGGATTACAGCTCAGTCTGAAACTGTCTTACTGTAGCTTCCATTCCTTGACCATTTCAAAATACTTTGAACCAAGGCCAGATAACCTTCTTGACACCACATACAACACCCCAACTCCAAGTATACTTACAGAAACAGTCTTGAATCAGCCTGAAAGAATTATGTTCACTCTAGCAGACTATTTTCTATAAGGTTAGTAATTTTCAGAAATCCTTTTGGTACAGCCTTGCACATATTTCCTAGTTCACTGATTTGACTTGTTCCAATGTTTACTAGTAGTTAAAGGTGTATATGTCACCACAATACCTTTACATAGTAGTTTTTAACCCCAACCACCCACCATGCTTGCCAATCAAGCACTAAACCTTTATGAGAGGGGAAGCAAGAACCTGTTGCTGGGGGGAGAGAGAGCGAACCTCCCGCTGGTGGCCCCTGAACCATTGCCCTTCCAGTCCATGTACCCCAAGATCCCCGCTTGAAGGGGAATGAGGAATTGAGTGACCCTTGCACATAGTTGGTACTACTTCTTCAGAGACTGTGGGGTGCCCCGTGTCAGAAGGTTAGTACCTCATCCTCAAAGACTGAGAGATGTCCCATGTCTGGAGGTTAGCACAGCACCCCCAAAGACTGAGAAGTGCTCCTGAGTAAGGAGGTTAGGACCTCATCTGCAGTGACTGTGAGTTTTCCCTCTGTCAGGTGGTCAGTACCTCTCCACCAGAGACTGAGGAAGACCCTGTGTCAGAAGGTTAAGTATCACATCCCCAGTGGCTGAAGGATTTTCCTTTGTCATGAGGTCAGTACCTCCTCTCCAAAGACTGAGGCCGCTTCTGTATCAGGAGGTTGGAACCACATCCCAAGTCACTAAGTGGTTCCCTCTATCAGGAGATCAATACCTCATCCCCAGACATTGAGGTGTGTCCAAGTCAGAAGGTTGATACCACATCCCCAGTAACTCTGACTTCTAGTCCCAAGCAACTCCACAGATCAGGGTTTTGAAATACCTTACACACAAGACACATGTCCTTTGTAACCTCCTTTATTCCAAACTTCATATTCAATTTCCTCAGTCTTTCCTTATAGGTCAGAATCCTATGAATCCTGTTTATGTCTCTCTGTTTTTTGTTTCCATTAGAAACTTAGTCTGGACCATGTGTTTCAAGAACACTGCCTTCAGGAGGCCGGCACGGTGGCCTGGAGGGCTGAGGTATCCTGCCTTGCCCCCTGCTGTGCCAGTGACCCATGTTTGTGGTGTGAGCGAGTCACTGGGGTTGGCCACAGAGGAGGAGGAGGATCGAGTGTCCCAGGGACAGCTCTCCTCCTCCGGGAAGGGGGGGTATCAGTGGTCAATGCTTGCCTGGCCACTAGCAGAGGCTCGGGGCTGGCACACCAACACTGACTATGGTGGGCAGAGGCAGGGCAGACACCTAACAGGATGAGCATGGGAGTGTACGCAGCATCATCATTGGCGTCATTGCATGCCCTACCTCTGGGAGAAAAACCGGGGGAAAAAAAATCTCCGATGGCTGGATGAAGGAGGTGCTCGCAGGTCCCTCTCCCCGACCAGCCGCAACACAGACCAGAACTGGAGTACCTGGGGTACCCCCATGTGGCGGAGTTAGGCTACACCCTTAGCTGTGACTGATGGACCACTTTTCTATCTCCTTATTTCCTAGCTACTAAAAAGTGCAGTTACGTAAGAACTTACCATAACAGTAGATCTTTGAGGAATGTCTCTTGCAGTAGGTTATTACTCTTGGGAGATTCCAGCAGAGGTCGCTGTCACACAGCAGGTTCTTCTAGGAGTCTTTTCACCAGGGACCACTCACACATGACATCATTTCCTTGCTCTGCCTATAAGTGTGGGCAGTCCCTGGTATCCTCTGTTCCCCACCAGTTTCAGCTCGCTAAGGTGAGGACCGAGGGAAACCAAGGTACCAGTGAGTCCCAACCCTATGTCCTTAGATTAGGATTTCCCTGTTAGAGAAGGCAGGGGGATGGAGAGAGGGAAGGTACATACTGCAAGAGACATTCCTTGAAGATCTACTGTTATGGTAAGTTCTTACGTAACTGCACTGTCTTCTACAGAATGGTCTCTTGTAGTATGTTATTACTCTTGGGAGATTACCAAGCAGTTATGTCCCAATGGGAGGACAATTATGAAAGCATGCCTTGTAACACTGCGCAGCTGAAGGCTGTTCTGTGTCATGAGGTAATATCTAGGATGTAATGCCTGGTAAAGGTATGGATGGTAGACCAGGGGGCCGCATTGCAAATGTCAGTAATGGAGGCACCTCTGAAACAAGCTGCTGTGGCCGCTATGGCTCTTGTGGAGTGGGCTTGGACCTGACCTGGTAAAAGTTTGTTGTATTTCTTATAACAATAAGTAATGCAATGGGCTAACCAGCACAAAAGTAAGCGTTTAGTTACCAGGAGGCCTTGCCGACCAGGAGCAAAAGTGACAAGAGTTGTGATGTTTTGCAAATAGGCTTCGTACGATCAGTATAATAATGTAGGATGCGGTGTACATCCATTGTATGTAAAATATGTTCCCCTGGATTAGAGTATTCGGGTAGAAAACTGGTAATTCCAGGGTCTGGTTCAGAGTCTGTTCTGAGACCACCTTGGGAAGAAGAGAGGGGTTTGTACTAAGCACTACCCAGTCTTTATGAAATATTAGGTAAGGTTCTTTGCACATGAGAGCATGAAGCTCAGAAATGCATCTGGCTGAAGTGATAGCCACTAAAAATAATGTTTTCCATGAGAGAAAATGAAGATTGCAAGTGGCCACAGGTTCGAACGGTTCCACCGTTTATTTTTCGATCACAAAGTTTAGATCCCATGGTGGAATGGGACGTCAAATTGGTGGTTTTAAGTGTAATACACCTTTAGGAACATTTTCGCCAAATGGTGTTGATATAAAAGGCGGCCATTTAGTGGTTCATGAAAAGCAGAGATGGCGGCTAGGTGAACTTTGATTGATGAATAGCTGAGGCCCTCCCCGAACAGGGTGGTCAAGTAATCCAGAACCCTTGTAAGTGGGCAAGTATATGAGTCTACTGACCAGGATGCTGACCAGATGGCAAAGCATTTCCATTTGGAGATATCAGTCTTTCTCTGGTAGCTCATTTTCAAGCGGCCAGTAGGACGTTGGCTACCTTTTCTGACACTTGTATTCTATTTATGAAGACGTCTTCAGGAGCCAGGCATGAAGATGTAGGGTCTTCAGGTTGGGGTGAACCAATGAGCCATAGCCTTGTGTCAAAAGGTCCGGTCTGAACAGCAATCAAACTGGTTCTGCTATCGACAGCTGTTGAAGCAGGGAAAACCATGCCAGCCTGGGCCACATGGGAGCTATGAGAAGCATAGTGGCTGGTTCCATCTGTAGTTTCATTAATGTTTTGAGTAGGAGCGGGAGTGGAAGGCATATAAGTACAGTCCTGTCCAAGGTTGGGACAGGACATCGATAGATTTTCCCTTTGTGTTTGGGATCATGCAGAAGTATCTGGGGAGGCAAATAGATCTATCTGAAGGGTACCCCATCGAAGGAAGAGTTCTCTGAGGATGGAGTCATGCAGTGTCCACTCGTGTGAGGAGGACTGTCGACTCAGGTGATCCGCCAATACATTGAGGCATCCTGGGAGGTGAGCGGCCGTCAATGTGAGATTCTGTTGTATGGCCACATTCCACACTTCAATTGCAGCTCTGCAGAGTGAACGAGAGTGGGTGCTTCCTTGTTTGTTGGGGCAACATACTACTGTGGTATTGTCTGATTGTATCAGTAGATGACCCGGGATTAGATGTGAACAGAAGGTGTGCAGTGCCAACAGAACTGTGCTCATTTCCAATAGATTGATGTGTTGTCGGGCTTATGTGGTAGTCCACTTGCCCTGGGAACGATATGGACCCAGATGGGCTCCCCATCCTTCTAGGGATGCATCTGTTGTCAGCATTTGTTGAGGAGTTTTTTTTCAGAATGGTAGGCCCTGGTTGAGGTTGGAACAAAGTGCCCACCATGAGAGGGCCCGCTGAAGGGCAGGAGTTATCCTGATAGGATTGTCAAACTGCCCTGTCCCGTGGCACCATTGTTCTTGTAATGCTCACTGAATGGGGTGCATTTTTAGGCATGCATACTCTACTGTTTGGATGGAGGCCACCATATGTCCAAGGAGGCAGAGCAGGCATCTCACTGTGGTTTTTTTTTGTGACTGAAATTGTATAGCCTGTCGGAGTAAAGCATCCTGACGTGCCAGCGGGAGAAAGGTCTTGGTGACTGTCATATCCAGTGTTGCTCCTACATATTGGAGTGTCTGGGATGGGTGAGGATTAGATTTCTGCCAATTCACCATGATCCCTAGGTTGTAGAACAACTGAAGGGTCTCCATAAGGGAGGATAGCAGTTGCTCTCTGGAATGTGCTTTTATGAGCCAATCGTTGAGGTATGGAAATATGTAATGCCCTCATTTTCTCAGAGCACTCGCTACCACTGCTAGGCATTTGGTAAAGATGCGGGGAGCAGAGGAGAGGCCAAAAGGCAAATCTCTGAATTGGTAGTTGTTCCCCAGTAGATGGAATCTGAGGTATTGCTGATGGGCTGCATGAATGGGGATGTGCAAATATGCGTCCTTCATGTCCAATGCACACATCCAGTCCCATTGATTCAGTAACGGTAGGACAGATGCCAAAGTGATCATCAGGAAGTGTTTGTATTGGATGTACTCGTTTAGTGGACGTAGATCCAGTATGGGTCTGAGGTCCCCTGTTTTCTTGGGTAAAAGAAGAAATGGGAGTAAAACCCTTGTTGTTGTTGTTGTTGTATTGGAACTGGTACAATGGCCTGTCTTGTAAGTAGGGCATTAATTCCTCCTGCAGAATAGCAGTGTGGTCTAGAGGGTAATGAACCAATCATGGAGGAAAGTACGGTGGTGTTTCTATTAGCTCCAAGGTATGTCCAGTCTGAATGATCTGGAGTACCCAAGAGTCTGTTATCTTTTTCCAGGTCTCTAAATGAAGGCAAAGTGACCCCCGACCACCTCTGAGGCCTGGTCGAGGAGACGAGGCGTCAGCCCAGAAAAGTCATTGGGAACTGGAGGTACCCGCGTCGACGGAAGGGCAGGTACACGGAGGACATGCGTTGGTTGTTGTACCTCTTGTGGAATGAACTTGTCCTTGAAAGGTATTCCTGCGGGTGGGTTTGTAACGGTTTCCTCTTTTATTATAACAAGTGTATTGTTCACGCTGTGTATGGTACATGCTTTGGACCATGCATAATTGATGTCTGGAAGCTTGAAGATCATCCAAGGTGATCTGTGTTCCGGGACCAAATAATTTATCCCCACATAACGGGGCGTTAGCCACCTTATGTTGTATGTACAGCGCAAAACCAGAAACCTTGAGCCATGCCTGATGGTGAAGGGCAATGTTAGTGGCTGAAACTTTGGCTGATGTGTCCACTACTTCGTAGCGCGACCTGAGAAGGTGTCGGGAAAGTGATGTGATAGTGGTGAGTGTTTACGACAATTGCTCCTTTTCAGGAGACGGAGGTAATTTGGCAATTATTTCCACTGCTGAATTGCCCAGAGTCCATTGATATTTTAATATATGGCCCATATAGTTCAATATCCAGATGTTCATAGTACTGGAGGCAAATACTTTCTTGCCTAGATAATCAAACATCCAGATTCTTTATCAGGAGGTAGTGAGCTGGTATGTTTTGGCTTTTTAGTTCGATCATGGGCAACCGTAATGACTACGGAATCTGCTGCCGGAATGGAGGACAGGTACTGATGGTCTAGTGGAGCCTGGTAAAGGCGATCTGCCTTATGTGGTACAGCTGGTGTAGCTGAAGGCTGGCGCCATGCTTCCGCAAGAGCATTCTAGCAAGTAGATATCAGTGGGGGAACCACTAGGACTGGGTCCTCTGGAAGGTCAAGGTATTCATTCTGCCATGCCCCTTCTTTGTTTATCTTGTTCTGTGGTGGCAAACCCCATAACTTTTTGGATTTGGAGCATCATATCCGAAAAAGATGGCTCATCAAGTGATGAAATGGCCCATGCGGGTTGTGCCAAGTCCTCATCAAAAGAGGATCCTATAGAATAGGGTGAGTTCTGTTCCTGATATTCTATGTCAGGGAAGTCCTCATAAATGTTCTCTGAAAGCTCCCCCAATATATCTGGTTCATTTTCTGAATAGTACTCCTCTACAGAAAGAGGAGGACAGGATGAGGAAGGAGAGGCTTCCAAATCAGAGCGAAGTCTCTTAGAAGTTGGTGGAGTAACAATTTCAGAGGATGGAGGTTTGGGTTGGTCGGGTGGAGGACCATACTCCAATGATTGCAAAACTGTATTAATGATACGTTCCATATCAGAGACCTGAGAGGGTGGTAAGTCCACAGTCTGAGGTTGAGTACCCATTGTAATAGGTGTTATTGAGGGCAGGGGGCATTGCGGATGATCAGGCCACGCCCCTGGAAAATAGAGCCCTGGGTCCCTGTTGGTCGGATGCTCACCCCATATGATGAAGTCTGTGAGGGGGGCTTCTGGAGAAGGGCAAATGAGGCCAATTTGCCACTACCAAGGGTGGGTTTCAACCCTGTAGCTTGAGGAATGGAGTCCCCATAGGAGTAAAGGGGTGGAAAAACAGCCCTTGCCTGTTGGGTGTGGGGACCCCTGGGTACTGATGTCAGTGTAGTCCCCTCAGTGGATGTCTTGTTTTATGAATGAAAACATGCTCTGTCGATGGGGAAATGAAGCCTGTCAACGAGGGAGCATGAAAAAGTTGTTCCATCAGTGGGGGAGGCACTCCCGTCAATGAGGGAGTCAAAAACATGTGCTCTGTCAACGGAGGAAAGCAGCCCCATCGATGAGAAATGCTCAGCAGTGGTCTCCGTCGATAGGAGAGTGTTTCTCGTCAATGCAAAATGTGTTTTAGATGCTGTCGTCGATGGGAAAGTGCCCTTCATCGACAACAGACGCCCCATCGACGGTGTAAGTTTGAAGGAAGTCACCGTCAACATACGGCATGGAAGGGATTGAGAGGATGATTTTTTCTTATCCCTTTTTGAGCCAGACTGGGACTCCGTGGGTGTGGAGCTCTTGGGACGAGCTCCTTGGGTCTCAAATAGAGCCAATTGTTCCTCCATTAAATAGGCTTGGATTTGGTGTAGCCTTCTCTTTTTGGTTGCAAGATTAAATTCCTGGCAAAAAGCCCAGTTAATGGGGTCGTGTGTGGGGCCCAGACACCTCAGGCGATATAAATGATTGTTAAATCTATAAATCTTCCTGCCACAAGGGCAGGAATGAAATAAAGCTGGTTTTCTCTCTTTGAAGGTCATTCTTTAGACATTTATTTGTTCAGTTCTTATTGATGACTGCTACACAGAAGATTAATCTAGCTGCTGTGCAGGCTGAAGCCAGTGGGAAAGTGAACTGAGGATACCAAGGAATGCCCACACTTATAGGCAGAGCAAGGAAATGATGTCATGTGTGGGTGGTCCGTGGTGAAAGACTGCGAGAAGCTGCCATGTGATAGCACCCTCTTCTGACACCTCCCAAGAGTAATAACCTGCTGCAAGAGACCATTCCGTAGAAGATCTTCTGTTGTGCAACAGTTAACGCTTTTCTCTTAGCTTCTCCCCCCACCACCCTAGGTTGGCCACCTAGCATAGCTCTTTACTATCCCTTCTAAACTTCCTACTAGTTCTCTCTTTTCATTCTTTTTCCATTTCCATCCATCCATTCCTGGAATGATGCCAAACACTCAGAGAGGTGTTGTGTAAGGTGCATAAGTGCATTTTGTGTACAAAAAAGCCTAAAGGCTATTTTAAGTAGGAGGAATAAATACAGTTAGAAAATGGGTAAAGTGTGTTCACGTTCCTCATTGGCTGAAAGAGGCAACCTGCCAGTCCGGTATGAGACAACAGAGACTGGTAAAAAACTATTCCCAGTCTCACTTGCCTCATGTAGTTCTAAATAGTAGTGGGCTAGCAGAACGTTAAAAAGGCAAGCGCCGCCATATTTATTGTAAATTTAGCGAGTGACACTCCCAAAGTGAGTCTCAGCCTCTAATTCAAATGTTCCTAATCTACTGGATACTGAAATCTTTAAAAATACAGCCCGCAAAACAAATTAACAATATTTTTAAAAAGTAAACAGCCAGCATATTTACGGCTGGTAATGTGCTGCATTCTCGCGCTCCTTATGTAGGTCCTTCCCTGATGCCCAAGCCTTTAGTTTCACTGCAGCCAGAACATGGCATTGCGAATCTATCTCCGTGTGCAGTATATAAATAAAACAAGTCCTATAATAAAGCGGCTGTCTCTCGTACCTGCAACCTGCTGATCTATCCGTAGTAAACATTTAGCAGAGAATCCCTCATTTCCCACATCGCAGATGTAGTGCCATCTCTCTGTATCTGTAACTCCGTGTCTCACACACGCAACTGATTTAAAATGATGTAGCGAGCTGAGAGAGCAGTCCCCTTACGGCTGTTGTGACAATAACTGTCTGCAAATAACTGTCCCTGGATCAGGGGTCCACAATGAGATGACAGTTTGCGGCTGAATCTGAAAGTTGCAGTGTGTGTGTAGGGGGGATAGCCACTGAAAAAAGCCGAAATGTACATGTACTTTTCCCGCTGCGCGCTCTCTCTCTCTCTCTCCGTCGACTTGATTGTTCCTTAAATTCTTTGCTCTGTTTTCGGCTCTCTGGCCACGCCATACCAGCAAGGTAAAACTTAAAAAAAAAAACTCTGTCCCTACTGCCAGTGTTTCACTAGGTTCCCTCTATCACCCTACTGTCCCCGACCCTGCTCCGGTACCCCACAGCTCCTGCTCACAGCTTAAAAGATAAACCATAGTGCCACTGTCTGTGGGGGGGGGGGGTTGAGACACACGACACAGACTAAGGAACGAAAGTGCCTCGATAAGGACCAGCAACAGCTCCTCATCTCCGTTACGTTCCCATATAGTGCAATCAGAGTAAGTATTGCAGAGATCGCTGTCTTCCTAACAAACTGGACATAAAATCGGATACCCTCATACGGTCCCAGCACTGGTACACCTCAATAATCAAAGTTGCCAGCGTTTTGTCCCCATCACAACGATACCACAGCTGATTGAATTTTAAATTTCTGACAGCTGTCAAAAGCTGCATTTCTCTCTGTGTGCCCTTAAATTTAAAAAAAAAAAACGACAATGTCAGATAATGTGCCAGTGTTCTTTCAAATAATAAATGAGGACACTCTTCAAGAACTGTTCTGTTCATCAGAATCGCCATCAGCTGCAAAAAAAAAACAAGCAGAAAAATGGACACAATCCCTCGAGACAAGCCGTCATATATCGGTGAGTGAACAGGAGCTGACTGAAATAGAAAGTGATAGGGATGAGTGTAATACTAAAAAAAACACTATTTGGGCTGTGGGAGTGTTCAGTGACTGGACATCCAGGCAGGGTCTGGCAGTTAACTTTCAAACTGAAACTGCCGAAAAGCTCTGCAACTTACTAAGACAGTTCTATGCTGAGGTGCGTACCAGTGCTGGGACTGAGTACTCTGTTTCTGGCTACTGTGCCATCCGTGCTGGGCTAAATCGTCATCTTAACAGCACCACAGTTGCACGTACCCTCAACATAATAAGTGACCCAATTTTCCGTCCAGCCAACAATGTTTTATCAGTATTCTCAAAAATATCATAAAGCAAATAAAGACACAGCTACCCACCACCTGCAATAAATGCAGCAGATCTAAAAAATCTGTGACTCTGATGCTATGTCACCCAATACTGCACCAGGCTTAGTGAAAGACTCTGGTTTGAAATACAAATCCACGGCCCGGAGGCAGTGAGGGATTCTGAGCTGACACCCAAGTCATTTTGAAGTGAAGTTTGATGAAAACGGTTGCAGATATCTAAGCCTAGCACACAACCAGCATTCCAAAACCACAACCAACCCAGGAGTCGAACAAAGAAAACACCAGAGGCAGTATTTTGAGGAGCCTGACAATGAAAACTGCCCAGTCAAACTGTACCTCAAGTATATTTCAAAATACCAGCAGGCGCCAAAGCCCTGTACATGCATCCTAGAAAACTCCCAAGCATTCCTAGATACTCAGCAAACATGGTACTCGAATGAGCCTATGGAAAAAATTATTTAAGCTCACTAATGCCACGAATAAGTAAAGAAGCAAACCTTTCAGCAAGATATACCAACCACAGTATACGTGCCACCTCAGTACAGATCTTGTCAGACGCAGGTCTACAAGCCAGGGAGATAATGTCAGTAACAGGGCACAAATGTGAGCAGAGCCTGCAAAGTTACTGGAAACCATCTACACATGATAAAAAGAAAT
This sequence comes from Neoceratodus forsteri, assembly GCA_016271365.2. Taxonomy (NCBI): domain Eukaryota; kingdom Metazoa; phylum Chordata; order Ceratodontiformes; family Ceratodontidae; genus Neoceratodus; species Neoceratodus forsteri. Next base: position 622,042,005 of record CM057456.1, on the reverse strand, counting down.
GGAGCAATGTCCTGGGTGCACAGAAAACAACATTCAAGACAGAAGAGCCAGAAGAACCAGAAGAAAAGCCATGCTGCAGCTCAGCCACGCCCCCTGCTGGAACCTCATCAACACCATTTAATCTCCTGAATTGTTCCTTCACAGCACCAGTGAATTTTATCAACTACAGCAATTAAAAGGCACACATTTTATTGTTTTCTCCATCCCAAAGACAAAGTGCAATGTGCAGGTTAAAAAAGCATTTATTTTCCCCATCCCAGTCCCAAAAAGGGACTACTTTTTCTCCCAACAGTTAAAAGTTCATATTTCTGAATGAATAAAAAAAAATTTTAACTGAAAAACTATTTTGTGTGTCTGTCTCATTAATGTTACCCATTTCCCCATTTTCTAAGCGCAATAATACCCTCCAGGGTGGGCGGTATTGTGCTATACCGGACCGCCCAGGGGTTATAAGGCCCTCCGCCTGTGGCATCGGGCCTCATTATGCCCTAAGTGGAGATCATGCATAATATCACCTATTCAAATAATATTAACTTACTTAATAAAGCCTGTTTAAATAAAAAAGGATTCAGAAGCCATTTAAAAGAATAGCAATTTCATGATTAGTACAGTTGTAAGAAATCCTTAAGGTATTTTCATAAATTCACACTATAAACCTGTTACTGCATAAGGTTTTATGTATAAGGCTGAATGGTATGCTTTATAAAAGTGCTTAGTCACTGTGGATCAGAGCTATAGAGTCATTATCTGTGGAGATATACATTGTACCTTTAACTGAACCGGGAAGACCCCTGAAAGAACCCCCCCCCCCTTTGGTTTTGAAACAACATGTTCGGACATGTAAATAGAAAGCGCTTAGTTAGGTGACCCCACCAAAAGATGTAAAAACCTCTTCACTAAGAACAGTTCAGGCAGTCCAGTGGGGCTCAGCCCTAAGAGAGGAGAGGTTCTACTGTTTGCGCAGACAAGCTGTTGAATGCAGATGAGAAGGCTCTTAGGAGCTCTAAGATCCAGGACTGTATTATGGGAGAAACTACTGATGTTAAGTAGTGATTTTCTTTGCAATTTGCTTTCATTTATTATTTTTTGAACTTTTCTAAAATAAATATCACACCACGGTGTGTTTTAAAACCTGTAAATGTGCCTCATCTGAAGTTTATTCCCATACGCTGTGATACCCCGCCAACCCCACCAAGGGGGGGGGCAAGCCCTGGGAGAAGATGATCTGCGTTGGCCAGTGGATATTGGGAGGACGGGGCTGGGGCTCCCTCTGGAACGTGGGTAATTGGAGAGGGAGTAAAAATAATAATAATAAAAAAAAACCACTGTCTTCATGGGGTAGTTACCCCATTAGGTGTGAAGGGAGACCAGAGGGATAAACAAGGAACCCCCAACTCCAGGAATGACATCTCCATTGCATTCTAGATATACTATATGTGTAATTGATGATCTATGGAACAAAGTCATTATGGTTACTCATAATATGCATTACCCATCCAGTCCTTATTTTTCTAAATAAAAGCAGTCTGTGACACCATGTGTCAGTTTTCCCATTTTGCATATCTGTAGCACCCCTTCTTCCCACAGAAATATGGTAGGGGTTGGCAATTACTGCCACAGTTTAGTGATTCATTTCTTGCAGCAGTAAGTAGAATATTCAATATATATTTCTGTTTGCTAATTACTTCCTCTGAGTAAACTAACAATAGTGGGTCTGTTGGGGTTAGCATTCCTACTTCTGGTGTCAGCTATTTGATGTTCTCATCTAACCGTGCCCAGAGTTCTAGGAAGCCCCAGCATATATGGGTGTGTCACTCTACCTTCCCCTTATTTCAGCCAGCAGTCAGCTGTTTAGTTTAGTTTAGTTTATTAGTCTAGGAATTAATACCTTTGAGCCAGGGCTCTTTTACAAAGGTTCCACGTCACAAAGAACATTTAACAAAGCACGATACACATTACAGGTAAAACCAGACAGGAAAGTTACATCATAAATTTGCTATTAACAGTTTAAGGCAGTAACGTTTTTAAGTTTCATAGAAAAACAAGCTATAACAGGTTCAAGCGAGTAGACAATTTCGAGGTTAAGGAAACTTCCAGGGAGAGCTGTGACTTAGGGTTGATAGTTGATCTGGGAAACCAGTGTCCTGAAGTGTCATATCATCATTTTCCAGGCAAATTCTCTCCGGCTGTGCAAGGCTGTAACCCATGGTTTATTTATTTATTTATGTCACCGGGTGGCTGCCCTTGTCCCAGGGACTGTTTTCAGGCACGACTCAGGTTATAAAGATAGCAGTACCACAGTTAGAGCAGAAATGCATACAAGACAATAAGTATTTTACACAGCATGACAAATAGTGACCATACTGTGAAGGTAAAAAGTAGACAATGAATACAAAAACACAGGCAATAGATACAATACATTTACAGCAAAAGCAATGCATCAGACTGGAATTCCTAAGCATGTGTTATTAACCGTATTACAAATCCCGTACTCAAGGGGAGCATTTGCCAGCTGAGTCTGTGAGAAAAGTAACCATATGGTGAGATTTGTAAGGATTAAGCCATGAGAAAGCATGGGTCTACTGTGGAATTAATCCATGGTTGGGGGGGTTGGACCACGAGGCCGAAGGCCGAGTGGGTCCAACCAACCTGCCATGGATTAATTCCACAGTAGACCCATGCTTTCGAGTGGTTTAATCTGCTTGTAACATGGCAAACGATGTCTGACGTTCACATGTATTATTACTATTAAATATTACTTATAGTAAGATGACAGTGCTGTTAAAACATCACTTTGCTACCTCTCACTAATCTCTGTATAACGGTCTGTGCCGTTCAGACCGTGCGTGTGCACCTTCACGATGTCATATCTTTTACCCTACTGATGTGTTGGTCTTTCTATATATATGAGGTGGCTAAAATATGCACAATACCTATCTATTCTCCTCCCTGTGGGTAATTTCTTTTCAATGTCTCTGTCGGTCTCCATTTCCCCTTCATTCCGAGCTGGTGTGTTGCTTTCCCCCTGTTGCACTGTGGGTATCTCTGCAACTCTGCGTCGCGAGATACTCACAGTACTATGCCTTCCACTACAACAACATTTCTGTGGAGGTGACAGCTCTTTCCGTTCGCAGGGAGGTGCCAGTTATTATTTGTTTCACTACTGCACTGGTTTGGTTGCATTACGCTGGGTGTACAGATCATTCCGGATCTTCGGCTTTCCGCTCCAATGTGTTTCCCAGTGTCTTGGACAGCTATGCGCGTGTTTCATTTACTACTACTGCCTGCAGTGTTCCGCGCCTGTGTGACTGTGAGCATCCTGCAATTTCAGACGGGGCCAGTGAGAGGGGTTGCTGTCCTGTGCGCTTTTCACCATGTCTTTCTCTCACTGCTCCGTAGTGTTATGTGGCACCCCCCTTGACTATTGCCGCCCCCCCACTCTTGACTATTGCCGAGCTCTTTGAGTCGGACGCTCCTGATGCTAACCATGATCTACTATGGTATTAGACCATGGTTTCTAGTGTGCTACTTGGTATGTTTCCACCTATCTGACTGCTTTATTTCATTTTTGTTTTTCATGCCATGTTACAACAATAGGTAATCCATTGCTAAAGAGCCGAGGGAGATGAGCAGACTGTTCCAGTAAAGGGGTAGTAAGGGAGAAGGCCTCTTTTCCCATACAAGTGGCAAAAGTGGGATTTTCAAGAAGCAGCCGAGAGGATAACCTGAGGCTGTGGTGGCACTGTGTGGGATTCAGGAGGGAATCTAGTGGGGAAGGCTCCTTATCCTGTATGGACTTCCTACCAAATAGCCTTATAGGTATTCATTATGAGCTTGTGGTGAGACTCAGCCAAGGGGCTGGTACAAAGACCATTGGTGAGCAGTGTAAGGGGCCAGTAATGCAGACCTCAGATGTCATTGAAAACGGAGTTCTGTGTGGACAGACTAAAGGTAAAAGTTTGCATGTAGAGCTAGGGGAGCTGTAGTAAAGTAGGTGGAGCAATGTGCTGCTCATGACAGTAAGTCTTACATCCGGGGACAGAAGGGCTTTCATCCTATAGCCGATTCCCATTTTCTGGTTAATATGTTTTATAGTGAATGCAACGTGCTCCAAGAAGTTCAAAGAGAGATCAACTGTGACTCCCAGATACTTAAAAGAAGAAACTAGCTTAATGGGGGGGGGGGGGTCCTCGGATGACAGGATATAAAGTGGGTTATTAGATATTGCCAATTCACCATGCCTAGCCCATTTGTTAGGAATCACCTTTGAGCAGCATTTAAAGAGCTGCTAACATGAACAAGGCAGGCAACTCATACTGTGTCGTTGCCTGCCATGGGAGCTTCTCAGCCATAAATAAACATTTTCTGTTCTGTGGCTTTAGAAATATTTGATTCGTAAAGCTCAGCTTATAACTTCTGTGTATGAGCCGAGCAGCTAAGAACATACGAAGAGGCCAGCAGAAGAAAGACATCTGGTCTATCAAGTCTGCTTGTGCTGCAGGGTCCACAGCTTAAGCTACTGTCCCTGCCCCCTCTCCCTACTCCTCCCATCCTCCCTGCCCATGACCCTTACCCTCCCCTTATACTTGTCCCAGCCTCTCTTGAAGCTGCCCACTGTCTTCAATAAGATTACCTCTTCTGGCAGCGCATTCCAAGTGTCCACCACCCTCTCTGTGAAAAAGTGTTTCCTGACCTCCCTCCTAAACCTCCCACCCTCCAGCTTAATACTGTGCCCCCTCGTGTTATAGCTGCCACTCAGCTTAAAGAGACTCTCCTTATCAACCTTATTTATCCCTTTCAAGTACTTGAAAGTCTCAATCATGTCCCCTCTCTCTCTCATCTTCCAGGGAGTACATGTTCAGTGCCCTCAACCTCTCCTCATATCCCTTACCCTACTAACCAGCTACCATCTTTGTAGCCCTCTTCTGGACCATCTCCAGCAGGTTAATGTCCTTTTTGAGGTGTGGGCACCAGTACTAAACTCCATACTCTAGATGCAGCCTTACCAGTGACCTGTACAAGGGCAGTATAACCTCCTCTCTCCTACTACTGATCCCCCTAGATATGCAACCCAGACTCTTGTTTGCCTTTGCTGCTGCTTTCTTGCACTGTGTGGAGTGCTTCAGGTCACTAGTGATCATCACTGCCAGGTCCTTCTCCTCTTCTGATGCAGATACTCGGACCCACCCAGGTAGTACTCTGTCCTAGGATTCTTGGCACCAATATGTGTAACATTGCATTTCTTGGCATTGAAGCACTGCAACCTCACCCCTAAAATGTCATAATTAAAATGTGAGGTTGGGAATGGGAGCTGCAGGTGATCTGTGGGAAATGTAATGGAATCAGGGGAAGGGAGCTTCCTAAATGTACCAAGTTTAGCCTTGGTGGCATGTTTACATGTATGGGGCTGATACATAATATATATATGTATTAGCCCCATACATGTAAACATGCCACTAAAGATAATTTTGTACGCTTAGGCAGCCCCCGATTCCATTATATTCTCCATAGGGCGCCTGCAGCCCCATTCCTGACCTCACATCATAATTATGATGTTTTTAGAGGTGGAGCTGCAGCACTCCTTAGCCACTTGGCTCATACACAGAAGTTACGAGCCAGGCTTTACAAGTCAAATATTTTTAAAACCACGGAACAGAACATTTGTATTTATGGCCTGAAAAGCTTCCAGGGCAGGCAACTACACAGTATGAGTTGCCTGTCTGGAGCACAAAACTGTGTCAGCAGCTCTTTAAGTAATCCATGACTATAGAGGAGATTACAGCAGGGAATTCAGCACTATGGTATACTATTGGGTTATTTGCATAAAGAAGAATGAGGCAATAATACAGAAATCTGGGGGAGAGTCAATGCATAAAGAAAAAATAATGGGTCGAAGAATGGATCCTTGAGGAACCCCACTCCAGACACCTACAGATTTTGAAGTGCCCCCTGCCCAATACAGACCTCCTGAGTTGTCCCGCAAGGTAATTGTGAAACCAGGATGTGATTGCAGTGCACGACCCAATGTGCCTTCATTTGGCTAAAAATATGTTGTGATCCACGAGGTTGAATGCTTTTGTTAAGTCCACAAAAAAGCACCACTCTTTTTTTCCCTCATCCGTATTTTTGATGACATGGCCAGTAAACCTAGCTAAGGCAGTATTGGCATTGCAAGCTTCTTGAAAGCCATGTTGGTGGGTGGAGGTTGTACTTTGACACATGGTCAGAAATTTGTAGAAAAGCCTCGAACAGGAACTGATGGTGATGGGGCAATAATGATCAAGAAGAAAGCAGCTGCCTACTTTGAATATTGGGACCATCCTAGCCTGCTTACAGACTGCAGGCATTGATGAGGAGGTAAGGGATAGATTAAACATTGCATCTAGAGGTTTTGCAATTATATTGGCAGTCAATTTAAGTAATCTAGGGTACAAGCCATCACTGCCTGCACCACTATAATTGGGGAGGGAAAGAAGTAGTTTACAGATCTGTCTGGGAGAGGTGGCCTTAAAGTAGAAGGGAAGGGAGTGGGGATAGGGGCTGTCAGTATCCAGGTGGCAAAGTACTAGATTAGGGTCCTTAGGGTGAAGTTTGGACTCAAAGGATGACAGTAAATTCTGCAATCTGGTAAGTGGCAGTAAGGATTCCTGCCTGTTTCCAGTTTTGATTGATTAATTTTATTTATTAAAATACTTGGTTAGCCCATAAACAGATGCCTGCCCGTTTTTCATGGGCCATCGGGAAGGAAAATACAAAAGAGATAAAAAGCATAAACAATATACAACAATACAAAAATATTAACACACCCAATAATTAAAACATTGATAGATTTCACTTGCTAACAAATGTGTTCTCAAATAAAAAGCGATGAATGATTAGACAAATCCACAGGCAATGCACTGACAGCAGATACGGCTAAAAACCTCAAGATCTCTGTCCCTAATTAGTATGCATAAATGGTATTTCAAAGGGTGTTCTATTTGAGAAACGTGATGACAGAAAGCCAGGCTAAAGGAAACTGGTCACTGTTTAATAGAGTTTTGTTTGTTTCTAGGCTTGATGAGGGAATTTATAGCAGTCCAGAAGTATTTGGGTTACCCAGGCACCGAGACTGACTTTGAGCATTCTCTTGTTTACAGGGGCTTTGCAGTTGACAGTAGTGATTCCAGGATAAGGGTGAGTGACTAGTTTCATGGAGTTCACATCTTATCCCTTTGCCTCATCTTACTGAGAAGTTCCATGGAAAGCCACCTAGAGTGTTTGCTTTGCACCTGCTGGCTATTTAAAGAGAAGAGCTTGTCCTCGACAGGGGTGGCCCCTTTTTGCCTGACACCCTGAAAGCGAAACACAGACAATGACCACTACAGCGGCAGTCGCTGTAATGGTCCAATTCTGTGTTTAGCTTTCCCCCAGTGTCTTGCCCCCTCCCCGGACAAACTCCGACCTGGAGTTGAGAATCCTAAAGTCCAGGGGGTGCGGGGGCAGAAAACACTGGGAGTTTGGGCAGCACAATACCTGCATTAGTATTGTGCCGTCACTGTCTGGGAGGTCGACAGATTTACTGTCGACCAAACTTGGTGCTTCCCTGAACAGAGGATAAGGCAGCTGTAAAAAAGCCTAAGGCAGAATTAACATCAGACACGCTATCAAGGATGGACCAGTAAACAGTTCTAAGGTCCAAGAACAAGTGTAATGTATCAAACACAGAGAAGGCAAGGAAGGACACTATTTTAGAGGTTTGTCGCCCGCTTGCAGTAACAAATACAGATGGTTGTGGAGTGGTCACCAATGGAGGCAATTTTGTATGTAATGCTTTTTCCCCAGTCCACCTGTGACATGGTTATATTAAATTCCCCTTCCCACTGTCACTTAGTCTTCTCTGCGGATGCCCTGATGAGACTTCTAAGGCCTTGTAGCAAACTGAGATATAATGGTCTGGCAGGGAGCCTTCCAGAATTTACCTTATTAATGCTACAAATGGGTGAACTGCTACCGTCTCACAATTCACACCAGTTCTACTCATCAAGTAATGTCTAATCTGTAAATATATTGAAAAATAGTCTGCCAGTTTCAGGATGTACTGTTGCCTAAACTGGGTAAATGCAGATGACCAACCCTGTCTGTGGAAATGCACTGTCAGTCACATTCTCTGGATGAACAGGAGGGAAAGAAACTAACATCCCGTTGAGATACAGTGTTATTTACTAATCATACCCTCTGTGGCTTGCATGGTGTCAGGAGAGTTTTGGAAAGTGATTCCTGAGTAGTGTTAATGGGGGTGGCCTCTGGTCATGGCCTACTGAGTTAAAGCACAGTGGTCAAACTTTAACAAGCATTTGTGAATGCCAAATGTTTGCTTGCTGGTATTGGCATAGGTAGTGCAGGAGTTAGAGAGATGCATAATAGGAATGTCAGTGAAGTACTGAAGTGACACCAATCCCACCCCTTCCCTGCAGAGACTGATAGGCATTGGGGGGTGTGCCTTTGGGTCGTCGACCATAACATTCACACCATTTCACTTCACCTTGCCCTGCAGACACTGACAGGAGTTGCGGTGTGGCTTGGGGTCTTTGGGCCTTTACGCTCACCCCATTCCATAAGGAAATACGCTGAGATGGGTGCAATGCAGGAGAATGGGGTGAACTTTGGGGCCAAAGACTACAAGGCACACCTCGATGCCTGTCACTGGCTACAGTGTGGGGGTGGTGTGGAATGGTGTGAGCATTACAGCCGATGATCCCAAGTCACACCCCTAATGCCTGTCAGCCTCTACAGGGTGGAGCGGTGTGGTTGGAAACCCTAACACCATGGACATCTGTTGTTATTTTCACTCCAAATTTTCTACATAGGCTTTTTGTGACCCCACCTCATAAACAGTGGCACTATCACTTTGTTAGCCGGAAGGTGATTATGCACAGCGACTGCGCCATTTGGTGCCACAGGCGCAAAAACACATTTTGGGCAGAATGTGAAAGATGACAGCTGTACTGTTCATGAGGAGATGTAAAAAAATGGCAATGTTGAAAATCTGGAGTGAAAATATGAAAAATTGGTGAAGTCATGAGGATGCATAGAAACTGCACAACGCACACCAGTAATGTAATCTTTAGATTTTTTTTTACCACATTTTCAACATAGGCATTTTGGGACCTTCCCTCATGAACAGCGGCACTGTAATTTTGTTAATCTGTCTCAAAGATTGATTTCCCACAGCAACCGTGCCATTGTGTGCCACAGGTGCGAAAACACATTTCGGGCAGGATATAAAAAATGACAGCTGTTCTGTTCATAAGGAGGTGTAAAAAAATGCCAAAGTTGAAAATCTGGAGTAAAAATATTAAACATTGGCAAAGTTATGAGTGTGCATGCTAAATGCACAATGCACGCTTGTAATGCAGTCATTTTTGGAATTTTTTCACCAAATTTGCAACATGTTTTTTTTGGAAGCCCACCTCATGAACAGTGGCCCTGTCATTTCATTAATTGGTCGCGAAAGGTGATTCCATGCAGAGACCGCAAAATCACCTTTCGGGACAGAGTAACGAAATGACAGTCACATGTTCATGAGAGGGGGTCCCAAGAACCCCATGTTGAAAATTTGGAGCCAAAATTCCAAATAATGGCTGAGATATCCACCTAAGTTGACCCCCCCATTGATGCCATTATGAAGCTTACCATGATTTTCTTCACTTTGCGGTCAGCTTTAGAAGAGTTCAGACGTATCCCACTCTAATGAAGATCGCAGCATCGACCTCCAGAGGCAAGTATGGGGTGAGGGGTGTGCAGGAAGGTGGGGAGCACAGTGGGTGGGTGGGTGTGGGTTGGGGGTGGCAGGACAACGAGGACCATTTTCTTTTTACAGGGACAAACAAAATGGATGCCGGGAAGATTTTCTTTAGTTATAAGTTTAAAAAAATACTTTTGGGCACACTGGGGTGGGCTCCCAGTGTGCCACATGAGTTTTGGGTGGGGAGACTGATGCCGATGGAGAATGGGCACCCCCGTCGGAAAACAAAGTGGGTGGGACATGATGCCAATGATTGGGCACCCCCCATCAATTGAACTGGGGGGGCATGCCAACATGGGGATTGGAGACCCCCAAAATCGACTTTCTGGGGATTGTGTGGCAGGCTGCAGGAGCCACCATATTTACTGAAATGTTTCACCAGGACAGGCACATGACGGAGTCTTGTCATCTGATGCTCCATAAGGAAACTGCACCTCATTGAAGCGGCAGATTTCTTTCAGCTCCGTGGCTCTCTTTGAAACTGCTGTCATTGGCAGCATGCTCGCTGATTGGTGGCTGAGGGACGCACCCACTAAACCATTCCTTGCATTGGCGACAACACTGACACACCTCTGAAATGCGCTACTGCCACAAGATGTTGCTTGCGCATGCGCAAGCCAACGTAAAAATGAAAATGAAGGGCATGGCCTTTGGGGAGGGACAGCAAAGCATTAGGAGAGGCTGTCAGTTGATGAGAGAGAGTTGCTCCACAAACTACATATCTGATCCAGAAAAAAATAAGGGTGTGTGTGAACTCATTCAATGGGGGGGGGGAGAGATCTACCCCTTACATCCTTGGCCCTACCACTTTTTAGACCCTTCTGCCACCTATGGAAATAAGTGCAATAATATGGGCAATACGCTGATTTGAATTGATTCAGTTTTGCTAATCAACATTACAGGTAACATCTTCCATCTTGTTCTATCAGTTGATAGTGGGCCCTGTGCACTAAGGTGCTCTGGGTATGAGCAGGAGATGAGTACTTGGTGCGCGCTACTCTACACACATGGACAGGTGTGTACCTGCTCGCATTCACTATTTTCAGCCCCCTGACTGTGGGCCTGCCTGCACCCGCAAGCAGGGAATTGTGGGCAGGTGTAGGTCCTGGGATACTCAAAGGAGGATTGGCACTGTATGCAGATGATTGACACAACTGTCACAGCATGGCTGGCTACAGAATGGGTCTGTGAGCCCAAGCTGTACAGAATGCCAGCATGCTGCAATATTTACATATCAGGCTGGTATCATACTGGAAAGGTTTTTTTACAATATCTACTACTACCATCTATCTGTGTAGCTACCGGTGTAGCAGATATGGCAGCATTTTGGCCGCAGGGTTGCCCCAGACCTACCATGCAGCTAAGTGAGCTGGGGCATCACAGTGGGGTGATTCCTGGTCCCAACATGGACTCCCCCCCCCGTGATGCCCTAGCCCACTGAGCTGCATGGTAGGGCTGAGGGCAACCCTGCAGACACTATTCTGTCAGATCTGCTACATCGGTAGCCACACAGATAAACGGTAGTAGTAGTAGATATTGTAATAACTACCTTCCAGTATGGTACCGGGCTGACATGCAAATATCACAGCATGCTGACATTCCATATGGCATGGGCTCATGGCCCCATTCCAGTGGTGTCCATGGACACTCCAGTATCTATGGTGCTGCCCCTGGCCTCTGTCTGTATGTCCTGCTGTGCAGAGGCTGTGGGTGTCTTCGTTGGGGGTGCACGCTACAGGTACAGAAGAGTACCCACTGCTGTAACCTGCACCCCCTTCGTGCCCTACACTCCACACCTTTGTGCATGGTTTGGAGTGTAGGCACGCCCCTGACACTCCCCCGGAGCACCCATGCAAGTAACTGTATGGCTGGAGGGGGGATCTACTGTGCATGTGACTCACACAGCTTCGGTGAATGCCACCGGAGGTCCACTGGACCCACACTGCGTGGCATTCTGACGAAGGGTTGCCATGTGCCTCTACGTAGGCAACCTGTAACTTAGTGCATAGGGCCCATTGATTGTGTCAGAGTGTCATAATTCAATCAAGGCAGTTATGTCACATCTCTGGGAATGTTTAAACTGGGCACCTTATATGCAGCCGTTTCCATTTAAAGTTATAATATTGTTGTAGGCACTGAGGATGATCACATGCACACTGTAGAATCACTGATTCATTACGTGTATAACCTCCTAGGCTACCAATGGTTATCTAAGGTGTTCCACAGAGTTAGGAGGGATGTTATGGGATTTGTTGCAGACAGTCTGTGTGAGTGAATAATGAAGCAATAAGGAATATGGCAGGTGCTGTGTTGCAGTGATGTGTCTGCACCCTTGGGGCTGCTAAACAACAGGACCAAAGCAATGTTCACTACAGGGGATGTGATTGCCAAAGTTGTTTCTGTTCTTGGAATTAAGGGTGAGTGAATCTGAAAATTGGCAACTTCAGTTAAGCTGCAATTCAGAGCCAGTCTTCATTTCAGCTTCGAGGCATCCGCCAAAGACACATCGTGTCCTTGGTGTGGGGTTCTGGAGGTTAAAAATGGGGTAAGAGACACCCCTTCACATCCCTTGCCCACTCCAGTCATTTCCAGCATCTTCCACCCTCCCCTGTACCTCCAGTCAGTTTTTGTTAACTCAGTCGCTTGCAAAGTGTCAGGAGCCAGAAAAGGCCCTGAACACCTGGGAAGGGATAGAGGTTGTTTTTGTAAATTTTTTGGCTGAAGGTCAAAGTAGTCAAAAGTGACTAAAGAGTTCAGTTTGGCCGAATCAAAGGAAGAAGTGCCAGTTTCAGCACATTCATCAAATAAAAATGAGGCATCAGCTCAACCTTACCGAGAATGTCTGTGCTATGACATTAAATGTATACCTTCCAGAAATTATACAGTTGTCCCCCACCAGGGTTATACCTGGCATACCGGATGGCTGTGGCTCCACTCATTTAACATAACAATATATCAGTTTGTTTTTCTTCAAATTACAGGTTTATAGTATACTAGAAAACACATCTCTCCCTTTAGCTTGTTTTTCCCTTAAATTCCCTGTACAGATATGAGGTACTTGTCCTTTCTGATGATGGATAATATTCTTCATTTTGGCTCCACAGCAAGTGAAAAGGTTAGAGGCAATCTGACCAATTTTGAATTGTTGACATTTACTCTTTATTGAGACAACATCTCTCTCTAAACAGCAGACAGCAATAACTGCATTGGCTTAGGAAACTTGCTACAAGCATGCCACTCAGAAAAGCCCACAAAACTGAGCTAGTTCGCCAAGGTTACGTTTTTATTTTTCAATGCCCACATACAACTTAAGGAAACAAATTATTTACACTATGCATAAGTACAAAAATATAATACAATTTGTACACCGTCCTCTTGCTGAGATACATGCTACAAAATACAGAGCGCAATGTTCTGGGCCAGCAATCTGCTTGTTACTAGCGAATGAGTCACACGTATACATGCACACACACATTTAGAGAGGTACACACCGCCCATCTAAAATGATTTTAATTCAGGATCAGGTATGTGTGTGTGTGGGGAAGGCTAGACAGCTAATGTCTACGCCTTTTAATAAAGCTGCTGATTGCGTATGCATTTGAGCAGGTTACTGACTTGCCACAACACAGGGAGATTAAAGCACTCTGTCTTTGTTATGAAGTGTGGAGCAGTTCCTTGGCAGTTATTTCTCCAGAGTGACGATAATAGTCTGGTGCCCAGGCACTGCACTCCTCAGTGTGCATGCCAAAGAATCAATCTCCCCAGCTCAGTTGTTTTCATTTTGTGTGCTGTTAACATTTTGGTGTACAGTTCCTACAACCATAGGATGACTCCCCCTCATAACCTGGCCTTCCTTCCATATTCTCTATACCTTTTTTGGGTGTTCAAAAATACCTTTCAGAGTATATAAATTCCTCCTTAAACTGGGAGCCAGTTTGGTTTATTGGTTAGGGGTGCAGATTTGTGCATCTGGTTACCTGGGTTTGAATCCCACAGCCACTGCTTACCCACTGTGTGACACTGAGCAAGTCACTTTACCTCCCTGTGTTTAACCTCCCTCCAGTCTTACTCTGTACTCTCTGAACCTCCCTCTGTGTTTAAAAAAACCAAAAACAACAACATTCTTTCCCCTCCCTCTCCTGGATTGTAAAGCACTTTGGGATACAGTTTGCATGACAAGGCGCTATACAAAAGCTGAACCAAATTTCTTTCTTTCCTTGGTAACTGACATTACCTCCTGTACTATGAGAAGTACTAATCATATGGGTATCCACATTGTCTCTAGGCTCTACATCCTTTAGTGTTTGTGCACTGTTCCTCTAGAATGTGCTACAACAGGAGCTAAGGACTTCACATGTCATGAGTATATTCAGCTGTCATCTGTGGCTTCCCACACTAGCCATCACTGACCTCCTACCTTTTCTTGTATATAGTGCATTGTTATTGTTTTATACTGATCATTTGCTGTATTCATTTTTTATAACCTCAGTATTTGTTTTACATTTTGTCTGCAGGATAGTGGGACCTCTGTGGAAACGAGTCACTGGGTTTCAGTTAATAACATCTCCAATAATAGGGCCTGATGGGATTCACCTCAGAATTCTAAAAGAATTAAGGAGAGAACTAGTAACACCATTGGCTATCCTTTTTAACAAATCATGGGAGGATGGTGTGGTACCTGAGGACTGGATGAAGGCAGATGTGATTCCGCTTCACAAAAGTGGGAGTAAGGCAGAAGCAGGAAATTACAGACCTGTCAGTTTGACCTCAGTGGTAGGGAAAATGATGGAATCACTTCTGAAGGAAAGAACTGTTGAGTACCTAGAAGCCAGTAGGGCACAGGACTCAAGGCAGCATGGATTCACAGCGGGAAGGTCATGTCAGATGAATCTAATCGATTTCTTTGACTGGGTGACCAAAGTAGTAGACCAGGGAGGGGCTGTGGACATAGCCTACCTAGACTTTAGCAAGGCATTTGACACGGTCCCACACAAAAATTAATAAACAAATTAGCCAGCCTGGGAGTGGGTCCCAAGGTGGTAGCCTGGGTAAAGCATTGGCTGGACAACAGGACGCAGAGGGTAATAGTAAACGGAGTCCACAGAGAAGAAAGGGGGATTACTAGTGGGGTACCGCAGGGTTCAGTACAGGGTCTGGTCCTTTTTAATGGCTGTATAAGTGACATTGCAGAGGGACAGGAAGGAAAAGTATGTCGTTTTGCAGATGATACAAAGATCTGCAACAGGACTGATACACAAGGTGGGGTGGAAAGGATGAGAAGGGACTTGGCAAGGCTGGAGGAATGGTCAAATGTATAGCAGCTTAGATTCAATGCAAAGAAGTGCAAAGTAATGCGCCTGGAAAACAAAAACCCAGGGGAAGAGTACACAGTGGGGGGTGAGATATTGACAACAACAAAAATGGAAAGGGACCTGGGGGTAGTCATATCAGATGACCTAAAGGTGGACAAGCAATGTGAGAGGGCAGCAAGGAGGGCTGGGGGATACTCGGATACATAGGGAGAGCCATCACCAGTAGGAAACAGGAAGTCGTTATCCCTCTGTACAGACAGTTGGTGAGACCCCATCTGGAGTACTGCATGCAGTTCTGGAGACACCATCTCCGCAAAGACATAGGCGGGGTGGAGGCTGTCCAGAGGAGGGCAACCAAAATAGTGCAGGGTCTGCACCAGAAGACATATGAAGAGAGACTACAGGAGCTTAATATGTATACCCTTGAGGAAAGGAGGGAGAGGGGGGACATGATAGAAACTTTCAAGTACCTTAAGGGAATTAACAAAGTCCAAGAAGGTAGCATCTTCCAGAAAAAGAGATGTGCAAGAACAAGGGGGCACAATTTGAAGATAGAGGGGATGGCTCAGAGGTAATGTGAGGAAGTATTTTTTCACAGAGAGGGTTGTGAATGCATGCAACAGCCTTCCTGAGGAGGTCGTGGAGTCAAAAACAGTGGGGGAGTTCAAGAATGCATGGACAGACATAAGGCAATTCTAGAGGGGGGGGTAGGAGGAAGTAGGCTGTTGGTTAACTAGGATCTGCAGCTTATCCATTAGGTAGGGAAATGGGCAGACTAGGTGGGCCAAGCGGTCCTTATCTGCCATCAAATTCTATATTTCTAGTTGCTAATGAAACCCCTTAATAAATAAAAAATAATGAATACCTTTCCCCAATGTGGTCTTATTAAACCCTTTCCTTACACATAACAATTAGTATATTAAAAGCATCACATGCTGGGGGTTGGGGGCTACACAATTTTCTGGACCATCTAACACTGACAAAACTCACTATTCCCCCCTCTACCCAACATGACTGGAAACCACTGTCATTAATATCTCTTTAATTTGTTTGATGTTAATTGCAGGCTATGTGCCAAATCTTTCCACGAAATAAAATAAAGGAAGCATTTTCATTCATTATGGGAATGCTGACAGTTCCCAAAATGACTGTGATGGATGTAAACCATTTGGCTATGGAAGAGATAAGGGGACCAGGTGCTGTTCACATTGTGGTCTATGTACTATGAGACATGTACCTGGTCCGCACAGCTCCAAACCCTAAGACAAGCACATGAAGCAATGCACTCACTACAGTCGGCCACCGCAGGGCACCTGTTTTGGGCCCTCCCCCCAGCACACTGGTTGGGAGGGGGAATGGCAGGCGCATTGTGGACTGGTGGTGGATCTCCTCCGTGCAGAGTAGAGGACGGTGGGACAGTGCCAGCCCTGAAATTTACAACTGTCAGGTGAGTGTCCGAATGGCTGACTCAGTCTCCTCTGCCTGCCCAGAAAGATGAGGCAGCAGGCTGCAGCTGGTGAGTGTACAAGGTTGGGGGCATGCACTGGCTATGGCAGGGTGCCTGCCACATAGCCTGCATCCCCCCTCACCCAACACTTCATGCCCTTGTGAATGCCCCCTTGGACATACCCCTGGACCATCCATGTGCATAGCTGTGTGAATGGTCGGGGATCAAGCACAGAAGGGGCACGCGCCCCTTTACTGCAGCACGCCAATGAACAGCTGTCAATCACAGGGTTGCCTACATGTCATGCATGCATGCCACGTAGGTATTTTTATATTTTGTGCATAGGGCCCCTTATGACAGAGTAACATAAGACATGTCAATTTGGTTTTTTCACTATGTGCGTAACTTTATAAACAGATTTAAGAGTTTTAATGAACAACAAGATCCGATTTGTGTTGTGTCACCAAACTCTGTTTTCCAAGTTCTTTTTAGCATAAAGGTACAGCCACAGATCTGAGTTCATAAACGTAACAGCAGTAGTACCTGATTGCTCTGGGGCTTCTAAAGCAGGCACTGTAACATGGTACAGACAGGAAGCAATTACTGAGCTCAGCCGTGTCTGCACCACCAGCTGCTTTTTAATCTACTTTATCCTTTAAGGGTGCTGCCTGCCTGTCCTCTATCCCCCTGAATGACTCCCACCCCAACACTGCAGGCCAGCTCCATTTGGGATCCAAATCCATGTCTCCAGGTACAGTACCAGTTCTGCTCTGTAACCACTGGCCAAACTGCCTACGCACAAGTGATCCTCACTTAACTACTCTGTAATCTCTCTCCCTCTCTGTGCTCTTTGGATCTCCCTGTTCACTGAAAACAGTAGCAACATCCACTTTCATCTCTCTTCTGGATTGTTCAACATTTTGGGATACAGCTTTTATGAAAGGTACGAACTAAAACCAAATTCTGCTGTTTTACTCATCCTTTAGCTATAGCTCCATTGCTCATCCCTTCGATTGCCAAGTCTCCACCAGGGCTTTTCCTTCCTTCAGTACTGAAAGTAGGGACTTGCAAAAGTGCTTTTGGGCCACTGGGGTACAGTAATGTCTGGGCAACCAACTCTCTAAGGCAGCACTTTGTTGCACTTATTCTGTGGCTTCACGAATGTGAATTAACCAGCTAGTTCACAGAAGCCTGCCATTCACTGCCGACCCTCCCTGGTGGTGCACAGGAAGTATCACCAGGCTGATAAGCAGGAGACCACAGGTTTGAATCCAGGCAGTAGAAGTCCTTGTTTTCATCTCTTTAGCAAGAGATGCAGTTTAAATCCTTACAGGGACATGCACGACAGTGTGTTAGAACAGTAAATACAGCATATAAGAAAAATAACTTAGTTGTGAGAAAAAAATTAGTGTAACGGTAAAGTCCAACCATTCCTTCTACAGGCAGTGGGGGGCAAACTTTCATGCTCCTTCCAGCCTTTTGTCACCTTTTCTCTGTTTGCAACTCTTCCCACTTTCCTGTACTGATGCTGCCTTGCTACACCCAACAATGGGGGGTGTTGGTAATGTCATGCAGTTACTCACAATTATAAACCCACCCCAATTCCTCACAAAAAGGGGGCATTCAAGGAGCAGGGCAAGTGACTCCCTCCCCCTGGATGTTCTGCAGTGCTCATCCTATAACCAGGCATTTTGCCATGCCTTTAAATCTCTTACTTTGCACATGGGCAATATTCTGTTCAATTGTAATGTACAGTCCATACAGTCCAGGCAGTTTTAAACGTCAGTTGCTGCCCGCTGTTGAGGAGCTCAGCGTGTGCATTCACCGCTGGGAGAACCTCTCTGAAGACAAGTCCGCTCGCTGTGATTGACACAGAATGCTGCTTTGCTGCTGACTTTTTCCAGGTAACAAGCCAGCTGCAGGTGAACTGTAAGAGGAACAACTGCTGTGTTCACCACAATACCTCAGGAATGAAGAGGCGAATGACACAATTCAAAATTGTTAAAGATGTATGCAGTACAATTGTGTTCTGCTGTCAACAAAGATGGTTTTACTAATGGCTGGAACCCCTTTGTTAGTAACACAGAGGCTGTTACTGTAGAAAATACTTCTCAGTAATCCCACTTTGGAAGAGTACTCCTCATTTAACAACCAAAAACCACTCCCTCAAACCCACCTGGATAAGATGTTAATCCACACTGTGCACAGAGATTTTAAAGGAGAAATTCATAACAATCCCTGTTACTTAAATAATAGCAAACTTTATCAACAGGAAAGACACTCATTTCCAGAAAACAGCTTCTGCGTCCATGATTTAAACTTGCGTCTCAGTTTTGTCCCTTCATCCCATGTTTTGAGGGCCAGCACCCCCTTTAAAATGGAAAGAACAAATACATTAACTTTATTGGTCAAGACCTTTTGCTTAACCTACCATTCCATTAAAACACTAGTGCTGCACAATCAGGTCTCCAGTCTCCTTTTCTGCCCACAAAACCAGTTTTCACACCAAATCCATTTTATGAATGCGTTAATACTCTTCAGGGTATACATTAAAGCATTTGTGATGCATTTCCCAGGGGTGTAAGGACACTCGGCCATCAGTCTTGTGCCTCACAAAACCTTGGGGCTTGCATCACAATTGCTTTAATGTACACCCTGCCGTGTATTACTGATTATATGTATGGATGATAAAAATAAGAGGCACACTCCACAACCCAAGGGATAGAACTACCACAGGCTAGCTGCAGGGTCTGCATAGCCAGATGTAGACAGCCATCTGGCTTGTGAACCTGATGAACTGTTCTTCTATGCTCTACATAGAACATTGTTTCAGGAACCATTTTTTCAGTGCTTTACTAGTACTGCACAATCAGGTCTCCAGTCTCCTTTTCTGCCCCACAAAACCAGTTTTCACACCAAATCCATTTTATGAATGCATTAATACTCTTCAGGGTGTGCATTAAGGCATTTGTGATGCACTTCCCAGGGGTGCAAGGACACTCAGCCTTCAGTCTTGTGCCTTACAAAACCCTAGGGCTTGCATTACAATTGCTTTAACGTACACCCTGTAATGTATTACTGATTATATGTATGGATGATGAAAAATGAAGAGTCGCCCCACAACCTGAGGGATAGAGCTACCACAGGCTATCTACAGGGTCTGCATAGCCAGATGTAGCGAGCCATCTGGCTTGTGAAATTGATCAACTATTCTTCTATGCTCTACATAGAACATTCTTTCAGGAACCATTTTTTCAGTGCTTCAGGGCACCTGAAAGCATCATGAATGCTGTTAAACTGAGCAAAGCACGTACCTGTAGGTTTATAACAGATGGCAATTAAACATGGACTGCTTACTGATAGGCTTCAAAGGTGGCATCCATACAGAACTGTTGGCAGGTCACCATGCTCAAAATTCCATATGGCGGAAGCTAGCCAACTTAATTGTTTGTCACTCAGATGGCACTGTGACTCAATGCGGTAGTGTGCCAAGCTGCTGATGCTGACACTACATCTACAGTACAGGCTTTTTGATCCCATCCCATCATTTTGGCTAGGCAGCAATAACACAGCTATACAGAGAATTTCTACATCCTAGCATGCCAGATGCAGTGGGGCTGTGATGGAAGAAACAATGATTGAATTGTTGGGAAAAGGATACAGAAAAAGAAGCAGGAAGCAAACTTAACACAGTTACTATAATCAAAGGCTCAAGCCCTCGCTGCTGGCCCATGTGCCTAGTACTGGTTAATTTTTCAGTACAGAAAGGCTTCTCATGTTGCTCCAGGCCAGTGGTTACCAGCTGATGTCACTGTCAGCTGTGGTCACAGAGGCACCTTAAAGAGCTCCTGACACCGCTGTGACAATTTTGAATAAGCATTTGTCAATGCCGAATGTTGTCTCGCTGACATTGGCATTGGCAGTGCAGGAGTTAGAGATGCATAATAGGAATGGCAGTGAAGTATTGAACTGATGCCACCCCCACCCCCACCCTGCAGAGACTGACCGGCGTTGGAGTGTGCCTTTGGGTCGTCAGCTGTAATGCTCATGCCATTTTACCTCACCCTACCCTGCAGACACTGACAAGTGTTGTGGTGTGCTTTGGCTTCTTTGGGTCTTATGCTTACCCCATTCCATAAGGAAATACACTGAGATGGGTGCAGAATAGGAGAATGGGGTGAACTTTGGCCCAAGCACTCCAAGGCACACCTTGATGCCTGTCACTGGCTGCAGGGTGGGTGGGGTGTGGAATGGCGTGAGCATTACAGCTGATGATCCCAAGTCACACCCCTGATGCCTGTCAGTCTCTACAGAGTGTTACAGTTGGAAACCCTAACGCCATAGGTGTTTGTTGGTATTTTCACTCCATATTATCAACATGGGCTTTTTGTGACCCCACCTCATGAACAGCGGCACTATCAGTTTGTTAGCCAAAAGGTGGTTTTGCACAGCAACTGTGCCATTTGGTGCCACAGGTATGGAAACACATTTTGGGCAGGATGTGAAAAATGACAAGTGTATTGTTCATGAGGAGTTGTAAAAAAATGGCAACGTTGAAAATCTGGAGTGAAAATATAAAAAAATGGTGAAGTCATGAGCATGCATAGAAACTGCGCAACACATGTCTCTGTAATCCAATTATTTGGGGGATATTTTTAACCACATTTTCAACATAGTCATTTTGAGACCTCCCCTCATGAACAGTGGCACTGTGATTTTGTTAATCTGTCCCAAAAGTTGATCTCCCACAGCAACCATGCCATTGTGTGCCACAGGTGAGAAAACACATTTTGGGCAGGATGTGAAAAATGACAGCTGTACTGTTCATAAGGAGGTGTGAAAAAATGCCAGTGTTGAAAATCTGGCATGAAAATATTGCAAATTTGCGAAGTTACAAGGGTGCGTGGAAACTGCACAATGCATGCTTGTAACACAGTCATTTTATGGACTTTCATCACCGAATTTTCAACATAGGCATTTTAGAACCTCTGCTCATGAACAGTGTCACTGTCATTTTCTTAATCTGCCCCTAAAATGGATTTCCCACAGTGACCGTGCTATTCTGCACTGAAAGTGTGAAAACACATTTTGGCCAGGATATGTAAAATGACAGCAGTACTGTTCATAAGGAGGTGTGGAAAAATGCCAATGTTGAAAATCTGGAGTGAAAATGTCACAAATTCACGAAGTTACGAGTGTGCGTGGAAACTGCGCAACCCACGCTTGTAAAACAGTAATTTTTTTGGATTTTTTCACCAAATTTGCAACATAAGCTTTTGAGAGCCCACCTCATTATCAGTGGTACTGTCGTTTCATTAATCGGTACCAAAAGGTGATTCTGGGTAGTGACAGTGAAATCACCTTTCATGACCGAATAATGCCATGACAGTGACTGAATTCATGAGGACGGGTCTCAATAACCCCATGTTGAAAATGTGGTGCCAAAATTCCCCAAAATGCCCGAGATATGCACCAAAGTTGAAAAAACCCTATTTATGCCATTATACAGCTTACCAGCATTTCTTCAGTTCGCAGTCAGCTTTGAAGAGTGCAGACGTGTTGCCGGTCCCCCGAAGATCATCGTGCGGGGCTCCTGAGGTAAGTATGGGGTGAGGAGGTGTGGGGAGGCAGGGCACGCTGAGGGTGGGCACAGGTGGAGGGAGGGGGCAGGAGAGACCGCGAGGGACCATTTTCTTATTTTACAGGGGGAAAAAAAGACGAGGGTCGTTTTTTTTTTTTTCATGTGTTGCTTGGTACACTGGGGTGGGCTCCCAGTGTACCACCTGCTTACGAGGAGGGACCGCAGCCAACAGGTATTGGGCCCCCCGTCGGTGCAGAAAGGGGGGGTCACATGATGCTGAGGGGTACTGGGCACCCCCTCAGCACACAGCACAAATCGGAAGGTGGGTGGGGACATTATGCTGACGGGGAGTGGGCTCCCCCATCAGCAAACTGAACTAGGCAGGGGGGGGACTGAAGCTGACAGGGATTGGGCCCCCCATCAGCAAAAAAAGACTGTTGGGGGTGCATGATGCTGAGGGGGATTGGGCACCCCCTCGGCACACAACTGGAATGGGAGGGGGGCATTATGCCGATGGGGAGTGGGCTCCCCCGTCGGCAAATGAAGTGGGTCGGGGCATGCCGACAGGGGGATTGGGCACCCCTGAAGTTGGCATTGTGCACGGCAGCACTCAGTGCTGCCATGTTTACTGGAAAACTTCTCCAGGAAAGGCACGTCAGGAGGTGTGTTATTGTGCCGCTGCATGATGAGCTTGCCTCTCATGGCAGCGGCACTTTTGTTAGATGTGGTGGCCACTTTACGTGCTGCTGGTGTCAGAGCCTGCGTGCTGGCTTATTGGAGAATGAGGGACGCACCTACTGATGCATGTCCTGTATTCGCCCACGGTGACTGCACCTCCAAATCTGCTACTACCACAAGATGTTGGCTGGCGCGCACTCGTGAGCCAACATAAATACTGGGATATTTAGACACAAATTAGCTTACATTTAATAATTTTTTTTCTGTAATTCTCACCTTTACTTCTTTATTACTATGGATATTTGCATGTAAACAGGATTGCTGCCCTATCTGCTTAGGCTGCTAGCCTACACCTGACATCACAGTTCTATTTATGACATCACAATCCGTTGCTATGGAAATAATTATGGTGCCATAAACAGGGGATTTTGATGTCAGGTGTAGGCAAGCAGAAAGAGCAGATAAAGCCTAAGGGACAGTAATCCTCTTTCATATTACTGGAATCGGTAATAAAGAAGAAAGGGATATATTTATAGAAAATATATGAAATATAAACTGAATTTTGTCTAAATCTCGTATCTTTTTCAAGTTTTTTCTAATACTGTCAGGGGCTCCTTAAAAGGAAAATGCGGTGATATGGGGGAAGCATTCTGCTACCCATTTCTTAAGTTCTGCTCTAGTCAGAGGACAGTACTGAGGTGTTAGGAATGAGATGAGAAAAGCAGCTGTGAGACACCTGAGGAACAAGCAACAGGAGTACTCGGCATGCAACAAGGTAGCAGGCTACACTGCTGGCAGGGGTGGAGATGCGACATTGCATTCTGGGATTGCACAGCAAAAAAATACATATTTGCTGTGAAATTCCAGAATGTGTTTAATAAATATATATATATATATATATATATATATATATGTATACACACACATAGAGAGAGAGAGAGAGAGATGCATATTTGCTGCGAAATTCCAGAATGTGTTGCAAATATATATATGTACTTATGCAATGGCCTGATTCACAATATGTAACTTTCCTTATCTTCAGTGTGTAGGGACAGGACCAGAACTCTCGAGTATACTAAAGGTATGCATATGCAGTTTGGAACCAGGAGCAGAGACCTTTTTCATTCAATGGCAATATTGTTTTTGTTACACTAGGGAAGTAAAAAAAAAAAAAATAGAAATAATCTGACAGAAGGTTAGTTTAAATTCAGCTCAAACGTCCTATTTACAGCACTAAGCCCCCACAGGAAAGCCATTACATAAACAACACTATCATTAATGCTCTTGCTAGGGGTCAATTAGTATGCCATTAGACACACTTCAGGAAGTTAATGTCTTTATAAACAACATCTGCACTACTCCAATATTACAATACTAACTGGTTTCTTGTAAGCATTTGAAAGCTCGGAACAAAACAAACAGTGCCATGATTGTCAGAATACTCCAAAGAGCACTGATGCAAGACCACAGTAGCTGTGTTGCGAAGAGCTTGTGTTCCCTCTTTTCTGAATCTGACCAATGGCACAAGTTATGAACTCTACAGCAGATCAGACGTGTTCCATAAAATTTGAAAAGAAGAGCTAGAGCGAGGTGTCTTTGGAATGCCATTAATCATGCAAGTCGGTATAGTACAATAACACTTGTTCACTAACATCATGCAAAACAAGTTCATCACAACCCCCCCAATACAAAAAAAAAAAAAAAACATGAGACAGAAGCTCATGATGTCTCCTGAAGTGACCTGGAGTGTAAAACCACTCCTCCAGTTTTTCACAAGAAGCTTCTCTGGCCGGGCTCAAGCTGT
Source organism: Neoceratodus forsteri (assembly GCA_016271365.2). Classification (NCBI taxonomy): domain Eukaryota; kingdom Metazoa; phylum Chordata; order Ceratodontiformes; family Ceratodontidae; genus Neoceratodus; species Neoceratodus forsteri. Next base: position 622,017,396 of record CM057456.1, on the reverse strand, counting down.
TCCAAAGATCAAATTCCACAAAGGCAGAGGCTACCAGAGTCTAACATGCCTATCCCACTGCCTCCTGGGATGGGGTTGTTTCATGTTCTACTGCTGGTAGAACTCATTCGCTCCAGGCTTCCCATGCTTTTCTTGCTTTCTTCTGATCCAGTGCATGATGGGAATGGAGGAAGGGCACTGGGCATTGGGAAACTTTGTGCTGCAAGCCTGAAAATGGCTCATAATCGTGTTCCTAAAGCCACAGGTGAGTATGGATAGTCACTGTATGCTGGCCTTGGCTTGAGAGCGGCCAGACACAAACTAATACTCATCATAGCTGTTGAAGTCCGTGAAGTAGGTGTTGGAGTAGGTCTTTGCACTAAGCTGCGGGTTGAAATACTTGTTGCGTTCTTCAAGGATCAGGTTATTTTTGTTAAATGCCTGAAAAGAATTAAAAATATAATGTACATTACCTCAGTCAACCAAAGCCTAGATTTATTTTGAGATTAATAGTCATGCAAAAGCTTGTGGGATGTTTTATGATAGCTGTTTTTGTACAGCCACTGATGCTGCTGGAAAACCTTGGAAAACAGAATATTTGGGCCATAATTCAGCATATATCTCGTGTATTGCCCTTGCTACCTAAACACTACTTTTACCAGGCACACTGTTCCTGAAACCCTCCCATGAAAGTATAGCACAGCAGGAGAGATGCTGAATAATATAAATATTTACCTTAAAATGTGGACTTTTAATACATTTTTGGTGAGTTTTTTCCCTCTGCCAAAACCAGGAAGTATTTTAACACCACCGTACTGATCGGGCCCGACTGCTGCTGGGAACATGTAGTGCGATGATGTAATCTTGGCAAGGCATCTCATCCCCAGTATGCAATCCCTATGGAGCCTTATATATTATGTATAACAGTGGTGCTATATGTGTATCTTGTCATCGTTATCATTATTTAACTTGTACATATAAGTTAAATAATGATAAAAAGGACAAGGTACACATGTTGCACTAATGTTACATATAAGATATATAAGGCTCCAAAGGAATTGCATACTGGGGATGAGATGCCTCACTAAGATTACAACATTATGCTGCACGTTCCCAGCAGCCTTAGGCTCCTATTGGTGTGGTGGTCTTAAAATGCTTCCTGGTTTCGACGGACTGAAAAAAACTTGCCAAAAATTTATTAAAGTACACGTTTGAAGGTAATTATTTATATTTTTCAGCACCTCTCCCATTCTGCTATACTGCGACAGAAGGGTTTCCGGAACAGTGGACCCAGTAAAGTAGTGTTTAGGTATCCTTTAAAAATATCTGCAAGAAAGCAAGGTCTGTGCTCTTTGAACATAATCTTCTCCTGCAGCTTGCCTACTTGTGATGTCATATACCCTGATCCACCATGAAGCCAGGTTCTGACTTGAGGAGCCCCAAACCCAGATGTCCTATTGCACTGCACAACATCCAAAGCCCCCCCCACACCATCCCCATTTCATGAGTGTGGAGCTTCACAAATGGTTGTGAGAATTCTAAGTGAGCAGAGCTGGGTCAGACACAGGGCATCCCATCCAATGGGCAGGTAATTTGTAGAGTGGATCCCCTGTTCTGTGTGAAGCAGGGGACTGAGGGATAGGGCATTTATCCTAGGATTGATATATCCCTGTACAGTACCACATAGTTTTAAAAACAAAAATGAAATGGGTCAGCGTACCCCCTGCCCTCTATGCCTTGTGGAAGGCTAGATCATTTGCTAGGGTAATCCTTTTGGGAGCTCTGGAGTCAGTGTTTGCCAGGGTGAGTGGGTGTATAGGCCCTCCTGCCTACTCTGCAGTGTGCAAGTGGAGACCATGGCACAGTGCAGCCACACCCTTCAGGGATCCCCGACCGCCCTTGTAGCGCCACGGATTGGGTTGCTCAGCCCTCATTGTTGGGGGCAGGGCTACATATAATTTTGGATATATGGACACTTCCTCATGTGCAGAGAGCGGCCTCTATATTTCAGGAGCCACCCGCAGCAGCCGTAGCTCAGACCCATAAGTCTCTGGTTTAGAGATCACAGTCTGGACTTTGGACTGATCATGATGTAAGTAGCTGAAGATTTTTCTCACTGCAGACAAAGAGCAGAAAAGATGATGTTCAATGCCAATGATGAAGCAGTGCTCCCCCCTTTGCACACAAACATACACTCTACAGTGCTAAGCCCATTAATGTAAGATATGTCTTACTTTTTTAATTGTTGTATTGAAATTCAGCCATTTTTAATGGTTGCAATCAAATCACCATGGATTGATTATTGTTTATTATATTCATAGAAGCTTTTATATGTAGAATATAGACGTCATTCCCTCATCAGCTGAAATCAACCACATAAGGCATCAAAGTGATATCAGAGGTCCAAAAGTCCAACACTACTGACTTCTGACATCACTTTAGAACAGTCAGTAAAGTATACTGAGCCTTCTGAAACTGTGGCAGCTTCCTCATCATTCTAGGTGTTCCAGGTGTGGGGGGATTACTGGATGGTGGAGGTTAAATGAAAACAGTCAATGACAATCAAAGGCAGTATCAAAAGCTACAGGACATTTCAAATATATACTACAAATAAAATATTCAACTTTTATTTTCACAAAATTATATACAAAAAAGCGTAGAACCGTGGGTGGAGGGTTCAAGATAAAAATAACATTAAGAAACTGTACATAAGCAACTGGGGCACCAGGAAGGCCAGGAGGAGAGCAACTGGGAAGAAGCGGAGGCAGGGTAGAAATCAGGGGAGGTGACTGTGGAAAGTAGGATGAAGGGGAGGCTACTTACAGTTGTAGGTGTGTGAGGAGAATTAGCAGATGAAAGACTTAAAGGAGGCTAGCCCGGTGGAGGGCTGAGGTGCTCTGTGCCTTACATTGTCCTACGCCAATGACCTGGGTTCGGGAACAAGCTCAGGCCCCCAGGTGTCAGCCAGGGAGAGAGAGGATTGAGCACCCAGAGGACAGCTCTCGTCTCCTCTCCTCTCCTCTCCCAGGGTACAGTGGCTCACTATCTCAGCCCTTGGCTTCCCGCAGGTGAAGGACTGGGGGGTAGCACTGGCAGTTCAAGTGACAAGAAAGCGAGGGGCTGCAATCCTGACAGCATGTGCCCCACCATGCACATGCCTTCCATGTGCCATGGCTAGGGAGTGAAGGGGAAAAGGGTTGGTGTGGGCAAAATGAGACCCTGCCTGCCTTCCTCCACCTTGCACCATCAGCAGGTTGCCTTCCCCATCTGGATGTGTGTCTCCAGGTAAGGGGAGGATGGCCCTGGCCCTCCCCTTCCCTGCCACTGGTAGAGGGGGGTCCATTGGGGATCTCTGGCATGGTGAATAGTGTGGCAGATGCCGGGTGAGAGGGGATGGGAACAGGGCTGAGAGCTGCCCAAACCAACCACAGGAGAAGAACTTCTGTGGCAAAAAAAGAAAGGCTTAAAAGAGAGGGGGTAGTAGCAGTAGGAGTAGGAGTAGTGGATGGCAGGGCTGAAGTTGCTCTAAAAGATTAAATTCCAATAAATAAATGAATAAGAAACAATTGCCTACCTGCCTAAACACCAATGTTAGGGCACTTGTAATAAAAGTGGAAAAGCTGAGTCAGATATTGCATTCACATGGAGTACAGACAGGCAACTAGTATTGCATTCCAAATGTTTGTACTATCCCGGGTCATACCTGAAAACAGGCAGTTTCTGTCTAGTATACCTACCAAGTTAACAAAAACTAAATAAATAAATAAACTAGAGTATAAGGGAGACATGGCACCAGGAGCATGTTCCCTCTGAGATAAAGTACAGTATGTGTTTAACATTAAGTTAAAACATAAGGACCACATGAGCAGAAATGCAGGGGGATTGCTTCTATTCCAGTGCTAAGATCCTCTATAAAAAGACTGATGGACTTAAAAAGTGGTCAGTGAGAAGTGAAGAGGATTGAAATTTGATAGAAAAGGAAGCAACTGGGGCTAGATTCACAAAAGAGCAGAAATACCCACAAAGCTGCGGGAAAAACACGCCACAAGTGGGTTGTCACTTGCGGATTGGCGGGTTGCTGAAGTTTTCCCACAGCTGCAGGTATTCACAAAGGTGGAGCCGGATTATGACTGTGACACTTGACCATCTGGTTATGATTATTGTATGATAATTGTAATATAAAAATATAGTATGTGATTGTCTCACATAAGACAGCCTGCGCTTCCATGGGTGCCCCCTACAACCAGGTTTCACTGAAGCTACAGGATATAGTGACCTGAAACCAGGAGGTAATTAAAAGACCAGAAAGACTTAATTAAGGTTCTCCTGTTTTTCTGTCTTAATTAGAACTGACCCAGCTACCAGGATATAAGGCTCGTAAAGTTTTATGATTCCTATAGGAAGAACATTTTATAGCAACCTGGTGCTAAAGTTGTAAAACCCTTTGATATGCCTTGGGAATAGGAACTACACCAGATCAAAGAGAAAATGTTTCATTAAGGAGTCATATTTAGGAAGTGAAGTTTTTGCTGAAGTCACCTTATTTAATATACCTCCTGATAGGACATCCTGTTTGTATTTTTTTATATTCTAAAAGGAGGAGCTAGATGACTCACAGAAGGGGTGTGGAGAGACACAGTTTAAACTATACTGTGTCTGAACTGTTTAGAGTTATACCATTTTGGGACTGTAGAGACACACAGCTCTGATAAGCACTTAAAGAGGTAATACATTAGATAGAAAAGATCTAAACTGTATGTTGGTAGGAGTTTGTAGTTTTCTTTTCTTTTAAGTGATTGTATGCTCTTTGATATTTTGTTCTGTGTTTACATTTTTAATATTTTTATCATCTTTAGTAAAATCTTTATTTGAAAGATACTGCCTGGGTCAGCCAGTTCTTTTTGGTATGTGATGTATAGAGGGTTAAGACTGACAAAAACTGTTCAAAAGCTTGATGGTGTTACCAAACTGGGAAAAGGTAAGAATATACCTATGGTATTTTACAGAGTTTTAAGGGTTAATTTTGGAAGCCTGGCTTGGTGTCCCTGGCGAAAGATTGTACCGCAATCCCTGAAGAGGGTATGTATCTGAGCCTGTACATTGGGTACACTAGCATAAGGTTCGCAGTTTGAATCCCCCCAGAACTTGAGACTAAAGGTGATTTGAACCCAAAAGCAGACAGGAGGGTTACCCAGTCAGTTACTTGTTCACATTACTGCACTTGGAGCTTGGCACTGTGGGAGCAGAGGGCCTGACCTGCTGAGTGAGTTTGTGACAATGACCAGTTCCACAATATATGGCAGCTTGTAGGTGGTGTTGCCATAGAAATCCCTGCAGGTGCGGAAAACTGTTATGGCCGTCTGAAACAGCCATAACATCTGCCTCAAGTGCTGCGCTCTGAATTCAGGTCTCCACAGCTGTGGGGATTTCAGTCTGCAAATGGAGTTGCAGCATGGGACTTAGTCCCAGGATCATTTGTGAATCTAGCCCCCGGGTGTTTAGAGCCACTAATTGAGAGTATAGTCCATCACCCTGCACTTGGGGGTAAACAATCCATTTTAGATTACCTTGTTATTGGCAATTGTCTGCCTTTATCATTTTAAGGTAGAACACTTCCTTAGTGGGAAAGATAATGTATGGGCAGCCATACACAGACAAGTCTCTGTGTTCATCTCGAGTGTTCAGTCACAACCAGGGACCCTCTCGAGCTTCAGTCTCGAGGTTCCTGTTTGCCATAAAAAACTCTTGATGGAAACACAGGCTTGCTGTGTATGGCTGCCCATACACTATCCTCTATGTTATGATTATATCAATTGATACAGTTGTTTTGATGTCATCATTTCATAAACTGATGACATCACGATGCTAGTATTACAAGATCAAACTTTCAGAAAAACCTTGTGCCATGCCCAAGGTTACTTTAACTATCGCTTACATTAAAAGCCAACAACACCCACTTACTTCACTTCAAATATCCTAAAAAAAATCTCATATCCATATATTACATAAAATAACAAATAGGAAACTATGTATTACTTGGCTAAATACCATCTTGCTTCACTCTTGGATTCTCATGTCACCAGAATCTCTCAATGTATTATAGCCTCATAATGCATAACTACCAATCTACTGTTCTATTTTGTAAATTACTCAAGTTGAGTAGAGTGATTCATGATTTACTTTCTTTTTTAACTTGAAAAAGAGTACAGACACAGAGAACCTGATAACAGATAAAGTCATGGTGGCCATTCAGTCTGCCCAAACTTGTCTAATTTTGGGACTATGCTCCAATCAGTCCTCCCTGCTTCCCTGTCCTCTCCAGTCTGCCCCTTCACTGTTTCAGCCCCAATGACTTCCTCTGGAAGTTTGTTCCAGTCTGTCACTGTCACCACTCTGTGTAAAAAAAAGTTCTTCCTGACGTCCTCCTTGAACTCTCCCTAACTGCCTGCCCTGCCAGTTTCAGGAGCTTCTGTCCACCTTGTTAATTCCATGGATGTACTTGAAAGTCTCAATCATGTCACCCTGTCACCCCTCGTTTTCCTGTCCTTCAGTGTTAAGATCTACGCACACTCCTCAAAGGGCCTACCCTGTTGCCCCTGTATCACTTTGGTGGCTCATCTCCACACCACCTGTAACCTGTCCCTGTCCTTCCTCATGTCTGAAGTGCTCTTCTGCCCATCGCTGAAGCGAATCATCCCACTGTAACATTCCTACATGAGACAACAGCTGTAGGTATGCAGGACAAGTGGCACTGTGGGTCTGATTGCTGATTGAAATAAGGTAAGTAATGCATAATACATACATACATTGACACCGACAGCAGAAAAAGGCTCTTGGTCAATCCAGTCTGCCTAGCCTACCTAACTATTCTGCCTTGCCCCAGTGGCTGTCCTCCCCTTTTTTGATGGCCCCCTTTTTTAACTAAACTCATCTGCCTGTCCCATCCTTGCTTGAAGCTGCTGATTGATTTGACCTGCACAACTTTGGTAGCTTATTCCACTTGTCCACCACCCTTTCTATGAAAAACTGCTTCTGGACAGCCTTTTTGGATCTACCCCTGCCAGTGTTAGTGAATTAATTCTTGTCCCTGTGCTTGAACTCTAGAAGAATATTTCTTTAACGTCTAATTTATTCATCCCATGCAAGTACTTGTACGTCTTAATCCTGTTACCAATTCCACTCCTTTTTTACAGGGTGTATATATTTAAGTCCTGCAGCCTCTCCTTGTACGTCAAACCTGCAAGGCCATGCACCATCTTAGCTGTCCTGCCTCCACCTTGTTGCAGTTGTTCCTCAGGCGTAGGCACCAGTACCTTGTGCTATATTCCAGGTGCAGCTGCAAAAGTGGCCTGTACAGAGGGAGGATAACCTCCCACCTTTTACTGCTTATCCCCTTCCCTATGCATCCCAGCATTCTGTTTGCTTTGCTCACTGCCCTGTTTCAGTGTGCAGACATTTTTAGGGTCTCCAATATCATCACCCCTAAATACTTTTCTTCTGGAGCCCTATCCTACACCACCCCTCTCATTTTGTATTGCACCCTTGGGTTCCTTTTCCCGTGTGCATTACTTTACATTTGTTAGCGTTAAAGTTCAGCTGCTAAATCTTGGACCACTTATCCAACCTGCCGAGATCCTCCCTTAGTCCCCTTCTCCCTTCCTCCATGTCTACCCTTGCACAGATCTTTGTGTCATCTGCAGAGAGGCATTACCCCTGATACCTTCACGTATGTCACAGATGAAAATACTAAAGAGGTCCGCTCTGAGTACTGACCCCTGATGTACGCTGCTGGTCACTTCCCTCATCTCAGAAAACTCTCCATTGATTGACACCCTCTGTGTTCTACCCCTCGGTCAGCTCTCTACACAATTTACCATCTTTTTCTATACCTCAAGGTCCCTAATCTTTTTGACCAGCCTCCTGTGGGGAACTGAGTTAAAGGCCTTGCTGAAGTCAAGGTATACTATATCAGTTACCTACTCCGAGTCTACTGTTGTGGTAACCCATTTAAAAAACTCGACCAGATTCATCATCTGGCAAGATGTTCCCCTGGTGAATCCATGCTGTCTGGTATCCTGCAGCCCATTCCCATCTAGGAAGCCCACCAGTCCTTCCTTAGTAGAGACTCCATGATGTTCTCCACTATACAGGTCATGCTGACTGGGCTATAGTTCCCTGGCTCATCCCTTTTCCCACTCCTGTGTAGCAGACCCACTTCCACGGTACTCTAGGCCCTAAGGACCACCCCAGTGACTAGGGAGCGACTGAAATGTCTGCTAGTGGCCCTGCCATAACCTCTGCTAACTCCCTTAGCATCCTTGGGTGTAAGCTGTGTGGTCCCAAGAATTTAGCTACTTTCAACCCTGCTAGCTTTTCCAACATCCTTTTCTCTGTTATCTGGACTTCTGTCTCAGCATCTTTACTCCCTTCCTTCCTAACTCCACAATCTGCCAGAGGCCCAGCCTTCTGCTTAGTAAATACAGAATAAAAAAAAAATGTTCAGTATCTCTGCCTTCCCCTTATCCCCCTCCACTCACCACTCATTGCTCTTAAGTTTCACTATACCCTCTCTGAATTTGTGTTTCTCCCAGATATAACAGCAGAATGCCTTATCCCCTTTCTGAGCCCTCTTGCCAACCGAAGCTCCATCTGCGCCTTTGGCCTCCCTCACCTTTCTGGTAGTTTCTCTGGTTGCTTCCAGATTACCCTGTCTTCCTGCCTTACATAGGCTGTGAACCACATTGGCCCCTTAGCCCTTTTACCCTTGGATACCCTTGGAATGGAGCCATCTGTCACTTCTATCATCGCCTCTTTAAATACTGCCCACCTTTCTTCTGTACCCCCTACCTTCACTATGTGTTTCATGCTATTCTCCAATTGTTTCCCTCATTTTTGACTAAGCCCCCCTTTTTAAAGTCCCTTCCATACTCTTATTCCTTTTGCCCCTTTGCCTGTCTCCATCTGGACCTTTTATGCTACTGTCCTGTGGTCACTGGAACCCAGTAGGTCTAGGACTGCTATGTTCAGAATCCTCTCACTGTTGGTGAGCATCAAAGCCAGCAGGGACCTGAACTACCTGCTCTAGAAGTGCCTCCTGACAGGCAACCACCAGAAACTGATTCCTAGTACTAGTTGCAACTGGAACCTGCCAGTTTACATGCTGAAATCCCCAACTACCACACTTTCCCAAGACTTGCTGCCCTCTTAAGTGTTTCTCTCCCAGTGTCCGATCTTTAGATCCTGTCCCAATACTATTGATTACATTTACATGAAAACAGGATCTTTGTGGCTTAAGAGTTCAGCTAGTCCCACTGTTTATTCCCACAGGTATGGAGTAAGTAGCTAGACAACAGCAACTCCAAAACTTGTTTCTAAAGTCCAATAATAAGGTACAGGGGGCTATAAACACATCGACAATGTAAAATAGAAGCTAGAATGTGTTAAAAATATTTATCACAGTTAATCTTAAGGTGGCAGCTGTTCTTTAAGGTGTACGACAGGTGAATGAAGGGAAAAAGCTAAAAAGTTAGATGCACCCTTGCAAGCACTCTCCATTTTTATGCGATAATTGGGGGACATTTGCAAATTATATTGGGTTGTGATTAGACACACAACTAATTATTTTAACTGAGAAATAACTAGCTATCAAAATGTGGGATGATAAACTCTGGGTTACAGACCATTTTTGAGAACTTATGACAAAGAAAGAGGGCACAAAAAGCAAATGCACTGAAGTTAGCTCAGGATACAGCTCTCTTATCACAGTTTCTGCCAGTGACATGCTGCAGAATACTACAGGAACACAATGTAATCCGGTGACAAACTGATTTCTTCACTGCCCCTGTGGAAAATATCTTACAGGATGATTTAAGAATTATTGAAAATGGCCCAATCAAAACAGAATGCAAATTAACCCACTTAAAATTAAGGAGCTTCAGCCTGGGAAAGGCATACACCACTTCTGTCTTCTTTTTTTTTTCGAGGGGTAGGAGTCAAGAATGCTGGTGAAGTGAAATTGTTGGGGCTAACCATTATATGTCATTTGAAGAGGTAATTTCTAGAAAATAACATCTATAAATTGTAAATCATCATCTATATTACAGGTTGGTGTACAGACAGTTTGCCGTCCATATTACCTGACATTATTAAAAAAGGGTGGCAGTTGCTCTGGAATGACCGAATGTATTATTAACCTGTTGTCAGATCCGTGGCACAAAACATAGTTGCCAAGTCTGACATAGGGGCCTGACTAGGACAGACTCAAAAGGGTATGTGCCACGATCAGCGACACCAACACAGCGACCTACACCCCTGTCGACAAAATCGACAGTTCGCCAACAGGTCACTTTGTTGGTGTGCCTGAGACAGGGGCACACTGTCTCCTGGTTGTGCACCCCCTCCCTGAATCAACTCCGACTCAGAGTTGCTAATTTATAGTACGGGGGGGGTGAGGGGGCGCAGAGCCCCCCACATGGGAGGTTCAGTGGGCAAAAAACAGACCGGGAGACAATCGGGATTTCTTTCAACCGCAACTTGCGGTCGACATAAAACCTGTCGCTGTGATGCCAGTCGACGAAAGTGTTGTTGAACCGGCATTGTAGAGCCACTCAAAAGAGCTGGAAAATATTAGGCAAGGAGTCCATAAAAGTATTGTCTAACATGGTGCAGAGTACAAAGGAAATCTCAAAATACAAAAGACACTGCTGGTATACTTACAGATCGGGCAGCGGGGGGATTGGGCACCTGCTGGCAGGGTATTTTCAGTACAATTCAACAGCTGGGGGGGGTATCAACCATGGGGTTGGGCACTCATCACCAGTTTCTTAGCAGATCAGGTGGGACTGGGGTACTTACAGGGAGCTGAGCATCTACAGCCTGGATGCTTACAGACTGGGCAGGTGGAACGTGGGATACTGGCAGTGAGGTTGGATACCTGCCACTGGCTCTTTTTAAAAGTCAGGGTGGCGAGGAAGGGGGGTACTTGCAGCTGGGTTGGGCACCTGCCACTGGTTTGTTCAATGGGGAAGGTATTTTGCGGTTATCCGAAATTGGGACTGGGCACCTGGTGTCAGAAACTGAAAACAAATTGCAATTTTTTGTTTTCATTTGTGATTTACTTTATAAGTCAACCATGAATGAAAAAACTGCGTTCAGCTGTTTCCTGGTGGCAGCCGAAAGTCAATCATGAATGATAACTAAGTGTTGCATATTTTCAGCTATTTTTTCACTTGGACTATGCACGTTTGGCAGTTTTTAAACACTTGCAACTTTTTAATTTGGACTATTTTCATTACTAAGTAAATGAAAGGGCCTACTGTGGGCCTATATCTATCAAACATGGAAGTTTCAGACATTAATTTGGTGTATTTGTTTCATTAACTAAGGGCAAAACAGTGGCAGACTTTGGGGATTTCTATATATTTTCAATACTAACTTTTCAACTGCTGACCCGATTTTCCCCAACCCTACATAACAAGTAGCCCCAGGACAGAGACAGTGCACAGCAAATCACATAGTCCTAGAGGCTACAACTGGCAAGCTAGGAGCTGTCAAAACCCACCTTTTTTCACAAAACTATAGTTCTACCACTCACTATGCCAACGACTGAGGTTCGGGAATGAACCAGGGTCAATGAGGGTACAGCTGGGGAGGGAGGACTGAGCATCCCAGGGATAGCTGTTGTCCCCCAGGGAGGGGGACCCAGCAGTTCCGCTGCTTGACCGACATTCAGTGGTGCATGGATATCAGTGCAGTTCAGAGCTCCAGTCAGATGTGGGCATATCTTGCACATGCAGGCACACGTGCATCATTGTGCACCAGGACGCCACTGGGGAAGAACATAGGAGAAAAAAATGCTGTTCAAAGCCACATGATGCTGGACTCTTGCAGGCACAACACCACCAACCACACACTCTAGCCACTGAATACTGCTGCCCTGGGGTATGAGCTCACCCTGGGAATCCATCATGAGGGGAAATCATGATAGTAATAGCTGGGGGGGGGGGTTAAGTCCTGGGGAAGAAGTGCTCAGGCTGGAGGGGGTCTGGCCAAATGAAGGGTGAGCAGGCACGGGAAGTAAAAAGCTTGGTGAAAAAAACAAGTATACTGTATATAATATGTACTAGACATCCCAAAGAATTTCCAGATTTGCAGACACTTACAAGTCTGTAAATTTAGGAGACCAAATAAGTCCCTGCTGACAGCCTGATCCACAAAGGCATTTATCTGAGTTATGAAGCTCCACACTAGCATAGTGCCATACAACAGATGACATTCATGACCCCTGGCCTCCGCACTACACAAGCAGAGAAAAGCACAGAGGGGGCAGTGGCATCTTGGAGGGCAGAGAAGGGCCAGGCAGCAAGCATCCAATCAAATGCCCAGGCTGCCGTTCGAGCAGATCACCTGCTCCATGTGGAACAGAGGACTGTGGGATACAGCAGTTCTCTTAAAGATTAAGATCTCCAACACTCCATGTCAGCTCAGAAGGCTGGGGGCAACATGTTAGTGGGGGCCAAATGGGCTCCAGAAAGGTCAAGAGGGCCTTGAACAGTGGGCATACAAGCATTACTGTTGCCCCCTTCCTGGTGTAATGCTACTGCCCTACATGACACAGAAACAGTACTGAAACACACGTGAACCATGACACCCCCAAATCTGCGTCAGACCCACCCTCCCTCATAGTGGCACAGATCGGCTTAGGGCAAGCCTCTATCGGGGCCCACTGGGGACTGTAGATGCACAGGGGTCTCTGTACGTGCAGAAGGGATCTCTACTCACTGTTTGCACCCCCCTACACATGTGCAGAGGGCCTCCTGAGATTGTTGTGGATCAGGCCCTAATTTTGAACTGTATCACCAGCAGATGATTTGGAATACTTTATAGGGTGATATGCAACGACAACAGGATTTGCCATTAAAGATATGTACTTGAAAAAGTTTTCATTTTAACGAGGTGCTTTAACTTTCAACTCGGGATTCTTCATGACTGCAAAGAACTGTTTTCCCTGAATGTACAAAAGTGACATACATAGTAAAATTTCAAGTTCTGAAGGGACTCATAAGTCCTTCATGTCCACCCACTTGTTTCATACAGTGGTAGTCACACAAAAGTATACTGGTACCGCGCACTGCACATCAGTGCACGGTAGCAGTATACATGTTAATGAATGGGTACCACATTTGCAAAACGCTCAGTATACCTACAGGCAAACTTCTGCATGATTACCACTGTAAGTATGAATGTGTATGATGTGTAAACATGTACTAACTTAAAGGGGTTCTCTGCCCGCTCCACTACCCAAGGTAGCCTGCAATTCCCATGGGAAACAGGCATTTATCCAAGCTTACCTTAAAGACCTGTACTCTCTTCATCTCCACTATCTCCGCTGGTAAGCTGTGCAGTAGGTTCGCCACCCTCTGGAAGAAGAAGTACTTCCTAACATTGCCCCCCCCTTCCCGAATTAACCCCCTCTGAGCTTTAGAGTGTGTCCCCATGTCCTGCTGGAAGACACCAGAACAAACATCATGGCCTGATTGGTTTTGTCAATGATCTTATGTATGTGGAAAACTGAGATCATGTCCCTTCTCGACAGAAAGAGACGCACACAGTCACAACTGGAGCTCAATTAGCAGAAAACCAGACAAAGACAAATGACTATTACTACAAACACAACTGCTTTCAAAAATTCAGAAAAGCATTAAGATGCTGCAAAAAAAAATACACATTTCTTTAATGAGGTTAACCATGATACAAATGAAAGCCAGCACAGACTAGGCACCCATTGTTTCGCTGGGCACTACAGCAGCAACTCAATGCTTTACTGATTCTTTTTAAACCAGTTGTGCTCGAAGTAACAGTCATTTCTCCTTTTTGTATTACAAGACCCATGCAGCTGCTTCGGACCCTTGTACACCATGGGCTCAATTTTCAAAGAGACCTTAAAGCAACGCAAGTTGCATCGCTCCAGGGCTGTGGCAAACTCTGGGTGCACCAGGTACCCTGCACCTAATTTTACAAAAACCTGGGTCCTGGCACCAAACTCTTCAGATTTTCCGCAAGCTGACAGCTGTGCCAAACAGTTGTTGCACCTGCAAGAATTGCCACATGGGTCCAGCCCCCACCCCCTGATTGGTGCAACACTAGAGGGGCCAAAATGGTTGGGGAGGTGGTGGTGACTATGCGGGACAGGAAGGGGCTGAGGGCAGAAGGGGCATAGGAGGTCTCCACAGGGAAGATTCATCTCCCCCAAGGGATCGCGAGGGGAGGATAACACAGTCCTCCCCCACAGCCTCCACAGCTTGCCTAAGGTCTCCGCAGGGAAAATTCGGTTCCCCCCGAGGGGTCGCAAGGGCAGGACAACACAGCCCTACCCCACAGCCTCCACAGCTTACCTAAGGTCTCCACAGGGAAGATTCAGCTCCCCGAGGGGTTGCGAGGGGAGGCCAGCACAGCCCTCCCACACAGCCTCCACAGCTGCCTAAGGTGTCCGCAGGGAAGATTCGGCCCCCCCCCGAGGGGTCGTGAGGGCAGGACAACTCAGTCCTCCCCCACAGCCTCCACGGCTTGCCTAAGGTACAATTCCAGGAGCTCCACTGTGCTCGGCTGAAACGGCCAAGAAGGACTTGTTTTGGCGCCATTTTAAAAAGAAGAAAGCTCTCCTTTTTGTGCAGCCAGAAATATGCAGATAGTTTTTGAGCAGCTAATCCTTAGCCAAATGCAGAGCTTTTCTACTGTTTCCGCAGTGCACTTTAAGAGATAGGAATGCTTGTTTAACAGACAAATTAAGTTGTGTTGAGCATTTTAAACTGAGCACCTTAAGTGATACAGACTGCCCTCATACAGTCACTACTTTAATTATTTAATGCTGGTCTAGCTGGGCACCTCGAGACCAACAGACTGCCTTAATTCCGTTGCTTCACTTCAAATAGTTTTTTTTACAGTGCACCTAGACTGGTTTTATTAGTCCACAGCCACAAAGTGCAGTAAGGCTCCAGCCAAAAGAAATACTTATATGCTGCTTAACAGTACAGGCTTGTTTATAGCCAAATTACCTTGTTTGTAAGCCAAATTAATTGTGCATCGAGGGAGCAGTAGCGGAACACGCTTGTTTGTAGCCAAATTACCTTGTTTGAATGCCAAATTAATTGTGCCCTTAACTTTATAGTTTCTGGTAAAATAATAGGTCTCTTACTCCAATTTCCCCAATTCTTTCATTATACTCCTCACTTGGCTGTGCTGATATGCAGCACACAATTAATTTACAAGCAGCATCTCCTGTTAGCTGGATCAGCATTTCTCTAGCGTTGTCAGTCAGGGCTAGTCTGCGCTATCGTGACCACCTCCCCCTGTTCAGCCACATCTCTAGCTGTACCTGCTATAAAGCTAGCTCCTTTCTCCTCTGTTTCCACAGGTCTCCGCAAGGAAGATTCGGCTCCCCCAAGGGGTCACGAGGGCAGGACAACACAGCCCTCCACCACAGCCTCCACAAGGTACGATTCCAGGAGTTCCACCGTGCTCAGCTGAAATGGCCGAGAGAGACCCCACCGCCCCCAGCACCAGCCTTGGTTGAGACGGACCTTTATAGCAGCCATCACATGATGGCAAAAACCTATTAGGCTACTTTCTCATTTGCAGATTACCTGATCTCGCCTCTAGTGGCCACTAGTCCTCAAAACCCAGCTAAGATCTATATCTGCAGATTATCTGCTCTTGACTCCAGTGGCCGCCGCTTCACCTATACCCAACTCCATTCCAGCAAAGCATAGTCACAATGCATACGTCTATGCTAAGCTGCCTTCTCTTGCAAACTATACTCTTCTCACCACCCTCACCACCCCTCTTTAACACCCATTTTGATAACCTCTCTCCACTCTTCCAAAAACCCCCCACTCTCTCTGTCCACCAGGAGTCACCCCCTCCCACCCCAATGCTAACTCTTCTCCTCTCCCCTCCACCATTCTCCTCCCCATCCCTCTCACCTATTCATCCCTTCCTACACTCCCCTTCCACCCACCCCTCTCTACTTCACTCCACCCTCCTCAACTTGGAGGCTCTACTACGATCTTGAACCTCGTGCCGCCACCCTCCAAGCACCATTCAGTATCAAACTCTCGCCATTACTCACCTACTCCATCCCCTCTTGCTTCAGGTGGGCAACATACATCCCAACACTGGCCACCAGGTGCCCAGGCAAATCCCTAACTCGACCCCCACCTCTCCAGGCCTGCCCTCTTGCCTCACCCGGGACTCACTCCCCAAGGGCCTCTGCATTTTCCTTCTCAACGCCAGGAGCCTCCTCCCCAAACTGGATGCCCTAACAGTATGGGTCACCCAGTACTGCCCCAACATACTCTGCATCATGGAATCATGGCTGTCTGCCAAAATCTCTAACTCCTCTCTTGCCATTCCTGACTACAACTTATTTCGCCAGGACCGGGGCAAGCGCGGTGGGTTGTGGCACTATACATCAGGCAATCCCTCTCGAGCTCTATCATCTTCAATGAATCTTGCCCTTCCTCCCATGAATACATTGTCATGCTCTTATCCTTTCTCTCCTCCACCCCTCTACACTGGGGCTCTATACGCCCCACCAAAGACCTCACTCGACTCCGGCGTCCAGTCCATCTCTTCATTCTCCTCCAGAACATCTAACGGCAAACTTGTGCTTCTAGGTGACTTCAATCTTGACTGGCTTTCCTCCTCCATCAAACCCACCACCCTTAGGTTTGAAGCCCTGAATCTCTCCCAGCTAATCGGGGAACCTACCCACCTAAGCCATCAGTCCCAAAACCAAACCCTTTTGGACTGGATTTTATCCACCCATCCCCACCGTATCACGGCCTCTGGCATTTTCTCCGATGCCCTTAGTGACCACTGTGTTACTTATTGCATCCGCAAAATCCTCTCCTCACTCTCTCATCCCAAATTCATCTGGTCTTGCCCCCTACACACCCTAAATTAGTATGCCCTGCAACAAGACCTCTCAAACACAGACTGGCAACCAGTCCTCTCTGTGTCTGATGTAGACATCGCCCTTTCCCAGTTCTGCAGTATTTTCTGGCATATCTGGGACCTACACACACCCTTCAGGAAAGTCAGGGTAAAATGCCACCATCACCCCTGGATCACACCCGACCTTCTCGCCTTGTGTCGTTCCAGGGACAAGGCATGGAGACTGTACAAATCCTCCCATGCCTCACGGGACTTACAGTCTTATAAACACCTCAGAAATAAATGCATTAAGGCCATTTGGCATTCCAAATCTTCCTACTTTAACACACAATTCATGTATATTCAGAACCCCCACGTGTCCTTCTGGAAGTTGATCAACTCGCTACTTGACCCCCCCTACTAAACAAGCATGCCCGGCCCTTAATATTGACGGCAGTACCGTCTCAGATCCTGCCTCCATGGCTGAGCTCTTCAATAAGTTCTTCATCTCCTATGCCCTTTCTGACTCCCCCTCCCCTGCCCCCAAGTCAGCCGAACCATCCTCCCCTACCTCCGGTTTCCTCCTCCTTCCTCCCCTCACACCTCTGGAAGTATACAACGCATTCTCCTCCCTTAAAATGTCCAAATCCAGCCCCAATGGTATTCACCCCAAACTGCTCCGCATCTCTGCCTCTGCTATTGTGGCCCCCTTAACTCACATACTAAACCCCTCTCTCTATCCACAGCCACTGTCCCCAAAGCCTGGAAAATGGCCCAAATCATCCTTCAGCACTAAGGTGGAGATCCCTCCCTACCGGGAAATTACAGGCCTATTTCGCTCCTCCCCTCCCTTGCCAAAGTCTAGGAATCTCTCATACTGCCTGACTTTCTCTCTTCCAACAGCTCCCTCTCACCCGTACAGTCAGGATTCAGAAAACACCACTCCACCATCACCTCCCTTCTATGCGTAACTGACTCCATCCTCTCTGCCATGGACAACAACTTAACCACAGCCGCCATTTTCATAGACCTGGCTAAAGCCTTTGACTCTGTCTCCCACCCGCTGCTACTCTGCAAACTTAATCCTTTTGGCTTAGCCCAACCTGCCATTGCCTGGTTCCACTCATACCTCCATGACAGACAACAATCTGTTTAAATAGGCGACACTCTTTCTACCCCTCTCCCTATCTTATCTGGTGTCTCCCAAGGCTCTATACTTGGTCCCATCCTCTTCTCACTCTTCATAAATGACCTTCCCTCCACCTGCCTTTCCTCCAATGTGCATCTATATGCAGATGACACTATTATCTTTGCCTTGGGCCCCTCCTATGACAGTATCCACCCCAATCTCCAAAATGACTTCAACAGAGTCCAATCCTGGTTCCTTGAGAACCTGCTTACGCTCAATGCTAAAAAAACTGTCACCATCATCTTTGTTCCAGGCAGAAGCTTGCTACCCTCCCAGCCCCCTCAGCGATCACCACCCTGGTTGGCTTGCCCCTGGAGCTAGTCCCTGCTTTCAAGTACCTGGGAGTATGGTTGAACAGCCACCTCAACTACTCCTCACATGTCGAGGCCATCTGCACTAAACTCCGACCCAAACTCGCCATCCTCTATCGACACAAGGCTAGCCTACCCATCCCCATCCGTTGCGAGCTCGTACATAAAACAATTTTGCCCATTATAGACTATCCCAACATAATCTACGGTACAGCCCCAACCTCCTCTCTCTCCAGACTAGACACCCTTCTCAACTCTTCCTGCCGCTTCACCACCGCCTCCCCCCACTCACTCACCATGCCTACTCTACACTACACTCTCCATTGCCCCGCTCTCCCACAGAAGAACCATCCACAGCACCTCCTTCATAGCAAAATATTGGCTTGACTCCCTTCCCCCCGACCTCACCTCCTGCCTTTCCCCTGCCACCTTCCTAAACTACCCTCTTTGCCACAGGGACCCACGCACTTTCCACCTGCCCAGCCCTCACCGGCCAAGCTGCCTTCTCGTACCATCTCCCCTTCTCTGGAACAACCTTCCCTCCAACCTTCACCTGTCCCCTTCTCATTCTGCCTTTATACAACTCCTCAGGCTCCTCCCCACCCCAGACTGCCCTAAATGCTCCAATGGTCACAGCACACAGCAGAGGCCAGTCACAGTCTCTACTTACCTACCCTAGCCCTCGACTGTACTCTTGCATTTTATTGAAAATTATTATATTCTTGGTAAAAATGTCTGTATATACTGTGTGTACTCCTCACCATTTGTCACTCTTTTTCTTCACTGTACACTCTGTACCAGGGTCACACCTGGAAATGAGCCTCGGTTCAGTGTGCCTTTCCCGGTCATCAAATTTTAAATAAATAAATTAATTAAATAGGAGGTGGCATGAGGGAGTCAGGCAGACAGCTGGGCATTAATGGGAGTGCTGTGGCATCCAGCAGAGTGTGTTTGCTTTTGTATGTATTTGTGTATAGTACTGTACCTATGAATTACACTGTACGGGGGTTCCAATGACAGAATGAGCAGCTGCCATGGCTGTGCCCTCCTGGAGCCATGTCACATTCTGTCCCTGCCCCCCCTCCTCCCATATAGTAGCATTCATAAGTTCAGTACAATATGCAAATACATACAAAAGTAAATGCACCCTGCCAGCGCCACAGCACTCCCATTAATGCCCAGCTGTCTCCTCGACTCCCCCATGCCACCTCCCATGCCTCTTCTGCCCCCAGCAGCCTACTGTCTGACTCCATCCCACTGGCGCAAGCCACTTAGAACACCTCCTGGCTGGTCTAAGTTGTGCTGCTTGCTGTAACCACGGCGGGTCTTGCAAAATCACACAAAAGGAGATGATGCAACCCCGCCGTGGTGCAAGCCCTCTTGTGACCTTCTGCACCGTTTTTTTTTTTGTTTGTTTTTTTTTAACCAGGAGAGACACATTAAGCTGAAAGCTTGTTTACAGGTGTGACCTGGGAGCACAAGGACATTAAGTGACTTGCTCAGGGTCACACAGTATGCAAGTGGGGCTGCAGGATTCAAACCAAGGTCTCCCAGGTTTGCAGCTCAGTGCCTTAAACCACTGCGCTATACTGCTTCCTTTGATGCAACCTTGGTGCAAGGGGGCTTTGGCGCAGCTGCATCAGGATCTGAGGCAAGCTGCATTAGAAAATCATGATTGATGCAACTTGTGACACAAGTCACTCCTTGTGTCAAAATCTTTTGACGTAAGACCCTTGCGTCATTCTGGCCCCTTTGAAAATGAGGCCCCCCTGTCTTTCATCTTAGCAAAGTCTGCCTTTCTGAAGATCTAGGTCTGGCTGGCTGAGGCATGAGTAGCCTTTTCCTGCTACCGGGGAGAAGGTTAGCTGGTTGTGGTCACTGACTCCCACTGGTTCCACATTATCTCATTTATATTTAAAAAAATGAGACACAAACAAGAGGCAGAAGCTGTGGTGCTACAGTACATAAAATGCTTGCTTGCTATAAATTGTGACACGTCAGGAAACCTGAGAACTTTCAACAAATCTCAAAAGATGTTTTTTCAGAAGTGGGTTTAGGAGGGCCATATCTAAAGTACACTACAACTTGTGCCATAATGAAGATTCAAGAGTTGCAGACTTTGGAGGGCAAATACTTGTGACTGCTGTGTGACAAATTAGATGTATCCAAGAAAAGGGAAGGGTGCACAAGCTTTCAATTTACAATTCGCTTGCAAGTGGAGTTAACACACAACTATGAAAACCAAGAGATCGAAAACATGGCTCTTCAAAAAGGAGTCTGCCACTGTTTGACCGGTTTCTTTTAGCTGCCAATGATTCATTAGCCAAACGTTTTATTTGGGAAACACTGTAGAGTATCTGTTTTCTTTTCGTACTATGCTGACCACCTTGTGACACTGTCACTCGAATGCAGTAGAAGAGCAAATGACTGAAGACATTGGGCAATGGAGCATTCCCTTACTTTGATAGCTTCAACAGAATCATACTTGTCCAGTTTGTTGATGTGATTCGTGATGCTGGTGTTGAGAGGTGCTGGGGACACGGGGTGAATGACAGTAGCATCGTGGGACTGCTGCTGGTACCGCTGGCAGTACGTGTAGATGAGCAGAGTGAGGAGACAGCCCAGAATGGAGCTACTCAGCCCGACTGCAATCATGTGGAACAGGTTGAATTCTGAAACAGACACAAGGCAGGGTTATTTAACACACCTGACACATGCTTACAATTCTGAGAGTTTTGCATTGCCAGCTAGGATTTCCATTTTAAAAGAGAGGACACATTTCACTTAGAATTTTTAACAAAATAATGAACTAGCTTATTACTATATTATGGAAATCCCTGTATTTCAGATAGGTATGAATTTGCAGTATGAACACCTCAGGACTCTTCTGTAAAAGAGTTCTCAAACACATGTTGTCAAGTATGGTTAAACTTTATAAATAAAACATATATAATATGCATATATATTTCACATTAAATATTCTAGATACAGTAAGTTAAAATCAGAATTTAATAACTTCTCAAGTATATGTGCTCTATTTTATAGAAATAACTGTATTCATAGTGTTGCATTTGATATATATCTTTCCTTGACATAAATATATTCAGGCACCGCTGGCGTCAATAGAAAGTAAGGGAACGTAAAAGAAATGTGATTAAAACTCTGTGAACATTAAGAGGCCAATTCACACAAGATAAAGATTTAAATGTTAGAGAAGGTACCCACTAATGGGGTCACCTCGTCATCAGGTGGATGGGCTTAATTCATATCTTTGTTGAAATCTGATAACCAAGTAACCCCTCTTTTGAAAAATCGGGGAAGGGAAAGAAAAAAAATATTTCACAGAATTGCCATTTTTTTTAAGAAAGGGATACACTGGATTATGTTTGATTCCCTGAATCAAACCCTGGATCTTGCACAGTAGTTTCGTAGGTCTGAGAATAACGAGACTCACCCCCACATTTTTTCTCTTCCACACCGCTGGATCGTGCCACTGATATTTCTAAGGAAAATAAACACAGCTATGTCTTAGTACGGCAAACGTCTCTCTACTGAGAGCTCCACTCTCGAGCCTTCTTGTTGTGATTATCCTCAGTGCACAACGATGCTTGCATAATATCACAACACTGTTGCCTAACATACTGGTAGACAGAAGGAGACTGCTCTCTTACTGTAGCAGAAAATGACATATATAATGTATCCCCCCTAAAGAAGTGTTCTATGGACAAGATGTGCTAAAATAACCATGGAGAGGAGGCTGATCTGGGTCTTTGGTACTTTGACTTACTCCTAATACTCCTGATGGCAGGATACACTAAAGCAAATACAGGTTCCAGTGCATCTATAAACCCATCCTGCTTCCCTTCCCTTCCCAAAGTCCTCCTGATTATATATAAGCACCAGCAGTTTTCTACAAAAAATTCATTTGATCAGGCCCTGGGTTGGTCCATACCACCCAGATGTCCGGATCATTCCTAAATCTGTCTAAATCACAAAATAAACTGATAAAGTCTGAGGCGTTTACAAATTAGGCGTCCCACCACCTTCAAGATCTTGTTGCTAGCTCTACATGGTTTGTAACTGGACTACCTTAAAACCTCTTAGCCTGGTATGCTCCTGATTGCCCACTCCGTTCCAATGAGGGTCTCTTTTTTGCCATCTCATGGGCACACCTTAAACTTTCCAGGAAAGGGCACTCTCTTTGGAGGGCCTCACTAATTTATAAATCCCTTCCTTACCATCTTAGGAGTTGTCCCTTGATGGAGGAGGCACTAAAAAGCTATTTATTTACTTAGCCTATAATTCAGACATTTAATATATGTCATAGTCTAAGGGTTTTATATATTTATATCTAGTGTAGTTATTATATTTTTGTTTCATTTAAAGATCAAATGCACATATTTCACAAAAAGCTTGAATTCCCTAAATTCAAATCCCTGTGTCATGATTAGTGATTCCTGAAAATATCATGCTGTTTGGTTTTGTAGTTTTCTTTAAATCAGCATCTGTCACTATGCTCTGCAGTAACTGAAAACAGTACGGAGAAACAGTGAAGCTCTTTCTGTCCCTGTCAGTGAGCAATGACATTACAAACTACAAAAGGACCCAAGAGCAAATGCCCTGGGCCATGGGTTATCCCGGAGGATATTGGCCGTACAGCCAAATTAAAAAAAAAAACACAATTGCACATACCCCAATAATGCAAAGCATCATGGGAAACATATGAAAATCCCCATGACAGAATTTGGACAGGCTCAACTTTAAGCAGAATTGCATGGTGCCAGAAGGCCTCACAGTGCAATCAGCAAAGGCGAAGAACAGCAGACACATACACGTGTTTCGTCATTATCTGGACCGATCAATATGCCATATCTGTGTCTTAGCCCAGGGAGAAGGAGCCAGCCAACCCATACAGGGGATGTTATTTGTTTGGATCATGGGGAGCCCAAAATAGAGAAGGAAAAGAACTACAAAAGGACCCGAGAGCAAATGCCCTGGGGCATGGGTTATCCCGGAGGATATTGACCGTACAGCCAAATAAAAAAAAAAAAAAATGACATCATACTTGTTTAGCCTGTTGCTTCAGCATTTAAATCACTGATTGACTGAATAAGCTGTTGCAGTTCTTAGTTAGAGCTTCAGCAATAAAGTCCCTGATTGACTGAAGAAGCTGTTGCCATTCCTAGTTAGAGCAGTCTGTAGAGTTAATTGTTTTCACTCAAGGTTTGTAACTAACCCATCTGGTTTGTGTTTAGAGAGAGTAGCTTAAAATCTATCTTTCTGTTCTCATAAACAGTTGATCATTCAGCACTGAACTGAAGTGGTATGAATGAATGTATGTGAGAAATTACATTGACTGTATCACAGATGTCAGTTCTCTGACATCAAAACTATGCATTCTATTCTGGCTACATAACACAGGGTTGTTTAATGGACATAAAATAAATCTACATTCCATTAATTTGTAGAAGCAGTATGTCTTTGATGTAGCCTCAATAAATATGTTACTGTGATAACAATGTTGTTTACATGTCAGACTGACAAACGTGTGTCTGATAGACTGCTATTTCAGGAACATGTACTGTATGAACTCATAAAATTCAGTTCTTTGAGGGTTTCTGTATGAAAATACATAATGTATGTGTATAAATAGAAATACTATAAGGCATCCTGATGCCCCTGTCTCCTGCCTGACAGTTGAGGCAGCAGCTCTCTACTTCCCTCTTTCCCCTGCCCTAAAAGCCCCATCGCCTGACAACACATGAGGCTGCTGCAACCCACTGCCCACTGTCTTTTCCACACAGTCAGGGCTGCTGCACCCTGCTGCCTCCTGTACAGTTTAGGCTGCTGCACCCTGCTACTCTCTGACCCCCACCCTATAACACAAGATGAAAATACTTTTAGTTTTTCTTTCGGCTAGTTTTGGGCAGTGTATCAAAGGATCTGACTGTAGTAGCAGGGAGCAGCATGGTGCAACAACTCTAACTGTAGAGGCAAGAGGCTCTGTGGTGCAGCAGGGCACAGTGGTGTCAGGGGACAGAGGACAGCATGGTGCAGAAGCCTTGACTTTGGTACAGGACACAATGGGGCATCAGGGTACAGCAGCCTTGACAGTGTGACGGGATGCATGTGGTGCAGCAGCCCTGCCCATTTGGGGCAACTGAAGTGGGTAGTAGGGTGCAGCAAAAGCCCCACCTTTGGTGGCCTGGGGCAGAATGATGCAGCAGCTCAAACTGTGAAGGCAGTGGCCCTGGGACTCTAGGGCTTAGCAGAGCACAGCAGCCCTGTCTACGGAGACAAGAAAAGGGGGCAACAGAGTGCACTGGCCCTGACTGTACCAGTGGGGGACAGAGGGAAGGGGGGGTGCAGCAGCCTCGGCTGAGAAGCAAGAGACGGGGCATTAGGATGCCATACAGTATTTCTAGTTATACACATACATGATTTCACACAGAAACCATCAATAAACTTAAATTTTATGAATTCATACAGTACATGTTCCTGAAATAGCAGAGTGTGACAGACACGTTTGTCAATCTGACATAAAAATAAAATTGTTCTCACATGAACATATTTATTGAGGCTACATCAAAGACACACTGCTTCAATGAATTAATAGAATGCAGATTTATTTTATATCCATTAAACAACCTTGTGTTATACAGCCATAACAGAATGCAGAGTCATGATGACAGAGAACTAACATCTGTGATACAGACAAGGCAATTTCTTGCAGACGTTCATTCATACCACTTCAGTTCAGCACTGAACCCCAAATGATCAACTTTTTATGAGAACAAAAAGATAGATTTTAACCATATCTCTCTAAACACAAACCAAATGGGTTAGTAACAAACTCTGAGTGAAAACAATTAGATCCACAGACTGCTCTAACCAGGAATGGCAACAGCTTCTTCAGTCAATCAGGGACTTAATTGCTAAAGCAGCAGGCTGGACAAGTGCGATGACACTGCTCACTGACAGGGACAAAAACGTCTTCACTGTTTTCAGTTACTGCAGAGCACAGTAACATATGCTGATTTAAAGAAAACTACAAAACCAAACAGCATGATAGTTTCAAGAAATACTAATCATGATACAGGGACATGAAGTCAAGTGAATTCAAGCTTTTTATGAAATATGTGTGCAATTGATCTTTAATGATGTCTTTGTATGAATTAATTTGTAAGGTACCCTGAGCTCCAGGGATAAGTCCCTGTATAATAAGCATTTGTCAATGCCAAATGTTTGCTTGCTGGTATTGGCATTGGGTACTGCATGAGTTAGAGAGATGCATAATAGGAATGGCAGTGAAGTATTGAACTAATGCCAACCCCCACCCCACCCTGCAGAGACTGACAGGCATTGGGGTGTGCCTTTAGGTTGACAGCCATAACACTCACACCATTCCACCTCACCCCAGCCTGCAGACACTGACGGGTGTCACGGTGTGCCTTGGGATCTCCGGCCCTTACGCTCACCCCATTTCATAAGGAAATAAGCTGAAATGGGTGCAGTATAGGAGAATGGGGTGAACGTTAGGGCTGAAGAACCAAAGGCACACCTCAATGCCTGTCAGTGGCTGCAGAGCGGGGATGGAATGGCATGAGCATTACGGCTGACGACCCCAAGTCACACCCCTGACGCCTGTCAGTCTGTACAGGGTGGAGTGTTACGGTTGGAAACCCTAATGCTCCATGCGTTTGCTGGTATTTTCACTCCAAATTTTCAACATGGGCTTTCTGGGACCCCACCTCATGAATAGTGGAACTATAATTTCATTACTCAGTCCCAAAAGGTGATTTCAAACAGCAAATGCGCCATTCGGCACAACAGGTACGAAAAGACATTTTGGGAAGGATGTGAAAAATGACATCTGTACTGCTCATGAGGAGGTGTGAAAAAACGGCAATGTTGAAAATCTGGAGTGAAAATATGAAAAAGTGGTGAAGTTACGAGCGTACGTAGAAATTGCGTAATGCACGCTCATAACTAAATCATTTTGGGGAATCTGTTCATCAAATTTTCAACATGGCCTTTTTGGGATCTCCCCTCATGAACAGTAGCACTGTGATTTCATTAATCTATCCCAAAAGTTGATTTCACACAGTGAATACGCCATTCTGTGACACAGGTGCAAAACATGTTTTGGGCAGGATGCAAAAAATGACAGCTGTACTGTTCATAAGGAGAAGTGAAAAGTGGCAATGTTGGAAATTTGGAGTGAAAATATTAAACATCAGCAAAGCTATATGAGCATGTGTATAAACTGTGCAATGCGCACTCGTAACGCAGTCATGTTTTGGAGTTTGTTCACCAAACTTGCAACATCGGCTTTTTGGGACACCACCTCATGAAGAGTGGCACTGTTGTTTCATTAATCGGTCCTGAAAGGTGATTTCACGCAGCGACCATGAAATCACCTTTCAGGACCAAGAAATAAAATGACAGTGCCAGTGTTCCCAAGGACCCCATGTGGAAAATCTGGTACCAAACCTCCTAAAATTGGCTGAGGGATGAACCTAAATTGAAACCGCCCCATTCACTGCCATTATAGGGCTTATCATCATTTCGTCTTTGAAGAGTGCAGATGTATTCCCAGTCCACAGTAGATCACTGTATGGGCGAGGGGGTGCAGGAGAGGTGGGGTGCACAGAGGGAGGGTGCAGGTTGGGGGAGGGGGGCCGGCGGGAGCGATGAGGGAACTTTCAGTTTAAAAAAAAAAATACATCGTGGGAATGTTTCAGTTCTCTAAAGGTCAGTTTTCATGGCTGCATTTGCACCACAGCAACCGAAACGCTCGGCTTGCTGCAGTGCAAATATAGCTGTGTGAACCCTTACTGGATTATGGTAAGTCCTTCACTGAACCACCCCATGTGCTGCAATTCAGAGAATGTGTTTCGGCGAACACCGTAAGCCATCGTGTGGACAGGCAGCACCACTCATCTGGCACACAGTGTATGCTCCTGGGTGTTCTTTCCACCCAGCCCCTGGACTCATCCACCCCCCCAGCATGAGTTGCATCAGTGCTGAGAGGGGCCATGTAAACATGTGCCAAGACTGGCGTGGGAGGTTGGAGCAGCAAAGGAGTGGTCGGTAATGCAGCAGCTGTGTAAACCTAGCTGTTGTCCCTTTCTATACACTTGTGGCATATACTGTAGTCTCCATCTCCCCCTGTCTCTCTAACTGAAGTGCGACCAGCAAGGCCCCCCATCTACTGAGCGAGCTCAACTCATTATGAGGGATACACAAACAAAACCTGGTTGGACCCCACTGATAAAAATACCAGGATAAAAATTCTTATATTAAATCTGTTCCAGCTTATCAATGACCCCACCAGCCTAAATACCACTACTGGAAATCACACCTCCTAATTGACTAAGTGCTCGCTTCCCACCCTTTCATTCAAATTAGATAGTGACCAATCAAAAGAAAATGGTCTCCGTGCTATTCAGTTCCAAACAATGACTTTCTAAATCACTCATCTCTTAATACCCACTCCTTATCAGGAGTCTACCTTGATAATGTGTCTTCCTAACACTGACTGGGGCCAGATTTTCTAAGGGCCCTTAGACCAACGCAAGGTGGGGCAAAGATCCAGCTTGCATCAAATCCAGGTGGGTCAAATATTATGTGCCACATTTTGCAAGAAAAGCATTCACTATGGCACAGTCCCCTTAAATAATGCAAGAGGTGCACTGTATCAAAAATATGATGCATGGTGTGATAGTGACAGAAGCTGCAGCAAAAAAATACAGTTTAAGAAATGGCCGAAACAATGCCATTTTAAGCACCCAAAACACTCTAAACTAGTCCTGCAGGAGACTATTGGATCTATAACAAAACC
This sequence comes from Neoceratodus forsteri, assembly GCA_016271365.2. Lineage (NCBI taxonomy): Eukaryota > Metazoa > Chordata > Ceratodontiformes > Ceratodontidae > Neoceratodus > Neoceratodus forsteri. Next base: position 621,989,141 of record CM057456.1, on the reverse strand, counting down.
TCTGCATAATTCATCATCTCCATTCCAATCACATGATAGTACTGATGGGTACTATATGGGCTTGTCTCTGGAAACAATATTTGACATGTTATGGCACATGAGACAGCATTAGGATGTATATAATACAGGACTCTTGCAGCCGAATGCCACTTGCCTGCTGTGGGCCTCTTTATATGCTCTAGCATCAATCTGTCCCACTCTGCCTGGTTCAAACACTGACAGAACCTGCATGCATGCAAACAATGACTTTCTAAATCCCCTCACCTCTTAATAACCATTCCTTGTCAGGAGTCTACCTTGATAATGTATGTGCTGTCATATTTTCCTTGGCCAGCAACCTCTAGCATTTAGGGCACCCAGGTGGTTCAACACTCTTCCTGGGGATATTGCCAACTCTACCACTCTCAGCCTCTTCAAATGGAAACTCAGGCAACATCTGGTATGAAGTGCCTCCTGTGATTGCTTCAGTTAAATCGCTGTGGGTCAACTCCACTATCAACTGTACCTCGCTCCTCCCCTTCCCCACCTCGCTTGCTCACTCCTTCATACCTTAATTGCCTCGTCTTTTCTCTTCCTTACCCTCTCTACTTCTCCCGTCCCCATGCCCCTCCTCCTCTCCTGTTCCTAACCTCTCATGGTCTCTCCCTGGTGCCTCTATGCCCCTCTATTTCTCCTCCTCACTCCCTACTGTTCCTACCTCCCCTTTCTCCTTCCTCTACCTCCTGCTCCCAACCCCACCTATTCACCCTAGCTCTGGAATCCTCTGTCTTCTACATGTACGCAGTAACCCCACCCAACTACCCCCTTCCCCCACTACTCCCCGTCCCCCAATCCATTTCTACTGACAAAGCCCTTGGCTGCTATCTCCCCCTTTTCTTGTACCCCCCTCCTTCCCTCGCCTCTACTTCCCTTCCCTTACCCCTCCACCTATTACGACAAAGTCTCTGGGCAGCTTATTTTCCCCACCTCCTTTTTGTAATGCATAATGGTTAACTCTAGGAACTATGTTTATCTAAAGGACTGCTACTGTGTTGTCTATCCATCATAAACTTCATGTTGCTTGTTATTTTCTTGTGTATTTTTTATCTACCTATATACCTGACGTGGACCCTATGTAAATGAGCTCCTAGATCATAGGTGTTAGTCCAAAACTAAATAAATAAATAAAATAAATAAAAAATCCCAAATAAGAGTATGTCATTTTTTGGATGCAGGCCCCCTTTCTGACATGGCGCAGATATTGCTTTGATGCAAGCATGGCACAAGCTGGTCTGGTACACACAGACCTGACTTTGAGGCAAGCACTGTTAGAAAATCAGCTCTGAAACACTTCTGATGCATCTTGCCCATTGTGTCATTTTTTTTTTTTTTTGTGATGTAGGCACTATGCATCATTCTCTGGCCTTCGAAAATCTGGCCCCTGGAATTGATGCTCAACCAGTCCTTGGAGTACACATCCCACAACAGCAGCTTGCTTTCCAAATGCTTTGCAAAACATACCTTACCCTCTTGCCAGAAGATGAATAAATAAATAAACAAGGTGTGCTTTACAGGGTGAAACGTGGTCTCCCCTTTGCACTGGAAAATGCATTGTGGAAAGGATGATTTTCTTTACCTGGACTACGGGGATGTGGTTTTTGCCACTGCTTCCAACTTTGCCATCTCCAAACTTACCATCCTCTTCCATTCCCTCTGCAGCTTTGCTCTCAGTTGACCTCCTTGCACTCAGTACTCTAGAATGTACAATCAACTGGGCTGGGTTCCCCCCTTGATATAACACTTACTACATGTGCCCTCCTCGTGTGCCAAATTTGGGGCTGGAAAAATCCCTGACTACCTAAATGGAGTCCTCCCCCTGCTACTGACACATCCTATTCCCTCAGATCTGAAGCAGGCAACAGATCCCAGACCCTTGTCCAACACAGGTAAAGCATCATTCAGATACAGACTCCCACAATGGTGGAACAGCCTACCCAATACCTTAGCTTCATTACCTGGTTCTGAGCCGTTGAGAGTTTTAAAACTGCCTTAAAAGCGCACTTATTCCAGTTACATTTCCAGACTCAAGTGATACTTAATGTGCTGCTATCGTTAGTTCTCTGATCATATTTTATTATTTTAGATTTAACTTTTACTGTTGTTTTTATATGGTTTTACTATTGTACAGCACTTTGATCAGCATGGAATTGCACTTACAAATAAAGTTTGATTTGATTTCATGCTCTGAAGTCTAAGTTTAAGGAGTTCAATGAAGAGCCGTGACTTGGGGGGGAGGTGAAAGAGACGCAGTTGCAGTAGGACCCACACTGTCTGGGACCCAGTGCTGAGAGGTCAGCATTAAGAACATTTTTTATTGTCAGACTAACCTGCAACTTCCATTGTACATTGCTTACAGTGAAGTCTGTGCTGCAGAGTAGAATTCCAGGGTCATGGATCGGGGTGTGATTTGAGTACAGAAAAAAGAAGCAATAGGGCCTAATTACTCAAAAAATCTGATCTTGGTACTGGTGTGCCCAGGAGGAGCAGAGACAAATTACATTGTTCAGTTCTTTAATCCTGATACAAACAAGGGGAAGGGGAAGCACAGACAAACCGCAGATGTTCATCAGGACTGGTATGAAAGAACCTACGCGATGAATATTTTATAAGTATTCATGGTTATTTTAGACATACTAGAGGGGAGGTAGGGCCCCACAAAAGATTTCGTAGGAGGGCCCCTAAAGTCTTTGGCACAGCCCTGGTTCTATAGGGCCCATTTCTCCTGCCATAACTGTCCCATGTCTCTGGTAAATACCTGTAAATCCTACTGCTGTTAGTCAGGTTGCCAACTTGATTGTGCCCACACTGTTGTTACTTCTGCTGCATATCCTTAACGATGCTTTAAATACATCTATGTACATATATGCCTGCTGTTTGCTTATGGGTGTTGCTGTTTACTGTTATTAGTTGTACCTCTGATTTATTACCTGTTAAATTATTTTCTGTGCCCCCCCCCCCCACACACATACACACACACACAGGTCACACCTGGAAACAAGCCTCCTGGGCTCTGCTTGTTTACCTGGTAAAACAAGTCTTAAATAAATTAATACAATCAAAGCCGAAGTCATGCCTGATACAATTAGTGCCCATCATATGGTTAATTGTATCAGGAAGATTCAGTGGCCAAAATCCTCTGCTTCCTTTTTCAGCCCAGGCCCCTTAGACAACTGGAAAATCATTGAGCCACGCTTAATTACAGTGGCAACCAGGAACATGGGCTACATTACAATGTTGCTGTTTTATTTATTTTGTTTTTGTTGACCGGGTAAGTGCACTAGACAAATTCTGCCGATTTTCAGGCATGACCGAGATACAGATGAATGCCAACTGGCATTGAAACGGATTAAGCTGTGGTGGTATTTTCAGTTTAACATACAACAATTACAAAAATAAATTCAGTACAATAATATGAAACAAGATTTTATACATACAAAATATACATGCCAATTCAGCAACAGCTACATGGAACACTAACTGGTTAGTGAGGTTGGGCAGCTAGTTTAGTCCTCTGCCTATTCACCAGGCAGGCACCGTGTACAGAGATGAGTCAGAAACAGCCAGCAGGGACCACAGGCACACACTGATCATCCCCACATGCGAATCCTCTCACCTGACTCTGTCTCTTGTCTTAGCCGCTGCCCCAGAGCCAGCCAAGTCAGAAGAGAGCAAGGCTTCTCGGCACCTCCCAGTCATGTCAGCTGAGGGCTCCTTAGGAAGCACAGCTTGGACAGTCACCAGCGTAACGTAAGGGCACCAGACCTCCATACATATTCAGTATAATGCACGTGGTCCTGGCTCTTATTCCTGCCAGCTGCAGCACCTCTGGTCCAAGGACACACCTTGCCGCCAAACAGCTGGAGCTGGGCAGTTGTTCCAAATGCCAAACATTCATTCAGCAGACTGGCATCAGACACTGTCTATCTGTTGTCCTGCTGTAAGAATTAACAAGTGACTAAGTGGAGCCTGCCCTTATGCAGTGGTTTGTATTCTTTTCTTGTCAAGCAATTTACAATAACAATAAAAATATATGGGCATTCCCACCACCAGCACCAGTAAAAGTGTCTCCCATTACCTACCAGGAATGAAGTTGGACTCCGAAACACATGTTCTGCTCTCTGTGCTGTTCCCAGAACACTGACTTCCCACAGGGAACAGGACATTACAGTGGCGAACCCGAAACTGCAGTCCTGAAGCATCACACTCAGACCATTCCGACCATTCTGACCAGCTCTCTGCACGGAGAGAAGAAATTTACATAATTACCAACTAAATGTATTTTTATGGTGTTCTGCCAGGCCAGCTCACACATAGCACTTAATAGGTAACATTCAAGCACTATACAGCATCCTTAAATATACAGAGTAAAATCCCAAAAACCTCAAACAATCAGTAAATTCTTCACTTGGTGTTCAAAGAGCTACTCAAACCTAAGGGAAAATGTTTCTTTTAATACAGATCAGCTGACATTTGAAAGCTTTTCTACATGCATCTTCCTTTAATTCTTCATTACTATGAAAATGGGCAATCAAAAAGGGACTTTTGCCCCTTGGACCAAATCTCTTGATGCTGCCTATCTAAATGTGAGCTCACACTCCTCTCCTTGCGACATAATGATTTCCATGGCAACAGAGTGTGATGTCATAAACAGCGAGTTATATCATGTGCAGAGGAGCTGCTGGAGACAGTAAAGTACAAGACTCACAGATCTTCTTTTCTGGCACATTTGCCTACTAATACAGAATAAGAGGGAGAAAAAGACTTTGCAACACAGGCTGAAATGTGTCTTAATATTACGATTTCCAAAATCTTCCCAGAGGCATCAGTTGATCTTAAAAAAACGGGTACATCTGGGGCTGCTCTGATGGGAGAGAGTTCCACAGCGAAGGGTCCGGCATTAAAAATGCAAGGTCTTCAGCAAAACTCCGCCTATGGCAACATCCCCTGAGCCCCTCCTCATCAATGGGTCTTACGGGAATGTGGAGTTTGTTTCCAGGAGGTAATAACAGCAGTAAACAAACAACATTCTCTCTCTGTCTGCCTGAAGCAGCTTTGGGAAGTTTTCTAATATAGTAACTCAGTTGAATGAATGACCTTATCCAAGCAGCATTCGAAAGATAAGTCTGTCTCCTTTTCAGGCAGGTAGAATCAGATTAAACTGACTTCTGTTTCAATTAATAAAGGTCACTGGCATGGAGCTGTAATTACTCAGACACAGGTAGTCCTTTGGATATTTCTTAGGGCATTCTGGAGGCAGGAGACTAGAACTTAATAAGTGTCCAAATTTGATCATGTCATTCTATGGGGAAATGAACAAAGAAATAAAAGCCCAGACATTCAGACAGCAATGTGCAGACTGGCACCATGCTAAGTGTGAACAGTGCAGCTGACTGCCAGTTGTCATGGCCACTGCTATATTCAGAGACACACCTAGTGCATTGCTAGTCTGTTAACATGTTAAAACCAACAGATACAGTGTGATGCACCCATGCAGATGAAATCACAGAGTACAAACTGGCATATTCAGTGGGCTTTGAAAGCATTAGGAGGCAGTTTGCACAGCACCATTTAATGCTTCCAAAACCCTACAATTACAAACATGCACAGTGGTGTGTAAACCCCACCCCCATCCCACACCTCTGGTGCATTTGGAGAAATAAAAACAAAATAACAATCCCTCCATTTCCACCAATGATTATTGTACATCAGTAACACAGAAACACAGAAAATGTTGACAGAAAAAGACCACTGCTCCATACAGTCTGCCCTGCTTTACCCTATCGTACTCTGGGAAACAATGTCTAGTCATATTTATTGTTCTCATCTGCCCTTCCCTCAGCCTTACCACTTCTTCTGTGTAACTACAGTATCTCTCTATCCCAGCCATGCTTGAAACCATTAATGTTTTTTGCATCCACCACCTCTGCTGCTAGGCTGTTCCACAACTCAACCACAGTCTCTGTAAAATAAAACTTTTACCCATCCCTCCTTAATCTCTTGCCTACCACCTTCCACTCATGTCCCTGTGTTCTTAATTTGCCAGTCCTACTGAATATTTCCCAGAAATCTACCTTGTTCATACCTTTCAGGAACTAAATGGTCTCTGTCATATCTTCCCTCTCCCTTCTGGTCTTCAGCATCTCCTGACACAGTTGGTTACTGTACCTACTAGGCTAAAGAACACTTTAGATCTGCTATTGTCGAATGGGGAGGCAGTGAGGGAAATAAAGGTAGAGGACCCACTATCCGACAGCAGTCACCAAATGGTGTGGTTTAATATCACGATGTGTGGGGAGCCAGAGAAATCAGTTACTCGGGTGGTAAACTTAAGGGGGCGGACTTTGGGAGCATGCAGGAAGTACTGAAAGAGAAACTGGAGGACATAAGGTATGAGATGGACATGGAGCTGAAATGGGATATTATTAAACGGGGGGGGGGGCAGTTACAGAGGCAACAGAAGATTGCACCAAGGCACAAAGTAAGAGAAGCAGAGCAAGAAAACCATGCTGGTTGAACAGCGAGGTTGTGGAGGTGGTGAGGGCAAAACGAGTGGCTCACCAGAGGTTTAGGAGGACAGGGAAGGAATTGAACAAGGAAGAATATGCAAGATGGTCCAAGGAAGTGACCAGAAAAGTGAGAGACGCCAAGGCCCAGAGGGAGCTGACATTAGCACAGAGGAATTAATGGGGGGGGGGGGAGACTTCTTCAGATACATCAGGGAGAAAAGAAAGTGCAAGGAGACAATAGTGAGGATAAAAAGGGGTTGGGAGTGCATGGAAAAGGGGGAGGAGCAGGCAGACTTACTGAATGAATACTTTTGTTCCGTGTTCATGGAAGAAAAGGGGGGAACGCTACCAGCATGGGCTTGGAGGGTGGGGACAGGAGGAAAGGAGGCAACAGATGGAAGAATTGAGGCAAGTAGATTCCTAGAGGGACTGAGGGCTCTGAAGGTAGACAAGGCACCAGGGCCAGATGGTATCCACCCAAGGGTGCTGAGGGAGATGGTGGAGGTGTTGTTGGAGCCACTGGCAGATCTGTACAGCACCTCACTGGAGTCAGGATATGTGCCACTGGACTGGAGGATGGCACATGTAGTGCCATTACACAAGAGTGGGCCAAGGGATGAACCGGGTAATTATCGTCCGGTAAGTCTCACATCCATAGTGTGCAAACTCATGGAAACGATACTAAAGGAAAGACTGGCATCATCCCTGGAGGACAATGGCCTCCAGGATGTGAGGCAGCATGGGTTTGTTTCAGGGAAGTCTTGTCAAACCAACCTCATACAATATTATGACTGGAAACATGTGAACTGGATAAGGGTCATGCGGTGGATGTTCTTTACTTGGACTTCAGCAAGGCCTTCGATTCAGTGCCTCATGGGCAGCTTGAGGGGAAGCTAACTGGTGTAGGGGTAGGGGCCAAAATGATAAACTGGATTACAAGCTGGCTGAGTGGGAGGCTGCAATGGGTGGCGGTGAGAGGGGAGCTCTCAACTCCAAGGCTGGTGACAAGTGGGGTGCCACAGGGCTCTGTGTTGGGGCCAGTATTGTTTGGGATCTTCATATCAGACATTGGACATGGGGTGGTGAGCAAGGTAAGTCTGTTTGCTGATGATACCAAAATCGGAGCAGAGGTGGATGGAGAGGAGGGGTGGAAGCAGATGCAAGAGGACCTAAGCAAGCTAGAGGAGTGGTCAGAGAGGTGGCAGCTGAGGTTCAGTGCAAAGAAGTGTACGGTTATGCACTTTGGGGTGAAGAAACCAAGTAGAGAATACTGGCTGGGGGGGGGGGTTAAGCTGGGAATCACTGAGGAGGAGAAAGACCTTGGGGTAATGATAATGGGGACCATGAACAACACTGCCCAGTGCAGGAGAGCGGCTGCAAAAGCAAACAAAATGCTGGGGTGCATAGTGAGGGGGTTTTCATCCAGGCGAAGTGAGGTGATCTTACCCCTCTATGAATCACTGGTAAGGCCACACTTAGAGTATTGTGTGCAGTTTTGGAGGCCAAACCTAAAGCGTGATATCAGGCTGCTGGAGGGGGTGCAGAGGAGGGCAACAAAGATGATATGTGGAATGGAGGGGAGAGGCTATGACAGCAGGCTGGGAGACCTCAATATGTACATCCTGGAGGATAGAAGGGACAGGGGGGACATGATAGAGACATTCAAGTATCTGAGGGGAATCAATAAGGATGGGGCAGATGGGGTCTTTAAGTTAAGGAGGGGAGGTCACCGGGGCACTGGCTAAGAATGGGGGGATTTAGGAAGGAAATGAGGAGACACTATTTCACAGAGAGGGTGGTAGCAAAATGGAATGCCCTACCAGAATGGGTGGTATCATGTAAATCTGTGAACAGCTTCAAAAGGGCATGGGACAGGGGAGAGTGAGGGTGGGGGTGGCAGTGGGATGACAAAGGGAGGGGGTGGGTTAGGGCAGCTGCAAACTAGGGGTGTTGGCTGCACACTCGAGCAGACTTAGATAGACTGGGTGACCTGTTTCTGCTGGCACATTCGTATGTTCATAAGTACGCAAGTACATGTTCAGTACCTCAAGTCAGTCCTCACAGTATATGCCCGGCTGGCCCTGGATCATTTTGATTACTCTACACTATACTGTCTCTAGCCTGTCTTTCTCTTTTATTTCCCACAGTGGATGACTGGCACTGTCTACATGTCTGTACACCTGCCACCATCTTTATCAGAAAAAGCACTTGTTTGCATTAAACACAAATCACCCCATGCCTCCCCAGTCCCCCTAACCTGGCAGCACCCAGTTTAATATATGGAAAAGTTGACCAGCACAACCCGCTCTACTCCACATCCGGCCACCTTCTAATAAAAGAACCTGCTTGACCTCTCTGTAATAGAACAACAGCTGATGATGTGATCAGAACGTAAACAACATTAGAACATTAACTGTAACCTTCTAGAGACAGCAGCACATCCAACTGTTTTGCCACACAAACCCATGCCATTCCATAAATCAAACATGGCCTGGACATAATAAAAATATGTCTGATAATTTACTTGTAATCTCTGACCCCTGTGACAACATTCATGGTTTCACCACTTACAATGTCATGGGGTAAGAGACAACTCATAAAATATCAGGCATGTTTTTATTAGGGCCATACTATAGCCCACTGATGAAGATATATGATAAACAGATACATTGATACATATAAGATAAATAGCTAAATAGATGCTGTACACAAACATTATGACAGAGAATGTAAACACTATATGATGGATAGCTAGACAGACAGACAGACAGATACTGTGCACACTGTATGATAGACAGAGAGATAGATACATAGATACTGTACACACAGATACTGTACACACTGTATGATAGACATATACTGTACACTGTATAATAGATAGATAGAGATAGATAGATACAGACTGTATACATTGTATGACACATAGATGCTGTACACACTGTATGACATATATAGATAGATACTGTACACACTGTAAGATAGACAGCTAGATACTGTACACACTGTATGATAGATATATAGATAGATACTGTGCACACTGTAAGATAGACAGCTAGATACTGTACACACTGTATGATAGATGCTGCACACACTGTATGATAGATAGCTAGATAGATATATACTGTACACACTGTATGATAGGTAAACAGATACTGTACACGTTGTATGATAGATACTTTACACATTGTATGATGGATACTGTACACATTGTATGATAGATAGATAGGTACTTTACACATTGTATAATAGACACTGCACACACTGTATGATAGATTGGCAGACATAGATAGATAGATTGATAGATACTTTACACATTACATGATAGATACTGCACACACTGTATGATAGATAGACATATTGATAAATAGATACTGCACATGTTGAATGATAGATACATAGATACTGTACACATTGTATGATAACTACTTATCACATTGTATGATAGCTAGACAGATACTTTACACATCGTATGAGAGACAGATACTGTACACACTGAATGACAGATACTGTACACACGGTATGATAGATAGATACGTTGCACACTATATGACAGATACTGCACACACTGTATGATAGATACAGTAGATATATATATATACACATTGTATGATAGATACTGCACACACTGTATGTGAGATAGATACTTTACACATTCTATGATAGACACTGCACACACTGTATGACTGAGACAGATAGACAGACAGACAGACAGATGCTGTACACACTGTCTGATAAGACAGATACTTTACACACTGTATGATAGATACATTTTACACATTGCATGACAGATACTTCACACTTTGTATGATAGATACTGCACACACTGTATGATAGACAGCTAGATTCTGTACACACTGTATGATAGATACTTAACACATTGTATGATAGATACTTTGCACGTATGATAGATACTGCACACACTGTGTGATAGATAGATACTGTATGATAGATATTGTACGCAGTGTATGATAGATACTGCACACACTGTATGATAGATAGATACTGTACACACTGTATGATATATACATAGATACTGTACACACTGTAAGACAGACAGATAGATACTGCACACACACTGTATGATAGATAAATACTGTACACACTGTATGATATATACATAGATACTGTACACACTGTAAGACAGACAGATACTGTACACACTGTATGATAGATACTGCACATACTGTATGGAAGATAATGTACACACTGTATGATAGACAGGTAGACAGATACTTTAGACATTGTATGATAGATATATAATGTACACATTGATAGCTAGATACTTTACACATTGTATGATAGATACTGTACACACTGTCTGATAGATACTTTACACATTGTATGAAAGATAGATACTTTACACATTATATGATAGATACTGCACACACTGTGTGATAGACATATACTTTACACATTGTATAATAGATACTGCATACACTGTATGAAAGATAGATACTGTACACACTGTATGATAGACAGATACTTTACACATTGTATGATAGATGCCGCACACACTGTATGATAGATAGATACGTACATACTGTACACATTAAATGATAGTTACTGTACAGATTGTATGATAGATAGATACTTTACACATTGTATGACAGATACTTTACACATTGTATGAGAGATAGATATATACTGTACACACTGAATGATAGATACCGTATACACGGTATGATAGATATAGATAGATAACTTTACACATTGTATGATAGATACTGCACACACTGTATAATAGACAGATCGGAAGATAGATAGATATTTACACATTGTGTGATAGATACTGCACACATTGTATGATAGATAAGATAGACAGATAGATAGATACTTTACACATCGTATGATAAATACTGCACATGCTGTATGATAGACAGATAGATACTGTACACACATTGTATGATAGATATTTTAAGCATTGCATGATAGATACTTTACACATTGTATGATAGATACTGCATACACTGTATGATAGACAGATAGATAGATACTGTACACACTATGATAGATACTTAACACATTGTATGATAGATACTGTACACACTGTATGATAGATAGCTAGATATACTGTACACACTGTATGATAGATGGATAGAAACTTTACACATTGTATGATGGATAGATACTTTACACATTGAATGACAGATACTGCACACACTGTATGATATACAGATACATAGATACTGTACACATTGAATGATAGATACTGTACACACTATATGATAGACAAATACTTTACACATTATAGGATAGCTACATTATAGATAGATACTTTACACATTGTATGATAGATACTGTACACACTATATGATAGATAAATATTTTACACATTATATGATAGCTACATTATAGATAGATACTTTACACATTGTACGATAGATAGATACTTTACACATTGTATGATAGATAGATACTGTACACACTATATGATAGATAAATACTTTACACATTATATGATTACATTATAGATAGATACTTTACACATTGTATGATAGATACTTTACACATTGTATGATAGATAGATACTGTACACACTGTATGATAGATATGTTACACATTGTATGATAGCTAGATACTTTACACATTATGATAGATATATACTTTACATATTGTATGACAGATACTGTACACATATGAAAGATACTGCACACGCTGTATGATAGATACTTTACACATTGTATGATATATACTGTACACATTGTAGGACAGACAGATACTTTACACATTGTATGATAGATAGATACTTTACACATTGCATGATGAATAGACAGATAGATAGATAGATAGATAGATAGATAGATAGATAGATAGATAGATACTTTACACATTGTTTGATAAGATAGCTAGATAGATACTGTACAAATTGTATGACCGATACTGCACACACTATATGATACTTTATGCATTGTATGATAGATACTTTACACATTGTACGATAGATAGATACTGTACACATTGTATGATAGATAGATGAATGGATAGATACTTTACACACTGTATGATAGATACCTTACACATTATATGGTAGCTAGATACTGTACACACTGTATGATAGATACTGTAAAAATTGTATGACAGATTCTTTACACATTGTATGATAAATACTGCACACACTGTATGCTAGATACTGCACACACTGTATGCTAGATAGATAGATACTGTAGATAGACACTTTACACATTTTGTATGATAGATAGATACTGTGCACACAGATATTGTACACACTATGATACATAGATCGATACCGTGCACACAGATACTGCACACACTGTATGATAGATACTGTACACACTGTATAATAGATACTGTGCACACAGATAGATACTGTACACACTGTATGATATAGCGAATAACGAATGACTAACAGTAACAAGCTGAATAGTTCATTGAGAGGTTCCCATGGTGACTGCTTGAACCTCGAGAGTACAGTTTGAGAGATTTGGTTGCCATAGGAACCTTGAGATGTACTAACTGTAGCTTGTTGTCAACTGTTAGTCATTCATTGTTTTTATAGTGTAGGATGGTAGAATAAGTAAAAAAATGCAGTCATTAAATATTTTAAGCTCACTTTGGCTTTTTTCGTCTTCAACAGATGAGCTCTCAACACTGTGGCTACTGTCAAGTAGAGGGAAGATTGTGCACTACGCATGCACGATTGCGTTCTACATTGTTATGCTACACTAGCTATGTAGCTAGTACAGCAGAACAAACTAGGTGACATAGCTGGTACAGTATGACAACATTTTGAAAATGATAAAATTCAGTGTATAACAAAATTCCATCATACACTATAGATAGATACTGTACACAATGTATGCTGACAGATACTGTACGCATTGTACGATAGATATATATAGATATTGTACACACTGTATGATAGATGCTGTACACACTGCATGCTGATAGCCACTGTACACATTGTATGATAGATATATAGATACTGTACACACTGTATGATAGATGCTGTACACACTTTATGATATACACTATAGATATAGATACTATATACACTGTATGATAGATATATACATACTGTATGTACTGTACACACTATTATAGAGGTAGACACTGTGCACACTGTATTATAGATTTAGATAATGTGCACACTGTATTATAGACAGATAGATAGATACTGTATACACTGTATGATAGATACTGCATACACTGTAAGATAGATAATGTATACACTGTATGATAGATAGATAGATAGATAGATAGATAGATAGATAGATAGATAGAATAGATAGAATCACCCATTTTACCTGGCTGTTTTCCCCCTCTCTTTCTTTCCATCTCTACTCCAGGGTCCTAGAGCTACCCTGTTTGCTATCAATTTTCCCTTTCTCTAACTTAACAGTGCTGTGTCGGCACAAGAGGTACGCTCTTCCTAGATTAGTTCAACCACCCTGGCGCCCATAGTACTGTCGTGCACTAACTGAACAAGGAATGCCCTTAAATATATGTCACACATAATCATTCTACTTATAGTAGCATCCACCACTGGTAACAGCTAAAATCATCAGGACATCAACAGTAACTACACCATTACAACTGAGCTATACCATGTACGTGGCACCAGTAGTTATACAACTAACTTACCACAAAATTACCTGCCTTTATGACTGCCTGCACCAACTGACAATCATACCACCCTTACTCCTTTTCCTCAGATTTATCTTGCTACCAGACACAAGAAAAGCAGGGATGGTAAGCAGGTGGAACCACTCAGCTGACTTCAGGTTAGCTAAGCGCCAACTGTTACGACTCACCCTGCTGTTTCTCCTTCTCTCGGGCAACATTCACCCTAACCCAGGCCCTCTGCACCAGACACCCCCACAATGGTCTCAAGTATGGTGCCCTTAAGCTGGCATCTGTCAACATCTGTAGCCTGCTGTCCAAGTTTGATGCACTCCAAGTATGGGTGATTCAACACAGGCCTGACATGCTCTCCGTGCTGGAGACATGGCTCACATCAAAGATCCCCGACTCTGCAATTACCCTAAATGGGTATACTCTATTTAGACAGGTCAGACTAAGTAAAAGGGGTGGAAGTTGTGCAGTATACCTTAAAGACAGCCTCCGGGGCCTTGTCCTTCCAAAAATAGAGACTGTGAATAACATTCAGGCACTAGCAGTCAGTGTTATTAGGAGTGCAAAGCAAGTCTCTTACTGTTATATCAATCTACATCCCACCCAGGGATCAACCCAGTGGCATCTATGTGGTTTTTGACTACTTAAATAGCCTGCACCAAAGCTATGAAGTAGTTCTGCTAGGGGACTTTAATGTCAACTGGCTATCTCCTGAGACTTCCCCATACAAAGATGCCCTCTCTGCAATCCACATTACTCAGATGGTTGAATCCCCCACTAGGGTCAATTACCGGACAGGAACTAGTACACTACTGGACTGGATTCTCACCAGCCACCCTGAAAGAATCACCAGCACCACTGTCCTACCAGACTCAATAAGTGACCACTCCCCAGTCCTTTGCAACTGGTCCAATAAAGTCATGAAACCCCCACCAAAAGTATCCTAGGTTGGGTTCTAAAAAAATGGGCAACTTGGCCAACTAAAATTGTTTCTTAAATATCATGACTGGTTCCCCATTGATGATGTCAAAGATGTAGATCAAGCATTTGACTGTTTCATCTCAACATATAATGCAGCCTGTGATATTCATGTCCCTGTAAGAAAACGTATGCTTAAGGGCCCAATTAATCCCTGGATCACCCCCTCCCTTCTGGACCTCATGACCACCAAGGATAACCTGTGGTACCGAACAAGAGCCACCTGCAAACAGGTTGACGCCCAGCTATACAGAAAGGTCAGAAATGCTTCTACTTATGCTGTCCACCTTGGCAAAAGTCGCCATTTCAAAGATGAGCTTACTAATTCCTCGACAGATGGCAGAAAGTTCTGGGGCAACATAAAAGACCTTACAGGGAAAACTAGTAAAATCACACCCTCCATGTTAGCCTTCAATGGAGAAATCACCCAGGACCCGAAGTTAATAGCTAACACCTTCAACAGGGCTTTCTCAGACCTCAGCAGCATCCTCTCCCCTAATTTCTTTGATGATACCTATAACAAGAACAGTGTAGGCAGTAAAGCCTTCACCACAAGCTCCACTGCAGCCCCCCCCCACTTCAGAATAATCACTATAGCCAAAGCCAGAAAATACCTGCAAAGAGTTTTAGATAGGTCAAGATATATAGTAGTGACTCTCTGGGTCCTAAACTCATTGCCCTTACCCCGGATGAGGTGTTAAACCAGCTGACTAAAATATTGGACGTTTCCTTAAGACAGGCTAAATGTCCCGACATGTGGAAAGTTGCTGTGGTAACACTTGTCTATACAAGTGGGGAATAGGCCCTGCACACGATCTATCACCCTATATCTATTCTTCCCCCTCTCAAAATCTCTGGAGTGTATCATAGCAGACCAACTGGTTGATTAGCTGGAAAAGTACCATGTCCAGTACCCACAGAAGCACAGTTTTCGCAAAGCACACAGCACCACCACAGCGCTGCCAGAGTACACTGGGTACATTCATAGCACTCTTGACCATGGTCAGCTAGTGGGGGCAGCATACATCGACCTCAGGAAAGCATCTGACATGGTCAATCATACCTTACTGCTTGAGGAACTCTCCACTACAGGGCTCTCAATGGAAGCCATGGTGTGGTTCAAGAGCTATCTAACAAGCAGATCCCAACAGGTCAAAATAAATGGTATCATCTCAGATAGCCATCTAGTGCAATCTGGTGTTCCCCAAGGCTCAATATTAGGCCCCTTACTCTTCAGTCTTTTTCTAAACCACCGCCTGTATGTTACTGCTGATAGAATACTCCTCTATGCGAATGATGCCATTTTTACCAGTAATCATGACCCACTCCAGCTGGAGACACAACTTCAGCTTAACTTCTCAACTGTGGAGGCCTGGTTCTCAAAGCATAAGCTTCTTATGAATTATAAAAAAAAACAGAAGTCATGCTATTTGCAAATCTGCATAACAAACACAAATCCCATCAGTTAACTACATTGAATAGCCTCAAAACCCCACATGAACAGGTGCACACATTCAAATACCTAGGGGTAACCCTTGACAGCTTCTTATTCTACAGTATACAAACCATGTGGAAAATGTCACTAAAGTGGTTAATACAAGACTGGCCTCCTGCATGACCACCGAGGCACTGCGGCTCACAGTGAATAGCTTCATTATCTCAGTCATAGACTATGGCTTGGTGGTGCACAATGCTGCATCTGTCATGACTCTTAGAAGGATTGCCACAGCTCTAAACAAAGCCTCTAGGCTAATAACTGGAGAACCCCGACTCACTCACACTTTTGACCTGTACGCTATGACAAACTGGTTGCACATACAGGGAATGATTAAATATCACAGCTGTCTCCTAGCCAAGAAAACTTGCCTAGGTTTAACCCAACTGGCAATCCAGAAGCTCCTCAATATTGCATCCAACCCTCACTGGACTTGAGACAGGATTAGACAACCCTACATGGTCCCTTTCTGTCGAACATCCCAAGATCAATGATCTTTTGCGTACCGTGCCACCAAGTGGCTAAATGCCCTCCCAAGGGACCTTCTGGCCGAACCTAAACTTGGCCCTTGTGTGAATAAGCTACACCAACACCTCACTGCACTTAGCAGCTGCGACTGCCACCCCTAAGTCCTATGTCCTATCCTTCAAATACTTAGGTGTTACTCTTGACCCCTCCCTTTCTTTCTCTGACCATGTCAACAACACTGTGTGAAGAGTCCACCAGAAATTAGGCACTGCATACTGACTCAAACATTTTCTGTCTCCCGAAGCACACCTTGCCATCACACATGGTAACCTACTGCCCAATCTTGACTACTGCTCCCCTGTCTACTCCCTCATATCCTCTACCTTGCACTCACGGCTAAACACAACATACAACTCTACCTGTCGATTCATCCTTCAAGCTCCCCACTATACCCATCACTGCACACTCTACCAGTCCCTAGGGTGGCTCCCTCTACAAGGTCGCTTTGATTATGCAATGGGCTGCCTGGTGGACAACTCGCTTAGAAACCAACACCTGTCCCCCAACTCATCCCTCCCGACAGAGTGGCTTCAAGAACTCTGAGAGCATCTTCAGTGCCCCCGCTAGAGATACACCGCATCTCCACTGCCATGGGAATTCAAGCTTTCTCCATCTCAGCACCCTCCCTATGGAACAAGCTCCCACCATCCATCCGCTCGTTCCCCACCCACCTGGCTTTTAAATTGAATCTGAAAGCTTGGCTCCTGACTGCTGCTAACTCTCACTGCACCCAGCAACAACATAAGGGCCTACATATCGCCCATGATGTATAATGTGTAGGCATCACTTATTGCCTCTGCCTTTCCAGACCCTCCCTTCTAACCACTGTTTTCCTTTTGTCCTAACCCCCCCACACCATTAAATCCTCAAACCTGCCCCTGATCCTCTTTGATCCTTTTTTGATCCCTAGGAAACAATGAAAATGTTGACTGTCTGAACCTGCACAGCTATTGTTGTTGGCGCCTGAATGGAAATGGATCATGAGATCATATGCTGTTAGTAAATGTAATGTGCACTATTTGTTTTTGTCACATTGTCCTTAGTCTATCTCTACTGTTGTTGTATAATCCAGCATATCTACTATACATTTCTTTTTTTCTGCACCACCTCATATTGGGTATGTATTACTATGCCCTGTATGTACTGTTGTTTTCTGTGTTGTTGCCACATTTGTGGCCCGGGTCATGCCTGAAAACTGTCTTTTGTATCAGTGCACCTACCCGGTTACAAAAGACAAAAACAAATCAATAAATAAATGTGGCACTTCCCAGTGGCAAGAGTTAACTCTGCCTAACTCTCCAAATGCACTTAGCTGCTGGCCGGCCTCCTGAGGAAATCTCTCTCCACCACCCCAACACCCTCCACCTCCACCTGGTTTCCCACCTCTACCCTCTAATATCCCTCCCACCCCCCTTGCCCTCCTACCCATCATCCCTCTCACCCATCATGTAACCTGACAAGGTCTATCTTTGGTTGATTCTCTGTCTGTCTGATACATTGTTTAATGTCCCCACCAGCTTTGTTAAGATGTTATCCTGCATTATCTGTCTAATATGTTAAGCTCTATGTTGGCTGACTACTAAAAGCCTGTATATGAATTATGTCACTCTGGACTGTAAAGGCTGCTGAATCTGTATGTTAATTGTGTTCCTATGAATTTGTATTTGATTTGAACTGTACGTTATTTGTTTCTTGACGTGGAACCTTTCTTTGTAAAAGAGCTTATATAGCTCAAAGGTATTGTAATCCAAGATTTCACATAAATAAATAATACAGTAGATGCTGTTCACACTGTATGATAGACAGATCCACATGCTCCCTACCTCCCTGACCCTGGGACACTCACCTTACCCTCTGCCTCTTCTCACTCCTCTTTTCTGGAGTCTGTCCTTACCCATGGCCCTGGTATCACTATTTGCTGCTATGACACTTATGGGTTCCCCTGCCTAGCCTCTACCCCTCCCTTTAACCTTCACAACTCCCTTTCTTTTCTTATCAGCTTCCTAGCTTCCCTTGTTGCCCCTCTCACTCATGTTTGTTCTTCTGCCTTCACCATACCATAGAGTCCAATCTTGACTATAACCTGTATTTAGCTGCTCATGTGTGTATATAGTACTCATGCACTACCACTGTCATTACTCTGTGTATTATATTTAGCCCTGACTATGTTAGTTAGTTATTTAAATATTGTGTGATTATATTGTGTTCTTGTATCCTGTCCAGGTCCATCTCACAAATGAGCTTTGCTCAATGATGTTTGCCTGGTTAAATAAAGATTTTGATTGGTTGATTGGCAATACAACAAGTAAAATTATGAGAATAACATAATAACATGAAACATTAGATTTAATAAATATATAATTAACCCAACATATTTAACATTCAAAAATCAAACTAAAAATCAGGATGAGTGTAAAAGCACAAAGGTATAAACGCAGCTAATTTAAATCACAATGTCCGGGAAGGCCAATAAAAAGAGATGGGCCTTAAGACAGATCTTGTAAACCTCGACTGACAGGACCTCCCAGACAGTAGGTGTAAAAAATTCCAGAGGATGGGAGCAGTGACACTAAAAGCTCTGTCACCAGATGTTTTAAGCCTTGTCCTCGGAATAGTCAGGAGGCCTCTAGATGAGGAACGGAGGGAGCGGACAGGGGTGACCAGCATTACGAGGTCAGTCAGATAGCCAGGACCAAGTCTGTGTAAGGCCTTGAAGGTAAGTAATCTTACATAAAGATAACCCTACAGCTGACCGGCAGCCAGTGCAGTTCATGCAGCACTGGGGTTATGTGACAAGACCTAGAAAGGCCAGTCAACATCCTAGCAGCTGCATTCTGCACTAGCTGCAGTTTGTGGAAGGTACCTCCTGAGACCACTGAAGTATAGAGTGTTACAGTAATCTAGCCTAGACGTGGCAAAAGCATGAATCAAAGTAGGGAGGTTGTCAGGTGGAACTAGGGATTTAATCCTGGCTAAGTTCGTTAGATGGTAAAAACCATTACAGACAATGGATGCCACTTGAGGTTCGAATGTTAATCCGTCGTCCAAGAATACACTGAGATCCCGTACCTCAGAGGAGGTCTTCAATGGTGTAGTTCCAACAAAAAGACCTGTTGCCACACCAGAGGCCCTTCTGTCACGCCATTGACCTGGTTTCACTACTAGGACCTCCGTCTTATTGGGGTTGAGTCGCAAGTAGCTGGAGGATATCCAATCATTGATTCTGGACAGGCAGTAATTAAGCACTTCCACAGTGCTGGATGTTCCGGGGGCAAAGGAGAAGTCCAACTGGGTGTCATCTGCATAGCAGTGAAAACCCACATTGTACTTCCTGATGAGCTCACCTAGGGGCAGCATATTTATTTATTTATTTAGTTAGTTTTTGATGACCAGGTAGGTGCACTAGCCATAACAATGACTATTTTCAGGCACGACCTGGGAGGGTACAAAACAAAACATTACAATAACAGGTTACAATACATAAGATCATAACTATTCAAAAGTAGGACTACAGAGCAGGCTGGTGATTACATTACAGACAACAGTGGAATAAATTACAAGAGACAAGAATAAAATTAAGGTAAAAGAGAGTTAACATTTACATTATACAAATAACAATTTGGTTTGGTCACAAGTGCTAATATTATCATGGACAACTTGGAAAGATTATGACTAGGAGAAAGAGGCATTTTAGGAGTAAGATATAGGATGATGTGGAGGGGTGAAGTAAAAGGGGGAAGTGAGGATTTGAGAGATGGGGGTAGGATAAGATAGGAGAGATAGGGACATATGGAGAGATTAAGATCCCTAGATAATAAGAAGGTAGTAAAACAGAAGGTTGGAAGAAGAAAAAACTATGCATCAGTAGGGGTCAATAGACTAAGAAGTGGCAAGAAACATAGGAAGAGGAGATGGGGGCTAAGGTGGTTTAAAGCAGGTGCAGCAGGAGGAGTCAACAAGATTGAGTCAAAGCAATTTCTTAAAGGAAGCATGGGATGATGCTAGTCGAGTACTTAGAGGGAAGGAGTTCCAGAAATGGGGGGGGGGGGCACGACAGACAAAAGCACTAACACCTTTGGACGTTCTGTATCTGGGAATGTGAACAGGGGCATTATTTGCTGAACGAAGACCATAGCTGGAAGAATGGTTAATAAACAGTTCTGCCAGTGGTTTGGGAATTTGGGCTCTGATAATGTTATCTATGAGGGATCCGTAAGCATAAGATCTGGCTGCTGAAGGGGGAAGCCATCCAAGGTCAGTGTAGAGGAGGCAGTGGTGTTTCAACCTAGGTGAGGAGCAAGCATAGCAACAGATGTTGTTATAAGTAACATCCCATTTTTGAAAGCTAGATTTACAGGTGGAGGCATAAGTTGCTACACCATAGGAGAGACATGGTAGGAGTATTCCTCGAGCTATAGCAAGCCTAGCAGATGGTGTGAGCACATAGCTAGTCCGGTAGGCAATACCAAGTTTCATATTAACTAACTTGCAAGTCTGCTGAATATGGAGGTCGAAGTTGAGAGTCATGTCAAGGGTTCTGAGATATTTAAACGAGTTTACTACCTCAACAGATGAGCCATTTGCAGCTGAAACTTTGAAATTAGCTTGGGAGAGTTACATGGCCTGGGTCTTTCCTTCATTCAGGATAAGCTTGTTTGTCATCAGCCAGTGTTGAATGATTTGGAGGTCTTGGGAGAATCATGTATTGAAGTATTCTTTGCACTGGTGTACAGGACAATATCATCAGCATATAGCAGGGAATCAGAGTGAGTGAGATTGGAGGCGATATTGTTTATGAATATAGAAAAGAGCAGTGGCCTAAGATGGACTGTTGCAGCACTCCAATATTAATGGTAGCTTTGTCTGAGAAAGTTGAGTAAAATTTTACTGTCTGAGTCTGGACAGCTAGGTAGCCACCGAACCACTTGACAACATTTGGTGAAAAACCTAGAGATTTTAGAGTTTTTAGGAGGATGGGGTGGTCAACTAAGTCAAATGCTTTAGTCATGTCAATGAATATGGCACCAGTGAGGAAGCCAGAGTCCATGGACTGCAAGATATCAGATGTAAACTTGAGTAATGCCATGGTTGTACTAAGACCTTTGCGGAATCCATGCTGGGCTGTTGTAAGAAGGTCAAATTGTTGGAGAAAGTCAGTGGTTTGAGTGGCAACAAGTTTCTCAAGAATTTTACTAAGAACTGACAGGATGGCAATTGGTCTATAGTTGGATGGGTCTTTACGGTCACCTTTTTTGAAAACAGGGGTGATCCTAGCTGTCTTCCAAATATCCGGAACATGGCTGTGGCAGAGAGAGAGAGAGTAAAAATCTTTGCTGGGGAGCAGCTATGTAGGGGGCCGCAAGTTTTAGGAGCTTAGGTTCGAGGTCATATACACTGCAAACAACAGCTGCGACAGGATTGAACTCTGAAATACACCACACAGCAGGGGCACAGGGGAGGAGGAGAAATTCCCCATCACTACTCATTGCTTTCTGCCTGTGAGGTGTGACTCAAACCAGCAGATGACAGTGCTGGTGAGTCCACAGTACTCTCTAAGATGATCGAGCAGCATACCATGGTCCACAGTGTCAAAAGCTGAGGAGAGATCTAGGAGAATCAGAATAGACCTGTCTCCTCGATCCCTCGCCCTAAGGAGGTCATTGTGCACCCAAACTAACACTATTTCACTGCTATGCCTGGCTAGAAACCCAGACTGGAAGGGTTCATAGATGGCAAAGGCCATGAGGAGCTCCTCAAGCTGCAGCACCATGATTTTCTCCATTACCTTACCCAGACAGGGAAAGTTGGAGAGGGGATGATAATTTGCCAAGCTATCCAGGTCAAATAATGGTTTCTTCAGAAGGAGCCTTACCAGTGCCTCTTTCAGGGAATCTGGAAAGACCCTCTCTGCTAACGAGCACCAGACAATCATAGCGAATACCGAGCCAATGGAACTGACACATCCCATAAGAAAACGTAAGAAACGTAAGATAGAGAGAGAGAAATAAATACTGTAGATAGATAGATAGATAAATAGATACTGTGTACACAGGTACTATACATATAGATAGATAGATAGATAGATAGATAGATAGATAGATAGATAGATAGATAGATAGATAGATATACTGTACACACTGTATGATAGATGCTGTACGCATTGTGTGGCAGATACTGTGAGCACAGATAGATACGGTACACACTGTATGATAGATACTGTGCGCATAGATAGATACTATACACACTGTGAGATAGATAGATAGATAGATAGATAGATAGATAGATAGATAAGTATTGTACACA
The DNA here is from genome assembly GCA_016271365.2 of Neoceratodus forsteri. Classification (NCBI taxonomy): domain Eukaryota; kingdom Metazoa; phylum Chordata; order Ceratodontiformes; family Ceratodontidae; genus Neoceratodus; species Neoceratodus forsteri. Next base: position 621,965,699 of record CM057456.1, on the reverse strand, counting down.
CTGTAATTGAACATACGTACATATGAACATACGAATTTGTTAGCAGATGAAGGCCTTATGGTCTATCAAGTCTGCTCGAGAGTGCAGCTAGCAACCCTCATACTGTAGCTGCTACTCTCACATGATGTTGATATGTATGATATGTCGATAGATAGATAGCTAAATAGAAAGATACTGTACACATTGGGTGATAGATCTTGTACACACTGCATGATAGATAGATAGAGATACTCTGCACACTGTGTGATAGAGAAATAGATTGATACATACTGTACACACTGCTTGATAAATACTGTACATGTATACACTGTATGATAGAAGGATAAATAAATAGATAGATCGATATACTGTAGACACTGTGTGATAGGCAGACAGACAGACAGACAGACAGATACATAGATACTGTGCACACAGATAGACGCTGTGCACACTGTATGATAGATGCTGTACACACTGTGTGACAGATACTGTGCACACAGATAGATACTGTACACACTGTATGATAGATACTGTGCACACAGATACTGTACACACTTTGAGACAGATAGACATAGATGTACTGTACACACTGTATGATAGATAGACACTGTGCACACAGATAGAAACTGTACACAATGTATGATAGATGCTGTACACACTGTGTGACAGATACTGTGTGCACAGATAGATCCTGTACACACTGTATGATAGATACTGTGCACACAGATATATACTGTACACACTGTGGGATAGATAGATAGATAGATAGATAGATATATAGACAGACAGATAGCCAGATAGATAGACAGACAGATATTGTGTACACTGTATACGAACATACGTACATACAAACATACAAATTTGCCAGCAGATAAAGGCCTTATGGTCTATCGAGTCTGCTCAAAAGCCTTATGGTCTATCAATTCTGCTCGAGTGTGCAGCTACCAACCCTTAAACTGCAGCTGCCCCCCACGATGTTGATATGTATGATATGTTGATAGGTAGTTAAGTAGAAAGATACTGTACACACTGTGTGACAGATTCTGTACACACTGTATGATAGACACACAGACAGATAGCTAGATAGATAGATACAGATACTCTGCACACTGTGTGATAGAGAAATAGATTGATACATACTGTATACAATATTTGATAAATACTGTACATGTATACACTGTATGATAGCTACAAGGATAGATAAATAGTATACAGAGAGACAGACAGATGGATAGATAAATAGACAGATAAGATATACTATATGCACTGTATGATAGATATATAGATACTGTGCACACAGATAATGTACACACTGAATGATAGATACTGTGCACACTGATAGACACTGTACACACTGTGATATAGAGAGAGATAGATAGATATATAGATAGATAGATATATTGTACATACTGTATACAAACATATGCACATATGAACATACAAGTTTGCCAGCAGATAAAGGCCTTATGGTCTATCAAGTCTGCTCGAGTGTGCAGCTAGCAATCCTTATACTGCAGCTGCCCCTCCCTCATGATGTCGCCATGTATGATATGTTGCTAGATAGGTAGCTAAGTAGAAAGATACTGTACACACTGTATGATAGACATATAGATATTATGCACAAATATACTGTACACACTGTTTGATAGATTAACAGCCAGATATATACTCTGCACACAGATCGATAGATACCATACACACTGTATGACAGATAGACAGATACACATAGATACTGTGCACACAGATAGATACTGCACACACTGTATGATAGATGCTGTAAACACTGTGTGACAGATAGATACTATGCACACAGATAGATACTGTACACACTGTGAGATAGCTAGACATATAGATATACTGTACACGTTGTTTGATATATAGATAGATACTGTGCACACAGATAGATATTGTGCACAATGTATGATAGATGCTGTACACACTGTGTGACAGATACTGTGTGCACAGATAGATACTGTACACACTGTATGATAGATACTGTGTGCACAGACAGATATTGTACACGCTGAGATAGACAGATAGATAGATAGATAGATAGACAGACAGACAGATATTGTACACACTGTATACGAACATACATACATACATACAAACAGACAAATTTGCCAGCAGATAAAGGCCTTATGGTCTATAGAGTCTGCTCAAGTGTGCAGCTAGCAACCCTTATACTGCAGCTGCCCCCAAATGATGTTGATATGAAATATACTGTACACACTGTGTGATAGATTCTGTACACACTGTATGATAGATAGACACACAGATAGATATAGATACATATACTCTGCACACTGTGTGACAGAGAAATAGATTGATGCATACTGTATACACTGTTTGATAAATACTGTACATGTATACACTGTATGATAGCTAGAAGGATAGATAAATAGATACAGGGAGACAGACAGATGGATAGATAGATATACTGTACACACACTATGACAGATGGATACTGTGCACACTGTATGACAGATACTGTGCCCACAGATAGATACTGTACACACTGTATGATAGATACTGTGCACACAGATAATGTACACACTGTGAGATAGGCAGATAGATAAATGATAGATAGCTAGATAGATATTGTAGACACTGTATACGAACATACGTACATATGAACATATGAATTTGCCAGCAGATAAAGGCCTTATGGTCTATCGAGTCTGCTCAATTGTGTAGCTAGCAATCCTTATACTGCAGCTGCCCCTCCCTCATGATGTCGCTATGTATGATATGTTGCTAGATAGGTAGCTAAGTAGAAAGATATTGTGCACACTGTATGATAGAGAGATATATATTTGTGCACGCAGATACTGTACACACTGTATGATAGATAGATAGAAAGACAGATAGATAGACAGACAGAGATACTGTGCACACAGATCGATAGATACCATACACACTGTATGACAGATAGATAGACTGAGAGAGAGAGAGAGAGAGATAGATAGATAGATACTGTGCACACAGATAGATATTGCACATATTGTATGATAGATGCTGTAAACACTGTGTGACAGATACCGTGCACACAGATAGATACTGTACACACTGTATGATTGATACTGTGTGCACAGATAGATACTGTACACACTGTGAGATAGATAGCTAGCAAGCTAGATAGATAGATATTGTACACACCGTATACGAACATACATACATACGAATTTGCCAGCAGACAAAGGCCTTATGGTCTATCGAGTTTGCTTGAGTGTGCAACTAGCAACCCTTTTATTGCAGCTGCCCCTCCCTCATGATGTTGATATGTATCCTATGTCAATAGCTAGGTAGAAAGATACTGTACACATTGTGTGATAGATTCTGTACATATTGTATGATAGATAGATAGATACAGATACTCTGCACACTGTGTGATAGAGAAATAGATTTACACATACTATATACACTGTTTGATAAATACTGTACATGTATACACTATATGATAGATAGAAGGACAGATAAATATATAGACAGAGAGGCAGACAGATGGATAGATATATTGTACACACTGTATACAAACATATGTACATATGAACATACAAGTTTACCAGCAGATAAAGGCCTTATGGTCTATCGAGTCTGCTCAAGTGTGCAGCTAGCAATCCTTATACTGCAGCTGCCCCTCCCTCATGATGTTGCTATGTATGATATGTTGCTAGATAGGTAGCTAAGTAGAAAGATACTGTACACACTGTATGATAGACAGATAGATATTATGCACAAAGATACTGTACACATTGTATGATAGATTAACAGCCAGATATATACTCTGCACACAGATTGATAGATACCATACACACTGTATGATAGATAGATGGATGGAGAAATAGATAGATAGATAGACAGACAGACAGGCAGGCACATAGATACTGTGCACACAGATAGATACTGCACACACTGTATGATAGATGCTGTAAACACTGTGTGACAGATAGATAATGTGCACACAGATAGATTCTGTACACACTGTGAGATAGATATATAGATATACTGTACACACTGTATGATAGATACTGTGCACACAGATAGATACTGTACACAATGTATGATATATGCTGTACACACTGTGTGATAGATACTATGTGCACAGATAGATACTGTATACACTGTATGATAAATGTGTGCACAGATAGATACTGTACACATAGATAGATAGATAGATAGATAGATAGATAGACAGACAGACAGACATATATTGTACACACTATATACGAACATATGTACATACGAACAGACATATTTGCCAGAAGATGAAGGCCTTATGGTCTATTGAGTCTGCTCGAGTGTGCAGCTAGCAACCCTTATACTGCAGCTGCCCCCCACTGACGTTGACATGTATGATATGTTGATAGGTAGCTAAGTAGAAAGATACTGTACACACAGTGTGATACATTCTGTACACACTGTATGATAGATAGACACACAGATATATATAGATACAGATACTCTGCACACTGTGTGACAGAGAAATAGATTGATGCATACCGTATACACTGTTTGATAAATGCTGTACATGTATACACTGCATGATAGCTAGAAGGATAGCTAGATACAGAGAGACAGACAGAAGGATAGATAAATAGATAGACAGATAGATATACTGTACACACTGTATGATAGATGGATACTGTGCACACAGATACTGCACACACTGTATGACAGGTGCTGTACATTCTGTGTGCCAGATACTGTGCCCACAGATAAATACTGTACACAGTGTATGATAGATACTGCACACACAGATAGATACTGTACACACTGTGAGATTGATAGATCTAGATAAATAGATAGATAGCTAGATATAGATATTGTACACACTGTATATGAACATACATACATACGAATTTGCCAGCAGATAAAGGCCTTATGGTCTATTGAGTCTGCTCGAGTGTGCAACTAGCAACCCTTTTACTGCAGCTGCCCCTCCTTCATGATGTCGATATGTATCATATGTCAATAAATAGGTAGCTAGGTAGAAAGATACTGTACACACTGTGTGATAGATTCTGTACATACTGTATGATAGATAGAGATACTCTGCACACTGTGTGATAAAGAAATAGATTGATACATACTGTATACACTGATAAATACTGTACATTTACACTATATGATAGAAGGATAGATAGACAAGATAGATAGAAATACTGTACACACTGTATGATAGATAGATGGATAGATAGATAGATAGACAGACAGACAGACAGATATTGTGCACAGTATATACAAACATACATACACACGAACATACAAAGTTGCCAGCAGATAAAGGCCTTCAAACAACATGAAGTCTTGCTGTATTCTGACTATTGCAGTTAGGTCCTGCCTTTCAACTGCTCCGGAGAACAAAGAGTTAAACTTTCCATGGCCAGCATGGAATGTTCACCGCGAGCTCGGGTGAAGCCCCTAACTGCTACTGTTTAAACTCCAACCATCAGATTCTTTACTCCGCCTAACTGAACAGTCGCTCCAGAGATTTCTCCTTTGCTCGGTTCAAAAAAGTCGGTTAAAGTGTCATTTTTCACTCGGTTTCTACCGAATTTCTGCTACCGAATCTGTCGGTTTAAGTCTCTGTCTGTGGTACCGTGAGTACTAGATAGGTTTTACATTTAGTTTCTGTGTGGAACTTGTAAATTTCGGATCGGTTTAGCTGAACTGATCAGTTTAGTTTAAAAAAGTTTGTGAATTTACTTAGAGTGTGGTAACTGGTCCGTATCGATTCTAAAAAAAACAGATTTTATTACGTTTTCTCCAAGACCCGTAACACAGTCAGGAACCAATAGGGGAGTCTTGCCTGGCGGATTGCTGAAAAAAGGGTAAGTTTTGGATAGGATTGGCCATGTCTGAGAAACCCAAGACAAAAACCGGGCCCACTGGGTTTCAACACTGCAGTGTGTGTGGGGAAGCCTTTGCTAAGGCTGATCCCCACACCACCTGTGTTTATTGTCTGGGGTTTGACCACCTCGAATCAGACTGCCAAATTTGTAAGAATTTTCCAAAAGCTACCCTGGATAAGAGAATAGGTAGACTGAGGGAAAGGGAGGCTGAGAAGTCCGCTGACCCGGATGGACAGCCCGGTTCGGTTCTGACCGAACCAGAGGGAGTGCCCTCTGACCAGGGTGATACTTCTTCGGGCAAGAGGAGAGCCGATTCTGAGGAGTCCGTTCTGGTTAAAAGGAAGAGAAAAGATAAATCGTCCGGTTCAGATCCAGAAGTTCGTACTCCGACCGCTGATTAGATAGCCAAAGCGATAAGAATAGTGCAATTGCTAACTTTGTTTCTGGCCGAACCGGCACCATCTGGCAGGGGCTCGGTTCAGTCGGTTCCCCCGGTTCCGGATTACACTTCAGAAGAATTTTATGAACCGGAGGAGGAGGAGGAGGAGGAGGGACAGTATGAGGATGACTATGAAAGTCTGGATGTGCCTATTGACCTGGACATCTCCCCAGACAGACCTTCAGGTATTTCTCCTCCTAGACTTTCTGAGTCCCCTTCCCACTGTATATTTTACAAAAAAAGTGGCTGAAACCCTCCAGCTTCCAATGGAAGAAGCAGTAGAGGATCAGGAGGAGCCTGAATTTGTCGAAATGATGGACATCCCAGAGTCCAGGAGACTGTATATTCCCCTCCATAAATCTTTTGGGAAACAGACAAATAAAACTCTTAAGACTCCTAACTCCATACCTCCTGTGGACAGATGAATGGACAAGAGGTACACCCTTTCAGGCTTGGACACGGAGTTCCTTTCTCAGCAATGCAGCCATGTTGGGGTAGTGCAGGCTGCTGCCTGTGATAAGGCAAATATCCCTTGGCATCACACCCCCCCAGATAAGGACTCCAGGAGGATTGATGCCATGGCAAAGAAGCAGTACATGGCAGCATCTTTGGGACTCAGGCAGGCTAACTATATGGCCTACACAGCTAGATACCAGAAGTCCAGATGGGACACTGTGCTGGCTCTGGCTAAACAGGCCCCTGACCAGCTTGCCAAGGAGCTGGAGCAGGTGGCTGCAGATGGGACTGAGGCATCCAAAGTGCAATTTCATGCTGCTGTGGACTCCAATGATGTTTCATCAAGAGTCATGGCTACATCTGTGGCCCTTCGGAGGATGGCTTGGCTCAGATGTGCCAGGATACCCAGGCTAAGGCCATGGATTTCCCCTGTTATTGGTAATTCTCTGTTTGGGGAGCAGACACAGAACTACATGAAAAAGATGGACGAGTACAGGACCACCTACAGAAGTGCGCAGGCCAAAGAAAGGCAAGCCACTCCTCAGAGGCAGCAGTCCAGGGGCAGGGGCAGGCCTTTTTAAAGGCCTTTTTACCAAGCCCAGGCCTCCTCTTCTTCTTATGCTCAGAGGGGGTTCTTCAGAGGGAGAGGCAGATGGGGAATGAGCAGGCCAGCTTCCACCTCTCAGCCTAAAGCCCCTGCCAAGCAGACACCCTGATGAGTCTGCCCGGGCCGATTATCCAATACCTGTAGGGGGCAGGCTGGCTCACTTTGTGCAGGACTGGAAGTCTCTGACATCAGACAAGTGGGTCCTGGAAGTAGTAAGCCAGGGACTGGTTCTCAGCTTCAAAAAATTTCCCAAGATGAGAACCAGATCCTTTCCACCTGCAAATCCATCAGAGACCCTTGCCCTAGAGGCAGATGTTTATTCCCTACTGGCTCTCAGAGCCATAGAGAGGGTTCCTACCCTACACAAGGGCAAAGGATTGTACTCCAGGTACTTCCTAACCCCCCAAAAGACAGGAGAATGGCGGCCCATCCTGGACCTAAGATATCTGAACAAGCACCTTTTAAAACCAAAGTTCAAAATGGTGACTCTGGGAATAATTCTGCCCTCTCTAAGGCCAGGGGACAGGCTAGCCTCCCTGGACCTCAAAGATGCCTATTTTCATATTCCTATCAGGTGCTCCCACAGAAAGTACCTAGGGTTGAGTTGCCCTCAGACCACTATCAATTCAGAGCAAGCCTTCTTTCCTCAGCCCAAGAGGTGTTCACAAAGTGCTTGGCAGTAGTGGTTGCTTTCCTAAGGAGAAAAAGATCTCCATCTTTCCATACTTGGAAGACTGGCTCATAGTGGGTCAGTCTCCAGACCAAGTCAAGTCACATCTGCAAATAACTCAGCAAGTGCTCACTTCCTTAGGATTCCTCCTCAACCTTCCAAAGTCAGTTCTCGAGCCAGTACAGCTCCTCACCTTCATAGGGGTGGAGCTGGATACAATAAGGGCAGGAGCCTTCCTTCCTTCCCCTGGACAGGGCAAGGACCCTTATGGAACTGGCCTCTTCATTCACCCTTCAGGTGTCTCGACCAGCAAGGCATTTCCTGCAGCTTCTGGACCACATGGCAGCCTCTACAGCAGTGGTCCAGGGAGCAAGATTTCAGATGAGGGACATTCAGTTCCACTTAAGAGTCTTCTGGTCCCAAAGAAAGGATTCCCTTACCAAACTAGTCCCAGTGACTCGAACCCTGATCCAGGCTTTGCAATGGTGGCAGGATCAGGACAATTTGAGACAAGGAGTTCCTTTTGTCACTCAGTCTCAATCAGTGATACTCACCACAGATGCTTCCCTGCTGGGCTGGGAAGCCCACCTGGGGGATCTTACCACCCAAGGGCTGTGGCCACCTCAAGAATCTCTGCTTCACATCAATCTCTTGGAACTCAGAGCGGTGTTTCTGGCACTGCAAGCCTTTTCCAAATCTGTACAGAACAAGGTGGTCCAGATCAGAACAGACAATACCACCACAGTGTGGTACATAACAAGCAAGGAGGCACTCGGTCTACGGCCTTGTGCACAGAAGCAATGAAGTTGTGGTCCCTGGCCTATTCCCTGCAAACCTTTCTGATAGCAGTTCACCTCCCAGGGAAGGACAATGTCCTAGCAGATGCTCTCAGCAGGATATCCCAGTGCCATCACGAATGGACCCTAGATCCCCTAGTTTTGAAAGTGATTTTCTCGAGATGGGGCACTCCACAGATAGATCTTTTTGCAGCCCCAGACAATCACCAACTTCCTCTCTTTTGTTGCAGACCCCCAGTCTTGGGCTCAGTCCCCCTGGATGCACTGATTCTGAATTCGGAAGGGAAATTTCTGTATGCTTTTCCCCCCTTCCCTCTCCTGTTCAAGGTGTTACTCAAGATAAGGTCACAACCATGCAAAGTGATTCTGATTGCTCCAGACTGGGCCAGACAGCCCTGGTACCCCCTGTTGCTGTCCTTAGCAGTCCACCTTCCCCTGTCTCTTCCCAGGAATTATAACCTGTTGACATCCTCTCAGGGGAGGATTTGGTACCCAAACCTCAGGTCTCTCAATCTCAAGGCATGGCTCTTGAAAAGTTAGAGTTTGCTGATCTGCAGCTTTCTCAAGGGGTTCTGGATATCCTTAAGACTTCTCGAAAGCCTTCCGCCAGAAAGACTTACAACTCCAAATGGAAAAGGTTCACTATTTGGTAATCTAATAAGGATATTTCTCCAGAATCAGCTGGGTTGCCTACAGTTCTGGACTATATGGTCCATCTTAATGGCCTAGGCCTCACGCCAGCTACACTTAAAGTGCATTTGGCAGCTGTTTCTGCCTTCTTGTCAGTAGGCAAGCCCTCTCCTCTGTCAGCCCATCCTGTGTTTTGTAAGTTCTTCAAGGGATTGCTGCACATCAATCCCCCCTTTAGGGACCCTGCTCCTGCTTGGGACCTTAATGTTTGCATTGCTCAGCTTATGCAACCACCCTTTGAGCCTTTGTCCTCTGCAGAGCTTAAGTACTTGACTTAGAAAACTGTGTTTTTGGTAGCCATTACCTCTGCCAGGCGTATCAGTGAATTGCAAGCCCTGTCAGTGGAGCCTGATTTCATCTCTTTCCATAGAGATAAAGTGGTCCTAAGAACTAACAGGAAGTTTTTGCCAAAGGTGGTTTCAGATTTCCACCTTAACCAGTCTATGTCTCTCCCTGTTTTCTTCACTGACCATTCTTCCTCTGGAGACAGGAGGCTGCACAGCTTGGATGTTAAAAGGGCCCTCAGCTACTACATAGGGCGCAACAAGGGTCACAGGTTTGAGTCCCTCCAATTGTTCCTCACATATGGAAAGGTTGGTAAGGACAAACCTGCCACTAAGAGATCTATTGCCAGGTGGATTATCTCTTGTATACAATTCTGCTATGAAAAACTGGGTAGAACTCCACCCTCAGGCATGAGGGCTCACTCTACTAGAGGTACAGCTGCTTCCGTGGCTGCTGCCAGGGATATTCCTATCTTAGAAATTTGTCAAGCAGCCACCTGGAAAACAGTCCATACATTCACCAAGCATTACTCTCTGGATATACAGGCTAGGAGTGATACTCGGTTTGGCACAGCAGTACTTCAAAGCCTATTCCCAAAGTAGGTTCTGTCCCTCCTCCATGGAGGTACTGCTTGGTAGTCTGCAATAGTCAGAATACAGCAAGACTTCATGTTGTTTGAAGAAAAAATTACTCACCTTAGTAATGTTGTTTCTTCTAATGGAGTCTTGCTGTATTCTGACCTACCCTCTCAGAACCTGGTTTTTGGGATGTGGGTGGGCAGGAGCAGTGTTGGCACCCTAGGGGTGTCCCTTTTTCACCCTCCTTTACTTTGGGTGTGTGTTGTGTTTTGTTTTTTGGGTTTCCTGACTTGAGTCTTTGCTTTGAAACCAAAAAAACCTTTTTAATAAATTTAGTTGCCAGTTGGTTAGTGTGAGTTTTACAGTTTCCACACAGAACTTCTAGTGAGTATTGCTCATAAAGATCTGACGGTTGGAGTTTAAACAATAGCAGACAGAGGCTTCAACTGAGCTTGCGGTGTACATTCCATGCTGGCCATGGAAAGTTTAACTCTTTGTTCTCCGGGGCAGTTGAAAGGCAGGACCTAACTGCAATAGTCAGAATACAGCAAGACTCCATTAGAAGAAACAACATTACTAAGGTGAGTAATTTTTTCTTATGGTCTATCAAGTCTGCTCAAGTGTGCAGCTAGCAACTCTTATACTGCAGCTGCCCCTCCCTCATGATGTCGATATGTATGATATGTTGATAGATGTATGTAGCTAAGTAGAAAGATACTGTACACACTGTGTGATAGATTGTGTACACACTGTATGATAGATAGATAGATAGATAGATAGATAGATAGAGATACTCTGCACACCGTGTGATAGAGAAATAGATTGATAAATACTGGATACACTGTTTGATAAATACTGTGCATGTATATACTGTATGATAGCTAGGATAGACAGATGAATAGATAGAAAATAAATAGACAGATACAGATAGACACTACACACTGTGTGATAGATTGATAGATACTGTACACATTGTGTGATAGATGCTTTACACTCTGTATGATAGCTAAATGGATAGACAGAAAGATTGACAGATAGATAGGTGGGTAGGTCGGTGGGTGAATGGATAGACAGACAGATAGATAGATAGATACTGCACACAGTGTAAGATAGATACTGTACACACTGTATGATAAAGAGACAGGATTTTGAAATATCCACCAGCGTGACTGACTGAGAACTGTCACTTCATGTCTTGTTATATAAGCAAAACTAAACAGCTCTGATCTATCTTGTGACTGATTTTTCATTAAACGTTTGCATTGCTCAGTCTTTTAATTCTGTTTAATGAGTGGAGTAGCACTTCTGGCTGCTCACTTTTGCTAGATATATGAACAACAAATCTGAGATGTCTGTATATCTTTAAACAACTGGATTCACTGATATGTGTTATTCTTTACACATATACCATATATTTGATTGTTTTGTAGAACCGAAGTCGCTGACAGGTTTGATACCTTTTATTGGACAAACATAGGTCTTGCACAAAAATAGTATAGTACACAAGCATTTGAGGCCTCACAGGTCCCTTCTTCCACCTGTGAGGCCCTGAAGCTTGTGTACTATACCATCTTTGTACAAAACATATGTTGGTCCAATAAAAGGTATCAAACCTTCCAGTGACTCCTATTTTCCAGGGACCAATATGGCTACAATCTCTGTTTTGTAGGGAATGTTACTAGGCTTGGGTAGGGGTGTACTTCTTTAGGTAAACAAGGTGAAATTCTAACAAATGCATAGACAAAGTAGCCTTGTTGTGACCCAGTAGTGTTGTTCCTTAAACCAGCTTGAAAAGTGCAGAAAATGCAGACACAGAAACAAAATCAGTTGCATGTTTACCTGGACAAGGCTGGGTGTTGCAGAGGGCCTCTTCTGTGTGAAGCCCCAGACAGATATCCCCCCCATAGGCTGGTGTTGGGTTAATGCAGGACCGTGTTCTCATGTAGTGTCCACCTCCACAGGTCACGGAGCACATAGACCAGGTTGACCAACAGGACCAGCCACCATCAACTGTAAGCAAAGACAATGCAATGTCAGGGCTCAGTAGACACCGATGAAGGTTGTACAGCCTTACAAGACCATCTCAAAGCTTACAGCCACAGGCATGAAGACGTGTCTCTCATAAAATATTCCTAACAAAGATTGCTTGCAACTCCATTCTGTAACTTTGGCAGGATTTCTGCAAACAGACTTGAAAGTTAATGAGTCATATTTACACTCTTTTGATGTTTTTTTTTGGCTGGGTTTATTAGAGTGGAGAAACCCTGTTTCACCTAGAGATTAGTGCCACCATGTTTCCTGTGCGTTGCGGACAGGCGCACCATTGTTTCAGATTTGATGCTGGGGATGTGGTTGTGCCAGACAAGTTACTGGCAGTAAAGAATGTGCAATACAAGAGCTGGCCACACACCCAAACTTTGAAAGCAATATGTTTACTAAGACAAGCTGGATATCCATCTTTCTTTATAAAAACAAAATGGTGAAGCCAATCTGTTTATAATAATTCACTATCAAAGTACAGAATGCTTTTCCTCTGACTGTAATGTCACCAGTGTTCTCCACTAGTTTCAGCTGGACAGCTGCTCAGAGTCAGAGTTTTGGTCAACAACCCGACTTACTTGACTGACAAGTTAGGGTAGACGGCTTTCCATTAGTTATCCATGGTCCATGTGCCCTTAGTTCGGCACCACCAACACCTCAACAAAACACCATACATAAGACCCTTGTAATTCGTAGGCGCATACAGAAAGAATACAAATAGAAAAGAATTTAATTTGTATAAAACTCTTCATACACACTTAACCCAAAGCTCTTTACAAGCATTGAGAGAGAGAAAGAGAGAGAGAGAGAGACTGGCAGTACAATGACTGTTAACATGTGGTGACAGACATTCCACCTAACAGCAGCACACAGTTATGGGCAATTTCTTGTACCAGTTTGATGGGGAAGGAGGATGTTGGTCTGGGCACTGAGGATGCTCCCCAACTTTTGTGAACAGTGCCATGGAATCTTTTTTTTTTTTTCATTAGTTTCTGCTCTAATTCCCTGAGCCATCCTTCCTCAACCCAGGACACTTCCCACTCCCATCCCTGACTGCTCCAGGAAGCTGTTCCCCCAGGACATACCCCTTGTGACGGAGCCCGCAGGGGTTGCCAAAACCCCTCCAGTTGTCTGATTCTGATGCTCCTGTTGTGTGGTCAGTTCAAACTGTGAGACCCAAGAGTACTGCTATGCCTAGTGCTTCTGCCTCTTTTTAATTCCTCATTGGGAAGCAGAACCAGTTTTAAACCTGTTGGCATACCAAGCAGAAATACCTGTAGTGCCCCTTCATTCTCCCAATGTCCTCCCCTCTCCTCCCTTCTGCTACACCTCATATTCAAAAAGTGGTAATAAGTCTATGGATTCAAAGGTGACAATAGTTTCAGTTTTTATACTAACACTTTTTGCACTTCAAGCTGATTGCTGCTTACATGTTCTACTTAAGTGTGCCCATTTGTGCTGGCGCCTCAAGTGACCACCTGGTTTGCTAGTGCCTGACACTGACTCGCCAGTGAGTCATGCTCCAAGGGTGCGACAACGGGCATGCATGTTTGTTGAACACCCATTGTTCAAGATCATTTTTCTTGTGACAAAAATAAACTAAAATGCAGTGGGCACTGTTCCTTGATATTATGGGATAGCAGTTGTACAAAGACAACTTGCGAATACTGATGAAAACCTAGATCAAGCCATATTACATGGAGCATGCCGTCTATTATTTCATATGTAAAAATATGCTAAAGCAGACAAGGTGGGAGAAAGAAGGATATTGTACAAGACCAGAGATAAGGGGCAATCAATAATGGAATAAGTAAGCCTGCAGTTGGTCAAAGTTTTCACCGTAACATGCCCTACTGTTTTAACTTTTATGTTTTTAAGGTTGTTTTACTTTCTACTGCTACGGTCATCACAATATTTCAGATAATGAAGGACTTAGTTTATTTTCTTTCAAAACGCATCTGAATGTTCCTAGCTTAGCTCATGATTGCTGTATCTGTGACATCACACTCCATTGCCCGGGAAAGTCCTATGATGTCATAAACAGGAGGCTATGAGGTCAACTGGGGACACGCAGATGTTTTTTATACAGATCTCTCAGGCTGCTAAAATGCACTTTACAGCCTAGAAAGGAAAACTGAGCTTTCAAAACATGTAATGTTTAGTCAACTGTATTATTGGAAACATTATGTTTATGAATGTATGTACAGAAATGGATACCTGGGGCCAGCTTTTCAGCGGGCCCTTAGACCAATGGAAGGAGTGCTAAACAACCACCTCACATCAAAGCCAGGTGTGCCAAATATTGTGCACTGTATTCTGAAAGAACAGCAGTCTCCACGGCAAAGTCCCCCAAACTGACACAAGAGGTCCACTGCATCAAGAATATGACACATGAGAGGAGAATGCCGCAAACCAAGGCATAACAGCATGGGGCGAGAATGCTACAAGCTGAGCCACAAAGACGATGTGGGAGGGTGAGAATTACCCACACTGTGGCACAAAGATGATGCATGAGGCGCGAATGCCTTAAGATGGGTAAAACTGTGGAGGGAGGCATGGAGTGGGAACTGACGCAAGCTGATCAAAAAGACAATGCAGTGGATGAGAACTGACACAGGCTGCGGCAAAAAACACTGCATGGACTGAGACCTGAGCCAAGCCGTATGGCAGACTAAATGGCCACGACAATGTCATGTGCAGCCACAAAAATGTCCCACAGGGGACTATGGGCTCTAACCCCATCCCTGTCTGTGTTATACCCTCCCCATTCTGTGCACCACTGTCGGTTAGATCAGCTCCACTCTGGTCTAATAGATGACTGCCATCATTGGCACGGTGTCAGGGCTTCCATCTTCAAGAATCCCCAGAAAAGGAGATGTTGAGTCATTTCTGTGAGGCAAGCCCCACTGCAGCATGGCATGCCCAGGTTATTGCCGCAAGCACGGCACAAGCCACACTGATACTAGCGGTCTCGAGTTTGGCGCAAGGTGCATTGTAGAATCACAAGTGACACAAACTGACGCAAGTCGCAATTTGCATCAAAGTTGTTTTGCGCAAGCACAGTGCGTCATTCCCAGCCCTTTGAGAATCTGGCCCAGTATTCTCTTAGACTGATCAAGGCCTCCACACAGTTTGAAAAAACTTTGACCACATTTTTTTGCCATAAAGATTTTTATTGAGCATTTTTTTCTAATTTTTTTTTTTTTTACATCAACTATATGTTTAACTTCCTTACAGATGGGTGATATTATTTTAGCGTTTAGATCATGCAGATACATTTATTTTACTCCCAAGACACAGTACTTCAGAATTTAGGAGCATACTTTGAAAATAGTGCCCAAGGCATGAGTTACTTGAGAAATGCATCCTTCAAGCACAGACGACTAGTTTTAGGACCAAAAGGCCTTGCCTGTGTTAACTGTGCCAAATTCTGAGACAATGAAATACATCCAGAATTGCAGGTACATAGCTACAGACGTTTAAAAATGTAACCCTACCCAAGAGATTTCTGTGTCCCCAAACTACCAGCTCTTTTGGCTCACATACATGACTTTAGATGGTCTTCTCGGACATAAATAGCAGTGGTGGGCCGCTAGGATATCAGGCAAAATGACTCTTTACAGTAACAGATCAAATAAAAATAAATCAGAACTTGTCTACCACGGTATGCGTGTGTGTGTGTGTATGGGGAGTGGTTACACTTTATGGACTGCAAATGTTAGATGCAGAAACACCATCTCAACCACTTCCAATCACAAAATGCCACTTTTTTATGGTTGAGCATGGATATCAAAATACCCTACCACACCCAAATTGGCTTTAGAAATTATTGAAGGCCACAGACAGGACTATGTGGTAAAATATATATCCTGCAGGCATATAAATTAGTTGAAACATCTATCTCCTAAAGAAGTATAGTCTTCCCCTGCTCCAGAACTTCTGACATGTCCCTATTTAATATTTATCGCTACAGATGACAGTGCAGGAGCAGGAGGAGAGTCACATGGAAGCAATCCCCTGGCTCCAGAAAGAACGCTCACCGCTCAAAGATTTTTTTATGGCTCAATAACACTTTGGGGTTCCTTTCATCTTTGTTTAACACTGCTTAGAAACTGGGCACCATCTGTTTTTTCGTTGTTTCTTTACAGCTTGATACTTTTATGCCGATCCAGGTTAATATTAAAGAGTGCTAACAAGCACAAATAAGTCATATTTAATTTCTAACAGAGTACCTTCCACCTGTTGACTATCGGTTGCTGGCACGGAATGCAAGTTAACAACCACTGTTCTGCAGCTGGAGAATCACCACCATGTTTTTTGTTATTTCGGGCTCAGACAGTATACAGTCTCCCCGTTACTCTATGTTTTGGGACATTACACAAAAGAGGGATCTGAAGTCCCAAGTCAGCAGATGTGGGAATTCAGCTGAAGGTGAACTCTCCCTTAGCTGTCAGTTAATGCTTGGAAACCAGTTTATGCATTGTATTCTCTCACCAGTAGAGGGCACTTTCATTGCACTCACTCACCACTGCATGGCTAAGGCTCTTCTCACAGAGTTTCTCCAAATCACAAGTCCTGCGCTATAGGACAAGGTGGTGCGCTAAAGCAGGCAGCCAGCTCGAAATTCAAATACAGGATCCAAACAAAAGCACTCCAAGGACCACAGCACAGCAATTTTAACAACCAGTGTTGTAATTTATTTCCACCAGTGTGAGCCCCTAGCACCTCGGCTACAAGCCTAATAGGGGGCCCCCCTTTGCTGTGGTTCTTGGAGCGCTTTTGTTTGGATCCTGTTCTCACAGAGTGCTTGGTCATACACAACAGTTTCTATGAGTTTCCCGCACTAGAGCAATGCATTCCACTAGTACTGCTGGGCAGCAGAGACATACCATACAGCTCGATGAAAGCAAGTGTACTGCACACTGGGATATTCATGTATACTCTGTCATTTCTTCTATGGTGGTCATTTTGAATTAAGGTTTAGCTATGAAATTTTCTGAAGTAAATACGAGATAATGGAGGGAACTAAGGTACGTGTGTATGCTGTTTAAGGAAGGTATGTGTATATGAGTGGTGTGCCGCAAATCTGAATTGTCTGCTTATATGCCAAATACCAGTTGTATTCAGCTGAATTCTGAATACTAGATGTAATTGGAAGTATGCGGGGGAAGTATTTGGTGGGAATGGGGAAAACTTGTAATCCTTTCAACCAATCAGCAGGCTGTTCTGGAAGATTGCCAAAGTCTAATCATGTTACCCAGTAATAACATTATACCAATGAACCTGAGCCAGCGACAGGTAGTGCCGACAGGATCCACCATTTGGTGGAACAAGCACAGGCAGCAGACTTGAAAGAGAGGGCACTCAAGCTGTGCAGGAGAACTGTTAAGATTTATGCATATCACTAATTGCATAGCAGTGCAAGCACTGTGTGCACGGCATATTTTAAGGAAACAGTGTCCTGAGCCTATAGAGCAGTTC
The DNA here is from genome assembly GCA_016271365.2 of Neoceratodus forsteri. Lineage (NCBI taxonomy): Eukaryota > Metazoa > Chordata > Ceratodontiformes > Ceratodontidae > Neoceratodus > Neoceratodus forsteri. Next base: position 621,947,822 of record CM057456.1, on the reverse strand, counting down.
TCAGTGGACCCACTGAAATACTGGTCTCAGAAGTGCCACATGTCACCATCATTGTCTAAACTGGTGCACAAATACATCTTTTGTGCCCTCCACCACACACACACATACATACACACACTACTGGACCTTCCAAACGATGGCCCCTGACACAGGAGTAGAGTACTCTAATATGTTGGGGTGTTGGTGGCATTTGCTTCTTGTCTCCAGTCCAGTTTGTCTTGATGAATTTTTGCTATGATTTTTGCATGTACTGCATTGCACTTTGATGAATGACATGTGGCTTATATTAAATATTTTTAAGGTACCTTTGCACTTCGTGCTTGCCAAATAAAAGCGTATTTAATATCAAAAATAATGTGTGCACTATCTTTTCATTTTTTCTGTAGCCTTCCATATGCCTGTTCAGCCTGCCCACTGATACTGTTGAACCACTGAATCTGGACTACACCCTCACCATGTTCAGCAGCAAGTGTTTATTAAGCTGAACCTACCACTGCTGGGTGTGTTGTAACAAAGTAAGCCAAGCTTCTGTTACTTCTGCCATTGCCTATACAAAGACTGACATTCTGGATTATTGACTTCTCGTTACAGCTAATGAGGCTAATTACTGCATGATGGATGTTAGATGAACAGACTCGTCCTTGCTCTTCCACTACTGAAATCTGTGTTCTTCCTGTTTTTTTTTCAGTTCTTGGTTTCTGGCATATCCTGAAGCCTACTTTAATAATTTTTAATATACTACCAACTGCCTGTCAGATTTTTGTCCCTTTATGATTCTCAGACCCTTTGTGAAAAACACGAAGGCCCTTGTGTGCCTCTTTCAATTTGGGCAGAAAACTTAACTATTCAAATGTGCCGGCTTTCAGCCTTGCATGACCTATGATCATCTGCGATGATATGAGCTGGGTTGTTGGATCATCACCGGTGGTGGTTGACGATGAAGATGAAAGGATAGAATTAGAAATGTATTGCTTTTGTTTCTTCACTTCAACTTTTTTATTATTTTGTTTCACCCTTCTGTGGCCAGCCGCTCACCGCCTTCCCCTTGATCCTGTCACTGGGCCTTTGTCTGTCAAGGCTCTGTGCTGTCTGCAGGCTACTGATCCAGATCACTTCCACCCACACTTTTGCCCCACGGGACAACCTTATCCCAGATGGGAATTCATATCTTATGGACTGGCAGTGTGGGAGCTGGGGATGGACATCAATCCAACTGATGTGGGCACCCAGGCAACATATGTCATGCACTGGTCTAGCTATTTTTCCCCTCTTAAGCCCCACACTCCCTGAGGCATGCATATACTACTTTGTCCTGGGGGGAGGGCGAAGCGGCATGTGGTCACCCATGCAACCAAGCACACCACCACTTTGCTGCCACCAGGAGCTGCTCAAGAGCAGTGCATGGCACTGCATGACACCCCCCCACGGAAGGAGAACATCCATGCAGATGCTCCTTCATCCTTCCTGCTGGCCTCTGCTCCTGATGCCACAGGTTCAAGGCTGAAACCCAGGTCACCAGCATGGCAGAACCTTCCCCCACCTCTCCATGCCATGGAGCCGGCCCCCTCCCTGGTACTTTTTCTGAGAATGGCAGAGTGCACAGCTGTGGGTGAAAGCATGCATGCTTCAGGGCATATTATTGTTCTTCAGGGGTGGGTTTTACCATCCAGTCTGTTATATAAATTTCACTGACTTGGCCCGAATATCAAATATAGTGACTACCCCAATATTTTCTAAAGTATTCAGTGAATATTCATTAAAGACAAAATCGGTGCATTATCTGCACAATCAAAGTGTTATACTATGTCTAAAGAGGTTACATGTACACAGCAGTGGTTCGGTTCATTTTTGAAGGATGGAAGTCAAAAACTTCAGTTGGTTCAAATGGGGAAGTCATTCAGTTGTCTGGAAGCCTAAATATTTCCCAAGTGTCAGATTTTGAAAGCAAGTATTCTAAGAGACATTTATTTTGGAAATTAGTATGACTGATGGTTAAACTTCCTTTCTTTCAGGGAATTCTGCCATGTGTTTGCTTTCATCACCTAATTTTCTTTTTTTAACTTCTGAGAGTCAAATAGGCAAGGCAACTTTTATTTTACAATGCATCCCATGACCATCCTTGAGGCTGGGAGAACTGTGCAGATTAAAACTGAGGCTAAAGCCGCTGACCAAAGATAAAATGTATAGATAAATAAGCTAAACCAGCAGGTAAATTAACAAAACTCACCAAAACAAAAAACATACAATAGTAAAACAGAGAAGGCTTGTGCAAAGAGATGGGTTTGTACTGTAGCTTTAAAAGGCTCTGCTGAGGTACTGAAGTGAATGTAAAAAGGTTGCATATTGCACGATATGGGTGCTGCTACAGAAAATGTGAAAAAGACTTCAGTCAGGAACTGGGCAATACCAGCATAGACAGCTTGGCGGAGCCAAGGGGGTGGGCTGGGGCATAAGCACCAGAAGGTCATCTCAGTAGCTGGGGACCAATCCGTTTAGGGTTTTATAGTGTCTGTCAAGAGGCAAGACCAGTAACAGGATGTGCCACTCCACTGGCAGCCAGTGCAGCTCCCGCAGTACTGCTGTATGACGGGATGAGAGGCTGATGATAACAGCCTAATTCTATTATCCTGCAACAGCTTCAAGCATCACAGCCCTGTCCCCCAAGCCCTAAGTATAAAGTGTTGTAATAGCTGAGGCGTGATGCCACTAATACACGCACAAACATGACCAGATCCTTACCCACAAGAAAGGACTTCAACTTAGCAATATTCTTCAGGTGGTATGGTGGATTTGTCTTAATTACAACATCCTCAGAATTTGTTCTAGCATTGGATTCAGATGGAGGTCTACTTGGGGGGCAAAATTCCCTTTGTTAAAAAATGTCTAAAAGAAACCTTAATGTTATTTATGGGCCTGACCGCGGATTTCTCTTTAGTGTTCACCTTGTTATTTTTCTAGAATGAGATCACTGGACTCAGAACGGTTCATTTTGTATAGCCACTCAGACTCATTCCATCTTTTAGTGACCCGATGTCTAGGACTGTAAGCTTTAACTTGTATTATAAAATGGGCAAGAGAAACCAAGACCTGTGATTGGTCAGATTTGATCGTTATGACCAGCATTATTCCAGCACAACAGCACAGGTCAAAAATATTTAACTTTCTGAATCTCACTACTCAGTTTTCAAAATAAAAATTAGAGGAACCATTTTATAATTCAATAAAACACTCCAGGGTGTGCATAATTGTGGGATAACAAAACTTTGTGGGTGCGTAATGCACTTGGCATTGCCTTGTGCCTCACTTCCCAAGGCATGCAATTATCCTACAGTAACACACAGCCTGTCATGTCTTATTGCTTACTCTACACCTAAATTGCTACCGATGTTGAAATAGGTTTAAAATTCTTCACTTTGAATTGGCAGTCCATCTGCTACCACAGTATATATTGCTGGTGTTCCCCTACCACATCTTACCAAAATAAACATCACTGGATGCTGGGAGACTGCCTAAGTATAGACCATAAACCATTTGCCAATGTTTTATTTCTAGGCAGGGTTTTGGAAAGAACTTTTGCTTCTCATCTTTCTACACCGTAGACTCATTCTCATCTTCAACATTATTGTTACAGGCTGGCCCACCGGTGCAGCGGCAGGGCGTCCGCCTGTGGTGCTGACATCTCGGGTTCGGGGACAGACTCAGAAATTGGAGGGTCAGCCGGGGGGGGGGGAAGGATTGCGCATCCTAGGGACTGCTCTCCTTCGCCAGGGGAGGGGGGAAGAGTGTCCGTCACTATGTAGACCTCTGGCAGAGGCTGGCGGTACCACTGCGGCCGGCGGCACACATCAGCGGGGTGGACTCTGGCGTCTTTGCATGTCCTCACCCCCCAGGAAAAAACTCTTGGAAAAAGGCCAGCCCACTAATGATGGACCCATCTCCACTGCTCTTGCTGCAGACCAAGGTCCTCCGGAGGGGGGGGGGTCCTGCTCCTATGTCCCCACCCTAGGAGGCAAGCCAGAACTAGAGACCAAGGTCCTTGGGGATGGGGCGCCTGCCTGGGGTGGGGGTTAGCCTGGGGATGGGGGAGTGGTGAGTAGTGTGGAGAGACCAGAACCTCTGGTGCCAGAGGGAAAGGAGACAGTAAAAAAAAACAAAAAGAGCATTGGTACAGTTTTAGAGCTAGTATATAAACTGCTCTGGCACATTACTAATAAGTAAGCAATAAGACACAACATGGTGTGCGTCAGACACTTTAACACATGGCTAGGAGGCATAGTGAGGCACGAGGCCATCAGACGAGTGCATCCAGCCTCCTAACCGTGTGTTAAAGTGTCTAACACACACCCTGTTGTGTCTTATTGCACTTATGAAATGGCTATCTAAAATACAGATGCATGTGATAACTAAAATGCATAATATTTAATAGTGAATAACTTACATGTTTATCCTCATTTTTAATAAAATAGTTCCTCCACCTGTTTTTTTTTTTTTTTACTTGAGGACATTTGAGCTGCTAAGGCATCCTTACTTGTATTTCTGTAGATGTCATGGCACCCCTCCCAACTAGCAGCAATCTTACTTCATTTAGTTTGAACAAGAAATTTATGCTGTCATTTTTTTTTATAATTTTTGTACGTTATGGTAACAGGTAGTGCTAGGGAGAACAAGCTGCTTTTATATAGAGGACACAGGAGAAAGCCGTTACACAATGCAGAAGCAAAGTATGAAAGTGGAAGACTTCTGTAACTGCTGCATTAAGCTGTCATCTGAGGTACAGGTTATATTGTTTTTTTCAGAACATGGGAAATATTGTTAGGGTACGAATATTGTGTTGAACACTGTGGCACTAAGGGAGTGAAGTACGGAGTGCTCGCCTGCTCGTTTAGTTACAGAGAGAGAGTGGGCGGGCGAGTTGCGAGAAAGCAGTTCAGCTGTTCAGCCATAGAGTGAGAGGGCGGGCTGGGATTGTTATCCTGGCAGTTTTTATTATTTTTTTTAAATGATGCAGGTCTTGTATTTAATTTAGAGATATGCTGACAGATTGAAAATACAGCCTGGTAAGTCATTCGCAGTTGGTGAAAACAAGATAGCTAATTTGCAATTTGCCAACATTCTAACTGGCATCTTTACCAGGATCACTGCCCAGAGGGCACTGCTGGACCTTTTTCCTGTGCATGAGAAGGAATATCACATAACTATTAAGCAATCAGAATTGTTATATTTTGATGCATATTTCATAATGTATTGTGAAGTTCTGATGCAGGTTATGTTTTGTGTTTTACTATGAGACACGCAGCAGCATTCAATACTACTTAAGACACAATTCTGCTTGTTCATCTGCGTACTTACTGTGATCTAGAGCTTGGTTCAGAGTACATCTTAGATCTCTGACTGTCCCATTTTGTTTTGTTAGATGGCAGGATATCTGGGTCATTCTCCCTTGCTTCTGGGGTCTCCCAGGCTAAAACTACACAAGTGGGTGGGTGGGGGGCAATTTTGTTGTTTGTTTAGTGCCCATTGGAAGTACCATGGTCTCAGTTATCAGAACAAAGCTTGGTTGTTCTGTTATGAGGGATGAAGTAGATGCAGATCTAGCCGGTATTAATTGTTTTGTTGCTGACAGGTTCTAATGTCTAGAACTGCTTTGCTTGAATTCTAGTTTCTTAGAGCTCTCCACTGTCAGCCGCCACCAGTACTGAACAGAGTGCAGAACCTGCCAGTGAGTCTGGGTACAGCTTTGGTCACAACAACTGCTGCTGTGAGGATTCAGGCATTTGGTTTGCCCCAAACTTGATGGCTGTGCCTCTGTGTTATAAGGGCAGTGTCAAGTAGGGGTGATCGGGTTCAATGCAAAATCATGCAGTGCATATTAGAGTTTTTATAAGCGCTGACCCTTTGCTTGCTGATCTCACTGTCCTCTCAGCGTGAAGTACAGTCACAGAGGACTGTACAGAGCCCCAGGAGAACAGCAGGCGAAACATCTGATCTGAACTTATAACATCTCTTAATATGCACTGCAGGGTACTGAATCTCTCACTGCTGCAACCCTGCTCCAATATCAGCTACAGGGGATTCTGGGAATTGTCATTTTAGAAAATGTCTGCCTGGCAGTTAGCAGAATCAGTGTGACACAATCGACTACACTGCAGTGAACAGTGAGTAGAAAAGCTGTCTTTGCACACAATGTGAAAACTGGGATCAACCATACACTTCTGTGTGGAGTTTTTAGTGCTGACTGTACTCCTTTAAGACACACAAAAAAAACACCTAATGCATCAGGATGTCTGAAGCTGCACTGGAGTCCATGCACAGGAGGTTTTCCTGATGAGGAACACATCCCATTGTACTGCACTGAGGTTGATTACATGTTCTCTGCAATTTCTGAACCCCAACCCACAAAGCAATGTTGGAGTGAGTGGCTGTAAGTGATCAAGGTCACCATGATATGACCTTTTTTTTTTTGTGCTGCCAGCTGTACTATTTTTTTTATTTATAGTCAACCCCACCTGGTTCTGCTTTGCTCACGGTCCTCTCTCCCAGATTGCACATGATAGCGCATTTACATTAACAGGTCCGTCTCACATCCTAGAAAACTGGCCAACCCACAGGGTCAGCAGAAAAAATAACTCAGGGCAAAAGTACAGAATATTCACCCATAAATGGAATCTCCCCCCAAACACACACCTCTTGTGAGAGCATGACAAGAGGTGCCACTGCAGGCATGTTGCCGATTACCAGTCTGCTTCAAGCCACTATATCATTCTCTCAATACTCCCATGTCACAGTGGCTATGAATGATGGTGACCACTGTCACGTAACTTGTGTCAGTTCAGGTAATTATGATAGTCAATTCAACACAACCTAACACCAGGTTTCAAAATGCAGGTACAGTACACCATTTAACAGGGATATTCTGGTTAACTGGGACATTTCAGCTGGAACTGTTTCTTTCTACATTAGCTCCTCTGTTATCCACAACCTCTTTATAGGGACTAAGCCAGCTGGAATATTAGGACAGTCAGAATACAAATTAGTATGTTAGAGGTCCTTGAGAGGCTTCATTTTTGCTAGTTGCTGCTTTCTGCTTTCACAATTAATACTTCAAACAGCTGCCATCAGCAAACGCCATGCTGGTTCAGCAGTCTCCTTTTTTGTGTCTGCACAGTGCATGCCTAAGGATATGTCACGTACACATCTGAGATGTGCTCCTCTTTCAGTCACCACCATCAATAAATCTCACGGTTTAAGGACAACATTAGGAGAACTGCCATATCTTATACCTGCTTTAAGTACAGTATTTAAGACGCAGAGTTCACAGAAATGATGTCTGTATGTCTCCCACTATGACCCACAGCAATGGAATGCCCTGCCATTAGCACTTCGCCAAACACTGTCCCATGCACTCTTTAAAAAAGAACTCCGTGCCAGCCTATTTGCCTCAAACTCCTGCACCTGTTTTCAACTACCTTGATCTCCTCACTCTGCCTACCTCACATGCCTGCTGTGCTCTTAATGATTTACCTGTTGCTGTTCTCCTACTCCCCCCTACATGAATGGTTGCTTTCTGTCCCTACCCACATCACTCTCTATTGCCACGCCCAGTTTAAATGCCTTATCCTTCCTCTTGCAGGATTGTGGTGATTCCACTACAATACGCTTCAAAAAAATGACTGCTTTTCCTGCCTCATCTCTACTGTAATAAAACTGTATTTGGCTTAGCTTTGCACCTGCTATGTACACCACTTGCTTACTATAACTGTTCCTAGCTCCCCTTATATGTTAGATAGCCTATTCATGGTTTATATTTGTTATGTTTCTCTTGTCTTCACTATGTACACTTTCGCTGACAATTTGTAATTTTTGTTTCCCTTTGTTTTCTTGTAGTTTTCCTATACTGTCCACTCAGTGCTTGAAATGGTGATGTGTTTTTCCTTTCTCATGTTGTAATCCTCCTGGGTCATGACTGAAAATAGTCATTTTATGGCTAGCTCACCTACCTGGTAAACAAAAACCAAATAAATGTCACACCAGACATCTTCACCACACTCTTGGGATGACTGATGCTCATTTTCTGTATCACACAGGTGAACTATACTGATGGATCCTGGTAGGACGAAACACGTGTCTATGTCTTCTGTTGGCACCCTTTGCAAACTGTGTGAGAGGCCTTTCGGCACCATGCATTTCTGCTTAAAATTGAACCAGCATAATATTCTGTGGTGATTTGCATATGCAGCCCATGACGCTTTGCATTGTGGGGGCATGTGTGATTTTGTATTTCTTTGAAACTTGGCTTCCCGGCCAAATGCCCTTTGAGGTAACCATTGCCTCAGTGCTAACACACAGAGGTTCTTTTTATTTTAAAAGGGACACCTGCTTAAACAGGATGCTATTGAATCCCCTGTGGTGTCCATATAAAAAGGTGTCTCATGTAGTACATAAGTGCAAAGTAAACAATGTTGCAGTACACAATATACAAAACAAAACATACCGTGCACGTTGTTTGCAGTGTGCACACACTAAATCTAGTGGTGGTGTGCCATGTACTGTAGTGTCACAAACACAGAGGGCTCTTCCGCAAATGCTCATTTCACTTCAGTAACCATATGAACAGGCAGCAAAGGATTTCAGTGTGGAATTGGGAACTCTGACCACAGCATTCATTTCCAAGGTGAATCCACTCGAAAGGCACACTCTCACATGCTGCTTCTGCAGATCTACAGCAACATTAACCTAACGGAGCGATGATGATGATGAAGATGGTGGTAGTGGTCCCTGCTCCTGCTGTCGGTGGTGGAGCCTGGTGACAGTGCTGGGTCTCAATAGTGCACAGCAGTAGTAAAAGGGCTCCTTTGATACACACCACCACAAAGCCTCATGCTATTTTGTCACCAGGCAGCTTATCTGTATCACCTGCAGTGTTGTCATCATTGCAGTCTGCCACCAGCATCACCACTGTTCTCAGCCCTATCACCAGGCCTAGACTATCTGTCACAATTATAGGTAATATACTTCATCCTCTACCAAACTGTTGTATATGAACAACAAAACATAATAAGCAAACATATAGTATATGCTTAGTCAGGGCTTGTTCTGTATGGAAATCAGTGACTCTCAAAAGTTGTTGTGCACGTTCTGTTGTCAAGTGCATGTGTGTCCCTGCTTGCACGGACTCCTGCCTGGCAGCTCACTTTCATTTTCACCGAGCACTCCGTTTGAGCATTTCAGCTCCTACTCTCACTGATTTGTGCAGGCCGCAGCCTGCCTTTGCAACTGCACTAGCAGTTCGCAATGTCTGCCCTCAGCATGTGTCAGGGGTTTACCCTCTGAGCACAGTAGTGCTTACTTGGCAGAACCACTCCTTGGCTCACTCTTTCTTTCTGAACCGGTGTTGGCACCACTCACAGCTCCCGCTTGCTAGTTCTCTATACAAGACCATATACAGAGGTCCCTCACTATAACAAACAGATTGGAGGAGCCATAACATACATTTGTTATAGCCCCCCATTTGTTATATCAAGGGATGCTAAACAAACACAGCACGTACATTGTCTCCTGCCCAGCACACTTCCCAGATTGCCCATTCTCTTGTCCACTTGATTACTCCAAGCAAAAAAATGATGAACTAGTACAGTACTTTTGCTTCACAGTAGTTTAAAAAAAAGGTTATATGAGCTCTTAATCATTGACTTTACCACCGTGCTTGCCACCACGCCTCTCACCCGCTTACTTCTGTCATGGCTGATTCCAGAGCAAGGGTATCTGGGCCCCTGTTATATCCAGTAATGCTACAACTTGCCAAAACGAAGAGTGTTCAAGCAGGTATGAGTATTAGTCTAGGTCAGCGAGGGAGTGTTGTGTTGATATGCCACGTCTCACTGTTTTTTCGACTGTGCCTACCACCAACTCCCCCTCCCCTCCACTTCACACCCAACTACCGTAAGCCTATTTTAGAGCAAGGCTGCCTAAAAGTGAATTCTGATGACCTGATTTAGAGAGACGGACAGAAATTGCTGTGATTTGGAACAGGATGCAGTTGTTGATTGAACCTTCAATGGGATTTGTGACTGTACTGTTTCCCTGGTCACAGATTAGATCACGATCGAGACTGCGATGAGGAGGTAATCAGGCTGGTGTGGTGCTTCAGTGTTTTTACAATGGTTCCCTTATCCTACTGCCAATGGGTCTGAAAACAGTAGCTCTCTCATTCTCGCTCTGGTATCACTTATAAAAGCTGCTTTTCTTCACTGTGCTCCCTTGGTGTGCTTGAATCAGCCATGCTGGATATTGAATTTACCATCAGGAGCCAAAGTGCCCATTCACTATAGCCAAGTTTTCACTATAGTGGGGTTCACTATAATGAGGGGAGCACTGTATTATCATGCTTTTCAATATTAAAATATTATTACTAAAGTTGAGCCTGTGCAAGGGGATTCCCCTAAGTGCAGTAGCACTTACTCAGCAGAGCCGCTCCTCAGCTCTCTCTCTGTGCTGCCACTCAGCGCCGCTCATAGCTTCTGCTCACTAGTTTCCTCTACAAAAGCATAATACTATAAAAAATAAAACATAGGTGACCATACACAACTCACCTTGTGTTTCCATCTTGGTGTTGAGATACCAGCATGGACCTCTCAAGCTTCGCTCTCTAGGTACTTTATGCTGGTATCTCAACCCCTCAATTGAAAAAACAGGCGCTTTGTGTATGGTTGCCCATATATTATTCCTTATATTATGTATGCAAGTACAAAATGATTTCTTGAATGGAAGCTACAGTCTTGTCAAGTAATTTTCTCATAAGTACTATGTAAAGGGAACTATACTTTCTTTAACAAGCTGCTTTACAAGCAAGAGAAGGGAGGTGGTCATGTCACTATACAAAACTATGGTCAAACCACAGCTGGAATTCAGGGTCCAGTTCTGGAGGTCATCCTTACAAGGGGACAAGGACAGACTGGAGAGGGGCCAGAGAAGAGCAGCCAAGATGGTGAAAGGGCTGCACAAGAGGTCATACGAGGAAAGGATGGAAGAGTTAAACCTGTACGCACTGAAAATGAGGAGGGGAAAGATGGGATATAGTAGAAACCTTCAAATACTTAAAGGATATAAACCAGATGAGGGTAGGCAGTATTTTCGGGATGAGTGAGAACAATTCCACAAGGAGGCATGCATTAAAACTGGAGGGGGCAGATTTAGGGGAGACGTCAGGGGCAGTTCTTCACTGAGAGGGTTGTGGGGTCATGGAGCAAACTGCCGGAATGGGTCGAGGGGGTAGATACAGTGGGCAAATTCAAGAGAGCTTGGGACACCTACATGGGGCTAAATAATGGAGGGAGAACAGGGAATGGAGGGTATAAGACTATTGGGGGGGAATTGGGCAGACTAAATGGGCCATGGGGTCCTTTCTGCTGACAAATTTCTATGTTTCTATGTTTAAATTTACTTTGTTTTGTTGACCACACCTCTTCACATCTCCTTGCATATCTCCTACTGACTGTACCTTTTCTGTTTCTACCAGTATCTGTTTTTTATACAAAAACAAATTTAATGTACTGTACATAAGTATTGTGTATATAACATAAACAGTATTGTGTGTGCATAGATATCCTTGGCAAGGAGGGGGATCTAGACAAAGCAGAAATATTGAACACATACCTCTGTTCAGTATTCACTGAGGCGGGAGAGGGTCAAGGACCACAGTTGGGGAGCAGAGGCATTCAGGGGGAGAAGTGGACACCAGTCCCTTCACAGTGGAGAGCGTTCTGGAGGAACTCACAAAGCTGAAGGTGGATAAAGCCAAGGGGCCAGATGACATACACCCGAGGATATTAAGGGAGCTGTGGAGGGAACTAGCAGCGCCTCTGGCCACCCTGGTCACAGAGTCACTCAACACAGGCATGGTTCCAGAGGACTGGAGGAGGGTGCATGTAGTCCCACTGCACAAAAAGGGCAGTAGGGTGCAAGCGGGGAACTACAGGCCAGTCAGCTTCCCCTCAGTGGTGGGGAAGATCATGGAGACACTGCTGAAAGAAAGGATAGTGGCACACCTGGAATCCATTGGTGCCCAGGATCTGAGGCAGCATGGATTCACTTCAGGAAGGTCTTATTAAACAAATCTGATAAGATTTTTTTGATTGGGTGACTAGGGAAGTGAATCAGAGAGGGGCCGTAGATGTCACCCACCTGGATTTCAGCAAAGCCTTTGATACTGTCCCACACAGAAGGCTGGTTAACAAGATGAGTAGACTGGGCATGGGGCATAAGGTGATACAGTGGGTTAGAAACTGGCTAATGGACAGAAAGCAGAGGGTGGTGGTAAATGGGATCCAATCCAGGGAGACAGGGGTGACCAGTGGAGTGCCACAAGGATCAGTATTGGGACCAGTCCTGTTCAATGTCTTCATTAGTGACATTGCATAGGGGCTGGAAGGAAAGATCTACCAATTTACAGATGACACCAAGATCTGCAACAGGGTGGATACTCCAGAAGGGGTGCAGAAAATGAAGAGGGACCTTGAGAAGCTTGAAAGTTGGTCGGAGGTGTGGCAACTGAGGTTCAGAGCAAAAAAGTGCTAGATAATGCACCTGGGTAGAGGGAACCCTGGGGAGAGCTACAGGGTGGGGGGGGAGGTGCTGACCATCACCAAAGAGGAGAGGGACCTAGGGGTTAACATATCTGATGACCTTATGGTATAAAAGCAGTGTGCAAAGGCTGCAGGGAGGGCCAGTGACATGCTGGGGTGCATAGGCAGAGGTATTACTAGTAGGAGGTGGGAAGTGGTGATGCCATTGTATAAAACACTGGTAAGGCCTCACCTGGAGTACTGCGTGCAGTACTGGAGACCACACATGCATAAGGACATAAACAAGAACAAGGTGGAGGCTGTCCAGAGATGGGTGACAAAGATTTTTGCACCACAAAACATATGAGGAGAGACTAAGAGACCGCAATATGTACTCACTGGAGGACAGGAGAGGAGAGAAAGGGGCGACACGATAGAAACTTTTAAGTACCTCAAGAGCATAATCAAGGTGCAGGTGGGAGATCTTTTCCAATGTAGAAAAGATACCAGAATGATGGGATACGATATGAAATTGGAGGAGGGGAGATTAAGAGGTAACGTGAAGAAGTTTTTCTACACAGAGAGAGTGGTGAATGCTTGGAATAGTCTGCCACAAGAGGTGGTAGGGGCAAGCACAGTGGAGGGGTTTAAACATGCCTGGGACAAGCACAGGGGAACCTTGGGCAGGAAGGGAGTGATGAAAAGCCATTGGTCACTTAGGGTGAGTGGATGCATACATGTATAGGGCCTACTGGCAGACTGGATGGGCCTATCGGTCCTTATCTGCCGACAATTTCTATGTTTCTGTGTTTCTTACTTTTGTGGTGTTAAGTTGAACCATAACTGGGTATTAATGTAGTTTTTTGGAATGCATATATGTATATGTATATGTATGTGTATGAAATATTAAAATAAAAAAACGCATTGATGAAGGCTGCAATCTTAAGTAAATGACTAGCGGTGATGAGTAATATACATACCATAAATGACATTTGTTTAGATTTATTTTGTCTGTTAATACATTATATATGGTTTTGCTGTATTACTGTATACACACTTTGAAAGTAAGTGGGGCCGATGGCCCGTGGCCTTGATGGGTTGCTAACCCCATCATACCACCACAAACACAGCAACTGGCAGCATTGCCATGCCAACACCACCTGCTGCAGGTAAGCTAGAGTAGTAATGATGCATTGCTGACCACAAGGCCCATTATAATACCCCTGACTTGAAGCCTTCTTTACCCTCTGCCAATTGCTACCTTGTCAAATGCTTTTTTTTCAGCTGGAGTCTTGAAACTGAACTGAATCAAACCTGAACAAAATTGGTCATTGGCCACTTCTCACCCCAGTTAGAAGGAACAATGTAAGTGTCCCTAAAGACTCTTCTTTATGACTTTTGCTCTCCTACCTGCACCTGTCTATGACCCGCTCCTCTTCTTATTCCCTTTCTCTATACATTTGAGTATGTTTTATTTTCTACTTGCATTCGTTTATTAATTTGCCTCCAATTATTTATGCTACATGTATTACAATATTACTGTAACTGAAGAATAATCAGCATTTATATAGTGCTTTTCATACACACTGTATCTCAAAGCACTTTACAAGCAATGCTAGACTGGTAGTGAAGTGACTGAATGTGTAGTGGCGGCCATATCGCACATCATCACCCACACACAGTCTGGACAATTGCATGATCCAGTTTATGGGAAGGGGAATGTTGGCCAGGACACCGGGAATGTTCCCTTACTCTTTGTGAAGAGTGCCCTGGGTTCTTTTACTTCCACCTGGACACCGACCAGGATGGGTAGAAGGGACCTCAGTTTAATGTCTTATCTGAAGGATAGCATACCCCAGCAGTACAGTACCTCCCTAGTACTGCACTCAGATGCCAGCGTTTTAGGTATGAGTCCAATCCCGGTGTGGGATGAGAACCCACAACCTTCTGGTCAAGAGGCAGATGTGCTACCAACTGAGCCACACTGACTACTTATTTTCATCAGTTTATTAATTATCTCCTCTCAGCTCAGTAAGTCTTTCCTGGTTTAATTTTTAAATAAATAAATAAGTGTTCAAAGCAGTTTGACATGCAGTTGTTCAGCTGCTGGTCCATTCCAACCAATGTCATCACATTAACTAAATTTTAAAGGAGCTGCATTGTGTACCTTTTCAACACTCAACTTTGAAATTTTGTTGCTAGTTTATAATATATATAATAATGGCTGCGTAGGGGGTTATAATGAGATTTTACACCCCCCTGAGGGGTGGGATGCCACATAAACCCTGAGAGCGAAGCGCGAGGCATCCCACCCCAAGGGTGTGTGTAAAATTCAAGTTTTACACCCCCTACCCAGCCTTTGTTTTATATAATTGCTGTGAAGCATTTTCACACCATAGCAATTATATACATTAAATGGACAACCCCACGGAACTCCACCATGGACCAGTGGGGTTTCGGCATGGTCCATCTATAGCAGCTCTTCAAGGAATGCAGCGTTTACTTTTTTTATAAATGCCCAGTGTATACAGCCAGTAAAAAAGTTAAAAAAAGAAATAAAGAACATGCTGCCGATTTGGAGTATCAGCGATGTGCAGTGGTGAAGAATGGGGCTGGCGGCACACAGAAAGAGAAGAGCAAGACTGGCACATGCGCAGAGTGAAGGAAACCTGGCATGTGTTTGCCATTATAACCTGTGGGTTATAAATGCGCATTATAACCCGGGTTTACTATGGGAACGCTCCCCAGTTATTATAATGTAACCCCTAGATGGCGTTATCCCAGGGGCTACTACCCCTGCCTGATTTGCCACTAACAGGTTGAGGGGCCTGGATCCAATGACGGGTGCCTCCACCCAGAGGTCAGGGTTTGCAATAGTTAAACTAACTTGGTCACAGCCCTCTGGGACACTGCAACCCCCTTTCTTCCCACTAGTGGCCCACACAATATATCAGAATTACTTCACAGTATACACTTACCCCAGGTCTGGTTCCCGCACTGGGACCTCCTGTGAAATAAGATACAGTGCAACAATCACAGTACAGTACTTTAACATAGACAAATACCTCAGGCAGTATAACTTTGCTGAAACAAGCAGCTCTGATTTATTTAGGGGGATATAACAAGGACAGGGGAAATCAGGTTAATTAACTTGTCACTTTACTATCTACCTATGGCTCTGTGCACAGGCCTATCCCTACCAGTTACTGTCCCTGGGTACCCAAGCCCTAGTGGCTAGTCAAACTGTGGCAGCTGGTAGGGCCCTTTCACACAGTGAAGAAAAATTAGCTTAAAGATCAGCAGTACAGTGATTCCATTTGGATTTAATGTGGCAATTCAACAGGGCGACCCTGAATTAGTACTCACGACCTCCAAATAAGATAGGGTCCTTCAACGTCAGCAGGGCTACTTTTGAGCTCCACGAGACTCTTCACACATTTATATGGTAAAAAAAGTACTATACCAGGCAGGCTGCTTCTGTCGATCGCAATTACTGCACAATACCCGGAGAACACACAGCAGATTCAGTTCCTGACAGACAGAGTGCAATTCAACAATTTCTCCAGTCTTCTAGGGTGAGCCTGGTTTCTACTCTCAGAGATCCTTTGATTCTTTTCACAGGGCAGTTCAGTCTAACAAGCAGTTACACAAGCTGCAGGCCGGAACTCTGGGCCTTACACACGTTTGACTGAAACTGTGCACTGAAGAGCACAGGGTTTCTTTCCCTTCACTGCCAAAGCTAAACTGAAACTTCAACAGACAAAACCGGGCACTTCCTTTGAGTTCCTCCCAGTTCTTGACTAGTTAGCTGTCACTCACAATAGACTGCTGCTGTTGGTCCAAAAAAGGCGCCTAAGTCTAAGCTTCACATCTCTAGAGTCACTGCCCATGCAATCCTCTTGTGGCTGGCTCAGATTATGAGTCCAAGTTCTGATCTGGCACAGGCACCATTTTAGAGCTAGCTTACTCCCACACTGATTGGTCCAGTTCAGAAGTTCAAAACCAGAATGGGGAACTAGGCAGACACAGTTCTGACTGCAAAGAAAGCAGGTTAGACAAACTGTACTTTCATTATTACTCCACATGATTTCTGGCAAACAGTTACATCTTTCAGATAGGTTCCTTTGCACTCCTAGTGACTGCAAAAATAGAGTGAATTGGCAGCAGCTCGAGTGGTACTCAAACAGAGAGCACACAGTCCCCATACAAACTAATTATGTCTGCAAGCAGACAGCTCTTAAAGAGACAGTACCAGAGGCTCTAAAAACACTCACTGATAAATGGCTTAAATGCCAAACACCATTCAGGCTTGGAGCATTCAAGCAAGCTCCTGGAAGTCTTTTGGGAACCCCCATTTGCAGGGGGGTTACAATAATAGAGTACTGTGTGCAGTTCTGGTGCCCTTATTTGAAGAAGGACATCAGACTACTGGAGGGGGTACAGTGTAGGGCGACCAAGATGATCCAGGGCCTGGGGCACAAACCATACGAGGAAAGATTGTGAGAGCTCAATATGTGTTCTCTGGAGGATAGGAGGAAGGGGGGGGATATGACAGAAATCTTCAAGTACCTAAAAAGTATAAGCCTGGTTGGAACAGAGGGCATTTTCAGTTTAAAAAGGGAGGGGACCACAAGGGGGTATAGTCTAAAACTAGAGGGGAGGAGATTTAAAAAGGGAATGAGCAGGCACTTTTTCACAGAAAGGGTGGTGACAAAGTGGAATGAACTGCCGGGGGTAGTCTAATTGAAAACGGTGGGCAGTTTTAAAGGGGGATGGGACAGGGTAAAAAGGAGAGTCATAACTGGAGGGAGAAAGGGGAGGGGAAAAGTGGATGGGGTAGGATAACTCCAGCAAGAAGGGGGGGCCGCTCCAGTAAAACAGACTAAGCTGCACACTCGAGCAGACTTGATAGACCACTATGGCCTGTTTCTGCTGGCACTTTCATATGTTCGTATATGTACTTATAATTGTTTTACTTAAGGGCAACTTTCCATCCATCAGATCTTGCTACTTGTTGATTCACTTTTATATCACAATAGTGAGAAAAAAATCTTGCCAGATAAATGGCACATTTTTTTGTTGATGACATACCTACTAGCAAAATAACACGTTATGTTTGTGTATTTATTTAGTTGAAAATTGGTGACTGGGAAAGGCACACTGAGCCGAGGCTCGTTTCAGTGTGTGACTCAGGAGAGCGGGATACAGGAGCAACAACAAACAAATTACAGTGCAATTCAAGTACAGAAGTAAAGTGCAGTCAAAAAATCTAAGTATAATATTTTGCAAGTACATCTTCCACTTGAAAGTGCAAAAATGCATACCATATGCTAAGTGCACATGCAAGATACAGCAAAAATGTTGCCCTAGGAAAGCTAACTAAAATGAGCAGGCAGTGCACTAGGCAACACATTTAGATAGGAAGAAAACCAGATCCCATCACTGCCACTGTAAGACAAAAGGTCCTCTTAGGGGAAACAAGAGCAAGTCGGGGGTGGAAGGAGTCTCATGTTGATGTTACATATGCCACAAACAATGATAACATAGATTTAGTACGTCCTACTTGTGGTAGCCACGAGGGCCTACATACAGCAGCAGTAAGGTAGGGTGAAATGTCTGGATGGGCCACTGGGCCTCTTTCTGCCACTACTGTCTATGTTTCTATAGTTTTACTTATAATGCTGTACTCAGCCATTGGCAGGGAAAATGAAGCAATGCTTGATGGCATCACAGTTGGGTTATGCAGCAATGTAACCAGATTAGTGAATTTAAATTAAACAGGGCTCTATAAAAGAAATAATTTCATAGATCTGTATTTTAAAATGTAAAGTATAAACCAACCATGCAATGGCCAGACTTACAATATGACATTTCTCACCATTTATGAGGGGACAAGACCTTCATAACTCAAGTAGTGAGCCCTGTCACTAATGAAGTTGAATGGCGTATTCCTAGACAGGCCATTTGGGTAGCCTCTATATTCATTTGACTGCAACTTTAAGTTCTGCAATAGTCACATCCTCATGCTCTAAATTCCTCCATTGTTCATCACACCGTAGAATTCTCTTTTCCTTGTAAGATTAAGCAATGTCCCACACGTGGGTCTTGACTCAAGACATACTTTTTTCATCTTGCCTCTCATGATTGATTTTATTGCTTATGTGTGCATAATTTCTGTTGCATCCATTTGCTTTTTGCTTTTTGGTTATTGTATTTACTGGCTCTGCTGTCTTTATAATCAAATATTCTGTCAAGCATGTTATGATGCTTTATGTATGAAATGCATTTTATAAATAAAGATGACATGAAATTGTAACCCCCCTGCAAATGGGGGTTCCCAAAAGACTTCCAGGAGCTTGCTTGAATGCTCCAAGCCTGAATGGTGTTTGGCGTTTAAGCCATTTATCTGTGAGCGTTTTTAGAGCCTCTGGTACTGTCCCTTTAAGAGCTGTCTGCTTGCAGACATAATTAGTTTGTATGGGGGAACTGTGTGTTTCTCTGCTTGAGTACCACTCGAACTGCTGCCATTTCACTCCGTTTTTGCAGTCACTAGGAGTGCAAAGGGAACCTATCTGAAAGATGCAACTGTTTGCCAGAAATCATTTAGAGTAATAAGGAAAATACAGTTTGTCTAACCTGCTTTTCTTTGCAGTCAGAACTGTGTTTGCCTAGTTCCCCATTCTAGTTTTGAACTGCTGAACTGGACCAATCAGTGTGGGTTAAGGTAGCTCTAAAATGGTGCCTTGGATGAATCAGAACTTGGACTCGTAATCTGAGCCAGCCACAAGAGGATTGTATGGGCAGTGACTCTGGGAGATGTAGTTTGGACTTGGCCTTTTTGGACCAACAAGAGCAGTCTATTGTGAGTGACAGCCAATCCAGCCAAGAACTGGGAGGAACTCAAAGAAGTGCCCGGTTTTGTCTGCTGGAGTTTCAGTTGAGCTCTGGCAGTGAAGAGGAAGGAGCCCTGTGCTTTTTCGTTGTGCAGTTTTAGTCGGGAAGCGTGTAAGGCCCGAGTTCCAGTCTGCAGCTTGTGTAACTGCTTGTTAGGACTGAATCACGTCCTGTGAAGAGAATCAAAGGATATCTGAAGAGTAGAAACCAGGCTCACCCTGTAGAAGACTGGAGAAATTGCTGGTGTGCTTGGTCGGTCAGGAACTGAATCTGCTGTGTGTTCTCCCGGGTATTGTGCAGTAATTGCGATCGGGATAGAGAAGCAGCCTGCCTGGTATGGTACTTTCTTTTTACCATATAAATGTGTGAGGAGGCTTGTGTAGCTCAAGTGAATCCTGCTGCCATTAAAGGACTTTTGCCTGTTACTGTTTACCATATAAATGTGTGAGGAGGTTTGTGTAGCTCAAGTGAATCCTGCTGCCATTAAAGGACTTTTGCCTGTTGCAGTTTGTCATACAAATGTGTGAGGAGTCTCACGGAGCTCAAGAGTAGCCCTGCAGACGTTGAAGGACCCTATCTTGTTTGGAGGTCGTGAGTACTAATTCAGGGTCGCTCCCTGTTGAATTGCTACATTGAATCCAAATGGAATTACTGTACTGCTGACTGTTTAACTAATTTTTCTTTTCTCTGTGTGAAAGGGCCCCTACCAGCTGCCACGGTTTGGACTAGCCACTAGGGCTTGGGTACCCAGGGACAGTAACTGGTAGGGATAGGCCTGTACATGACAGCCATAGGTAAGGTAAAGTGATAAGCTAATTAACCTGATTTCCTGTCCTTGTTATATCCCCTAAATAAATCAGAGCTGCTTGTTTCAGCAAAGTTATACTGCCTGAGGTATTTGTCTATGTTAAAGTATTGTACTGTGATTGTTGCACTGTATCTTCTTATTTTACAGGGGTCCCAGTGCCTGAACCAGTCCTGGGGGTAAGTGTATACTGTGAAGGTAATTCTGATATACTGTGTTGGCCACTAGTGGGAAGAAAGGGGGGTTGCAGTGTCCCAGAGAGCTGTGACCAAGTTAGTTTAACTATTGCAAACCCTGACCTCTGGGTGGAGGCACCCGCCATCGGATCCAGGCCCCTCAACCTGTTAGTGGCAAATCAGGCAGGGGTAGTAGCCCCTGGGATAGTGCCATCTAGGGGTTACAAAATGAATACACTACTCCGTTGTGTGAGGAAATTAAGAATCTATGTTGACGTTCATTTAAGATAGGAGTATATATCTGAAAGAATTCAATATCATCATTTAAGATACATTAAGTTGATGTACCTGTTTACAAACCTGATTCTGAGATAACATCAGGTTCTGCTGAGGAAACTATCTGGATTATAGGTCCCCATGTCATGCTGCTACGATCATCAGAAATGTTCAGAAAAAGTCGAAGGTTTTAACAAGTGGGAGGTATCTGGTAGGCTTTGTTTGAGCAGCTTATGTTGGGAGGACATGTCTGTGACATGGTTCCTAAAATCAAGCAAAAGGGTCATAGACGGAGAGAGCTAGGTCTTAGCTGTTGCAGCTGCCTTGCCGTGGCCCTGGGCTTTGGCATTTCATTCAGTTTGAATTCATAGGGCCAAAGAAAGACTCTGAAATTATGCTGATTCTCTTCCCAGCTCACAACATTAATGCCCCCCGCCAAATACTAAAGTACATAACTGTAACAAAATCTAACTGACCAGCAGCCAAGGTTGAGCATTTATGACATATTCCACCCCAGAAGAGAAGATCCTGTATTATGTTTTTATTGATAGAATTCAATTAGCTGATTGAGTAGACAAGATTTTTTTTTTAGGTAGCACTTTATTTTTAGTGTCAGGTTAGTTGCACACTGTGAGGTAGGTAATCATTAATTACATGGAACAGAGTTTATTACACAGTAATTATATATTTATAGTGTATGGTGAGGGCTTGTTTTGGATGAAAATCCATCCTAGCCGAAATGTTGTTGTACCACAGTTCATAGGTCATGGAATGCAATAATACCACACTGTGGTACAACAACATTTCAGCTCCTTTTGAAAGAGCATGAGTCGCACTGTTCTATAGAACAGCTGTGGGGAAAGAAACAGCAGGATCAACCAGATAATATGTGGGGGTCAGCAACAATGATCACTCAAACCCACGACTTCTGCAGGATCAACCAGATAAGTCTTAAAAACACAGGCTATAACTAAAATACACCTACAGGATCAAGGTGAGAATAGCATGGTAAAAGCACCAAAGACCAGCAGTGCACAGCAAGAAAACATAGCAAGTTGGAAAAGTACCTTAGTTTGCTGGCACCTGCTTAAAGGCCCTGGAGTGCAAAAAATATGCATTTCCACTTTCTGCAGCACTGAATAATGTTCCACAACTACAAATCTTCTGCTCAGTATTCCTTCCTTAATAAGAAAATTGGAAAATCCACAGTAATAAATTGAAAAGACAAGCCCATAAATACAAAAGTGGAATACAGTGGTGCCTCACACACCTCCCTCAGACAACCTAGTGTGTTGGTTGCAGGCTTCCTCACATGTTTTGCACGTGTGTGCTTTCCCAAAGGATGCCTGTTACCCTAAACTACTCCCCTTAAAGGGGCACTGTCAGCTTTGCCCCACCGTGTGCTTCAAAATCGCACGAGTGTGCCTCTTGGCACATACACAACAGAAGATTACTGTAGAATGCACCCCCGTAGCTCAAAATGCCCAATCTGTACACATTTTTTTTTTTTTACCTTTTAGGTGATTTTATGCGGTCCAAGTTTAAATTCACGTGCTACGGAAGCTGGTACCATTCAGGAATCTGCGTCTCCGGCCAGGTCCCCAAACTGCATTTTCCTTGAACACAATATGAAAATATGCTCCACCGATCCATTGCAGTAATTCTAATGTTTAGTGGGCACTCCGAAAATAAACCGAGATCTCGAGTTGTTAAAATAGAAGTTTTGGCTGAGAATTGAAATCCCAGATGCGCAAGAGCAGCATACTACCGCACATGTGCGGATCTTTACAATTCCACTTTGGCAAGATGCTGGATTTGACCTCAGTCAAAACTTTTATTTTAACAACTCACAGTTCTCGGTTTATTTTTGGAGTGCCCACTAAACATTAGAATTACTGCAATGGATCGGTGGAGCATATTTACATGGTGCCTATGGAAAACATGCAGTTTGGGGTTGTGCTAGAGCAGACACGCTGCTCCCCACAGGTATCAGCTCGGTAGGCGCGTGACTTGAACTCCGACTGAAAAGGTAAAAAATAATAATAAAGCGTACAGATTGGGGGTTTTGAGACATGGGGTGCATTCTGCAGTAATCATATATTGTGTGTGTGCCAAGAGGCAAACCCCTGCAATTTTGAAGCAAACAGTGGGGCAAACCTGACAGTGCCCCTTTAAGTAGGCCTAGTTCTTAAAGTGACAGTATTAGATTAAAATCATGTTCACATTAATACTCATCTGAACATTAAAAACAAGACATCATATTAACATTATTTGTTCTCAAAACAGGTGCTTACCCAAAAATATATTTCATTTCAGCACATCTGTTAATTTTAAAAAAGCACATTATATAACATACATACAGGACAAAAGAAGATTGCACAGAGTTTGATCTGGGAAACAAACTTCTCAGCATTTTTCCTTGAATTGCTGGTGCAAATCTGAAAAGGTAAAAAGAACAAAACATATATTAACACATCACAACAATGACAGAAACACCTAAGGAAGGGTCTAATTTCTATCCTGTCATTCAAACCAGGATGTTCCATTGCTCGGAACGCATGGAGCCAATACTGTTCCCTCTTCAACAGCAAGTTATCATAATCACCCCCCCCCCCGCCAAAGACATCACAGGTTTTTCTATGCCCATATTATACTATCATATATATATATATATATATATATATGAACAAATTGTTCACCATAGTAATGCTGTTTCTTCTAATGGAGTCTTGCTGTATTCTGACATAATGCAGTTAGCCCCAGCACTTGAACTGCCCCGGAGAGGAAAGAGTTAACTCTATGCAGAAGCATACAACGTTGAGCTCAAGCTCGGTTTTCAAACCTCTGTCTGTGGTACTTCCCAGTGTAACTGTCAGATTTTTACGAGTTAAGTAACTAAAGTATGGAAATTGTTCAAATATAGCCAAAGGGCAAAATATATCTTCTTGGGCCCCAAAAGACTCAAGTCGAGAACCCAAGAAGGAAAGGTAGTGACAATATTTAGTAAAACACCAGAAATAATAATAATATCTACCCAACCCAAGAGGGAGGGTACAAGGTACACCCCTGAGGTGCAACACTGTACCTGCCAGCCCACTTCCCAAAACCAGGTTCTGAGAGGGGAGGCAGGGGGGAGGTCTGAATACAGCAAGACTCCATTAGAAGAAACAGCATTACCATGGTGAGCATTTTCTTCTTCAAACAACATGAAGTCTTGCTGTATTCAGACATAATGCAGACTACCAAGCAGTTCCCTATGGAGTAGGGAATACAGAACCTACTTTGGGAAGAGGCTCTGCAGTACTGCTGTACCAAACCTAGCATCACTCCTAGCCTGGATGTCCAGGGAGTAATGCTTTGTGAAAGTATGTACTGTTTTCCAGGTGGCTGCTTTACAGATCTCTAACAAAGGTATATCTCTGGCTGCAGCTAGAGAAGCATCTGTACCCCTGGTCAAGTGAGCCCTCAGGCCTGAAGGGGGCATCCCACCCAACTTGTCATAACAAAACTGTATACAAGAAACAATCCACCTGGCAATAGTTCTCTTAGTGGCAGGCTTACCCTTTCCCCACTTCACCATAAGTGAGAAACAATTGAAGACAGTCATTTCTATGTGCCTTAGTATGCTCAATGTAGTAGCTAAGGGCCCTCTTAACATCCAGACTGTGTAACCTTCTTTCACCTGAAGAAGAATGGTTAGTGAAAAACACAGGGAGAGATATAGACTGTTTCAGGTGAAAATTTGAAACCATTTTGGGCAAGAACCTCCTATTGGTTCTGAGGACTATTTTGTTCCTATAGAAGGAGATGAAGTCAGACTCCACTGACAGAGCCTGTAACTCACTAATCCACCTGGCAGAAGTAACAGCTACCAGGAACACAGTTTTCCGGGTCAAGTACTTCAATTCGGCTGAAGTCAGAGGTTCAAAGGGTGGCTGCATTAGCTGAGCTATGCAGACATTAAGATCCCAAGGTGGAGTGGGCTCCCTAAAGGGAGGGTTAATGTGAACCAGACCTTTGAAAAACTTTCTGAAAACAGGATGAGATGCCAGGGAAGAGCCCTTCCCTGCTGAGAGGAATGCAGAGACAGATGCTAGATGAACCTTCAGAGTGGCAGGCCTAAGGCCTAAACCATTGAGATGAACTAGATAGTCTAAGGTTGGGGAAATGTCTGCAGAATCAGGTAGGATGCCTTTCTGAGAGCACCAAATACTGAACCTTTTCCATTTGGAGTTGTAAGTTTTTCTACTGAAAGGTTTCCTAGAGACCTTCAGAATATCCAGAACTCCCTGAGAAAGATGTAGAGCTGCATATTCTAACTCTTTAAGAGCAAGGCCTTGAGATGAAGAGACTGGAGATTGGAGTACCCGATCCGCCCCTGGGAGGAGGACAGGAGATTGTATGTCCTGGGCAGAGACAGGGGACGTGACACTGACAAAGACAGCAGTAGAGGATACCAAGGCTATCTGGCCCAATCAGGAGCCACCAGTATGCAGCACTGTGCAGGGTTGAGTCCTGATTTTGATCAGAACTCTGAACAGCAGAGGGAAGGGAGGGAAGGCATAGAGAAACCTGCCCTTCCAGTCCAAAAAGAGAGCATCCTGGGGAACCGTCCCCAGGACTGGAGGTCTGCAACAAAACAGAGGAAGTTGATGATTGTCCGGTGCTGCAAAGAGATCTATCTCTGGAGTGCCCCACCTGGAGAAGATGACCTTCAGTATGTGAGGATCCAGGGACCATTTGTGGTGTCCCTGTGAAATTCTGCTCAGAGCATCTGCTAGTATGTTGTCCTTCCCTGGAAGGTGAACTGCTACTGGAGAAGTCTGAAAAGAATAGGCCAGAGACCACAGCTTCATGGCTTCTGTACACAAGGCTGAGGACTGAGTGCCTCCCTGCTTGTTGATGTACCACATCGTGGTGGTGTTGTCCGTTCTGACTTGGACCACCTTGCCCTTGACTGAATCCGAGAAGCTCTGCAGGGCTAGGAAAACTGCCCTGAGTTCCAAGAGATTGATAAGAAGGAGAGACTCCTGTGAAGACCACAGCCTTTGAGCTGTCAGGGCTCCCAGGTGGGCTCCCCACCCTAGGAGAGAAGCATCCATAGTTAAAACTACTCGTGGGACTTGAGGAAGAAATGGAACCCCTTGTCTGAGGTTGTCCTGGTCCAGCCACCACTGGACAGCTTGGACCAGAGTCTGAGTCACTGGAATCAGTTTGGTAAGTGAATCCTTCTTTTGAGACCAAAAAGACCTCAGATGAAACTGAATGTCCCTCATCTGGAACCTTGCTCCCTGCACCACTGCCATGGAAGCTGCCATGTGGCCCAGGAAAGTACAGTTAAGTAAGAACTTACCGTAACAGTAGATCTTCGAGAACAGCTCTTGCAGCAGGTTACACCATTAGGACTGAAGCCGGCAGGCGTCAGGACCCCATGGAAAAATTCTAGCTAGCTATCTTCAGCGGGGACCTCCCCCCGACGTCGGTCCCGCCTCCGTCAGACGTAGTACATAAGGGGGCGATCCCGGCCGATTCCCCAGTTCTCCCGCCGAAGACTTCAGGCTGCAGGCTGACATCGAAATGGGAGACTGAGGATCCACCATCAGAAGTAAAGGTGGAAAAAAACCCTGATAGAAAAGGCGTAAGCCATGCCTCCTCCAAGGGGGAAGGTGGGCGGGAAGGTACCTGCTGCAAGAGCTGTTCTCGAAGATCTACTGTTACGGTAAGTTCTTACGTAACTGTACTATCTTACTTCGAGACACAGCTCTTGCAGCAGGTTACACCATTAGGACTGATTCCCAAGCAGTAACGCTGCCAACATTCTGGGAGGAGGAAACTAGGAAATACATTCCAGGTCCTGAATCTAGGACAGGAGACCCTGTAGCACCGCCAGGCTGAAGCTGGCTCTTCGACGAGAGGTGATGTCCAGGCTATAATGCCTGATAAATGTATGCACAGAGCTCCAAGTGACTGCAGCACATATGGCAGAGGTGGAGACGTTTTGAAGTGCTGCAAAGGAGGTGGCCACACCCCTAGCAGAATGACCCCGGACTGTACCCGGGAGGGGCCTTTGTTTGATATCATAACAGTATGAAATACACTGGACAAACCAGCGAGACAGGGACTGTTTGGATACTGGTTGGCCCATCATCCTTTCAGAAAAGGAAACAAAAAGTTGCTCTGAACTACGAAGTTGTTTAGTTCTGTTGAGGTAATACCTCAAGCTGCGGTGAACATCCAGGTGTGGAGCAGTGCCTCTCCTCTATTAGAGTAATTCGGGAAGTAGACCGGCAGGTCAATATCCTGATTGAGAGTGAGTGTAGAAACCACCTTAGGCAAAAATTTAGGATTCGTCCTTGGGATACTCTGTCCCGGTGGAAAACTAAATAAGGCTCTTTGCACATGAGAGCGTGAAGCTCAGAAACTCTTCTCGCTGAAGTAACAGCAACCAAAAACAGCATTTTCCACGACAGAAAATGCAGCTCACAATCCACGGCAGGTTCGAAGGGGGGGAGCGTGAGTTGTTCCAGGACAAAGAGCAAATCCCATGGAGGCACTGGGTCCTTAATGAGTGGCCTAAGATGTAACACCCCTCTCAAAAATTCCCGAGAGATGTCTAATTGTGCCACTGTGCGATGTCCCACCGGAAGGTGGTAGGCAGAGATGGCACAGAGATGCACCTTGATAGAGGAGTAGGCTAGGCCCGAACGGAAAAGGGAGAGCAGGTAGTCCAACACCACTCTCACCGGGCAACCTAAAGGGGAAAAATAGCGTGCTCGCGACCATAAATAAAAACGGTGCCATTTCATGGCGTACGTCACATGCGTTGCCGGCTTTTTGGCTGCAGAAAAAACTTCCGCAACCTCTTGCGAGACCCGTGACGCAAGATGGCTATGTCTCTAGGAGCCATGCATGCAGGTTCAGTGAGCGCAAGTCTGGGTGGACCAGTGAACCTTCCTCCTGAGACAAGAGATGGGAGCTGAACGGCAACGGGAGCGGAGGTTCTCGGGATAGTTGAATCAGTAAAGGGAACCATATCTGTCTGGGCCAAAAGGGGGCCACAAGGATAATGGTTGCTTGCTCCCTGCGCAGTTTGAGAATAACTCTCTGGATCAATGGGAAGGGAGGGAAAGCATAGAGGAATCTGTCCGCCCAGGAGAGGGACAATGCGTCTCGCCAGAAAACACCAGGCCCTGGATCTAGCGAGCAAAAACTGGGCAGTTTTGCATTGGATGGGGATGCGAACAAGTCCAGCTCTGGAGTTCCCCATCGAAGAAACAGATCCTCTGCTACCTCTTGAAGAAGTTCCCACTCGTGGACTCTGGCCTGGGAGCGTCTCAGGCCATCTGCAATCATGTTGTCCACCCCGGGAACATGTACAGTGATCAGATTTGCGCCGTGTCAAATTACCCAATCCCACACCCTCATGGCCTCCCTGCAAAGGGGGTAATAGTGTGCGCCTCCTTGTTTGTTGAGGTAATACATCACCGCCGTGTTGTCTGTCTTAAGCAGGAGAGTACTCGGCAGGATCTCTGACTGAAATGCCTGCAGGGCATAAAGGACTGCCCTCATCTCTAGGACACTGATATGGAGATGAGTCTCCAGAGGGGTCCACGTACCCTGGGACTTTACCCCATCCAGGTGTGCTCCCCACCCTAGACCTGAGGTGTCTGTGGTGAGGATTACCTCCGGGGATGGCGCTATAAACGGGATGCCTGTGGAGAGAGACCCTGGGTCTAGCCACTACTGCCAGTCTCGAATCATGGTGTTCGTGATTCTGACTGGATGCTGCATGTGGTCTTGCCTTTGGTCCCATTGCATCTTGAGCATCCACTGAGTTACCTGCATGTGGAGCCTTGCGAAAGGGATGGTAGGAATGTCCACAGCCATGTGTCCGAGCAAGCGAAGGACCGACCTGGCAGGGACGGTCTTGTTCGACGACAACTCCCTGATGAGGGATCTGATGCGCTCCGCTCTGTCGTCTGGAAGAAATGCTGTTCCCTGAATGGTGTCCAGTACTGCACCTATAAATTGCAGCTTCTGCGACGGTACCAGGAGAGACTTCTCGTGGTTGATTAGGATGCCCAGAGATCGGAACAGGTCCTGGGTGCTCTGGATTGCTCGTACCAATGCCTCTCTGGAGGCGGCCATGAGAAGCCAATCATCCAGATACGGGAACACATAATGGCCCTGTCTCCTTAAAGACGCTGCCATGACTGCCATGCATTTGGTAAAGACCCTGGGTGCGGATGACAGTCCGAATGGAAGGGCTCGGAACTAAAGGTGGTGGTCGAGAAACTTGAAGCGCAAGAACCTCTTGTGCGCCTGAGCTATAGGGATGTGCAGGTATGCGTTCTGCATGTCTAGAGACGCTAAGAAGGCGTCTTGCTTCAGCATGGGAATGAGACCCGGAAGAGTCACCATGCGGAATCTCTTGTATGCGACCGACACGTTGAGGTCGCTGAGGTCCAGAATCGGACGGAGGACCCCTGTTTTCCTTGGAACCAGGAAGAAGTGGGAATAGTATCCTTGTCCTCTCTGGTTCTCCAGGATGTACTCTATCACTCCCTTTTGCAAGAGCATGAGTACTTCTTGCCAGATCAGTGACTTGTGCTGACCCGGGTACCGGGAGAGCAAAGGAGGCCTCGAGGGTGGCTTTTCTGCGAATTCTATAAAGTGGCCTCTTCCGACCAACTGAAGAACCCATCTGTCAGTGGTTATAGCCTGCCATCCCAGCAAGAAGTTCACAATGCGACCCCCAACCATGATTTCCCGTTGATCCTGAGGGGCGGGGGCCGGAAAGGAGTTAGGCTGTGGCAGCTGAGGGTCCTGCTGGCTGGACTGGCTTGGAAGTATGCTGGCTTTGACCTGCGGGTTGTTTCCCCTGGGCTCTGCGAAAGCCGGAGCCGCTCTGTTGTGGAGCGGGGCCGGACTGTTGCCTCTGCGTCCGTCCATGAAATCGGCTTTGGTTCCTGCGATAGGAACTAAGCTTGGGTTGGTACATGGCCTGAACCGACCTCACCGCCTTCCCGGCCTCTTGGAGTTTGGTAATAATCTTCTCTGAGGGCTTACCAAACAAGACTTCTCCCTCGAATGGGGCGTCCATGATATTCTTCTGGACATCTGGGGTAAAGCCGGAGGCGTGCAACCAAGAGTGTCTCTGGATGCATCGCCAAGCTGCTGTCGGGGTCACGAGGAGTCCATGGAGTCACACGCGTCAGAGCACTTTGGTTCCCACATCCGAACCCGTACGAAGGAGCTGAAGCATCTCCTCCTTCTGCTCACCTTCCGGCAGTTTTTGAGCCGCTTCCAGATCCTGTTCCCACAAGGCATTTTGGAACTGCACCATGTGGGTCAAGTAATTCAGGGATCTGATGGCGCAGGTAGAGGAAGCATACGTGCGCCTACCCATGGCGTCCAGCTGTTTGGACTCTGGGTCCGGTGGCAGGGTGTTCAGATGTTGCGGTCTCTGGGACCAGTCATGTGAGGCTGTTATGACCAGACAGTCAGCCTGAGGATGCTGAGTCAAGTACTGGTCTTCCTGAGAGACCTTGGCCTAGCGATTAGCTTTCTTTGGCATCGCCGGGAGGCGAATGGGCGCTCCACACTGCCTTGGTGACGTCCCACGAAAGTGTCTACCAAGGTGGCACCACCAGGCTTGGGGTCCTTCTGCCGAAGATACTTTGCAAGGCGTAGCCTTTCGGGGTCTAGCTCTTCCGCATCCCATCCCATGTTCTCTTGGATGTGTCTCATAATATCCGCGAAGGAAGGGTCATCCAGAGGAGACTTTGGCATCTCGCGTGGATCCGGAGAAGGGATGGAGAGAGGAGATGGGGATCTGGATGTTGAGAACTCTGATCCCGTGTCCTCCGTCGAAGGCGATCGTCGGCGTCTTCTGGGTCTCTTAGGGTTGGGTGACCTGGAAGAGGTGGACGGAGGTCTCCGTTTGTCTGGTCTCCCCTTGGAGGTGTTCTGTGCTCCCGGGGAGGAGGTAGTCGGCCTGCCGACCCTGATGGGGAGAGGGGCGCAGGAACCGGAGGAGTAATCGGTGTAGGAGGAAGGGGAGGAGGAAGAGGAGGTGGAGTGAGAACCATGTCCTTCTTTATGGTGTCCCACCAGTAAGTGAAGAGCTCCTTCACTTCTACCATGGAAAGGCCGGACGATGGTCCGGGCGCCGGTGGACGGTCGTCGGGTCCCGGCGTCGGCTCCACAGGGGGCTCGGGTAATGGCGAGGTTCCTGGGCGTCTCGACAGGACCGGGGTCGCCCGTCTGGTCCTTGGGCTGAGTCAATTCCTCCTCGGTGATGGTCTCCTGACCGACGTCGGTCGGAGGCGTCGGGGTTCTCTTCTCAATAGGAGTGGCGCCCGGTCCCCCTTACCGGCGTCCGATGATGCGCTGGCCTGTCCAGCGACGGTTGTCTGGCTGACGGCGGCTCCAGGGATCTGTGGTGAGAGGACGACAACGGGCGCACCGGCATCGGGTCCTGCGGTCTCTTCAGAGAGGTAAGCTCCAAGGTCTTGCGAGGAGGCAAGGAAGCCGACCTGACGTCGGGTTCAGGAAGGCAGGAACCCGACTTATGGTGATGGTGGCGATCCCCAGACTTGACCAGAGCCCTGGAGGACGAGGAAGGTCTGGCAGTCTTGGCCTGAGAAGAGGAAGAAGACTTCTTGACCGCAGCAGAGGGAGGCTGAGAGCTGGCCCGGGAAGGGGAGCGGTCGGACCTGGAACCAGAGCTGCGTGAGTCTGACGCTCTAGATGGGGACCTGGAAGGGGCCTTCTCCCTACGTTTTTCAGCATGCTTGTGGGCCTTCTTCGAAGAGTCCCCCTTGGAAGACATGGTCTTAAGCTTTTCTTCCAGCAAAAAAGCCTGAAGGGCCTTCTGGCGACGGATCCAGGTTCTGCTATTAAACCCCTGGCAAAAGGAGCAGGCCCGGGTGTCGTGGTCTGGGCCTAGGCACCGGACGCAGGCCGCGTGAGGGTCCTTGAAGGGGATCTGTTTCCCACAAGCACACTTCGAGGAGTGACCGGAGGTCAGGGAGGACATCAGAGAAAACTTGATTGAAGAAAAACAAATTTTTCGTAGGAAAGAACTTAACCACGCATCGCGCGCTAGAGACTGAACACGAAGGGTCGAGACATGCAAGTCGGCGGCGGGAAAGAACTGGGGAATCGGGCGGAGCCGCCCCCTTATGTACTACGTCTGACGTCGGAGGCGGGACCGACGCCGGGGGGCGGTCCCCGCTGAAGATAGCTAGCTAGAATTTTTCCGTGGGGTCCTGACACCTGCCGGCTTCAGTCCTAATGGTGTAACCTGCTGCAAGAGCTGTGTCTCGAAGTAAGATCTGGAGGAACTGTCTTGCTGGGCAGGAGACCTGAGGTCGACAGGAGGAAGCGAGATCCACTAGGGCCTTTACCCTTGCCAGGGGAAGGAAGGCTTTTGCTTGTACAGTGTCCAACTCTATGCCTATGAAGGTGAGAAGTTGAACTGGTTCGAGTACAGACTTTGGAAGATTGAGAAGAAAACACAAGGAGCTGAGTAGGTCCTGGGTAGTTTGAAGTGCTGACTTGACCTGTAAATGAGACTGACCCACTAACAGCCAGTCGTCCAGATATGGAAAGATGGTGATACCCTGTCTTCTGAGGTCACCACTACTGCAAGGCACATTGTGAACATCCTTGGAGCTGTTGTTAGACCGAATGGCATGGCTCTGAATTAGTAATGACCTGAAGGCAACTCGAACCTGAGGTATTTTCTGTGGGAGCACCTGATAGGAATATAGAAGTAGGCATCCTTGAGGTCCAGAGATGCTAGCCAATCCCCTGGTCTTAGAGAGGGAAGGATTATTCCCAGAGTTACCATTTTGAATTTGGGCTTTGAAATGTGTTTGTTCAGATACCTTAGGTCTAGGATGGGTCGCCACTCCCCTGTTTTCTTTGGGGAAAGGAAGTACCTGGAATACAGTCCTTTTCCCTTGTGCTTAGTAGGAACCTTCTCTATAGCTCTGAGAGCTAGAAGAGAGGAAACCTCTGCCTCTAGGGCAAGGGTTTCTGAGACTGATGCAAGTATAAAAGACTTGGCCCTTCTTTTTGGAAATGTTTTGAAGTTGAGGGCCAGTTCCTGGCTTACTACTTCCAGAACCCACTTGTCTGAGGTCACAGACTTCCAGGCCTGGAAGTAGTAAGCCAGCCTGCCTCCTACTGGAAATGGGGAGTCGAACCGGGCTGACACATTAGGGTGTCTGCTTGGCAGGGGCCTTAGACTGAGAGGAGGAGGGAGCAGCCCTGCTCATCCCCCTCCTACCCCTCCCTCTGAAGAACACCCTCTGTGGTAAGGGAGACGAGGCCTGGGCTTGGTAAAAAGGCATTTGAAAGGGACTGCCCCTAGACTGCTGCTTGTGCGGGGTGGCCTGCCTTTCCTTGGCCTGTGCACTCTTGTACGTGGTCCTATATTCATCCATTTTCTTCATGTAAGCCTCTGTCTGCTCCCCAAACAGAGAGTTACCTACTACAGGAAAATCCATGGCCTTAGTCTGGGTATCCTGTGAAAGGCTAGTAAATCTGAGCCAAGCATGTCTTCTGAGAGACACAGATGTAGCCATGACTCTAGATGCCACATCACTGGAGTCCACAGCCGCATGAAATTGCATTTTGGATTCCTCAATTCCATCAACAGCCACCACCTCCAGCTCCTTGGCTAGCTGGGGAGAGGCCTGTTTAGCCAGTTCCAGAACCGTGTCCCATCTGGATTTCTCGTACCTGGCTGTGCAAGCCATATAAGTAGCCTGCCTGAGTCCCAAAGAGGATGCCAAATACTGTTTTTTGGCCATGGCATCCACTTTCCTGGAGTCCTTATCCAGGTGGTGTGAAGCCAAAGGAATGTTAGCCCTGTCGCAGGCTGCAGCCTGCACTACCGACAACGTGGCTGCACTGACTATAAAGGAACTCCGAAGATGAGCCTGTTAACGAATACCTCCTGTCCATTCTCTTATCCACAGGAGGTATTGAATTAGGGGTTTGTAAAATTTTGTGTATCTGTTTCCCCAAAGATTTGTGAAGAGGGATAGACAGCTTTTTGGACACTGGGATGTCCATCATTTCCACAAAATCAGGCTCTTCATCCTCCTCTGCTGCTTCAACCAAGGGAAGCTGCAGGGTTTGTGCCACCTTTCTGTAGAACAAAAAGTGTGAAGGGGACTCAGAGCCTGGGAGGAGAGACACCTGAGGGCCTGTCTGGGGAGATGTCCGGTTCAATGGGCACATCCAGACCCCCTTCATCGTCATCATCATCGTCATCACCGGGATAGTCTTCGTCTCCCTCCCACTCCTCATAATAAGCATCTGGGTCATAATCCGGAGGAGACAGATCCGACCAGACAAGCGCCGAGCGGCGGTATCGGGTTCAGACGGAACCGGTCTAAGCGATTGGACAATACTAATCATGGCTATTTCGTCTTCACAGTTGAGAGTGGGATACAGGATCCAAACCAGCAGACTTGGCGCTTTTTCTTGATGGAACCGACCCCTCGTGGTCGGCTCTCCTTTTGCCCGAGGAGGTATCGCCTAGGTCAGTAGGCAACCCCTCAGGTTCGGCCGCAACCGAACCAGGCTGGCCATCCAGATCTACGGACTTCTCGGCCTCCCTTTCCTTCAGCCTACTCAGTCTTTTATCTAGAGTGGTTTTAGGAAAGTTCTTACAGATTTGGCAGTCTGACTTGAGGAGGTCAAACCCCAGACAATAAACACAGATGAGGTGGGGGTTGGCCTTAGCAAAGACCTCCCCACACTCAGTACAGTGTTGAGACCCAGCAGGACCAGTTTTCTTCTTGGGTTTCTCAGACATGGCCAACCTAACAAATTAACCTATTGCAGCTTTCAAGCCAGGTAATGAGCAACCGATTGGTTACAAACCGTGTCACGGGCTTTTTAAAAGAAACCGCAAAAGTCTGTTTCTTTTGAAACCGATCAGTACCGGAACACCACACTAATCCCAGAAAGAGAGAAAAATTTTACAAAGTCGGTTCCAAATTGGACCGACCGGAAAGAAACCGAAGAAAGACAATGTCCACTCTTTTTAGCAAAATAAAACATAGTCACTACCTATCTACATACTACCTGTACCATAGACAGAGGCTGGAAATCCGAAAATAACAAAAATATGCGGTTTAAACTGAACGCTTTATTTTTCTTTTACCGAACCAAGCAGAGGAAATCTCCGGAGCGACTTCACTGTTAGGCGGAGTAAAGAATCTGACGGTTATACTGGGAAGTACCACAGACAGAGGTTTGAAAACCGAGCTAGAGCTCAACGTTCTATGCTTCTGCATAGAGTTAACTCTTTCCTCTCTGGGGCAGTTCAAGTGCTGGGGCTAACTGCATTATGTCTGAATACAGCAAGACTCCATTAGAAGAAACAACATTACTATGGTGAGTAATTTTTTCATATATATATATATATCTCAATATGGGTATAGAAAAACCTGTGATGTCTCGGGGGGGGGGGTGATTATAACTTGCTGTTGAAGAGGGAACAGTACTGGCTCCATGCCTTCCAAGCAATGGACCATCCTGGTTTGAATGACAGGATAGAAATTAGACCCTTCCTCAAAAAGAGGAATTGAATACTGAAATCTTTGGATTGTGTTTCTGTCATTGTTGTGATGTGTTAATATATGTTTTGTTCTTTTTACCTTTTCAGATTTGCACCAGCAATTCAAGGAAAAATGCTGAGAAGTTTGTTTCCCAGATCAAACTCTGTGCAATCTTCTCTTGTCCTGTGTGTATGTTATATAAAGTTCTTTTATTTAATTAACAGATGTGCTGAAATGAAATATATTTTTGGCTAAGCACCTGTTTCAGAATGAATGATGTTAATATGATCTTGTCTTTTTAAAAATGTTCAGATGAATATTAATGTGAACATGATTTTAATCTAATACTGTCTCTTTAAGCACTAGGCCTACTTAAGGGGAGTGGTTTAGGGTAACAGGCATCCTTTGCGAAAGCACACACGTGCGAAACATGTCAGGAAGCCTGCAACCAACATACTAGGTTGTCTGAGGGAGGTGTATGAGGCACCACTGTATTCCACTTTTGTATTTATGGGCTTGTCTTTTGGATTTATTACTGTGGATTTTCCAATTTTCTTATTAAAGAAGGAATACTGAGCAGAAGATCCATGGTTGTGGAACATTATTCAGTGCTGCAGAAAGTGGAAGTGCATATTTTTTGCACTCCAGGGCCTTTAAGCAGGTGCCAGCAAACTAAGGTACTTTTCCAACCTACAGGATCAACCAAATATTTAAAAAGTATTCATATAAAGGAAAGAGAGTCCTCCCTACTTAGTCCTCTCGCTTAGCGAGAGATACCGCTGCCATGTTTTTTTTCTACAAATCTCACCCACATAAAACTATCAACCAATAGCAGCCCATACTACAGATGTAGGAACATCTGGATCCCAGCAGCCACACCACTGACACTAGCACTCAACATCGGAAAAACGGAAAAAAAAAACTGCAGCAAAAATGTACTTTTCTGTTTGAAAAAACAAAGCTTTTTCACTTTATTTTTTAGGGACATCATACACTATGAAAAATAGTGGATGGGCAACTCAGTGCCCAACCAGTGTGTTGTGCCACCTTGGGGTTCTGATTCCCATGGACCTCTTGAGCTTCGCACTTGAGGTCATTGGGAATGAAAACCCCTCAGTGGCACAACATGCTGGTTGTGCAGAGCTGCCCATCCAGTGTTCTCTATATTTCATTATATTGCACGTAACTATAATCACAGTTAACCCTCCAGACACAGTGGGCCCAATTTTCAACGGCTGACACAGGGCTTGCACAAGCCCTGTGTCAACCCTGATGCCAACTTCTTTGACTCAACTGCACCCAATTTTAGTATATTGGGCACAGTTGTGACAGTTGTCATAATTTATGGCAGCTTGTGCTAAGCATTTAGCGCAAGCCCTGTAAAAAGGGTCTCCCAAATGGTGGAAGTTAGACTGGGGGAAGGGGCTGGTCTAATTTGTGGCATTGGGCGCACCCAACTGAGAATCGCAACTGGTGCCAAAGGAATGCCACAAGCCCCCTGTGCTGTATGTTTGGCACATCAGGGGCTTGTGGCATCTGCAAGTCTTTTGAAAATCAGGTCCAGTGTATTTACACAGTAACTATAGTGTAGTTACGTGAAGCTATAGAAATGTATTACTGAATGTTAACACATAATCAGTTTGGTTAGGATAATAGTTCAAAGAAAAAATTAAAAATGGCCAGTAGGGGGTGCCAGAGAGCCGACTTCCGGGCAGGACGTGCCTTTTACTGCTCTGACTAACTCTCTCCACTTTTGCCAATTTTACTGCAAATTAACGGTGCTGTAAGTTTTTTTCGATAAAACCAGAGGCTCTGTTAGCTCACTAGCTTTCTAGCGATACTGCACATGTAACCCCCCTGCAAATGGGGGTTCCCAAAAGACTTCCAGGAGCTTGCTTGAATGCTCCAAGCCTGAATGGTGTTTGGCGTTTAAGCCATTTATCAGTGAGTGTTTTTAGAACCTCTGGTACTGTCTCTTTAAGAGCTGTCTGCTTGCAGACATAATTAGTTTGTATGGGGGACTGTGTGTTTCTTCTCTGAGTACCACTCGAGCTGCTGCCAATTCACTTCATTTTTGCAGTCACTAGGAGTGCAAAGGGAACCTATCTGAAAGATGTAACTGTTTGCCAGAAATTATTTAGAGTAATAATGAAATTACAGTTTGTCTAACCTGCTTTCTTTGCAGTCAGAACTGTGTCTGCTAGTTCCCCATTCTAGTTTTGAACTGCTGAACTGGACCAATCAGTGTGGGGTAAGCTAGCTCTAAAATGATGCCTTGGACGAATCAGAACTTGGACTCATAATCTGAGCCAGCCACAGAGGATCGTATGGGCAGTGACTCTGGGAGATGTAGTTTAGACTTCAGTGCCTTTTTGGACCAACAGCAGCAGTCTATTGTGAGTGACAGCCAATCCAGTCAAGAACTGGGAGGAACTCAAAGGAAGTGCCGGTTTACGTCAGTTGGAGTTGAGTTGAACTTTGGCAGTGAAGAAGGAAGGAGCCCTGTGCTTTTTCAGTGTGCAGTTTTAGTCAAAAACGTGTGTAAGGCCCAGAGTTCCGGTCTGCAGCTTGTGTAACAGCTTGTTAGGACTGAATCTCGTCCTGTGAAAAGAATCAAAGGATCTCTGAAGAGTAGAAACCAGGCTCACCCTGTAGAAGACTGGAAAATTGCTGAAAATTGCACTCGGTCTGTCAGGAACTGAATCTGCTGTGTGTTCTCCGGGTATTGTGCAGTAATTGCGATGGGATACAGATGCAGCCTGCCTGGTATAGTACTTTCTTTATATGGATGTGTGAAGAGGTTTGTGTACCTCAAGTGAGCCCTGCTGACATTGAAGGACCCTATCTTATTTGGAGGTCGTGAGTACTAATTCAGGGTTGCTCCCTGTTGAATTGCCACATTAAATCCAAATGGAATTACTGTACTGCTGACTGTTTAATTCTCCTTTTCTCTGTGTGAAGGGCCCTACCAGCTGCCACGGTTTGGACTAGCCACTAGGGCTTGGGTACCCAGGGACAGTAACTGATAGGGATAGGCCTGTGCACAGAGCCATAGGTAGATTATTAGAGTGATAAGCTAGTTAACCTGATTTCCCCCTGTCCTTGTTATATCCCCCTAAATAAATCAGAGCTGCTTGTTTCAGCAAAGTTATACTGCCTGAGGTATTTGTCTATGTTAAAGTACTGTACTGTGATTGTTGCACTGTATCTCATTTCACAGGAGGTCCCAGTGCCGGAACCAGACCTGGGGTAAGTGTATACTGTGAAGGTAATTTGATATATTGTGTGGGCCACTAGTGGGAAGAAAGGGGGGTTGCAGTGTCCCAGAGGGCTGTGACCAAGTTAGTTTAACTATTGCAAACCCTGACCTCTGGGTGGAGGCACCCGCCATTGGATCCAGGCCCCTCAACCTGTTAGTGGCAAATCAGGCAGGGGTAGTAGCCCCTGGGATAGCGCCATCTAGGGGTTACATCTTGGAGGCTCACCGCTGGGATTGTGTGTCCTCTAGTGGCCATATTTACGAACCACTGTTAAGAAAAAAATGGGTACCCCGACAGAAGTGGCTGTGCACCGGCTGGTGGAGTGGTGTACTGGGGAGGAGATCGACCCCCAAAATGCTATGCTTATCCTGGACATCCCTCTGGGTATCAATACGGACACTGTGCAGGAGTACTTTCCAAGGTGGAAGGTTTACAAACCCTGTGGTGGTGGGTCGGCATGCTAATCTGCTCACCCACACTTTCCTGGCCCTAGTAGAGTTTAAGGATCCCATAGATAGCTCCAAAGTGCCACAGACCATTACCCCAGAGGGAGCCCTCACTGCTTGGAGAGTGATAACTAAGGACAGTAAAGACCGGGGAATCAGCCCCACCACTATCTGAAACTTTGAGGAGAAATTTGCTGAATGGTTGCTGGGAGAGGGAAAACTGTGGAGGACTTGAAGAAACTATTCTTGCCACCTGGGGTGTTCCTCCCCAACACCCTCTCCTGCTCCAGTGCCCGTGATGGTGGCTGAACCAATGCAGACTCCTATTTCTGCACCTGCCATTAGTCACGACTCTTACCGAAGGTTGAGGATCTTCTCTGGCACCCTCCCACCCCCAAGGGGAGGATGACTGGGAGACCTGGATAGACTATGTTGCCCCCAAGTGCTAGAATGGCAATGCCTGGAAGGTGAAAAGCGAAAGAGGGTTAGTGAGAGCCTCGAGGTCCTGCCCCTGGCTACCATCCGCGCTAAACGGGCCAGTAACCCTGAAGCGACTGCACAGGCCTATCTTGAGGCCTTGGAGAATGTGTATGGGAGCCCAGATTCTGATGAGGACCTATGGTGGAGAGTAAGAGATGCACAACAGTACCAGGGAGTTGTTGTCTGTGTATGTATCTCGCTGGAAAAATTGTTGCAAGAATGCCTCAGAAAAGGTAGTTTGCCAGCGATTGAACTGGACCGAACCAGGCTGGACAGGATCCTTAAGTCTGCCCCTTCTCAGAACTGCTGTTGCTTCAGTTACACCTGGCAGATCGACTGGAATCCCACCCTCCTATGATGAGTTAATGAGAGAATTCGAGGAGTTGAGAAAAGACGACCTGGAGGGACCTGCACCAATAGCTGCTGCTACGACCGAGTGACTGAGGGTGACCCATCAAGTGAAGTTCAGGGCAGAGGTTGGCAGTCAATGAGTGCTCTGACAAGAAAAAGATATGTCACAATGGGCTTAACTGTTGAGAGAGATCCGGAATTCAAAAACAGTCCCTTTATGAAGGCCACGCCTGCAAGTACCCTGACCTATATCCGACTGCATCTGCTATGGGGGTGGGGGTACCCACCCATGTATCTCCTGCTGATAACAGCTCGAACTCGATTCCTTGACCATGGAAGTGGAGAAACTGACGAGATGTCTCCAAATGCTTATCACGCTAGACAGAGATGGCACCAAGGTTTCCAGTTAGTAATACCCCGCCCTGGCTCCCAGTGTGGCGCCCGCCAGCTCAAACTCCAGAAAGTATGTTTTGCTATAATTGTGGGAAAGATGGGCACATGAAAGGGAATGCCAGTCCCCAAAAGACACTGACAAAGTTGCATATAGGCTACAAGGAGAGCTTCGGAGAAGAAATCAGTGGTTAAGAGGTGCACGACATGATCCCAGTGAGGGCACCAAAATGCTAATTCACGTCCTTTTGTGGCAAGGTCAGTTGCCCAGGCCCCCACTACACGCCTCTCCAGACTGGTCCAGAATAGTGGGTCCCTCCATGGAGACCACTGTAAAGGTGAACGGAGTCTACAAGAGCTATATTAGACAGTGGCTCCTAAGTGACAATTATGTTCCAAGATTGGTATCAGAAGCATTTGTCAGACGACCTTACAACCATTAGAAGGACTGCATGTATGGGGTTAAGTGAGAAGGCCTACCCTATTCGGGTATATCCGAATTTGGCTGTCTTTCCCCACCTCCGTGGCTGGAGTGGCGAACAAGTAGAGACCCTAGCCTTAGTGTGTCCCCCACTGGACTGTATGATGGTGTCCTTTGTTGATTGGAACAAATGCTCATATGTTCGGAAGGCTGGCACAGTTGTGTTATGAAAACAGGGGTCAAAGACTAGTAGAGCTTTAAGAGTTCCGGCTTTAATTAAGAAGGCCTATGAGGCTAAGAGAGATGCTGAAAAACAGAACCAGAGGAACCAGTCGAGATTGTATGGAAGAAGGATCCTGAGTCTCTGATCCTGGCGCCAAATGCCCAGTGTACCTTACAGGAGAGGTCCGTATCAGAAAGGATGTTAAGAATAAAATATTAATGTTGGATGCACCAGGCGATGGAAAATTGCCAGAGGGACTGCTGGTCAAGCCTAGTATTTTGCCCGCTAGAGCCCATGCTTATGCCAGAAGGGTAATGGTCCAAGTTCATAATGTGTCTGAAAGAGACATTCGAGTAAACAGAGGTTGCATCCGGCTAATGTGCATTGTGCAGACACTGCAGTGCTACCCAGCAGCAAGAGTTCGAGGAAGAATGACAGAGTAACGCCTGACTTGTTTGATTCGCGACTCCCGCTGCCAGCTGAATGGAAAGTGAAGATCAGTGAGAAGCTTGCCCAGAGAACCAGGTGTTTTCTTTAAAGGAATGGGATGTAGGATGCGTGCAAGGAGCTGAGCACAATATCCGGCTGCATGACGAAAGACCATTTCGTGAGAGGTCTCGACGCCTGGCACCTGCTGACATAGATGATGTGAGGCAGCATCTGCAAGAGATGTTAGCTGCTGGTGTAATACAAGAATCCAGAAGCCCTTATGCTTCCCCATTGTGGTAGTGAGGAAAAGAATGGAACAGTAAGGATGTGTGGATTATCGCACCTTAAACCGTCGGACTATCCTGATCAGTACACAATGCCCGCATTCAGGATGCTTTGGACTGCCTAAGCGGGAGCAAGTGGTTCTCTGTGCTGGATCTCCAGTGGGTACTATCAGATCCCGATGGCCCCAGAGGACCGTGAAAAGACAGCCTTTATCTGTCCGCTTGGCTTCTATGAATTCATGAGGATGCCTCAAAGGATTTCAGGTGCCCCAGCCACTTTTCAGCGATTGATGGGCGTGCAGTGGGGACATGAACTTACTAGAGTGCCTGGTACCTAGATGATGTTATTGTGTTTGGCAGCTCACTGGAGGAACATGAGAGCAGATTATTTAAGGTATTGGACCGACTGGAGGACTTTGGCCTTAAACTGTCCATTGATAAGTGTCAATTTTTTCAAACATCAGTAAAGTATGTGGGACACATAGTATCCACCGAGGGAATAGAGACCGACCCAAGTAAAGTTGAGGCCTTGACCACCTGGCCACAGCCCAAAATCTAAAAGAACTGCAAAGATTCCTGGGATTCTGTGGTTATTATCGGCGCTCATCAAGGACTATTCAAGAGTGATCCGCCTTTACTTAACCTTACTCAAGGGTATCCCCAACCCACAAAAATACCAAAAGTCAGCATCCCTCAAGACTGAAAGAGTGTATTTTCATCCAGTGAAGTATTTGGGGCCCGCTGGACTCCTGATTGTGAGACTGCTTTTCATGAGATCATATATCAACACCCATGCTCCAGTGCTGGCCTATGCCGATCCAAGAAAACCTTACGTCCTGCACACTGATGCTAGCTTGCAGGGTTGGGGGCTGTGTTGTACCAAGAGCACGAGAATGGCCTGAGACCAGTGGCCTTTGCCAGTAGAAGCCTGACCCCATCCGAAAAGAACTATCCTGTACATAAGTTAGAGTTCCTAGCTTTGAAGTGGGCTATTGTTGACCAATTCCATGAGTACTTGTATGGGGCTAAAATACTAGTAAAACTGACAATAATCCTTTGACCTATGTGCAGACCTCAGCTAAGTTGGATGCCACTGGCCATAGGTGGCTTTCTGCATTATCTACATATGACTATGCTCTCGAATACCGAGCAGGTCTGAACCACATAGATGCTGATGCTCTCTCCGGAGGCCTGTTCCCCAGAATGATTGGGTCCGACTGGCAGAACCTGACATTCGGGCACTCTGCCGGAAGTTTGACAGGGAGGAACAAATGTCCACGGACGCAGTGGACTGCATGGTGGATTGCTTGGGAGCCTCTGAGAATTGCATACCTGCTGCTTATTGCCACTTTTCTGCAATAGACATTGGTGCACTGCCTCAGCTGGACAATGATAGTATTCATGGGGCTCAATCTCATGATCCCATGATCAAAGCAGCTTTAGAAGCCCCCATGCAGGAAAAGATGTGTCCAAATTACGCTCCACTGATTTGAGAACTGCACTGTTATACAAAGAAGGTCCTAAGTTGAAACTGATCAATAAACTGTTATACAGAGAAACAGTAGACAGAGGGGACAAGTAGACAAACAACAACTAGTGCTGCCCACTGCCTTCGAGACTCAGTATTGAGGTCCTTGCACAACCACATGAGGGCACCTTGGTATAGACAGAACACTTGACTTGGTGAGATCCAGATTCTATTGGCCTAAGATGGGGCTGATGTGGAACAACACATTCGAACTTGTAGTCGCTGCTTACAGAGGAAAGCTTTGATTCCAGAGGGCTGCCCCTTGTTAACATAACCACCAGTGCACCCATGGAGCTGGTCTGTATTGATTTTCTAAGTTTGGAGTCAGATCAAAGAAATATCAGTAATGTGCTGGTGGTCACTGACCATTTCACGAGATATGCCCAAGCTTTCCCCACCA
The DNA here is from genome assembly GCA_016271365.2 of Neoceratodus forsteri. Lineage (NCBI taxonomy): Eukaryota > Metazoa > Chordata > Ceratodontiformes > Ceratodontidae > Neoceratodus > Neoceratodus forsteri. The sequence goes on along the minus strand of CM057456.1, from coordinate 621,904,314 downwards.
AAGACCAGAAAGCATCCACTGTAGCCAAAGTACTTGTAGAAAACTTTTTTGTTCACTATGGGGCTCCACAAAGAATCCATTCTGATCAAGGGAGAGACTTTGAGAGTCGTCTGATCAAAGAGATGCTTTCTCTGTGGGGAGTGCGAAAGTCCAGAACCACTCCTTACCACCCCCAGGGGGACCCACAGCCTGAACGCTTCAACCAGACTTTGCTAGATATGCTAGGCACCCTGCACCCAAAGGACAAGCCTAGATGGAGCCAACAAATTAGCACCCTGGTACATGCTTATAACTGCACAAAAGTGATGCCACTGGATTCTCCCCTACCGCCTGATGTTTGGAAGAGAAGCTCGACTACCAGTAGATGTGTGTTTTGGGGTCTCTCCTGATGGGGTTCAAGCTGACAACTATTTACAGTATGTGCAAAAGTTAAAGGCCCAGCTAACTCATGCGTACCAACTGGCTCAAACCATGGCTGCCAAAAGAAATCTGGCCAACAAAGAAAGGTATGATAAAAAGGTGAAAGCACAGGAACTCCAGGAGGGAGATCGGGTATTGCTAAGAAATCTGGGACTGCATGGCAAGCACAAGATTGCTGACAGATGGCACCATCTCCTCACATTGTAGTGGGCAAACTAGATGATCTGCCAGTGTACAAAGTAAGGCCTGAGAATAATTCAAAGATGTAAAACAATGCATAGAAATCATTTACTGCCCATTGGACAAATCTTAATTGAGTCTGAGCCCCTAGAAGATGCCCCTCTGGACCAGTGACTAGAGCTGCTGCAAGAAAAGATCAAGAAAGTCTGCACCTACAGAAGCAAAGTTAAAGTGTTCCCTCCACAAGTCCCAGTTGAGCATGACTGTCAGTCCATATCGGAAGAAAGTGAGTGACTTTGAATACTATCCTTCTACGAACTGAGTCAATTGTTTCGGGCAATCCCTAGTCAATACTGGAGACAAAGCTGGGCCTTCGGACTGTCTAAGCCCCAGCTTCATCCCTGGAGCCAATGCTCCCAGAAAGTGAAGTGCAAAGCATCAGATCAGATGAAATGGAATCATTGTGCATGGTTGAACTGTTTGAGCTTAGGGAGGAAATGATAGATTGGGGCAGACTGGTGATACACCGAACAAGAAGAGTATTTTGAGTGCCCTGACAGTCCACTGCCAGTGTCCGAAAGCTCTCCATGCGAGCCAAATGTTGTGGACTCAGAAACTGTAACTCCTGGAGCTGAAAGTGCCCCAAGTTCTAGCCTCTCTACCCCCATGGAGACTCCCTGACAAGTGAGGACAATGCTGAAAATGAGGCTCAGAGTGCAGAGACTGTAACAGTTCCCCTAGAAAGACTGGTCGAGCTGTAAAGCCTGTGGTGCACCTCAGTTATGATTCCCTTGGGAGGCCTGTGGATTTGCCTCTCAATGTTGTCCATAAAGGAGTGTATGTCCCCGAGCTCATTGCCCAAACTGAGCATCAGTGCTAACTCCAAGTTACTTGTGTTGCCCTCTAAGTATGGTGCCCTTGCCCGTCCAGCCCCAAGGTAACTCATAGGAAGGGCCCCTCTTCAGGTTTCATGTACAAGAGGTAATAACTTGAGTTATGGTACAATGTGTATGTAATACTGTGTAAAGAGGACGTACTGCAATGTTTCAGAAATGTGTTCTTGGTAAAATGATATATTGACTGATGATTACATGTGCGAGCCTAATGCAAATGTATATGGTTGCAGTTGAAACTTATGGAGGTACTTGCTTGACGCGGACGTCAAGCTTTCCCAGGCCAGGAAGGGTGTAACCCCCCTGCAAATGGGGGTTCCCAAAAGACTTCCAGGAGCTTGCTTGAATGCTCCAAGCCTGAATGGTGTTTGGCGTTTAAGCCATTTATCAGTGAGTGTTTTTAGAACCTCTGGTACTGTCTCTTTAAGAGCTGTCTGCTTGCAGACATAATTAGTTTGTATGGGGGACTGTGTGTTTCTTCTCTGAGTACCACTCGAGCTGCTGCCAATTCACTTCATTTTTGCAGTCACTAGGAGTGCAAAGGGAACCTATCTGAAAGATGTAACTGTTTGCCAGAAATTATTTAGAGTAATAATGAAATTACAGTTTGTCTAACCTGCTTTCTTTGCAGTCAGAACTGTGTCTGCTAGTTCCCATTCTAGTTTTGAACTGCTGAACTGGACCAATCAGTGTGGGGTAAGCTAGCTCTAAAATGATGCCTTGGACGAATCAGAACTTGGACTCATAATCTGAGCCAGCCACAAGAGGATCGATTGGGCAGTGACTCTGGGAGATGTAGTTTAGACTTCAGTGCCTTTTGGACCAACAGCAGCAGTCTATTGTGAGTGACAGCCAATCCAGTCAAGAACTGGGAGGAACTCAAAGGAAGTGCCGGTTTCGTCAGTTGGAGTTGAGTTGAGCTTTGGCAGTGAAGAAGGAAGGAGCCCTGTGCTTTTTCAGTGTGCAGTTTTAGTCAAAAAGCGTGTATAGGCCCAAGTTCGGTCTGCAGCTTGTGTAACAGCTTGTTAGGACTGAATCCGTCCTGTGAAAAGAATCAAAGGATCTCTGAAGAGTAGAAACCAGGCTCACCCTGTAGAAGACTGGAAGAATTGCTGAAAATTGCACTCGGTCTGTCAGGAACTGAATCTGCTGTGTGTTCTCCCGGTATTTGTGCAGTAATTGCGATCGATACAGATGCAGCCTGCCTGGTATAGTACTTTCTTTTATATGGATGTGTGAAGAGGTTTGTGTACCTCAAGTGAGCCCTGCTGACATTGAAGGACCCTATCTTATTTGGAGGTCGTGAGTACTAATTCAGGGTTGCTCCTGTTGAATTGCCACATTAAATCCAAATGGAATTACTGTACTGCTACGTTTAATTCTCCTTCTCTGTGTGAAAGGCCCTACCAGCTGCCACGGTTTGACCAGCCACTAGGCTTGGGTACCCAGGACAGTAACTGATAGGGATAGGCCTGTGCACAGAGCCATAGGTAGATTATTAGAGTGATAAGCTAGTTAACCTGATTTCCCTGTCCTGTTATATCCCCAAATAAATCAGAGCGCTTGTTTCAGCAAAGTTATACTGCCTGAGGTATTTGTCTATGTTAAAGTACTGTACTGTGATTGTTGCACTGTATCTCATTTCACAGGAGGTCCCAGTGCCGGAACCAGACCTGGGTAAGTGTATACTGTGAAGGTAATTCTGATATATTGTGTGGGCCACTAGTGGGAAGAAAGGGGGGTTGCAGTGTCCCAGAGGGCTGTGACCAAGTTAGTTTAACTATTGCAAACCCTGACCTCTGGGTGGAGGCACCCGCCATTGGATCCAGGCCCCTCAACCTGTTAGTGGCAAATCAGGCAGGGGTAGTAGCCCCTGGGATAGCGCCATCTAGGGGTTACACACATACCGATGGGGCGCAACAAGAACACCGTTTCTCACACAACTGGCTCACAGCGTCCTGCTACCCCAAATACAACATCGAGTGGGGCTACAAGTCTACTGGATCAGACGGACTTAGCAAATACTAAAGAACCACCCTGGCAAACTATTTTAAACTCAGGTCGGGCTATGGACGCTAAAATCGAGAAAACACTCACCCAATTGGAAACCCAGGATGCTGCCATCACTGCCTTATCTTCCACAGTGGTTGACGCAGAGAAGCGCTCCTTTTCAACACAAGCCACAGCAGCCCAACTTACTAAAGAAAACCATCAGCTGAGGGGTCGAATGGAAGCAACTGAAAATGCCTTACAGGCAGGTAATGTTCGGATTGTGAGACTGGTAGAGGGTGTTGAAGGGCTGAACCTTCTCTATCTGAAACAATGGCTCGCTGAACATCTTAACCTCCCAGAGCATTTTGAATGGTCGGATGTTAGACAGGCCTTTCGCATTATGCCACGCGTCAGGCCCTCAGACCCCGAGACCCCCCCGCACTGTTGTGATGAAAACAGTCGGATCGGAGGTGCGAGACATGCTGATCTCGGCTGCTAGGGTGGCCTATCCATTAGATGTGCAGGGGCAAGATGTTAAACTTTTCCCTGACCTTTCATTTCAGACTAGAGCACGTCGCAAACAATTTGATGCAGTACGTCATAGATTGCGCCAATTGGGGATTGTCCATTCATTCCTTATGCCACCCCGCTTGAGAGTAACATATGGTGGGAAGACTTGGCAATTTAGTGAACCAGGAGATGCAGGCCGTTGGACTGAAAAGATCGAATCAGAATTTCAAGCTCAACCACCAAGGAGGCCCGGATTGGAGAGCTCTGAATCGGATGGGGATTGAAATAATGACTTTATCCGAAGGACTTGATTACCTTTCCTTAAAAGTTGTACAGAAGGAATTCTCTGTGTTTTTTTCTGGGAATGGGAGGTAGTGCTCAAAATCAGGGAGATGGGGATTACTGGGTCTTCGATACATATATTTCACTATATTGTTACTTTTTATACTACCAGTTTCCTCATTAAATTTCCCTGAGAACGGTTACTCCTTATAAAGTGGTAAATCAAGTTTAACTATAAATGGTTCCAGTTGGAAAATGCTATAGTGTAAGCATATATGATAGCAGTTTACATTGTTGTTATGGCGGAGTGGGGGGAGGGGGAGAGCAGGTTAGGCCTGCTATTAAGCTACTATAACTCATGCGTATACGTACCACAACACTACTGGTTAGTGTGGTTATTCTTCCCTCGTTTTCTCCCTAAGGACTCTGACCTAAGCCATGAAGTGGCTGGCATTTCGTTTGGACATTTCAAATAACTTTAGGCATAAATGTGCCTTTGTTTATTTCTTTATTTCCCCCCACATCCTATTGTACCAGAATGTGAGAGTCTGACCTGTTAAGTCACTAATGTCTACAATGTGTTTTTATTCTCTTGCATGAGATTGTCGTCTGTATTGTTTGACATAAAAGCAATAAACAGATAATCCAAAAAAAAAAAGATGGCCAGTATTGTAATATAAAGTATTCTGCATCTCTCCCATAAAATTGCAGTTCCTCTCCATACAGTAGCTTACACTATAACACAAAATCAAACCATTGGCACGTGGAGACCCCAGTGTTCCAGATAACTTTTCCAGACAACAGTAACTAACTCCCTATTTTTTTAAACTTAGATAAGTAAAATAATTTGCTTGCTGGTAAACGCACTAAGAAAACAGAAATACTACTTCTCTTGAGGAACTAACAGGGTTATAAAGCATTGAAGTTTTGGGTGCAGAACAGCAATTCTATGTGTATTGGCATGCCTGATTTTTTTTTTTCACAGACTATTTCTTACAAATGGCTAGAACAATAGTTTATTTCTCATCTTGTATGGAATACTGGGAGGTCCTGAGTACTGGTGAAATCAGAAACTATTAGTAACAACATTTTAAGAACTGGCTATCACTGTATTACAAAGATGTTTCCCTTTCTGTTGGAGCTGCTTGTAATTATCTTAATAGTAACATGTTTAGGACTGGGCAAAGGCCTAAATATGTTATCAACATATATCTATTTGTTTATTTGTTTGCCTTTTGTGGTGGTGGCAGTGATACTGAGGGTGGGATGAAACCCTAGTATTACATGTTCTCATACCGTACCTCCCCTGATGCACTCTTAGATTATTAAGACTGATCTTGCGTGCATTCTTAGGGTGTGATAAGTACAAACCAAAGGTGAACGGGCACCCTAGAATTGCAAGCGAGAGCAATCTTACAATCCTAAATGTGCCCTCCTGGGAGGTATAAATACATTATTGATTGAGGGATAGCAGTGTTTCTAAGGATACTTAATAAACCTCCACTAAATATGTCGATTTCCAGGACAACTGTACATGAGACACCTCACAGAAAAGGAACATTTCAAGCGCAGGAGACAGGAATGTTGTTGTTAGTTAGAATTGATCCCTCAGTCTATATTGTTGCTACCGAATAAAGCAATCTTTGAACATGTGACATCTTTTATTATTATTTGTAGTGTATGAATTTGAGAAGTTAAAAATACATAGCTTGTAGTAGCAGAGATTTATAAAGGGTAATTTTGTCTCTTCAGAATGAAAGGACTTGCTTTGGAGTGCTAAACTTCTGCATCTACAGCCCAGATCATGGACTTTTTGTATTGGTTTATTTTCAAGGACTTCTTTTCTCCCCGTCACTGCCTTGAGCAAATTTAAATATAAAAGTGTAGCACTTAAGGAGGACATCTCTTGCTGTTTTGCCAATGATATTAACAATGAATGTATGACACAGATCAGCTGCGGAGTGTAGAAATTAATTCTAGTAGAACTGTCATGCTAATTGTGAGAGAGGGCAGTTTAGCACTTTTTCAGAGAGACGCTGAGGCTTTTATTTCTACATCAGAGAGAAAGTTGAAAATTCAGCATTAATCTGAGCAAGGGACAACAGCTATTATATAATAATTCAGATACTATTTCTAACCAATCAGGATAATTTTTAAACATTCCAGGTACTCCTATAACCATACAAGGGAGTGTCATATACACAGTTTTAACAAATTCTGAAGTTACCATAACAGGATGTTATGTCACAAACCCAGCAATTCTGAGGCTGGTCAGATGTATTCTTTTTTTTATATTGTTTTTTATCCTCCACAGCGGGCTGCTGCCCATGTCGGCCACCCTTAATGGTCTCCGGGGGGGGGGGGGTTCAGGATCTTACAGATGCCTTGTGTGTCCTGGCAGATCCCTATGAGCCAGCCCAGAGGTGTCATCCTGCTGCAACCCCTTTTCCCCATTTACTCCCCTTAACCCTGGGGCACCAGAACACAGATGTGCACATGCATGGAGGTATGCATGCACACCGCGGCTCCAGTGATGGCCCCTTCCACCCTCCCCTTGGTCTAGTGTCAGGGTTCCTTAACATGATGCCGCCCCAGCCTCCACAAGGAGGTAAGTAAGTAAAAATTTATTTTTAAGCGCTTTTCAATATCAAAGCGCTGTACAGATAAAACAATTAAAATACATACAAAATACATACATATGACACAACAGCAACAATAACAATATAATTACAATGAAATACAGTAAATCACTCCCCATATGCCATTTGAAATAAATAAGTTTTAATTCTGACTTAAAGCTCTCCAAGCGGTCAGCGACGCTTAAGTATCCGACGAGGGTGAGAGAATTCCACAGTGTAGGGCAGCATAAGAAAATGCCCGTGCTCGATGTTTTAAACGATCCCTGGGAACCTCTAGCAATCCCCTTGCGGCGGAGCGGAGTAGCCAGAGGGACAGTAGGGAACAAGGAGATCTTGAAGATAACGCGGTCCCTGTTCGTAGGGCCTTATAGGTCAGTAACCCGACCTAAAGGTGATCCGATGAATGGGCAGCCAGTGCAGTTCAGGCAGCACAGGCTTAATGTGACTCCCTCACAGATGTCCCAGTCAAAAGCCTGGCTGCTGCTCTGCACTAGCTGCAAGCCGTGATATCAACCCCGCAGCCCTAGGTACAGGCATTGCAATCAAGGCGTAGAGGTAACAAAGGCATGGACCAATGTCGAAGGTCGGCCGGAGGAACAAGGTGTTTCACCCGAGCAATATTCCTCAGATGGTAAAAGGAAGATTTGACAGCAGAAGACACCTGAAATTTCAGGGTCAGACTGTCGCCACACACAACGCCAGGTTACGCACCCGGTCTGAGGTCGAGAGCTGGGCACCATCGATCCGCACGCCTCGACGGGAGACCAGCCCTACAACCCGCCTCAAGGTGACCTGGGTCCACCACCAACACTCTCAGTCTTATCCGGTTTAACCTTAGCCAGCTGGCACTCATCCAATCATTGATCTCGGATAGACAGTTGTTAAGTATAGAGACTGCATCTTCTTGTCCGGGACTAAAGGACAAATATAGCTGGGTATCATCTGCATAGCAGTGAAAGTAGCTGACCATGTCATATTGCCTAATAATGTCTCCCAATGGCAGCATATAGACAGCGTAACAACATGGGTGCCAAATGGAACCTCATGAACCCCACAAGGCAAAGAGACAGCTAGAGGAATAAATTCCAGTGATAACCCTCTGTCTCCGCCCTGTGAGAAAAGATTGAAACCATTGCAGAACCATACCAGACAGTCCACAATAAGACCGCAGGTGTTCCAAAAGCACACCATGGTCCACAGTGTCAAATGCTGCAGAGAGATCAAGAAGGACTAGAATAGTATGAGCCTTTCGATCTCTCGCTATCAGGAGATCATTTAGAACCCGGACAAGAGCAGTCTCAGTACTATGTCTTTTCCTAAATCCCAATTGAAGAGTATCATAGACATTATGATTTGTAAGACGGTCATCCAGTTGCAGTGCAACCACCTTTTCAATAACCTTGCCCAAAAGGGCAGGTTAGAGACAGGTCTGTAGTTAGCTGGACAGTCCGGATTCAATGAAGGTTTTTTTAGGAGTGGTCGAACGACCGCCTCCTTTAAGAGTTCAGGAAAGATCCCCTGCTCCAAAGATTTCCAGACAATTTCAGCAATGGTCGGACAGATAATATCTCACGCAACCCAATAATAGAGGCGCAGGGCCGGATCCAAACTACAACTGGTTGGACGTAGAGTCTGGACAATCCTCATAATGTCCATGAATTCGGCCTACCAAAGTCAGACCAGGTGACACAGGTGTTTGTTTCCTCGCCATCACTGCAAACCTTGAAGAGTGAGCTTGGTTGATATCCCACCTAATGCTGGCAATCTTATCACGAAAAATCGAAGCAAGCTCATCACACTTTATTTAGAAAAATTCTTCCAGACTGTAGACAGAGTGGATTGCACAATCTGTCAACAGTCCGAAAGAGTTGAGCCGGTCGGTTTTGCGCAGCAGCAATCTCCCTGGACAGGAATTCTGCCTTCTTACGGGATATTGCCGATTGATAGATAACATAATGATCCATCAATCTAAGTTTGTCAGCATCCAGGCAAGATTTCCGCCATGCCCTCTCTAGCCTTCGCCCCACTCTCCTCAGCTCCTTCAAAGACTCATCAAACCAAGGAGTCTTTGGGCGCTGAGTGAGTGGCGAATCTAACAGGAGTACTTGGTCCAGGGCCCTGCTCACCGCCTTGTTATAGGCACAACCAGGTCCCTGGACCCATGCTCTCGTCCAAACACCCGATCAGGTCCAGTACTGCCAGTAGGCCCTCTGCTTACTCCCTTAAAGGGCTATACTGGACCATCTCCGTAGGGCAGACCTATTAGGGGTGCCCCAAAACTGAATCTTATGGTGTGATGGTCTGTCCACACATTTGGTTCCACCTCAAATGTGAAACATCCAAATCCAGTAGGAACACCAGGTCCAAAGAGTGTCCACCTATATGGGTAGCAGAGGTAACTACCTGTGACAGGCCCAACATAGACATAAGTTGGAGGAAGTTCTTTCCAAAGTGCGAGAGTTCATCGTTGACCCAGGCATTGAAGTCACCCAGTATTAACCATCTAGGCGACTCCAATGCCATGTCGACGATGAAGTCCGCGCAAGCACTGAGGAGACCCTAGAGCCCTCCATGAGTGTAGGACTCAATCAGCTCCTCCTCCTCCTCCCCCCAGCCGACCCCTTGCACCTCGAGCTTGTGAATGAACCTGGGGCACCTTTAACCCCAGCGCCATCAGGCTGGATATGTCAGATATATTCTAAGCAGACACCAAAATAAGTACTTGTTAACTTGAAAAATTTGCATGACTGATAATGGAAAAAAATTTCAAAAACTTAGTGTTCTGTAGACACCCTCACCTGTGAGGGGTGAGACTAAACCTACCTGCTGTTACCTGGGCACAATCTATAAAGCCTTCGGGTGAATGGCACCTGAATTCAGATGGTGTTGGAGGCAATTATAAAATGGTGTGGCGCAGCCACCTGTGGGGAGCCTTTTGACAGACTGCTGACAGTGTGCTGCTCCTCAGGAAATGAATGCAACTCCCACTCTCAGCAACAGGAACCTTTATACTTATACAGAAAGCCCCGCATTGTATAGACTGCATGCACAATAAGCACACAAAATGATATGCAGAAACACATCATAGACTGGGGGAATGCTACTGACCGCCTGAAGCATTCCTCTCCTCTGTGCATGAGACACCCTTATCCTGTGAAGAGTATCTCCCACACTGCTGCCCTGGAAACCAGCATGTTCATGGGGGGTTATTTGAAATTGTAATATATGATTGATCGAGTTTGATCAAACATATATTAATATCGTCACTGAGACCACTCTTATGGTTGTAGCAGTGGTCTCCTAACAATGCATGTGAGACCTCTCTTACAACTGAGAGTGTTCTCAGTGGTGGTATTTATTTATTTAGTTATTTGAAAATATTAACCAGGTAAACCATATAGAAATCAGCAGTCTTCTATACAGATGTGACCAGGAGGGACGGAAAGGAAGGGTGCAGGGAGGTATCAACATACAATAACTTCAATTTAAGACAAGGGATATTTATTGGGGGAGAGCAACAGGTTCTGGATGGGGGCAAGGGAAGGGGTAATTGCTATAAACAATAATTCAGAGATATTTTCCTGCAAATCCCACCACCCTCATGTGAGTCCCACACACTTTATACTGTTTCCCCCTACTGGTGCACCAGTACTCCTAAATCCCTTGGGAGCTACCAAAACACTCCATTAATGTGTACACATAGTAGCTAGTTGCAGGTCTGATGTTGGACCACAGTGTGGTACCAATTGAAGGCTGGTGACTGGGGATTCCAAATAAAATATATTTAAACTGATGGTAATGTAGTTGCTTCTGGTTGTTAAATTTCTAAAAATGGACTTTGAGGAGAGTGTGCAGAATACCCAGCAATTACTGTAACTGTTTCTAGCTAGCAGAAGAAATGGTGGGGTATTGATCCAGTACTCACGACTTCTGCAGTAGCAGACTCTACATTGCTGGCTCTGTTAGGATGTTTCCCTCTGAGTTGTCAGATGCAAGCATTGCTTACAGGTGCAACGGACCCACTGTGCTTCCAGGTAATGAGAGGTACGAGCTTTGCTAGTTTCTGATGTCCTCAGATGTCCTTCAAAGGGGGACTTGCCTTCACCCACCCTGAAGGGAAGGCAATCACTGAAAGCCTCAGGTGACATGGGCTCTCTGTCAGGACAAGTCCTGACAGAACACAAAGCCCAGTGCAGGTGCTTTTATATGGTTTCAGTTTGGAACAGAAAAATCTTTTTGCAGATTTTTCAACAGCTTAACAGACCAGTGGCTGACTGCTGAAATCACTCACATCTCTCTCCTTGTATCTCCCAGACAGATCTGAAGCTTTCTTACATGTACTCTCTGTCCACAGGAATCTGGGGATCAGTTCTCATTGGCTGCCTTCTCATACATAATTCATTATGCTAACGCTCCTGCTCTCAGTGGCTGGGGATTTCACAGGGAAAGCATGCACGCAAATTCCTTTAAAACCTAAGTCATCTTGTAGCTCTGAAGAGCTGAGCACAGGACTGTATATTGTTCCTTAGCAGCATGAATTGTCCTCTAACCACTACCAAGCAGTCCTGGACAAAGGCACAACAACATGAAGGCCCCTACGCTGTCTTCTTTCTACTTCATAATTTAAGAGATATTTCTGACCCTCAGTGCAACTTCCAGCCATCAGGACTGGCACCTCCCAGTCCTGACTGTTATCTGCTGGGACTGGGGGGGGGAAGGGGTGAATGGGTGGCAGAAGAGCACTGTCTGGTGCTAGTGAAAATCATGTTCTATTGGGAGGAAAGGCCTCTATGTTGCAGCTGCTGTGCGGCTCCAAGAGGCACTCAAATGTGTCACTGTCCTCTCTATACTTCCCAACCCCGACTGCCACTCTGTTGTTAGGTGAACAGTGTTCTGGGTGGCATGGGCCGCCCTAGTCCAATGGCATGACTGCACTGAAAAAAAAGAGCAGTGGGGATCTGTTGGCTCCCCAGATCTGCTGCCACAGTCCATGGGGCCAGGAGAGCAATAAACTGTGTGCAGCTCGCTGGCCACAGTGAGATGGGCACCTCCTGCCTGAAGACATTCAGTCCAGCCTCGGCAGCTGCAGTCCTGACTAGGACCAGGGTTGAAGGAGCAGCACAGGAGGAGGCAGCATCATGCTCCAAAGGAAACCAAAGGTTATCCCCCTTTGGGAGAGGAATACACTAAAACATGGTAAAGCTAAATGCAACTGCTATTAACATAAGTTGTTTTCAGTCTTGCTTTTTTCTCTAATCCCCGAGCCATATTCTCCTCTTGATGGCACCCCCAGCCCCATCACCTATCCTCTAATTAACTTGGGTGCCAGCATCAACTGTGGTGGATGGGTGGCTTTTCTCCTTCATGTTTATCTCCACAAGACTCCATCATGCGGTGTTGTGCATGCACACGCACCAACATACAGCCATACTGGCATCTGATGGCTTCCTACCCCTCCAGGTGGCCCTCACTGAGATCTCCTTCTAGCCACCCCTGATGGTGATCTTGTGCCAGGGCATACATGTCTCCAACCCCGAAGGAGGAGAGCTGTGCCTGGGTCGCTCAATCTTTCTTCCCCCGACTGGTTCCCAACAGCCCTCATCTGCTCCCAAATCCAGGTCACTGGTGGCACGAGCACTAAGGCTACCACTACACTAAATCAAAATCAAATCAAATCAAAATGTATTTATAAAGTGCTTTTCAATAAATCAAAGCGCTGATACAAAACAAGAGATAAAACATCAGCAATAATAAATAAAAACATAAGACAATGAAATAACCATAACATAAACTAATCAAATGCCAGTGAAAACAGATGACTTTTCAGGGATCTCTTAAATGATTCCACGGACAGGCACTCTCTAATCTGACGAGGTAGAGAATTCCACAGGATCGGGCCATAAAAGAAAAGGCCCTTGCCCCAGATGATTTAAGACAAACCCTGGGAATCTCTAGCAATCCCTCGCCAGAGGAGCGGAGTGGGTGGAGAGAACGGTAAGGACAAAGGAGATCTTGCAGGTAGCCTGGTCCCTGATCGTGTAGGGTCTTATAGGTCAGCAATGCAACCTTGAAGGTGATTCTCCATTGCACTGGCAGCCAGTGCAGTTCGCGTAGCACAGGTGTGACATGACAAGTTCTTGGTAGCCCAGTCAACAACCTAGCTGCCGCGTTCTGCACCAGCTGCAGGCGACGGAGATCTACCCCCGGCAACCCTAGATATAAAGCATTACAGTAATCAAGATGGGAAGAAACAAAAGCGTGGACCAAGACAGGAAGGTCATCATGTGGAACAAGGTGTTTTATCCGGGCAATATTCCTTAGATGGTAAAAGGAAGATTTGACAGTGGCCGACACCTAAAAGGCTACCTAATCATAATAGTTTTAAACATTTTAGTTCAGTGAATACCTGCTCTATACAATTGTTGTGATTTGCAATGTAAAGAGCTACCAATGAATATAAGTTAGGAAGCAATACATAGATACATAGACAGTGTCGGCAGATAAGGGCCTATGGCCCACCTAGTCTGCCCATTTGAGCTTGTAAGTTCAGTTTGTTTTCCTAGAAGTCTATTTCCCCTTACCCCTGACCTCTAGAATTCCTTTATGTCTATCCCATGCATTCTTAAATCCCATGATTGTTTCAGCCCCACCACTTCCTTTGGCAGGGTGTTCCACTTGTCCACCACCCGTTCTGTGAAGAAATTTTTCTCATGTTTCCTCTGAATCGTCCCTCCTCCAACTTCATCCCATGCCTCTAGTCCTGAAACATCTTTTTCGCTTAAAAATAGTGTTTTCCTGCACCCTGTTCCTCCCTGTAAGATACTTGTATGTCTCTATCATATCCCTCTCTCCTCCCTCCTCCAGGGAGTACATGTTCAGTTCCTTCAACCTGTCTTCATAGGACTTGTGATGCAACCCATGCACCATCTTTGTTGCCCTCCTCTGAACCTTCTCTACCCTGTCTATGTCCTTACTGAGGTATGGTCTCCAGAACTGTACACTGTACTCCAGGTGGGGCCTCACTAGTGTCTTGTATAGCGGAATTATGACCTCCCTTTTCCTGCTGGTGATGCCCTGCCTATACATCCCAGCATCCTATTTGCTTTACCTGATGCCTTGTCACACTGTTTCCTCACCTTGAGGTCATCAGAGATGACAACCCCAAGATCCCTTCCTGCTTGGTGCATGCTATATCCTCACCCCCAACTGATATATTGTGCCAGGGTTTTTGTGCCCCATATGCATTATCTTGCACTTCTTTGCATTGAATTTCAACTGCCAAACCCTTGACCATTCTTCAAGTTTCTGCAGGTCCCTTCTCATTCTGTCTACACCCTCTGGTGTGTCTACTTATTACAGAGCTTTTGTGTCATCAGCGAACAGTGAAATTCTGCCTTCTATATCCTGTGCAATGTCACTGATGAAGATGTTGAATAGGACCGTCCCAGCACTGATCCCTGTGGTACCCCACTGGTCACTCTTCCCTCTGTGGAGTGACAGCCATTTACCACCACCCTCTGTGTCCTGCCACCCAGCCAGTTACCTACCCACCACACTACTGTCCTGCCCACACCCATATTCCCCAGTTTGTGTAATAGTCTTCTATGTGGCACAGTGTCAAAGGCCTTGCTAGTCCAGATAGGCCATGTCCACTGCCCTCCCTGATCCACCTCCCAGTCACCCAGTCAAAATTCAATGAGGTTGGTCTGACATGACCTCCCCTGGTGAAACCATGCTGCCTTGGGTCCTGTAGTCCATTGACAACCAGATGTTCCACCAATCTCTCTCTCAGTAGTGCTTCCATGATCTTTCCCACTACCGAGGTGAGGCTGACTGGTCTGTAGTTCCTGCTTCCTCTTTGTTCCCACTTTTGTATAAGGTGACTACATCTGCTGTCCTCCAGTCTTTGGGTACCTCCTGTTTCCAGTGATTGGCTGAACAGGATAGCCAGAGGTTCAGCCACCACCTCTCTTAGTTCTTTAAGGACCCTGGGGTGCACCCATCTGGTCCCATTGCTTTATCAGCTCTTATTACTTCCAGTTCCTTCAGGACCCTTTCTCGTAAAGGGACTTGTGTCCATTTCTGCACCATTCTCACCCTTGTACTCCCTTCAGACCAATTACCCCTCTTCCTTAGTAAAGACTGAGCAGAAATACCTGTTCAATATGTCAGCTTTACTGTTGTCATCCTCCACGCTGCTCCCATCCTCCCCTTCAGTCTCACTATCCTCCTTTGTCCTTCTTTTTCACTTATGTACCTGTAAAAGGTTTTGTCCCTTTAACCACTGATTTTGCAATGTGTTCTTCTGTCTGAGCTTTGGCTTCCCTTACTGACTTCCTGCCTCCCTTGTTTCTCCTGGTACTTCTCCCTATCCCTTCTGCCTGTGTCTTTTGTATTGCCTGAATGCAATCTTTTGGCTTTCACTTTCTTTTGCTACCTCTTTGGAAAACCATAATGGTCTCCTTTTCTTTTCCTCTTGCTAACCTGCTTAATGCATAATTCTGTTGTTCTTATAATCCCCATTTTAAATACTGCCCACTGTTCCTCAATCCCTGATTCCTGTCCCATTCCCTTAATGCCTCTTTTCAAGCATCTCCCATTTTCCCAAAGTCTGCCCCCTAAAATCCAGGATACGTGTTTTTTGTGGTTTGGTTCTGCTCTTTCTGTGATTTCAAACCACAATGACTGGTGGTCACTGTTACCCAGGTGCTCCCCACTGTTACCCCATCACACTGTCCCTGTTTGTGAGCACAAGGTCCAGTATTGCCTTCTGCCGAGTTGGTTCCATGACCAGTTGCTTGAGGAAGGCACCCTGAAGGGAGTCCAGGATAAATCTGCTCCTTAGTTGATGCTGCTGCTGGGATGCTCCAGTCCACGCCTGGTATATTGAAGTCTCCAACCAGTACTACCTCACTCTTGTCTGCCATCCTTGGATGGCTAGCATCAGCTCCTATCTGTTTCTTCCTCCTGGGCTAGTGGTCTATAGACCACACCTGTGCGGATGGCTGGGCCCCATTTCCTTTCCAGCTTAACCCACAGTATCTCTCCCCATTTTGTTCCTCCTGGATCTGTGTGGCCCTTATGTCATTTTTCACATACAGTGCCACCCTCCTCCCTTCCTGCCTGCTCTGTCTCTTCTGAATATGTTGTAGCCAGGTATGGCCATCTCCCAGTCATGGTTATCATTACACCAGGTTTCAGTGATGGCCACAATGTCCAGGTCTGACTGTACCATGACAGCCTCCAGATCTTCCATCTTGTTGCTAAGGCTCCTGGCATTTGCATACATGGCTTTCCATGATTTGACCTCCTAGACTGCTTCACTGTTCTACTCCAGACCCTTCCTTGGCTGTCATTTATCCCTGGTTCTCCTTGCTGTCTGCCCTTCTGCTGAATTTTGCCCTTTTCTGCTTATCCACCTTTGGACACTAATCTCAACTTTGCACACTGCTTTGCAGAGATAGCCACTCTCTGGTTCACTGGTTCCATTACTAGCTGTGGGGGTGAGCAAGTAGGTACCATCCTTGCTGGCCTGCCACTTTACTCTTCTGCTAGTTTAAATGCTTGTCAATGTAGTATTTAAACTTATCATTGAGTGCTTGATTCCCTCCAGGATGGATGCAGGCCGTCAGGCTTGAACAAACCTCCATCCCTCCAGATGGGTCCCCAGTCACCAATGAATCCAAACCCTTCCTCACAGCACCAGTTCTTCAACCATGAGTTAAAGTTCCTGGTGCATGCACTCCTATGTTCTCCTTGCCTCTCACAGGTAGTACTTGAGAAAGTGACAGAAGTAGCTACTTGCTTGAGACCCTCCCCAGTTTCCTAAACTCTTCCTGAACTTCCTTTGGCTCCCCATTTGCCAAGTCATTAGTACCTAGGTGGATATGACATCCAGCTCACCCTCCCTGCCTTGCCTTCCCAGTGATCCCCAGTATCTTCCTTCCATCCCTCCATGCTGTGGCACCTGGTAGGCACCTCACCTCCCTGTCCTCCCTCCTGTGTTCCTAGCTGGATCCCTCTACGATGGAGTCCCCACCAGGATTTGCTTCCTCCTCCTCTGGGGTCCACTGCTTCCCACTGAGGTCACCTCCTTGCCTAACCTCCACATCCTTTCCTTCCACTTCCCTGGGTACTTATTTGGTTGTCCTCATTTGCCAGTGTGGCATATGAGTTCTTGAGAGGAATAGGATCTGGATGTGCCTCTGCCTGACTGCTCTAACCTCCCTGAGCCCACTGTCATCCAAGTGCTCCTGCTCTCGGCATCCTTTGAGGCAGCTGCATTGGACTGGGTGGTCCCTGGATAGGGGTGATGGTACTCCTGACCCAGTTTACTTCCGCTCTGAGTCTGGCTACCTCATCCCGCAGTCCCGAGAGATGCATGCAGATAGGGCAGCACCTCAGTGTCCAGAAGGTCTGCCTCGAATATGGCTGCCCCACAGCCACTGCATTGCACCACTCCACATTATACTGCAATTCCACTACTTATCTGCTACTGAAGCTCTCTTAGTTCTCTTTTTATTTATTTACAGTACTAAAACCCTGTAACTGATCTTCAGATATATATTTTTTAAGGAAAAGAAACCAATAAATAAATAAATGAGTCAAAACACTTGTCGGTTGAGGGTGGTCTTTTCCCCTTATGCCCTCCTACTTCAGACCTCTTACTATACCCTGTGTTTAGCTCCTGTCAATCAGATTTATCAGGGCATATAATTAAGAGTTGGGGAAGGGTGGAGGGGCGAAAATTTGCAGCAATTAAAGACAGCACAGAATTATACCACCACTATTTTTAAATTTTCAACAGCCCAAAACAATTATAAGTAAAGACAACACAGAAAGAAAGTATAGTGTCACTACAAGCCTACAATCTAAGTTTAAAAGAAAAATACCAGTTACCAGTTACTCTGAAGCACTGAATTGAATATGTTTCCTTCCTTCACCTTCTGGCTTCTTCTGAGAAGATGAACTTCTGTTTGCTGCTTTAACTGTGACTAAGCCCCACCTCCAGTTATCACGTAGCTGAGGTCAGAGGCCAGACAATTAACACCTTCACCCAGCTACAGGACAGTCAGACAACCCAAGATAAAATTTGCAGCAATTAAAGACAGCACAGAATTACACCACCACTATTTTTTAAATTTTCAACAGCCCAAAAACAATTATAAGCAAAGACAACACAGAAAGAAAGTATAGTGTCACTACAAGCCTACAATCTAAGTTTAAAAGAAAAATACCAGTTACCAGTTACTCTGAAGCACTGAATTGAATATGTTTCCTTCCTTCACCTTCTGGCTTCTTCTGAGAAGATGAACTTCTGTTTGCTGCTTTAACTGTGACTAAGCCCCACCTCCAGTTATCACGTAGCTGAGGTCAGAGGCCAGACAATTAACACCCTTCACCCAGCTACAGGACAGTCAGACAAGCCAAGATAAAATTTGCAGCAATTAAAGACAGCACAGAATTACACCACCACTATTTTTTAAATTTTCAACAGCCCAAAAACAATTATAAGTAAAGACAACACAGAAAGAAAGTATAGTGTCACTACAAGCCTACAATCTAAGTTTAAAAGGAAAATACCAGTTACCAGTTACTCTGAAGCACTGAATTGAATATGTTTCCTTCCTTCACCTTCTGGCTTCTTCTGGCTACATTCTAACATAGGAAGCACTAAGGGAGGTTGACAGTGAAAATGCCAACCTCCCATACAACGACAGCACAGTACCAATGAGGGTATTGTGCCGCCCAATGCCCAAGTGTTTTCTGTTGGGGATGCTCCACACCTCAGTCCCCACACCTCCCAGACTTTAGGATTATCTACTCCATGTCTGAGTTGGTCCGGGGAGGGGGCAGAACACTGGGGGAAAGCGAACCACGGAAAAGGACCATTACAGTGACTGTCACTGTAATGGTCTTTTTTCATGGTTTGCTGTCGGGGTGTCGAGCTGAAGGGGGGCACCGCTAACATATATCTAAGTAACGAGAGGACAATATAGCCTTTACATGTCAGAAATTGTAATACTGCAGAAGCAAACAAGAAACTCATTCAGAATAGAACACATACAAAAGAAATACACAGGCTGGATTTAACATGAGCTACAGCAGCTTCCACACAGAGTGGATTAACTATTATTTAAATCCCTACAGCCATGACAGAATAGCCTTAACCACCATCACACTTTAAACAATCATATGAAAGTTTGTGGATGACATTGTTCACTTAATGAGTCACTTTAGTGGTATTAATACATCCTCAGTCCAGTTCCGACACTGGCCAGATGTCTGAAAAATACTATTCTGCAACCCCCAAACCCCTTTTCCTGACCTGTCTTGGTTAGTACTCACAAACGCACTCTGAAGGTCAGGCCCTCTGCTCCCACAGTGCCAACCTCAGAGAGCAATAGTGTGAACAGGTAACAGACAGGGTAACCCTCCTGTCTGCTTTGGGTCCAAATCACCTGTTAGCCTCGAGTTCTGCAGGGATTCAAACTGTGAACCTTATGCTAGCATACTCAATTAACAGACTCGGATATGTACCCTCTTTGGGGGATGCGGTACAATCCTCCGCCCAGGCGCACCCAACCAGGTTTTCCAAAATGTGCCCTTAGAACTCTATGTGAGACCTAGGTATTTCTTACCTTTTAAGCAAGCTCAGTAACACAATCCAGCTTTTAACAACTGTCAGCTTTAAATACAGGTTCAGCAAGCATATGTAAAATAACAGAAAAGAGCACAGGCAGTATTTTAAAGAAAATGTTGTTTACTAAAAAGTTTTAAAACAGGTGAAGTAAAATACAGAACAAATTATATCACAAATCTCACAGTCATCTACAAACAAAAAGGAAAGTTACAGAATACAAACTCCTTCCACAAACACTTAATTCTGCTCTAAGTGTTACCTTTCAAAGTGCTTTCCAAGTCAGAGAACTATCTCTCTCAGAGTCTAGAATCATACACCACTTTACTTTTTACCTCATTTTACCTCTATCTTTCCCCACCCCCTTTTGGTGAGTCAGCTAGCTCCTCCCTTACAGTTCATTCTAACATAATTTCGAACAAAGAGGTATTTTAATTCATGTGAACATCAGAAAACAGCCATTTCCTACATATGACAGTCTTTAATCAAACATTTCTCTTTGAGATATTACAACCCCACAATCTGTCACTAAGGTGTGAGAAAACCAAGGGAAATCAGCAAAATTACGTCCTTTCCTGGTGTCACAAAATTCATATTCAAGAACCAACATCGAAGCAGCAGCAGTTGATAAGGGGCCATAAACCATTCCTCTGGAAGGAAAGCATTAATTAGGTTTTTCCCTGGTCCATTCAATGGCATCCTCACTGACACCTCGAAGGTTAAAAGCCAAACTGCTAACTTGTGTGATACAATTTCATACACACACCATTGATTTATAATACAAATATTATACAATGACCATAAGCAGATGGCAGAGTGTCACAAGTAATATCCCATGTAACCCAGAATTCATCTGTGTGTCCCTCAGTGCATTATTTTACATTTGTGCATGCTAATCTCCCTCTGTGCCTTTTCTACCAATTTACCAGGCCTGTCTAGGTCTTCCTGCAACTTTCACCATACTATACAATATCAAGCGCTCCTGCCCTTTAGTATCAAAAGCATATTTTGAGATGCAACTACGAATACCTTACATCTTCAATTACTAGGCACCCTTGATTACTTACTACCCTTGAATAAGAGCTGCGCTGAAAAAAAATTAAATAAAAATCACCCTCGTTTAGAGGCTGTGGCAAGTAATTGAAGGCATACTAGTAACTGAAGACATACCATCCCCCTTTTCAATGTATTGTACTTGTTTGCAGTATTTCTAGGTATGGTATTTCTACGATGTGCTGCTTGAATGGGAAAAAGGACAGCTAGCTTGGAGCTCACAGACACATCGCTCTGTTTAATTAAAACTTGCTCCATAGCGAGGCGCAAACAAGAGGGACCAGTGCACTGCTGGCTGTATATTTTCTCTCTCTGGTACCAGGACAGCAAATTTTTAATCACAATAGAATGGCCAGTAGCATTAGAACCAAGGAACTCATATTTTTTCACCTTCCGTGTGTAGATGCCGCCATGCTTATTTTTTTAAACATGTTATCCGCTGACTTATAAGGTTCTATTTTTTTTTTATTTCACCATACAATTAGTTGATGAAGTGGAGCAACGTACCAACTACAGGCATGCTGGAAGGGGACACAAGGTACAGTACGTGTTCTCAGGGTGGATGGGTACGGCATGTATGGCTGATTTGTTAAGAGAGATTTTGAGAGAACATCCAGTTAGGATCAGAATTTCCAATCAGAAAAATACAACAACTTTAAATTAAGCTTGTCTGGGTAGCTTTCAAATGAAAGCTTTCCTCAAATACCAGCCACCCTCTATTAGAAGCTGTGGCAAAAATCTACAAACTCTAACAGAAGTTGTGGCTTCTAATTGAAGATATATTGTTATCCTGTTCTAGGCCTATTTTGGAAGATTTCTAACTTGGGCTGTGCATTACTGGGTTGCAGACTGAATGCACTGATTCAGCTAAGCCTTCCATTCGAATATCTCAAATTATAGATTTGAGAGGCCTAGCGCATCAATTTAATGAAGCACGTTGTTGGTTAAAACATCTAGAATGCTATATGATGAATTAAGCCATTTTATAAGAAAAAAAATCTCCAGTGCAAAAGCACTAAAACAAACGTTATGCTTACAAAGCATACTGGCAGTAGGCCAGTCTCTGAAAAGCACAGTTGCCAACATAATCCTCCTCTGACTACAATACATCAAATATATACAAATTGCAATGAAGGGACTTAAGTTGGCTAGAAACTTTAAGTAGGACTGTAAGGTGTCAGAAGGTGTTATAAAATAGAGTGACCCAATATGTTACTGGTGTGTGTTGGGGGTTGTAACCGTTGCGAACCAGGTTTGCATTCCATGCCCAGGGCACAGATGCAGGCTGGCAGGGGCAGGACTGTGCTGCTCACCCACCGCTCCACCCCAAAATGTTAGTGACTGCCATTTTACACAAGTACAGCTGTCCACCCTTGCAGGATGGCAGGCAGTACATCCTGCAGTTTTTATTTCATTTCCTCCAAAGCCAAGAAGTAGGTTAGAGTTGGCACACACTGGCAGCCACTGGTGCACAGTATTCTGTCAAGTTTTAGTGGTGTTTCAGGTCAGCTCCCTAGCTCTTCTTCCCTCACTATCATAGAGAACTGCACCGCAGCTATGTAGGGTAGCTCTTGCATTGGGGGGGCAACTTAAAGCTCGAAAGGAGGACTAGGTACTGTTTGTAAAAAGTGGATGCAATTGTCAAATGATGGGCAGGAGATCATGTAACAACTGTTCAGTTGGGGGGGGTGACTTAAAGTTGGAAAGGAGGAGCGCTGCAAGTACTTTGAAATTGTTGTTGGAGGTTGGATGCAAAGACTTGCTCAGGGTCACACAGTATGCAAGTGGGCACTGATGAGATTCAAACCCAGGTCTCCAGATTTGCAGCTCAGTGCCCTTAACCACTATGCTATACTGCCTCCAAATAGGAGGAAGACAGGAAACTTTTGGGTACTTGGTACAGGGTGTCACAGGGCTGCACTGGTACAGGCAGAGCAATGTGCTTACATGCTGCATAAAATGATCCCAAGAAAACAGGGATCACTGTAAGCCACAACTGAGTGACTTACAATGCTCCAGCAGGTGTTTACACATCAGGATCTGCACCAGAACAACTCATCTGCACCACTTGCAATAGTGCAGATCCTGTAGTGTAAACGTACCTTGAAAATCTAAGTGGACTTTCTCCTCCTTCTCCTCAGTACAGGTAGGGCAGACACTCTTGCTGCAATCCTGACATCAACATAACCACAAATGGCAATGCAGCTCTGACTGCCTTGAGGGAGGGTCGACTGCATGCACTGTGCATCAGGCCCGCTGATACACAAACAGGATGCTGCAGCCCTGTCAGAAGGGGCTTGGGTAGAAAACTAGAGCTGGTGACTGGCAGAAGATGCCTTTTACCCCACTTCCCCATCTGTACAACCGAAATTGTCTACTGCGCTCCTCCCAGCACCATAACCAGATTCAGGGTGGTGCTTCCCGTTCACTAAAGGGAGACCCTGCTGGAAGAGGTACACTTCAGAAGCAAAGGTGGTTGGGAGTCAAGAGTTGGGGCCTTGTTTCAATGGGAGGATGACCCTCCTGTAGGAGATGCCTGTGGCAGTCATGTGGCCATAGGAGAGTCTTTTCCAAAACACTAGAAAGGCAAAATAAACTTACAAATAACTACTGCAGCAAACATTCAAGCAGCAAACCACAGATCTGAGCATCATCCTGCTTGGGACTCATCAATGCGATGTAGCCACTGTTGTAACCCAAACAAAGAGATCTTTGGCCCCAACTATGCCAATATCTTGGGTCAAAGCAGTTTCTCCTTTAAAAACATTTTACATAAGAGTGTCAGCTTACCATGCCAATGCCTTTGTCTGGCTGCAGCGCCCTGTGTTGTGACTGTTGGCATACCACCACTACGAACATGTGCAATTATGTTCACACTGCTCATCATACTGGTTACCTGGCGTCACCGGTGTACTGACAGGAGCCCCTTCACCGAGGTAAGGAGCATCCAAGGTGGATGCTTGCTCTGGCTTCTATCTGTGTGATGACCCAAGTGCAGGATGAGAACCCAGGTCACCAATGTGCTTATATAAAATATGTCTGAAGGAAAAGCCGCAGTGAGATAGACACCACAACTACCTGACCACAGTGAATCACTTTGTCATGCAGGAGATGCAGGTTCCACTGCAAGCAGGGCTCTCTCCACAGAGTGGTAGTAAATGGCACTCACGCTAATGAGAAGAAAGTTACCAGTGGGGTACCTCAGGGCTCAGTACTGGAACCAGTCCTCTTCGATGTCTTTATAAGTGACACTGCAGCACAGCTAGATGGGAAGGTACGCCTCTTTGTAAGTAACACCAAAATTTGCAATAGGGTAGACACTCCAAAAGGGGTAGAAAGAATGATTAGAGACCTGAGGAAACTTGAGGAGTGGTCGACTTTATGGCAGCTGGGCTTCAATACGAAAAAGGGTACAGAAACCCACAGGTGGTGTATAAAGTAAGGGAAGAGATATTGATGGTCACTAAACAGGAACGGGACCTTGAGATTATCATATTTAATGACCTCAAGGTGGTGAGGCAGTGTGACAAGGCAGTGGGCAGGGCCACCGGGATGCTGGTGTGCATAGGGAAGGGAATCACCAGCAGAAAGAGAGAGGTAGTGTTACCTCTGTATCGATCGTTGGTGAGACCCCACCTGAAATACTGCATTCAGTTCTGGAGACTGTATCTCAGGAAGAACACAGACAGGGTGGAGGCTGTCCAGAGGAGGGTCACTAAAACAGTACAGGGGCTGCATCATATTCCCTAAGAGGAGACACTGAGGGGATCAGAATATGTACAGCCTGGAAAACAGGAGGGAGAAGGGGACATGACAGAGACCTATAAGTACCTCACAGCAGCAAATAAGGTATGGGATGGGTGTATTTTTCAGCAGATAAGAAGCACAAGAACAAGGGGCATGCTATGAAACTGGTAGAGGAGACATTTAGGAGTGATGTTAGGAAGTACTTCTTCACTGAAAATGTGGCAGATGCCTGGAACAGTCTTCCAGCAGAAGTGGTGGGGATGAAAATGGTGGTGGGCTTTGAGCATGCATGGGATAGACACAAAGGAATCTTGGTAGGAAAATGTGTGGGGAGGAGAGTAGCCAGATATTGGTTCCATGTGATAATGGCAATTGTGGAATAGTGACCACCGTTTGGCGAGTCTACATCGCTAAAATTCATTTTTGGGTGTGCCTATGACAGCAAGAGGGGCCTGAGATTTAGGGTTTCTTGCTTTTATGCAGGGGCTGTGCCCTGCACCACTCCCATGGGGGCTTCACCCCGCCTCCCCTACTAAAGTACTCTCAACTCCAGGGGGCATGTTGGGGGTGCAAAAGTAAAACCAACCCCCGGTGGAAAAAACTCAAGTGCACCAGAACTGAACCCGCACCTCCCAACCCCAGCCTGCAACCAACCGACCATGCCACACGGCCAGCTCAGCAACCCATCGCCGCATCACCCCACAAACCTCCTCCCCTTCCGCCCATTGCAGTCCCTCACCCCCCACTGCATGCGGTATACACAGCTGACATCCATCATTATATTCGGCCAAATCAATATCCAGTCACCCCTGCTAGGTAGTTCAGGCATAAGCACCATGATTGAGTCGCCCTTTTTGAAAGCACTCAATCACGGATGCCCTCTGCATGGGATATCCAGATATCAGATAGGGTCTGTAGTGGCAGTATAGACAGGGACAAAATTGCAGACTGGGTGGGACAAGGGGTCCTTATCTAACGACAAATTCTGTTTCAATGCTTCCTCTGGTAAGCAGAGTTTAAGAAGCACTGCACAGCCAGTCCATCTAAACTCCCAGGAAGGTTGTTAAGAGCCCCTCTGACCATTCACGGCAGCTTTCATCTGTGAAGTGAAGAACAACATAAGTTGGCCAGTAGATGTCAGAGAAAGAGCATACATCCCTTTTCACTGAAATGTCACCTTCCAATACTAAAGCAGTTTTTAGCAGCAGCTGACCAAGAACTAACTTGACTGCTGAGGCCCGCCTAGCCACTGCGCATGGCAACCTACTCCCTATCCTGGATTACTGCTCCCCTATTTATACCTGTGTTTCTACCACCTGTCAATCCAGACTCACAGCCATCTACAATAGTATCTGCTGCTTTGTTCTGTCCGCCCCCTATTCCACCCACCATTGCCACCTAAACAGCTCCCTCGGGTGGCTCCCACTGCAAGACCGGTTTGATTTTACCCTAGTGTCCCTCACAGATGCTAGCATTCATAATGGCACTGCCTCCCCCCTTTCTTTCATCTGCGAGCACTGCATCTCACCTAACAGTCTCCGGTGATCCTGAGAACCTCCACCAAAATGGGTGGCAAAGCTCTATCAGTTGTTGTCCCCTCACTCTGGAACTCATTTCCTGCTCCCCTTAGATCTTCTACCACTCATCATACCTTCAAGCAGAACCTCAAATCCTGACTCCTTGCTCATGACATCTGCAACTGCTTTCATAGGTAGCACCTCCTCTCGCCAGCCTTGTGCTCTCCCTCACTCCTTTCTGTCCTCACCTCTCTTGTCCTCCTCCTCCTCCTCTTCCCCGTCTCTCTTTGCTAGGTCCCTGTATTTTGTTCGAGCTTTTATACAGAGTTTGTTGGAGGAGGCGTTAAGGATTGTGTGTTTCTGGGTCTTCGGGTTTATGACTCCTAAGTTTCCCTTAGAGCAGTCTTACTCCTACCTGCTTATACTGTCTACTGTCAGTCTTTTTTTTGGGGGGGGGGAGGGTGATGTTTGAAATATATTTCCTGAAATGTATATGTAATAAGTTATTATCTATTTGTAGGTCCTACATTGCCAGTTTATGTTCAACTAATCCCTTTGTTAATGTTGTTTTCTGCATTTGGAAAATGTCTGTACCTTCACTGTAACAAATTTCATCTGTACCTGTGCCTTTTGGCCTGGGTCGTGCCTGTAAACGGTCCCTCAGACAAGTGCACCTACCCGGTTAACAAAGTCATTAATAAATAAACTTCACCAGCTGAAATTGACACACTGCTTGGTTGTCTACCCATTCCATTCATATTATATGTAGCCTCTTAGAGGAAGACAAAGAATTGTGTATCTATTCTACCAGCTCTGGAATGAAAAAGTACAGTTACGTAAGAACTTACTGTACCAGTAGATCTTTGAGAGAGGCTCTTGCAGTAGGTAATTACATATAGGACTGATGCCGGCCAGCGTCAGGACCCAACGGAAACATTTCTAGCTAGCAGTCTCTGGTGGGGGACTGCCCCCATGTCAGGTGACCGACGTCATGCGGCGTCAGTATAAAGGGGCGGTCCCCCACACCCACCTTCCAGTTCTTTCCCGCCAAAGGCCAAAAGGCAAGACGAGAGAGAAGGGTATTTCCTCCTGGAAAAGGAGCTGAAAAACTTAGGGGATGGAGGCGGAAGGTATTACCTACTGCAACAGCCTCTCTCAAGATCTACTGTTATGGTAAGTCCTTACGTAACTGTACTATCTTACTGAGAGGGCTCTTGCAGTAGGTACATATATAGGACTGAGTCCCAAGCAGTCTGGAACAAGGAGAAGCAAACGGGAGGAGGAAAGCTACTCAGAAGTAGACCCTCTGGTTGTGAAGGCCTTAGGAAAGGAGGTTTTGCAAAACAGCCAGCCCAAAGCCTGCTCTATAGCGAGAGGCAATGTCCAAACTGTAATGCTCAGAAGGTATGGACAGAAGTCCAAGTGAGAAGCTGCACAAATGTCAGCCACTGACACATTCTTGAAACAAGCCGCAGAGGCAGCGACCCCTCTGGTGGAGTGGCCTCTAACTTGACCCGGCAGGGTCTTGTTGTACTTGTCATAACAGAAAGTGATGCAATAAGCCAACCACTTCGATAGGCATTGCTTAGAAAAAGCATTGCCTTCTCCTTTATAAGCAAAAGAGACGAACAGTCGATCAGTCTTTCTGAGATCCTTCATCCTGTTGGTGTAGTATCTCAGAATTCGGTGAACATCCAAAGTATGCAGGAGGTACTCTCCATGATTAGAGTGCTGCATAAAAAAGGCAGGCAACTCTATGGATTGATTCAGCGTCGATTCCGCTACCACCTTAGGGAGAAACTTAGGGGTGGCAAGCCACTGATCGCTCCTTGTGAAAAATCAAATATGGGATTTTACACATCAGGGTCTGGAGCTCGGAAATCTGACAAGCAGAAGTAATGGCCACTAGGAAGAGACTCTTCCAAGAAAGGAACTTTAGGTCTGCTGAGGCTGCCGGCTTGAAAGGAGGCAGAGTAAGCTTCTCTAAAATGAAATTCAGATCCCAAGGAGGGGCAGGAACCCGGATAGGGGGTCGTAAGTGAAGGACCCCTCTCAGAAAGGTCTTAGAGATCTCCAGCTGAGCAAACATTCTGTCTGCAAAGGGGACATGACAGGCCAAAATGGCTGCCTTGTGAACCTTTAAGGATGAATGGCTGAGACCCAGATCGAAGAGGTGTCGCAGGTAATCCAGAAGTCGGCCGACAGAGCACGAGAAGGGCTCAACATCATTGGAGGCAGCCCAAATAGAGAACTGCTTCCATTTCATGGCATAAGTAGATCTGGTTGAGGGTTTCCTGGCCTCCACCAGAATCTCAGCTACTCGGAGGGGGAGAACCCCGAATCGGGTTTGAGCTACCTCTGCAGCAGCCACGCATGCAACTGAAGGGACTTGAGGCCTGGATGGACCAGGGTCCCCTGATCCAGGGTCAGCAAAAATAGTGACAGAGGAAGAGGAAGAGGAGGTTCCTCTGAGTACTGTTGCAGAAGAGAGAACCAAACTTGCCTGGGCCAGAAAGGAGAGATCAGAATCATTTGAGCTCCTTCCGAACCGAGTTTCTGCAAGACCCTCATAATCAGTGGAATCAGGGGGAAGGCATAGATGAATCTGCCCTTCCAGTCTAGAGACAGAGTGTCTCTACAAAAACTCAACCAGGCCAAGCCCCATCTGATCCCATCCCAGAGACTCCAGTTTATCGGGGAGATCCTGGACATGACATCTGGCATGGCTTTCCTGCTACCGGACAGGGCAGCCACTCTCCAGGCCCAGATCTGCCTGTTGTCCAGCCTCAGGGAGCTGAGGTCGAGAATCTGCCTCACGTCCCCTGTTTTCTTTGGGACCAGGAAGAAATTGGAACAGTACCCCATTCCCTGAAGAGGAATGGGGATGGGTTCTATCGCCTCCTTCAAGAGAAGGGAGGAAATTTCTTCCTGGACCAGAAGAAGATGCTCCTGTGAATACGACGACCATGGGAGTGGGTGTTGAGGGGGTTTCTGAAGAAACTCTAGTGAATGTCCCTCTGCGATGAGTTGGGAGCACCCAGGAATCTGACGTTATCCTCTCCCAACCCGGGAGGTGGAAGGAAAACCTCCCTCCTACCACGTCCTCTGGAAACGCCAGAGGCTGTGGGAAAGGATAGGAGTCAGATGGTGTGGGGCAGCGTCGTGGCTGAAGCTCCTGCTGCCTTTTTGGGCAGTGGGGGCTTGGCAGCCAGAGGGGCCCAACGTTTATTAGCCCACTTTCCCTGTGGTTTCGCCCCTTGCCGATTCCGCCTGCGAAAGGAACGATGCTGCGCTGGAGGGGGATTGTACATGGAGTCCACAGACTTCAGTGCAGTTCCCTTCTCCTGCAGATCTGTGATAATGTCCTAGACATCACCACCAAACAGCATCGAACCCCGGAAGGGTGCTTCCTGAATAGCGGACTGCACTTCTGGGACCAAACCTCACACACGGAGCCAGGCATGATGCCGTAAGCCTACGGCAAAAGCCGAGCTCCTACCAGCAGTGTCCACTGCATTGTACGTGGCACAAAGCATGTGCCGACTGGCCGAACGAGCAGAACGGACAAGGTCAGCCACTTCCTGTTTGACCTGAGAGTCAGGAAGGGAGTCCAACTTGGATTCTACCTCACTAAGAATCGCCTTCTGGTAATCTCCTATGTGACCGACATAGTTCAGGGCCCTAATACCCAGAGTGGAAGAAGCATAGATCTTCTTGCCGTACTGGTCCAGAAGACGGTATTCTTTGTCAAGTGGAGACAAGCTCAAATGCTTCAGATTAGCTGACCGGCCGTGAGCAGCGCTAATCACCACCGAGTCACCTCGAGGGTGAGAATCAAGGAAGTCAACACCCTCGGGAGACTGGTATAGCCTATTAGACTTCCGAGAAAGAGGGGCTAATGCCGACGGTTGCTTCCAAATGGTGGCAACAAGGTTGGCATGAGGCTCAATCCAGGGTGGCACCAAGGTCGGAGTGGTCTCGGGCAGATCCAGGTGCTCAGTGAGTTTCTTACGCTGTGGGTCCAGCTCTAAGGAGTGCCACTTATGAAATTCCTGGATTTTGCGCAGCAACTCTGAGAAAGAAGGATCCTCTGGAGGAGACTTCGGAGGAGTCCTAGACCTGGGTTTGGTGGGAGAGCGTGGCTCGTCGTCTGGGTCGGAACAACCGTCGGAGTCATCCGAGGTGTCAGAGGAGGAAGAGGAAGAAGAAGAAGACTCCCTCTCCCAGTGTGGGGGAGGAACGGACCCCTTAGGAAGCCCTCGGGGAAGCGTGTCCTGCCCCACCCTGGAACCAGAAGGCTCACCCCTGGTATCTGGAGGTGGAGAGGGAGTTCGTCGCCTGGGGCGAGTGGGGCTTGTGAACCTGAACATCACCGCTGGGAGATGACTCGCCACCTTCTGGTGAGCTGAGCCTGGCCTCAGCCCACCAGGAGGCCAGAGTCTCCTTCAAGTCCACCGGCAGCTGAGGGGGCGGTGGAGGAGGAGGAGGGGGATATGGATACTGAGTGTACCCATAGGGTACATATCTGTAACCTGATGGTGGGTAACCCAGCGTCGGCTAGTGAGGTACTGAGTACTGTGGCATCGGGTAGGCCAGCGTCGGGTACTGGGGTGCCGGATACTGCACAGCTGGGTAAGACGGTGCCGGATAAGATGGAGTCAGATACCCGAGGGCCGGGGGTTCTGACAGAGCAGACGGCCTGGCTGGAAGCCCAGTGGGCAGGCCTTGAGCAGAAGGCCCAGCAGGCAGAGGGCCCGGCGCTGGAGTGGCATCTGGGAGAGGGATGTCACCCGGCGTCGATATGACCGGCGTCGGAGCCAGCATCTGGGGAACCGACGTCAGGTCGTCTGGCCCAGCAGGAGGGAGGCCTGATGGGGGCGCAGCAGGAACCTCTGCATTGCCCGGGGATGGTGGGGAAAATCCCTGGGGTTAGGCTGAGAAGACCCAGAGTCCCCGGAGGGCACCGAAGGCTGTGGGGAGCCAGGAATGGCGGAAGTAAGAGGGTCCGACATCGGTTCAGCCACCGCGCGGACATCGGGTCGGCTGCCATCTAACTTATCAGCTGGGTTCAGGCGGACGTCGGAGAAGCCAGTGTCCAACTTAGCGGACCCATCACCCGAGACAGGTCGCAAAGGAGGGGCAGCCTGGTCGGATGGGAAAGTGGCCGTGCGCTGCCCCGAAGGGTCGAGCGACTTATCGACCGTCTCCGTGCGGGCATCAGAGGAGCTGACGTCTGGCTTACTGGAGCCGCTCGAACCAGTAGGCCACACAGTGACAGCTTTACCGGGAGCGGAGGCCTCCAATAGCCTGGAGGCACCTGAAGGGCCCGAGAGCGAGCCAGACGGGTGAGCTGACTCCGGCTTGGAAACTTCCAAGACGGACGTCGTGGAGCGGTCCCCCAGAGGGGACGTTACCTGGAGCACGGTGACTCCAGCAGGAGTCACGGTGAAAGAGGAGCCCCTGTTCCGATGCTTCTCCTTGTTCTTCTTCTTTTTATGATGGCCTTCGGGGGAAGTGGATGCCTACCAGAGCTTTTTCAACTCCTTCTCCACGGAGGACATCTTCTTCTTGAGGATATGGGCCTCCTGGGACTGCTGCCTCCGTCTGCTGGTGGTGGCATTAAATTTAAGGCAGTGCTGGCACTACTCCCCTGATGGTTCAAGCCCAGACAGAAGAGGCACTGGGAATGGCCATCCTTGTGCGGGAGTTGGGTGCCGAACGAGTCGCACTTAGTTTTGTGCTCGGAGGGTGTAGGGGATGATATACACCAATGAAAGGCTGACGATTAAGTTGAATAATTCGAAAAAACGACGGTAAAAACTACTGGCGACAGAGCTGATGAGCGTTGACCTTTACCGCGAGGCGCTGACATGAGCTAACGGAGGGAAAGAACTGGAAGGCGGGCATGGGGGACTGCCCCTTTATACTGATGCCACATGATGTCAGTCACCTGACTTGGGGATGGTCCCCCGCCACAGACTGCTAGCTAGAAATGTTTCCATTGGGTCCTGACGCCGGCCGTCATCAG
Source organism: Neoceratodus forsteri (assembly GCA_016271365.2). Classification (NCBI taxonomy): domain Eukaryota; kingdom Metazoa; phylum Chordata; order Ceratodontiformes; family Ceratodontidae; genus Neoceratodus; species Neoceratodus forsteri. Next base: position 621,872,413 of record CM057456.1, on the reverse strand, counting down.
TCCTATATGTCGTTACCTACTGCAAGAGCCCTCTCGAAGTAAGATCACATGTTTCTTACTCTCACTGGCAGGCAGATTTTCATAAGCAATCATGATTTCCCCAAGCAGTGTGACTTCTCTGCAGATTTTCACACCAGTCATGTTTTCCCCAAGCAGTGTGACTTCTCTGCAAATTTTCACAAGCAGTCATGTTTTCCCCAAGCAGTGTGACTTCTCTGCAGATTTTCACAAGCGGTCATGTTTTCCCCAAGCAGTATGACTTCTCTGCAGATTTTCACATGTGGTCATGTTTTCCCCAAGCAGTGTGACTTCTCTGCAGATTTTCACAAGCAGTCATGTTTTCCCCAAGCAGTGTGACTTCTCTGCAGATTTTCACAAGCAGTCATGTTTTCCCCAAGCAGTGTGAGTTCTCTGCTGGTCTTCCAGGGATGGCAATCAAGGCGATCTGAGCTCAACCACAACAGACTTTTTTCTAGTAGGCAGAATTACTCACTTTGTGGTCATAATGACAAGCTGAGCTCTGTTTTTGATTACAAATTACACCTAGAAACATAGAAACATAGAATTTGATGGCAGATAAGGACCGCTTGGCCCACCTAGTCTGCCCATTTTCCTACCTAACAGACAAGCTGCAGATCCTAATTAACCTACTGAATGAAGGGGGGCTCCTTCCCACAGGAGATGTCCAGCTGGACCCAAAGGATGCAGTTCGCCTTCCCTTCATGTCTAAAAGAAATGTCGGCTTGGTGAGACCTATTGACTGTCACTGTATTGAAGGTGAGAGTTGCTGAATTTTGGTCTAGGTTTAGGCAGCTTCACTCATTGCAATGGAACTGTTACAAACGCATTCACTTTCTGTTTAAAAGTAACCCCACAGATTGCTCTGAGGTTGGTATGGGGAACTACTGTACATCGATGTGAATGAGAACTTGATTTTAGAAATTTATGTTAATTTCCGAACACATTAAGAAAAAAAATATTTCCTGACTTCTTCAATCCCAGAAAGATGTGGGATCTTTTTGGCTTAGTTATGGACCACTGCAAAAGAAGTAAAGCACACTAGAACAAAACATGCCATAAAGCCTCCTACCTGGACAGGGTACAATGTTGCATTCTTGGTACTCAACCGGTGGACCCAGACAGGGAAGCCCACCATACTTCGGCTCCGGGTTGTTGCAAGTCCTCTTGCGACTTCGGAAACCCCTATCGCAGTCTCGGCTGCACTGAGACCATGCCGTCCAAGAAGACCAAGCTCCGTTGACTGTACGTGCTGAAAACCGACCTGAGCGCAGGAAATCTCCAGGAGAGACCTGAGGAAAAGAAATTAGGGAGCATTCAAACCAAATACAGCTTTAGCAGTAGAAATTTACAAACTCTCTTCCACCCTCTCCTTCCCACTTTTCTGAGATCCTGATGTAGTCTCCACAATGAAAAATTGCATAAGACAATATCTTTGCTCTGTTGTGCTATAATAAACTACTATCTTAAGATAAGGATTCTTTGCTTAACATGGTTTAAAACACTTCAGTTTATGTTAAGGTTACAATTCTAGTCTGAGATCACATCCAAATCAATCAACTGATATATTATCCAAAGATAAATGTAACCCCCCTGCAAATGGGGGTTCCCAAAAGACTTCCAGGAGCTTGCTTGAATGCTCCAAGCCTGAATGGTGTTTGGCATTTAAGCCATTTATCAGTGAGTGTTTTTAGAACCTCTGGTACTGTCTCTTTAAGAGCTGTCTGCTTGCAGACATAATTAGTTTGTATGGGGGACTGTGTGTTTCTTTGATTGAGTACCACTCAAGCTGCTGCAATTCACTTCATTTTGCAGTCACTAGGAGTGCAAAGGAACCTATCTGAAAGATGTAACTGTTTGCCAGAAATCATTTACAGTAATAATGAAATTACAGTTTGTCTAACCTGCTTTCTTTTGCAGTCAGAACTGTGTCTGCTAGTTCCCCATTCTAGTTTTGAACTGCTGAACTGGACCAATCAGTGTGGGGTAAGCTAGCTCTAAAATGGTGCCTTGGACGAATCAGAACTTGGACTCATAATCTGAGCCAGCCACAAGAGGATTGTATGGGCAGTGACTCTGGGAGATGTAGTTTAGACTTCAGTGCCTTTTGGACCAACAGCAGCAGTCTATTGTGAGTGACAGCCAATCCAGTCAAGAACTGGGAGGAACTCAAAGGAAGTGCCGGTTTTGTCGGTTGGAGTTTCAGTTGAGCTTTGCAGTGAAGAAGGAAGGAGCCCTGTGCTTTTCAGTGTGCAGTTTTAGTAAAAACGTGTGTAAGGCCCAGAGTTCGGTCTGCAGCTTGTGTAACAGCTTGTTAGGACTGAATCCGTCCTGTGAAAAGAATCAAAGGATCTCTGAAGAGTAGAAACCAGGCTCACCCTGTAGAAGACTGGAAGAATTGCTGAAAATTGCACTCGGTCTGTCAGGAACTGAATCTGCTGTGTGTTCTCCCGGTATTGTGCAGTAATTGCGATCGGATACAGATGCAGCCTGCCTGGTATAGTGCTTTCTTTTATATGGATGTGTGAAGAGGTTTGTGTACCTCAAGTGAGCCCTGCTGACATTGAAGGACCCTATCTTATTTGGAGGTCTGAGTACTAATTCAGGGTTGCTCCTGTTGAATTGCCACATTAAATCCAAATGGAATTACTGTACTGCTGACTGTTTAATTCTCCTTTTCTGTGTGAAAGGGCCCTACCAGCTGCCACGGGTTTGGACTAGCCACTAGGGCTTGGGTACCCAGGGACAGTAACTGATAGGGATAGGCCTGCACAGAGCTCATAGGTAGATTATTAGAGTGATAAGCTAATTAACCTGATTTCCCCTGTCCTTGTTATATCCCCCTAAATAAATCAGAGCTGCTTGTTTCAGCAAAGTTATACTGCCTGAGGTATTTGTCTATGTTAAAGTACTGTACTGTGATTGTTGCACTGTATCTCATTTCACAGGAGGTCCCAGTGACGGAACCAGACCTGGGGTAAGTGTATACTGTGAAGGTAATTCTGATATATTGTGGGCCACTAGTGGGAAGAAAGGGGTTGCAGTGTCCCAGAGGGCTGTGACCAAGTTAGTTTAACTATTGCAAACCCTGACCTCTGGGTGGGAGGCCACCATTGGATCCAGGCACCTCAACCTGTTAGTGGCAAATCAGGCAGGGTAGTAGCCCCTGGGATAGCGCCATCTAGGGGTAACATCTTGGAGGCTCACGCTGGGATTGTGTGTCCTCTAGTGGCCATATTTACGAACCACTGTTAAGAAAAAAATGGGTACCCCGGCAGAAGTGGCTGTGCACCGGCTGGTGGAGTGGTGTACTGGGAGGAGATCGACCTCAAAATGCTATGCTTATCCTGGACATCCCCTGGGTATCAATACGACACTGTGCAGGGAGTACTTTCCAAGGTGGAAGGTTTACAAAACCCTGTGGTGGTGGGTCGGCATGCTAATCTGCTCACCCACACTTTCCTGGCCCTAGTAGAGTTTAAGGATCCCATAGATAGCTCCAAAGTGCCACAGACCATTACCCCAGAGGAGCCCTCACTGCTTGGAGAGTGATAACTAAGGACAGTAAAGACCCGGGGGAATCAGCCCCACCACTATCTGAAACTTTGAGGAGAAATTTGCTGAATGGTTGCTGGAGAGGAAAACTGTGGAGGACTTGAAGAAACTATTCTTGCCACCTGGGGTGTTCCTCCCCAACACCCTCTCCTGCTCCAGTGCCCGTAATGGTGGCTGAACCAATGCAGACTCCTATTTCTGCACCTGCCATTAGTCACGACTTCACGAAGGTTGAGGATCTTTCTGGCACCCTCCCACCCCCAAGGGAGGATGACTGGGAGACCTGGATAGACTATGTTGCCCCCAAGTGCTAGAATGGCAATGCTCGGAAGGTGAAAAGCGAAAGAGGGTTAGTGAGAGCCTCCGAGGTCCTGCCCTGGCTACCATCCGTGCTAAACGGGCCAGTAACCCTGAAGCGACTGCACAGGCCTATCTTGAGGCCTTGGAGAATGTGTATGGGAGCCCAGATTCTGATGAGGACCTATGGTGGAGAGTAAGAGATGCACAACAGTACCAAGGGAGTTGTTGTCTGTGTATGTATCTCGGCTGGAAAAATTGTTGCAAGAATGCCTCAGAAAGGTAGTTTGCCAGCGATTGAACTGGACCGAACCAGGCTGGACAGGATCCTTAAGTCTGACCCTTCTCAGAACTGCTGTTGCTTCAGTTACGCCTGGCAGATCGACTGGAATCCCACCCTCCTATGATGAGTTAATGAGAGAAATTGAGGAGTTGAGAAAAGACGACTCGGGAGGGACCTGCACCAATAGCTGCGGCTACTACCCGAGTGACTGAGGGTGACCCATCAAGTGAAGTTCAGGGCAGAGGTTGCAGTCAATGAGTGCTCTGACAAGGAAAAAGATATGTCACAATGGGGTAACTGTTGAGAGAGATCCGGGATTCAAAAACAGTCCCTTTATGAAGGCCACGCCTGCAAGTACGGGCCCTGACCTATATCCGACTGCATCTCGCTATGGGGGTGGGGTACCCACCCATGTATCTCCTGCTGATAACAGCTCCGAACTCGATTCCTTGACCATGGAAGTGGAGAAACTGACGAGATGTCTCCAAATGCTTATCACGCCGCAGACAGAGATGGCACCAAGGTTTCCAGTTAGTAATACCCCGCCCTGGCTCCCAGTGTGGCCGCCAGCTCAAACTCCAGAAAGTATGTTTTGCTATAATTGTGGGAAAGATGGGCACATGAAAAGGAATTCCAGTCCCCAAAAGACACTGACAAAGTTGCATATAGGCTACAAGGAGAGCTTGGAGAAGAAATCAGTGGTTAAGAGGTGCGCGACATGATCCCAGTGAGGGCACCAAAATGCTAATTCATCCTTGTGTGGCAAGGTCAGTTGCCCAGGCCCCCACTACCGCCTCCAGACTGGTCCAGAATAGTGGGTCCCTCCATGGAGACCACTGTAAAGGTGAACGGAGTGTCTACAAGAGCTATATTAGACAGTGGCTCCAAGTGACAATTATGTTCCAAGATTGGTATCAGAAGCATTTGTCAGGCGTACTTACAACCATTAGAAGGACTGCATGTATGGGGTTAATGGAGAAGGCCTACCCTATTCCGGTATATCCGATTTGGCTGTCTTTCCCCACCTCCTGGCTGGAGTGGCAACAAGTAGAGACCCTAGCCTTAGTGTGTCCCCCACTGGACTGTATGATGGTGTCCTTTGTTGATTGGAACAAATGCTCATATGTTCGGAAGGCTGGCACAGTTGTTATATGAAAACAGGGGTCAAAGACTAGTAGAGCTTTAAGAGTTCGGCTTTAATTAAGAAGGCCTATGAGGCACAGAGAGATGCTGAAAAACAGAACCAGAGGAACCGTCGGAATTGTATGGAAGAAGGATCCTGAGTCTCTGATCCTGGCGCCAAATGCCCAGTGTACCTTACAGGAGAGGTCCGTATCAGAAAGGATGTTAAGAATAAAATATTAATGTTGGATGCACCAGGCGATGGAAAATTGCCAGAGGGACTGCTGGTCAGCTTCAGTATTTTGCCCGCTAGAGCCCATGCTTATGCCAGAAGGGTAATGGTCCAAGTTCATAATGTGTCTGAAAGAGACATCTGAAAACAGAGGTTGCATCCTGGCTAATGTGCATTGTGCAGACACTGCAGTGCTACCCAGCAGCAAGAGTTCAAGGAAGAATGACAGAGTAACGCCTGACTTGTTTGATTTCGCCGACTCCCGCTGCCAGCTGAATGGAAAGTGAAGATCAGTGAGAAGCTTGCCCAGAGAGACCAGGTGTTTTCTTTAAAGGAATGGGATGTAGGATGCGTGCAAGGAGCTGAGCACAATATCCGGCTGCATGACGAAAGACCATTTCGTGAGAGGTCTCGAGCCTGGCACCTGCTGACATAGATGATGTGAGACGGCATCTGCAAGAGATGTTAGCTGCTGGTGTAACTAAGAATCCAGAAGCCCTTATGCTTCCCCATTGTGGTAGTGAGGAAAAAGAATGGAACAGTAAGGATGTGTGTGGATTATCGCACCTTAAACCGGCGGACTATCCCTGATCAGTACACAATGCCCCGCATTCAGGATGCTTTGGACTGCCTAAATGGGAGCAAGTGGTTCTCTGTGCTGGATCTCCGCAGTGGGTACTACAGATCCCGATGGCCCCAGAGGACCGTGAGAAGACGGCCTTTATCTGTCCGCTTGGCTTATGAATCTCATGAGGATGCCTCAAGGGATTTCAGGTGCCCCAGCCACTTTTCAACGATTGATGAGCGTGCAGTGGGGACATGAACTTACTAGAGTGCCTGGTATACCTAGATGATGTTATTGTGTTTGGCAGCTCACTGGAGGAACATGAGAGCAGATTATTTAAGGTATTGGACCGACTGGAGGACTTTGGCCTTAAACTGTACATTGATAAGTGTCAATTCTTTCAAACATCAGTAAAGTATGTGGGACACATAGTATCCACCGAGAATACAGACCGACCCAAGTAAAGTTGAGGCCTTGACCACCTGGCCACAGCCCAAAATCTAAAAAGAACTGCAAAGATTCCTGGGATTCTGTGGTTATTATCGGCGCTCATCAAGGACTATTCAAGAGTGATCCGCCTTACTTAACCTTACTCAAGGGTATCCCCAACCCACAAAAATACCAAAAGTCAGCGTCCCTCAAGACTGAAAGAGTGTATTTTCATCCGAGTGAAGTATTTGGGCCCGCTGGACTCCTGATTGTGAGACTGCTTTCATGAGATCATATATCAACTTACCCATGCTCCAGTGCTGGCCTATGCCGATCCAAGAAAACCTTACGTCCTGCACACTGATGCTAGCTTGCAAGGGTTGGGGCTGTGTTGTACCAAGAGCACGCAGAATGGCCTGAGACCAGTGGCCTTTGCCAGTAGAAGCCTGACCCCATCCGAAAAGAACTATCCTGTACATAAGTTAGAGTTCCTAGCTTTGAAGTGGGCTATTGTTGACCAATTCCATGAGTACTTGTATGGGGCTAAAATACTAGTAAAACTGACAATAATCCTTTGACCTATGTGCAGACCTCAGCTAGGTTGGATGCCACTGGCCATAGGTGGCTTTCTGCATTATCTACATATGACTATGCTCTCGAATACCGAGCAGGTCTGAACCACATAGATGCTGATGCTCTCTCCGGAGGCCTGTTCCCAGAATGATTGGGTCCGATTGGCAGAACCTGACATTCGGCACTCTGCCGGAAGTTTGACAGGGAGGAACAAATGTCCACGGACGCAGTGGACTGCATGGTGGATTGCTTGGGAGCTCTGAGAATTGCATACCTGCTGCTTATTGCCACTTTTCTGCAATAGACATTGGTGCACTGCCTCAGCTGGACAATGACAGTATTCAGTGGCTCAATCCGCGATCCCATGATCAAAGCAGCTTTAGAAGCCCTCTATGCAGGAAAAGATGTGTCCAAATTACGCCCACTGATTTGAGAACTGCACTGTTATACAAAGAAGGTCCTAAGTTGAAACTGATCAATAAACTGTTATACAGAGAAACAGTAGACAGAGGGGACAAGTAGACAAACAACAACTAGTGCTGCCCACTGCCTTCGAGACTCAGTACTGAGGTCCTTGCACAACCACAGGGGCACCTTGTATAGACAGAACACTTGACTTGGTGGAGATCCAGATTCTATTGGCCTAAGATGGGGCTGATGTGGAGCAACACATTCGAACTTGTAGTCGCTGCTTACAGAGGAAAGCTTTGCCCAGAGGGCTGCCCCTTGTTAACATCACCACCAGTGCACCCATGGAGCTGGTCTGTATTGATTTTCTGAGTTTGAGTCAGATCAAAGAAATATCAGTAATGTGCTGGTGGTCACTGACCATTTCACGAGATATGCCCAAGCTTTCCCCACCAAAGACCAGAAAGCATCCACTGTGGCCAAAGTACTTGTAGAAAACTTTTTGTTCATTATGGGGCTCCACAAAGAATCCATTCTGATCAAGGGAGAGACTTTGAGAGTCGCCTGATCAAAGAGATGCTTTCTCTGTGGGAGTGCAAAGTCCAGAACCACTCCTTACCACTCCCAGGGGACCCACAGCCTGGAACGCTTCAACCAGACTTTGCTAGATATGCTAGGCACCCTGCACCCAAAGGACAAGCCTAGATGGAGCCAACAAATTAGCACCCTGGTACATGCTTATAACTGCACCAAAAGTGATGCCACTGGATTCTCCCCACCGCCTGATGTTTGGAAGAGAAGCTCGACTACCAGTAGATGTGTGTTTTGGGGTCTCTCCTGATGGGTTCAAGCTGACAACTATTTACAGTATGAAAAGTTAAAGGCCCAGCTAACTCATGCGTACCAACTGGCTCAAACCATGGCTGCCAAAAGACATCTGGCCAACAAAGAAAGGTTATGATAAAAGGTGAAAGCACAGGAACTCCAGGAGGGAATCGGTATTGCTAAGAAATCTGGGACTGCATGGCAAGCACAAGATTGTTGACAGATGGCACCATCTCCTCACATTGTAGTGGGCAAACTAGATGATCTGCCAGTGTACAAAGTAAGGCCTGAGAATAATTCAAAAGATGTAAAACAATGCATAGAAATCATTTACTGCCCATTGGACAAATCTTAATTGAGTCTGAGCCCCTAGAAGATGCCCCTCTGGACCAGTGACTAGAGCTGCTGCTAAGAAAAGATCAAGAAAGTCTGCACCTACAGAAGCAAAGTTAAAGTGTTCCCTCCACAAGTCCCAGTTGAGCATGACTGTCAGTCCATATCGGAAGAAAGTGAGAGTGACTTTGAATACTATCCTTCTTACGAACTGAGTCAATTGTTTGGGGCAATCCCTAGTCAATACTGGAGATGAAGCTGGGCCTTCTGGACTGTCTAAGCCCCAGCTTCATCCCTGGAGCCAATGCTCCCAGAAAGTGAAGTGCAAAGCATCAGATCAGATGAAATGGAATCATTGCATGGTTGAACTGTTTGAGCTTCAGGGAGGAAAATGATGGATTGGGTCAGACTGGTGATACACCAGAACAAGAAGAGTATTTTGAGTGCCCTGACAGTCCACTGCCAGTGTCCGAAAGCTCTCCCTGCGAGCCAAATGTTGTGGACTCAGAAACTGTAACTCCTGGAGCTGAAAGTGCCCCAAGTTCTAGCCTCTACCCCCATGGAGACCCCTGACAAGTGAGGACAATGCTGAAAATGAGGCTCAGAGTGCAGAGACTATAACAGTTCCTCCTAGAAAGACTGGTCGAGCTGTAAAGCCTGTGGTGCACCTCAGTTATGATTCACTTGGGAGGCCTGTGGACTTGCCTCTCAATGTTGTCCATAAAGGAGTGTATGTGTCCCGAGCTCATTGCCCAAACTGAGCATCAGTGCTAACTCCAAGTTACTTGTGTTGCCCTCTAATATGGTGCCTTGCCCCATCCAGCCCCAAGGTAACTGATAGGAAGGGCCCCTCTTCAGGTTTCATGTACAAGAGGTAATAACTTGAGTTATGGTACAATGTGTATGTAATACTGTGTAAAGAGTGACGTACTGCAATGTTTCAGAAATGTGTTCTTGGTAAAATGATATATTGACTGATGATTACATGTGCGAGCCTAATGCAAATGTATATGGTTGCAGTTGAAACTTATGGGGTACTTATTGACGCTGGACGCTGCTTTCCCAGGCCAGGAAGGGTGTAAACTCTGCAAATGGGGGTTCCCAAAAGACTTCCAGGAGCTTGCTTGAATGCTCCAAGCCTGAATGGTGTTTGGCATTTAAGCCATTTATCAGTGAGTGTTTTAGAACCTCTGGTACTGTCTCTTTAAGAGCTGTCTGCTTGCAGACATAATTAGTTTGTATGGGGGACTGTGTTTTTTGATTGAGTACCACTCAAGCTGCTGCCAATTCACTTCATTTTTGCAGTCACTAGGAGTGCAAAGGAACCTATCTGAAAGATGTAACTGTTTGCCAGAAATCATTTACAGTAATAATGAAATTACAGTTTGTCTAACCTGCTTTCTTTGCAGTCAGAACTGTGTCTGCTAGTTCCCCATTCTAGTTTTGAACTGCTGAACTGGACCAATCAGTGTGGGGTAAGCTAGCTCTAAAATGTTGCCTTGACGAATCAGAACTTGGACTCATAATCTGAGCCAGCCACAAGAGGATTGTATGGGCAGTGACTCTGGGAGATGTAGTTTAGACTTCAGTGCCTTTTGGACCAACAGCAGCAGTCTATTGTGAGTGACAGCCAATCCAGTCAAGAACTGGGAGGAACTCAAAGGAAGTGCCGGTTTTGTCGGTTGGAGTTTCAGTTGAGCTTTGGCAGTGAAGAAGGAAGGAGCCCTGTGCTTTTCAGTGTGCAGTTTTAGTAAAAACGTGTGTAAGGCCCAGAGTTCGGTCTGCAGCTTGTGTAACAGCTTGTTAGGACTGAATCCGGCCCTGTGAAAAGAATCAAAGGATCTCTGAAGAGTAGAAACCAGGCTCACCCTGTAGAAGACTGGAAGAATTGCTGAAAATTGCACTCGGTCTGTCAGGAACTGAATCTGCTGTGTGTTCTCCCGGGTATTGTGCAGTAATTGCGATCGGGATACAGATGCAGCCTGCCTGGTATAGTGCTTTCTTTTATATGGATGTGTGAAGAGGTTTGTGTACCTCAAGTGAGCCCTGCTGACATTGAAGGACCCTATCTTATTTGGAGGTCGTGAGTACTAATTCAGGGTTGCTCCTGTTGAATTGCCACATTAAATCCAAATGGAATTACTGTACTGCTGACTGTTTAATTCTCCTTTCTCTGTGTGTGAAAGGGCCCCTACCAGCTGCCACGGTTTGGACTAGCCACTAGGGCTTGGGTACCCAGGGACAGTAACTGATAGGGATAGCCTGTGCACAGAGCCATAGGTAGATTATTAGAGTGATAAGCTAATTAACCTGATTTCCCCTGTCCTTGTTATATCCCCCTAAATAAATCAGAGCTGCTTGTTTCAGCAAAGTTATACTGCCTGAGGTATTTGTCTATGTTAAAGTACTGTACTGTGATTGTTGCACTGTATCTCATTTCACAGGAGGTCCCAGTGACAGAACCAGACCTGGGGGTAAGTGTATACTGTGAAGGTAATTCTGATATATTGTGTGGGCCACTAGTGGGAAGAAAGGGGGGTTGCAGTGTCCCAGAGGGCTGTGACCAAGTTAGTTTAACTATTGCAAACCCTGACCTCTGGGTGGAGGCACCCGCCATTGGATCCAGGCCCCTCAACCTGTTAGTGGAAAATCAGGCAGGGGTAGTAGCCCCTGGGATAGCGCCATCTAGGGGTAACATAAAGTAAGTTATTTCAAATGAAAGTAAGCATTTTAGTAGCATTTTAAAAGAAAGCTTAGCTATATTAATATGATTTCTTTTACTCTCTTCCTGAGGGGAAAAAAGCTATTATTCACTGTTTAGCATTCAGTCTATACAGCTCTTACCAGTGAAAAACTGGACACAAAGCATCAGACTTTTCTATATGTTACTGCAGTGCTCATCTATCAGCTGGATGACAATGCTGGACCCCTTCAATGGCTTCCTTTAAATCGGAAAGGTGTATAATGCATTGCTCACAAATCAACATTGGTCATCAAGCAGAAACTGTAACAGAATATTCATAAGCCCGATGCAAACCCATTTATGCAACTTAAAGCAGCAGTACAATGAAACTGGGCAGAACATCTGACGGATCAGATACTCAGTGGAGTATCTATCTGCCTTTCTTCTAAATTAGAAGAGCTAGTACAACTCTTACATCATCTCCACCTGTGGAATGGTGCCCTGGAACACAGAGAGTTTTTGCAATGAAAACTCCCTCTCTGTCTCTAAGTCTCTCCGTCTCTAAGTCTCTCCATCTCTCCCTCTCACTCCCTCTCTCTCTCAGTTGGTCATACGGGCTAGCAGCCTTTCCCAAACAGAGGTTTTGCTGAAGAGTCAGGCTGTAGCCAAGGCCCAAAAACAATGACAATAGAAAAGCATTTCCAATTAGAATTATACAGAGTTATATAAAATAACAAAGTTAAACAAGTACACCTAAGGAGTACAGGCTAAGGCTCTCTGAAAAGCTCAGGTCATAAGGGCCCTAACCACTTACCCTAACCTACCATATCTAATCCTAAAAAGTAGGGAAGGGTGACTTGTACTGGCTGTTCTATTTGTTGTATTTAGAAGAAAGGCAAATACAATGGCGAGTATCCTTTCCATCTACAACAATAGTTCAGTACAGCTAGTCCAACTTCTGCACACTCCGAGCAGTACTCTGGATTGGAAGGTTTTAGGATTACTTGGGAAATAGGGTCTTCAGGACAGAGGTGCAAACCTGACATCCTCTCTAGCCTGGATATCCAGTCTATAATATGAAACAAATGTGTGGGCTGATGCCCAGGTTGCAGCCCTACAGATTTCGCCCAGTAGTACTGTATGTTCCTTCTTGCAGCTGCAGAGGCAGTTGTTCCCTTTAATGAATGTGCCCTAATGACCTCAGGTGGAACTTTCCCCCTGCTGTTATGTAACAGTATTACAGTACTGAACAGAGGATATCCACCCTGATATTGTCTGTTTGTTTGCAGGGTGTCCCTGTGACACTTCTCCATATGTGACATACAATTGCTTGCTGTGGCCCTTTATGGCTTTGTTGCCCCTTCTACATCTAGGCAGTGTAATGCCTGTTAACCCTCACTTATGTGTGTGTTTTTTTTGGGGTTGTAAATAAAGAGGCAAAGTGACTGATAGGTTCAAATGAAACTCTGACACCACTTTAGGGAGAAAAGCATTTGTTCTGAGCGTTACCTTTTCTTTGTGGAACACCAAACATTCAAATTCTATACTTAGTGCCTGAATTTCACTGATTCTCCTAGTAGAAGTTATAGCCACCAGAGATATGGTTTTCTAGGTGACAAACGTTTAGTTCTACTGTGGCTATTAGCTCAAAAGGAGAAAACGTTAATCTTAAGGTTGCTATATTAAGATTCCATGCCGGAACTGGTGTCCTGACAGGTAGGTCTATGTGGTTTAACACCTTGAAAAATCTTTTACAAACTGGGTGTGACAACAAGGGTTTTATATTTGTCTTTATTAATGGCAAGGATAAATTCAGAAATCTGTCGACCATACATTAAAATACTAATGAATCGCGGTCAGATACCAGATCTCATTACAAAGGGAAAGACCTCATTACATGGCACCATCAAATTCAATAACACTACATAGCAGAAAAAAAATCAAAGCTGAACTGCTGCCATATTGGAAATCCTACCATTTACTGCCATGACACCTACACAACTATTATAGCAGTTCTCTTTTTTATAAAATGTGCTCAGTTTACTGTATGAAGAAATATAGTTTCCCCACATCGTAAAACACTAATTCCACCCATAACTATTACCAAATATATTTTTTTCATCACACATACGCACACATGCACACTCAAGAACTCTGTAATCTACTGCAGCAGCAGTAGCAGCAGTGGTGGAACTGAAAAAGAATAACACTGTGAGCAGAGGTGGGCACCTACTTTAAAACTGAAACTATGACCTTCAAAAAGAGTCCTGGCACTCCTCTTCTGTGCCAATCTTGACTCTCTTAACTCGTGTCATGCCCACACAGACCACAATCCCCATCATCAACAGAAAAATCTTGCAGCAACCGAGTGGCCAGACAGGCAGGGTGGCAGGGAGCAAGAGGTTAGACAGGTGGGGGGAGGCAGGGAGTGAGAGGCCAGACAAGCAGGCAGGGGTGGCAGGGAGCAGAAGACCAGACAGGCAGGCAGGGGTAAGGTAACATCAATCAGTAATCAGCAGCAACTCCATCAAACATAAAACAAACTCGCTGACAACACATTACTGAGCACCTGCAGAGAACACAGTCCTAAAGAGATAACTGGAAGCATTCAAAACAGCGTTAGCAGTTGGATGTCTGTATATAATTAGCTGCATAAATGGGTATACAGCCAAACAACACAGAGCAGCACTAGGGATTGGACATGCAGAGAAAGTGGACTTAAACACAGGCAGCAGCAGTAAAGCCACTACACAACTAAAATTCTACTTTCTCTTTTAAGCAGCGCAAAAAAGTTAACAAAAAGTTATTTTTATTTGAGCAGCATCACCTGCCGGGCAACTCCAAGAGCATGGACTATTTAATAACGTTCCCACAAGTTTTTAAATGAAAGCATATTTAGATTAGTTAGTTTATATTTAAAAACAACTTATTTTCAAAGCAAAATACCCAGTTTTGAATTAATTCTTCTATTTATTTGTAAACTCAAGCCATTATATAAGTGCAATAAGCCATTTCAGGGTGTGAATTAAAGGATGAATGATGCACTTCCCAGGAGCGTCAGGACACTGAGGTTTTGGCCTCACATCTTACTACACCTCTGGGGCATACAACGATAATCCTTTAATGCACACCCTGTCATGGCTTAAAAGCAATTGCAGAGAAATGCACTTTTAAAGATGTTGGTTTGATTTTAAGTGCATTATAGTCCATGTTTAGTGAAATGTCTGCTTACACTGCATTTTCATGCTTGTTAGTGCACCAAAGGGAGAATCTTTTCCAATTTGCTGTGTATGCTTTCCTAGTAGATGGTTTTAGGGTTAGTTCTGAAAACCTTAGATTGTCAAGTATTAAGCTTTCAAGTAAAGGCATGCCAAGTTTGGATCTATTACCTGACCCTTGGACTGGACTAACACATCTCTCTCTGCACATGGAAGAGGATAATGTTTCCTGGACATTTGAAGGAGGACAGAGTACCAAGGCTGCCTTGGCCAGTCTGGTGCTATCACAATCATGGTTGTTCTGTCTGATCTTGCCTTTAGGAGTACTCTCTGTAAGAAAAGGAGGGAGGGAAGGCCTACCGGGTCATAATATCGCAGATGATACCGTGCACAGAAAGACTGTGCTGTTCCCACCACATGTGAGTTTACAATGCCTGGGGAATTACAGCGATAGAAAGTATCGCTACCCCCTGACGCTCACCAGTAACAAGGAAGTGGATGTAGTCACTGACAGTCAGGTGTTCAGTCGAGCTGCTCCCATGGTGGAGTGGCTAGAGCACCCGACCCAGTAGTGGATGGGGTTGGGGGCAAGTGGTTTGATTCCCTTCTAAGGAATCTTTTCTTACAATTATATTCCTTGCTCCTGTGTCCACACCTCCTCGGAGTTGATTATAATAGTTCTGGGGGAGTGTGGGAGGCTTTGCACAAGAAAAACAGTTGCATGCTGCCCAACGCTGCATCGTGCTGCGTGATCTTGATGAGCGCAGTTTCATCTGTGACATTATGACCCCATGCCGAGGGAAGGCATACAGAAACTTGGTTCCCCAGTGGAAGCTCAGAGCATCCTGTGGGTATGTACCCTGAGACGGACTCTGCAGCAAAAGGTGTCAACTTCTTGTTCTGCCATGAAGCAAACAGATCCACTTCTAGAAGTACCCAGTATTTGAAGACTGTTTGGACCACTGGATGCTTCAGTTACCATTCGTGGACACTATCTCCATTCTGCTGATTGAATCTATCAGGACATTGTCTTTTCCTGCTACATGGACTGCAGGTACATCTGTGTTTGCAGATTGTAAGCCACATCACAATTCTTTATTTCTTCTTTGCATAGTACTGATGATCTGGCTCCTCCCTGTTTGTTTATATAGTACATAGAGGGTAATGTATGGGCAGCCATACACAACAAGCCTGTGTCTGCATTGAGAGGTTTTTATTGCAACCAGGAACCTCAAAAGCAAAGCTCGAGAGGTTCCCTTGCTGCCACAGAAAATGCAAGATAAAAGCACATGCTTGTCTGTGTATAGTGCCCATACATGATCTGTTATAGTGTGTGGGCATGCATGCCCATTTCAGACACTCTGCTTCCTTTCAGTGATCTGGGAGTGGCGGGGAGGGGGAGCCACATGAGGGTTGGTGGTGGGCTCAAATACTGAATTAATGCGCTGCAGCTTTTTCTGTAAGTTCAAGTTAAAAAACAAAAGCTCCCAGCTGAGCTGGATAGAGGAAACCAGCTGTGTGGTAACATTCTAAGTTGTTGAGCTGCAGTAGTGACATCATCACTGCAGCACAACAGCATAATGATGTCACTACTGCAGCACAACAAGCATATAGTGTATGGTGGAATGCTGTTATGCATGGAATTCCATGCCTGGAATATGCTTGTTCTGCTGCAATAGTGACATCGTTATGCTGTTCTGCTGCAGTAGTGATGTCACTACTGCAGCAGAACAACTTGGAATCTTGCCACATAGTTGCTTTCCTCTATTCAGTTAAGCTGGAAGTTTTGTTTTTTTTAACACAACTTGCAGAAACAAATGCAGCACACCATGTCAGTTAAAAAAAAAAAGAAAATGTTAAAATTTCTATTCTCCATTGTTTTCACTAGCTGGTTTTGTGTGATCTACTATGTTGTGACTGTCCATACACTATAAAACATTATGTATTAGCAATCATACACAAACAAGGATATTCTTGTATCTCAAGGTTCCCTTGGTAACAGAGCACCTCTCGAGCTGTGCCCTTGAGGTAATCTGTTACCAAGGAAACGTCTCGATACAAGAATATCCTTATTGTGTATGACTGCTCATACACAATCCTCTATATTCCAGGCATGGAATTCCATGCATAACAGGATTCCACCATACATTGTGGTTGTTTTGTCTGTCCTGATTTATAGGACCTGACCCCCTTAGGATATATGAAAAGTGTTGAATTGCGAGGGGAAACCACCCTGAGTCCCAGCAGGTTTATGTGTTCCTGTGATTGTGACCTGTTCAAAGTCCCTTGCACTGTCAGGTCTAAGATGTGAATCCCCACTGCCATTCTTTGGAGGGAGGCATCTGCCGTCAGCATCATTATTTGTGAAAAAGTATACCCTTTCTCAGATGGTCCACACACTTTCACCATTTTAGGGAACATACCATTTTCCTTTACTGGCATCATGGTGGCCTTAGGCTGCCTCAGCTGAGACCAGTACCGTTTCAGGTACCACTGAATGTCCCTCATGTGCTGTCTTGCCTATGGGACTACAGCTGTGGTTGCTGACATGTAACCTAGCAGCCTGAGAAACTCATGTGTAGACCTTTCTGTTTCTATTTGGAAACATTCTGCAAAGCCTGCCAGTGTTTGAGCCCTATCCCAGAGCAGACATGCTTGGCTTGTACTGTGTCCAGTTCTGTGCCTAGAAACTTTAAGGTTTGTACTGGCTCAAGTGTAGACCTTTCCAGACATAGTAGAAAACCTATCCTGAGTGCCACGTCCATTACTTTTTGTAGTGATACCACTGTCTTTCATTTTGTCTTTACATGCACTAGCCAGTTGTCTAAGCATGGAATGACTATGACACCAGCTTTCTTTAGTACTGCTGCTACTACAGCCATGCAGTTTGTAAACACTCTTGGGGCAGATGTGAGGCCAAAGGGCATTGCTCTTTACTGGAACTGACAAGTTCCCACACTGAATTGCAAATATTTTCCATTAGATTCTCTCACTGGAATGTGGCAATAGACATCTTTCAGCCAGTCTCCTTGCTGTAATGTGAATGGATCTCTATCAGCAGGGTGACCATCCATTCTGAATTTTTCTTTCTTAACATGCCTGTTACACCTCAATTTGAATATCAGCTGCCACTCCCCCGATTTCTTTCTTGTTAGGAAGTATCTGGATGTGAATCCCTTTCCTCTTTCTTTTGGTGGTACTTCATGTATTGCATTTTGTGGCCGCAGTTTTTGAAGTCCAAATTGTAATTGCTGCTGCTCTTCTTCAGATTTTGCTTTTATGTTACACTCTTATCTGTTTTGGCTGTTTTAGGAGGCTAAAGAAAGACCATCCAACCCCACTTCCAGTACCTACTGGTGAAGGAGGAGTGAGAGACATCCCCCTCTGTGTTCATGGGGTATGGACACCTTTAGCTCATCAAGGATTAGATTTTGGCTGTGACTGATTAGTGGTAGTGGCTTGCCTCTTATTCCTGTAACCCCTGGCTCTGCTGGAGCCTCTTCGTGTCTGGTATGGCTAAGGGTTATACTGTTTCTGGCAAAAAAAAACTTCCTCTACTTCCCCTTCCATAGGGCCTGTTGTAGCCCCTGGTTTTCTTTCCCTTCTCCATTTGATTTTTGAAAGTTTTTTTTATCTACTCTAGCCATACAGTTCTCTGTCTGGTCACCAAAGAGTGAGGTTCCCTCAAATGGGAAGTCAGCAGCTTTGTTTGTAGGTCAACGGAAAAGTTCAGTGGTCCTTAAACAGGCATACCTCCTGGTGGCCACTTCATTTGCTAGGCCCCTTGTGGTAGAGTTATTAATGTTCACTGACATTTGGAGTTGGTGTTTGGTAGCATCTAATCTATTTTAAAGATCTAGTGGAGCCAAAACAGGCAGACAGGAAGATACACATTTCAGAAGTAGCCAGTTATACCTTTTTATTTCTGAAGTATTTTTCTTTTTTCTTTTGCTCATTAGAAAGTCTTCTATGTGATAATTTTGTGCTGGATGTGTGGAACAGCTCTAAGCCTAGCAGCTGACATATTCAAGTATCTCTGTCCCCTCACTACATCATCAGCATTATGCTGTCACTGACAGTGACATCACAGGTGGCTGACCTGGCAGCCACTAAGTAGCTGTTCTTAAACAGCAGGGATGTCACAGTCAGTGAGGTCACAGTGCTGATGATGTAGTGGGGCGGGGAATATCAACAGATGTGTCAGCTGCCAGACAGCATGCTGTCCCACACAACACACCTACTAACATCAGGTAAGCAATCTTCTAGTTAACCAAAGGGAAAATAAAAAAAAAATCCGATATGAAAGGTAATGGTTGACTGGTTTTAAAAACCGATATTAGTTTTAGGCAGTACACTGGCTCTTTAACTACTTGTAATGCATGTGACCTGTCATTAGAGGGCAGGCTATCACAGAAAGTCAGCATTTCATTCCATAAGGTTTCCTGAGAGTGAGACATACAGCTCAGAAAGGCACCCTGTCTCATAATGAGAAATGATGATGAGTAGGAATACTTTCCTAGTGCATCACTCTTTCTAGAGTCTGCATCAGGTAGTGCTGTAGAAAGTGCTGTTTTTTTACCTTTTCACAGGCAGCAACCTGGATGAACCCCTTGGGGCATAGGCGTAGGAACTGGGGGGGGAGGGGCGACAGCCCCCCACTTTTTATTTTTGTATGGCAAAAACTAGTTTAGAAGACGTGCCCTTTGTATCCTCACAAGTGCCCTTCCAATATCCACCCCTCAGCTTTTACTATCTTCCGGCACCCTTACCTTGGGGCTTGGATGTGTGCAAAGATAAACAGATGCAGTCATAGTGACGTGATTTCTTTTTTCTACTTTTTTGTCAGTTGCTATCCCAGATGATGGCAGCTCCAAAATCCTACCACTCATTTTCTTTAAAGTGGCATGGAAAGGTATACTAGCCCTATTTGTAGAGGTCGGTCCTAGTATACTGAGGAATGCAGTCTCATCCTCATCCTCATGAACTTCCCCCAGTAGGATCGTTTATGGATTCAGACAATCCTCTTAAAAGGCAGAGTAGGATGCAAAATCATCTAAAACTCTGAATGGCGAACCAAAATCCTCATCCCCAAGTACATCGCGTGATATGGGTTACTCTTCATCCTCCCCGAGCATCTTATTCAGCCTGACTGGGTGCTGTGGAGGGAGGCAATTTTTCTGCTTGCTGTTACGTGATCTGGGAAAATCCCCACGTTTGTTTCAATTCACCCATGAAAGACACAGGGACCCTGATCAGGAGGCATGGCTGTTTCCTTTGATTGAGGTTTAGTGTGTTTTTCCTTTCTGATTTTCTTTGGGCTTGTAGTCAATGCTGGTGTGTCAGCATGGCATTTTGTGTCTTTTTTTCTTTATCTGAAAGATCCACCAATGTACATTTGTTGCTGCTTTGCATGCTCCTTAGTGGATTCTGCCTTAGAGGCTATTCCCTCGGTGAAGCGGATTCTGCTGACATTGCCATAGGGTTCACAGCCTTTACAGGGGAACACCCTTTGGAGCTGGACAGAGAGGCAGGAGCTAACAATGAAAGCCCTTTCGCCTGTCTTCTTTTTCTATGCCTTAAGAAAAAACACTCTACACAAGTAGTTTTTCCAGTCACGAGTGGTGCCCAAGCACTTGTGACACTCTGTTTACCTGTCTGCCCTAGGCAAACTGGTGCCACACTGTGTACACCTTCTAAAACCTGTGGGTCCTGTCTTTTACATGGACTTTACCAACTCAGACATAAGCCCAAGAAGGACACCACTGTAAACAATCCGACATAGTCTTTCAGAGACGAGTTAAGTGTCCACCACAGTCTTTGTGAGACAACTTGCAATGTTCAACTGTGAGAGTGAATGCTTTGAATATTTGACAGAGCACTTAAATACCAACCACGGTCGTTGTGAGCCAGTGACAGTTCCCCAGAGTAGGCCCCAAGATTTCAGGCCAAACAAAATGAGAAAAATGATAATAACTTTTAATCCGTGAACCCTGAAATGGAAACCAAAATATTTTTAAGATATTTTACCGCTTAATTCTGGCACAGTCTTTGTGAAAAGAGAATTTTGTAGTTATTTTCTCGGTTCCTGAGAACTGGGAGGGAACTGTGAAAATGGCATTTTTAATAACAAATAGTGCTAAAACACAGATCGGAGACAGAAATAAATGTAAATAGATAAAGCTATGTAATTTTAGTAATGAATAAGTAAATCATTGACACTTAGCCATTAAATAGTAGGAGCACCTTACAGTGCGATCTCTCTCTTCTGCAGAAACTAAAGATCTGTTATGGAAAGGCTACTAGTGCAATAGCAGATCAGAGAGAGAATTTTCATTTAGAAAGCATTCTAAATTCTGAGACACAATTCTGCAGGTGGCGATGATGCAAGAGTTGGACTAGCTCTTCTAAGCTGTTGTTATAGAATCTATATACTTTCTATACAATTTTCATGGTCCACCAAAATCCAAGTATTTGTATGTAAGCAATAAGACACGACAGGGTGTGTCTTAGACACTAACACATAGCTAGGAGGCGTAGTGCAGCACGAAGCCACTGGCTGAGTGCGTCCACCCTCCTAGCCATGTGTCAAAGTGTCTAACACACAGACCCTGGAGTGACTTATTGCGCTTATGAAATGGCTATGTAAAATACAGATGTATGCGATAACTAAAATGCATCATATTTTGTAGTAAAAAACATATATGTTTGTTTTAATTTTTATTAAAATAGTTCCTCTGCCTGTATTTTTTTTTTTTTTTTGCCTTGAGGACTTCTGAGCCCCTAAGACAGCCTTACTTGTATTTCTCTAATTGTCATGGACCACCCCCCCCCCACACTAGCTGTAGTTTTACTTTATTTTATTTGAATAAGAAATTATGCATTCTTTTTTTATATTTTTTGTAAGTTACCAGGTAGCACTATGGAGATATTTTGCTTTTCTTTGCAGGACACAGAAGAATGCTGTTACACCGTGCAGAAGCAAAGAAAGAAAGTGAAAGACTTCTATAACTGCTGGATTAAGCTAGCTGTCTGAGGTACAGATTCTATTGGTGTTTACATGGGAAAGATCATTATAGTATGTGTATTTTGTTGAACAGTGTGGCACTAAGGGATTGAAGTATCAAGTGCCCTCCTGCTCGGTATGAAGTTACAGAGAGCGAGAGAAAGCAGGTGGGCAGGCGGGTTGCGAGAAAGCAGGTCGGCTGTTCAGCCATAGAGTGAGCGGGTGGGCTGGGTTTCTTATCGTGCTAGTTTTTATTTTATTTCAAATGATGAAGGTCCTGCTTTTAATTACAGATGTTAAGCCTGGGAGAAGTGAACCATGCGATGCCAGTAAAGAAAAAAAGAAGATGGCTGCTCTTGTGTTTGCCAACGTTCTTATGTGGACACCCTCACCAGTATTAATGCCCAGCTTATTACCTGCACTTTTTTGTGTGTGTTAGACATATTAACACATGTCTATTAGCCAATCGGCTTTCTTAAAATATCCTAGCCATTTCATAAAAATGTTTTAATGTAGAATTTTCTGAAGAAAAAATATGCCCATCACATCTGGCTTAGAAATAGCACTGTAGACCTGGCAAGGGTTAGGACTGAGAAAAAAACAACTCAGGTGTGCAGCATAACAGGTACCTAGAACAGTAGATTTGACAGGTATGTTTTGAAACATAGAAACATAGAATTTGACGGCAGATAAGGACCGCTTGGCCCAACTAGTCTGCCCATTTCCCTACCTAATGGATAAGCTGCAGATCCTAGTTAACCAACAGCGTAATTCCTCCTACCCCCCACTAGAATTGCCTTATGCCTTATGTTTATGTATTTATTTATCGTTGCTGATACTAGCTTTTTGGGAAAACATTTTTCACTGTACTACTGTTTTAAGTGGATAATCCAAAATGCGTTCACCACTAACCATGATTTACTAGTGACAGCAAACTAACATGGATTCAATAATAATGATCAAAACATAGCTGAGAACATTTCTTTGTGGCCGACAGCCAAGGGCTTTTTATTTTCTTATACATCCCAGAGGCTTATCTCTGTGTATTCCTCTCTTCCATCACTCTATATTAGGAAGAAGGTTACACTACGCTTATTACTAGTCAGTGATTTGGAGCAATAATCACCCATCCTTGCCCACTGAGACCTTCCAGACAAATAGAAGACCCTAATTGTTAATAGTTGATGCACTATAGAGAACACTATTTTTTTTCCTGGTTTTATTTCCCTTTATTTTACCAGGGGTGTGCCGGGCCAAAATCCCATTTTCAGCCATGCCTGGACATTGAATAAACATAACACTGTTTACAACAAGACATTAAAAGACAATATTTATACAAAATGCAAACAGAAATCATACATCTAACAAACTGTTTACGTGCACGTTCAGTCACTGAAGTCATAGATGTTAACAGTCTGAATTAGAATGGCTGTTTGCTCAAGCCCAGATTAATGGTACTTGACAAAGTATTTAATTACTGAGGACCATAAAATAGAAAAGAGCACACAACTATATTTGTTTTAGTGAGAGGCTACTGGTACTCTTTAAATACTGACAGTCTTAAACCCTGCACACGGAAGGCAGCCAAGCCAGTCGGTTGTTGGGGCTCAGTTTCCCTAACAACATGAAGTTCTAATATTTGATTATACAGGCAGAGGGCAGTAACTTTAAATCAAGACTATAACCAACATTTATGAGTATCATATGAGGCTCCTAAGGTTAACCAACAGATATTACTGAAGGCTACCACACATTTATGCAACACAGTACTGGGGCAAATCACACCATGCACGATGCCAATGTGCTGTGCAAACCGGGCACGTTGGCATCGTTAAGCATGAATGCCGTGGAATGGGTACCATGCAGCATTCACCAAAGGCGTGTGCAACAGATAAGCACCCAGTCCCCTGGCCGTGTGGAGAGCGATGCACTGGGGGCACGGGGAGTGTGCCAACACTATGCAAAATTCACAAAGGCCTGTAGTGTTGGTCGCAGGGGAGTGGAGGACTGAGCAGGTTATGTCAGGTGGGACCCTGCTGTAACCCACTGACAAGACCCACTGGTCACGGCGGATCCCTAGATACCCTCAGCTATGCTGACCCAGCTCCCAGGCTATCAGTAAGGGCTGGGGCTGCTGCAGGGATGAGTGCCCAGACATTGTGGTGCCATGACCCAGTGATGCCAGTCACCCCCCCACATGGCAGCCTCATCCCCGATGCACTGCCCCCCACATTTCCAGATCCCAGAGCCGTGGCACTGACTGATGGGTACAGGGACGTGGTGATTGTCGGTGCCACAGGTGGTGGGGCATCCATCCAATGGCTTGACTGGGCACGTGTGGGTGTGGATGCATGTACTAGACATTCACACACCCATTCCCATGCCTGAACACACAAGGGATCCACTGTTGGCCCAGGATGGGCATATGATTGGATGCCCGCCTGGGACTGTAACTCTGCCCCTGGCCACCCTGCGGAGTCCTGCGTGCCATGGGGGCAGAGCCACAGACAGCTGTCCGCCGGTCATTAATACCAGTATATGCACAACTGCCCGCAGGTGCAGGTCTACTTTGGTGGGATACGTGCCTCTGACATGTAATTCCCACCCTATAGTGCATAGGGCTCACTAACAGTGACCCAAATTCAATGGTGGAGATCAATAGTTGCCTAGCAACTGCGACCCTTGCCTCTCTAGTAAGACAGTCCCTGTTCCTACACGGGTATCCCAGCTTCGGATTTGTCTTTTTTGCCACCATATAAACATAAGCTGACTTAAGGTTTTGAACAAGCATAACCTCGTGATATCTAAAAGGTTTACTTCTTGCATAGGACTGTCATTTTAATTGTAGATTTGCAAGGTGTTTTGTTACCAAAACCAGTTCCTTGGTGGTGCCAGAAAATGGAAGTTTGGATTTTTGTGTCATTCAGTAGTAGCCCATGTCATGTTATGCAGGTCTGTAGCCTTGTACTTCTAGTTTGGAATGGTTCTTGAAGACTGTCACTTGAATTACTAGATCTGTATCACAGGACATAGCACTAGTATAATAAAAATCTCCATCTGTAACTTAAACTTAATTTTTATTTTAAATCTTCACTAAAGAGTAGAAGCAAAGAAATCAGACAATTTTTGTTACTGCAGTGTTGTCACCTGCCTTTAATACTAGTACAGTTATCCTGTCTTTCAAACTGCAAAATACCAGGAGACAGAGACAGGTTAAAAATAATAGTAACTGGCTTATAAATAGTTGGAGCTGCTTATTTCAGCAATCTTGGGCTGAGACCATATGGTCCAGCACTCAAACATTTAAGACAGATTCTAAAATCTCAAGAAATGTTAATGATGCTAGAGAATGGAACTAACTCCTGTTTGAGAACATTCCTTTACTTCTGTTATGGGGGGGGCCGCATTATACTTAGTAAGTAAGCTGGTAACAGCCCATCACAGGCAGCTGATACTGAAATAAATTTAGGAAAGAATTAAGAGAAGTTCTCCGTAATCTCCTCACTATTACAAGCCATCACTCTCTGCCAAGGCTGCCACTTGCTCCTTTGCTTTAGGATTTATCAACTCCTTAAATGAGTTCTAGAAACTTTTATGATCCTAGATTTTTGAAATATCCCTCTAAAATATACTGATTTTCTTGTTTTTTTGTAAAGATTTACAAATATTTCACACCACTCTAAAAGCCTGGTAATTGTAAGGAGTTTTATCTTTAAATAAACTTTTCATAGCTTGATTTCTTATTCTCATAACATAATGAAGCTCAGGTGTGAGCCAAGGTGCTGATTAATACATATTAGCCCCTCTTGATTACAGGTGTATGCTTATCGCATAACTCTATGAAACAAGAGTTATGTTTGGGATCCAGGTACCCCTTCAGCCCTTCCTACATGTTCCCATCCCAATATTTCTGTGGCTCACATGACCAACCCTAGGCAAGCTCCAGCCTGACCCCCTCCCATCAGGCTATCCCAGGTTCATTCCTGTGAGTGGGTCTGGCAGGCAGGGAGTGATGATAGGACCATGCAGGTACCAACAGGACTTAGTGGCTCCACATGAATGAGAGAAAACATAGTCGCATCATCCAACTGACCTCCACCTCCAGTTAAAACTTTTCCACCATCCAGTACACTCCCCATCAAGGTAGAACAGGTCAAATTCTGCCTAGCAACAATGTCAGACAGGACATGGATGGAACTCTGCCCCCAATGTCAGTGCCTGACTGTTGGCGACAGGTGAGGTTACTAGGCCAGATATAGTCAGTTTTAGAGGCTCGGTACTAGCTCACTTGCCTCTGAGGTAGGAAGATCAGAAGATCATTGGTTCTACCCACACCAGGTATTTGGGGCAATACCATTAACTGACATTGTAGTGCAGTGTGAGGAGCTGCTGCACTGTTGAGGTGCCACCCTTTGGATGAGACATTAAAATTAGGTCTCATTTGCCCAGCTCTGGTCATTGTCCAGATGGAAGTTACAGATTCCAAAGCACTTATTGAAGAACAGTAGGGGAATTTTTTTTATTTGATAAAAGAAAATATATATACACATATATACAAACAATAAGTACAAAACCATAATCATGTTACAGGTGCCAGATATGCACAAATAATATATACCACACTATCGCCTATCTTGCTCTTGTGGGTGGCCAATCTCTATAAAGCTACCCTACATCTGTGACACGATGCTACCACAATGACAAATGGATAAATAAATGATACAGAACATGTCTGACGGAAAATAAATAACTGCCATATAACCTTTTATCTGTATGCAATCAACAGTTTCCATTGTTTTGCAAGGTTTTGAGGCGATAACATACCGCTAGCTTGCTTAAATAAAAACTGTAACTCGTGTTCTAGCTGTTAAATAACTGCAACAGACATTAGCTCCTGTTGCTGAAAAAGTAGTCAATATCTGGCTATAAACATAGAATCTGGTAGCAGATAAGGGCCACTTGGCCCACCCAATCTGCCAATTCCTCCCTACCTACACTATTACCGCAGACAGTACACTGTCTACAGCTCCCACCTTCTTTCCACTATGATTCCCTTGTGCTTGAACTCTACCACTTTTTTCACCCCCACTACCTCCACTGGAAGGCTGTTCCAAGAATCCATCACTCTTTCTGTGAAGAAGTACTTTCTCGAATCTCTCCTGAATCTACCCCTCTTCAGCTTCATAGCATGTCCCCATGTTCTTGAGCACCTTTCCCTTACAGAAATATCAGTGTGCTACATACATGCAGAATGCATGCCACATGCTTAATTGTGCAATGTTTGCATGCGGTTCGCATACGCAAAGTGTACCTATGCGAACCAGGTCTAAAAAGGACATCAGGTTTGCTTGCTGCAAGCTTGACATGTGTGCAGCAGGTAAGCTGGTGCAATCATCTTCTAAAAATCACATCAGGTTCGCATGTTGCACGCTTGACATGAGTGCAGCAGCTGAGCTGGTATGAACATCATTTAAACATCACATCAGGTTCACATGCTGCACGCTTGCCATGTGTGCAGCAACTAAGCTGGGGCAAATCTCATCTAAAAAACAATCAGCTTCTATTTTTCATAATACTGCTCGCAATTAGAGCCATTAAATTACATTTTTATTGCTTTCCCATTCAAAGTAGGTAAGCTCATTAATTCTGATCCTTTTGAAAGTTGTTTAATGGATTTTGATTTTTATTATTACATTGCCATTAATTTGTAAACTATTGTTTGATTACTGCTTTAAATGTCTAGAATACAGTCAGCCAACATCCCCCATTCCAGATGTGCAAAGAGGGGCCTCTGTGTTGTGAAGCCTCACCTTTCTGTTTTGGGCCATGCAAATCCCCTTATGCATATTTAGTGCTACAAATGTGTTTCTCCACGACTGTTATGTTATGACTCACTTACGTTCCCTTTGTCATTCTGTATGAGGATATGTGCTATGGATATGCTCAGCACTCTTTGTGCTGAGTAGGGTCTTGGAAGCATGCACCATACCTCACATTTTGTTACTGAAATGAGGAACATGGACACTCAAAATGAGGGACAATGAGGGACACTAACCCACATGATGATCAGGACACATTCTGAAACATGGAGATACAGTTTTCAGAACACAGTGGAAACCACTGTATTTACTTGTATTGATGCTAGCCCCCGAGAATGAATTTCTGCTATAAAGCAGAGGTGCCATTTAGGTAGGGTGGAGTGGCAGTCCCCCCCCCCCGCATCCGCATTTGTGCCTAGGTTGTTCTTATGGTGTGGCAATAATGGCATTAACTTATTAAAAATTTGGATTTCATCTTTCGTACAATAAATGCCCTCCTGGCCTGTGTTGTGCTCACACTACAGGTGCACTCCTGACTCAACTGTGTCTGCATTGTGTTTTCCACTCTCTCCACCTATTAGTGATGGTGCCATCACAAGTGATATGGAGAAGCTCCAGCCAAGCATGAGCACATGAGTCATGCAAGTAGCACACTGTCTTTCCCGACACAGAGTAGACATGTTGCACACCACAGCTTGGAGGAGTTGGAGCACTGAACTCTCAATAGCAGTGTTGTGGTGGCATATTTATGTTGGTTTACTCTTAGTGAGTCTCCGTCTCCCCTGGTGGCTGAAGGGGCTGTGGGTGAGCTAGAAGCTAACTCAAGACTAGGCTACCTACTTACTCTACAAGGCTTGCCTCACCAAAAGAAACAGTGTGGGCCCCCCACAGCAGCAAGCTAGGCCTTACAGCAGCAGTGACAGCAGTGTGGGTGGCCTTCATAGGCTTTGATCAGTGCAGTGCACCAGCAACCATGGCAGCAGCCAAGCAAGAAGCAAGCAACACAGGTTGGGTGGGTTTGGTTGGTGAAGTGACTTGGTCTCAGACCATGTTGGGGACCTGGGATAGTCAGTTCTAACATCCAGCTTCTGGTAGAAGGATAGAGGAGGAGTAGACTGAAAACTGGACTGGTGGCACACTGGGCTAGGCTGTAGGTTCTGGCCAGATGGCCGGGTAAGTAAAAGTAATTTTTTTTTTTTTTTTTACAGGGGAACTGGGGAAGGAAGAAGGACTGAGATATTGATGTGTTTTTCTCATTGCTGCACCTTTTGGTGGCTTCACAACCCAAATGGGATGGGTATTGAATAGAATGGAGTTGGGGAGAGAAACTGGGGCAAAGTTTATTTTTTGGGAGGTGGGAAGTGTTCAGAATTTCAAGTAGGAAAACAATTGGTTAATAACTGGGTACGTTTAAGCCCAAATCTGATACACTGCTCCGGGGTATAGACAGAGGAATCTTATACATTAGAATTTTTTCCTGATTTGCATATCACTTTTCAGCCACAACAAATAAGTTTTACCTTTTAGAGACATTTCAGTGCTTGCTGCCTAGGTGCTAACTAGCACCTGGCCTCCACCTGTTGTTGGCTCCCCCTGCTGAAATCTGAAATGGCTCCCCTGCCATGAAGTCTAAATTTACATGACATCCTCTGTGTGAGCAGCATGTGTTCCATTAGGGATGGATGAGGGGCAGAGCAGTTTTCAGGGGGTTAAATGAGGGCTGTCCCTTGCATTCAGGGACAGCTGAACAGTATGGTATGCACAGACTATTGGAGCCCCACTATATTCAGGCTTATCGCCCCAGTGAAGCTGACCTCACATCCCCACTCAGGCACACTATGACACAGGGCAGGGAGAGCAGAGCACAGTGTGCCCCCATTGAAATGAATGGGGTATTTTTTATTACTATTTTACACATTATTGATGGAGAGTTGGAGATTAATAAAGGCCACCACTCGACTAACAAGGGCCTTGTTTGCAGAACAGTGGCCTTCATTATTTTCCAGCTCACCATCATAAAGTATAAAATAATAATAAAAAATAACTCCATTCATTTCAATTGGGTACACCCCAGCACTCTGACCCACGAACATCATCTCTTAAAAACTCCTGCCTCTGGCTCCCTAGTACTCAGGTAAGAGACTATCAACTTGTATCTATACTTGGTGGGTTGTCTGTAGCAACGAGGCCGCACACACTGCAGTGTGTGTGCAAGGGGGGGCTAGCCGTATAGGTGGGTGTCAAGTCATTGCTACTTTTGTGTTTGCCCCCTAAAGTCTGTTTGCATGGAAACATTCAAAACTATTGAGAGAAAATAGCAGGAGGCCAGACAGAAGTAATTAAGTAGTTTTGCGGGTAAGTGTGTGTTTTCGGGGTGGGAAGAACCACATGTGTGTCCATTGGTATGTGTGCTACAGTTCGGTTGTGCAGATGAAATGAGGGGGGGACAAGAAAACCAAAAAGTATATCAGTGGCTATAAGCATGCCACATGTGCACAGATGTATGCAGATTTGTATTGAAGTACACATGAGCCATATGTATGCAGGAAGTATGGCTTAGTGGTTTAAGGCACTGAACTGCAAACCAGAAGACCTGGAGACCTGGGTTTGAATCTCATAAACCCCCACTTGTATACTGTGTGATCCTAAACAAATCACTTAACGTTCATGTGTGCAGTTATCAGTGACCAGTTGCCTTTTGCACGCATGCCACATGTATTTAGTCTGTTCCAATTTAATATATAAAGCATGCCTTCTACACTTACTTGCTGTACGCGTGCCACATGCATGCAATCGGTTCCAATTTAACATTTAAATCATGCTTGTAGAATGCATATTACATGGGTAGTTTTATGTGCGCAGCATGAAGACATTTCATATAATTATTTCTGTAAGGATTTCTTCTGAAAAATACTTCCCTCCTGTACCATATTTACCCTGTGAGGTATTTAAAGGACGCCATCATATACCCCCTTCCTCCTCTGTTCCAGGGTGTATATATTGAACTTAAACTTATTTGTGTTTCTTAATCCCAGAAGTTATGTTACAACCACTTAGATAAAAAAGTTGATTTGTTAATTAATTCTAGCTGTATAATCATAAAGTCATAATTGCTTGCAACTGGCTATTTAGTGTGGATTCCAAATGCTTTCATTGACCACTTGAAGCTCCATAGAGTGAAGCGTTATGGTCTGGGACAGTGGTGTTTCTGTATTTGGCTTTTTCCCAATTCTTTATTTTTGAATCAGTGGCAAAAAATTTCATTTTACTTGCAGTAACTCAATTTCAGTAGTGTTTATTTGCCACTACCACCACAGTTTATGGGTCTGTTTGTTGTTTGTATGGATCTTCATTAAGGGTTGCACACCCTAGACCAAGCACCTACTCCAACTTGGGCACAGCTCCTTCTGATTAATGTACATACTGGGGGTCCTTTAGTCTCTCGTCATAAAGCTTTTGATGCAGACCCAACATCATTGTAGTTGCCCTCCTCTGAACCGCCTCCACTCAGTCTATGTCCTTACCAAGATGTGGTCTCCAGAACTGGACACAGTACTCTAGGTGGGGTCTTAACAGCAATCTATACAGAAGCAACACCATCTCTCTCTCTTTCCATTGGTGATATCCCTCCCTATGCACTCCAGCATCCCACTAGCCCTCCCGACTGCCTTGTTGCACCGCCTGATCACCTTTTGGTCATCTGATATGATTATCCCCCAGGTCTCTTTCATGCTTAGTGTTCATCAATACCACTCCACCCATTCTGTACTCTGCCTCTGGATTCCTGTGCCCTAAGTGCATTATTTTGCACTTTTTCACATGAAATCCAGGTGCCATACGCTCAGCCACTCATCTAGTTTTCTCAGGTCTCTGCTCATCCTTTCCACCCTCGAGTGTCCAAGCTATTGCAGATTTTGAGGTCATCTGCAAAGAGGCAGACCTTCCCCTCCAGCTCCGCTGTAATGTTACTTATAAAGACATTAACAAGAACTGGTCCCAGCACTGATTCCGGAGGTACCCCACTGGTCACCCTCCCTCCCTTCCTCAGAGTGAAATCTGTTTATCATTGCCCTCTGTCACCTATCTGCTAACCAATTTCTTATCCAGTTTACCACCTTTAGACCCATTCCTAAGCTACCCAGCTTGCTTACTAGTCTCCTGTGTGGAACAGTGTCAAAAGCCTTGCCAAATGCTTGCCAAAGGAAAAACTTTACATATGTAAAATAAGACTCAGTGTTCCACCATCATATTGTCTCTTAGACACAAAATAACCTGCATCTACATTTTCATGCGTGACCAAGAACCAGTTTATATTATTCCACTATTTTGCCAGTAATTGCTAGAAATCATTAGCAAACATGCAGTCCAAAAATACATGCTCCATGGGTTCCATTAGCTGCTGGCATGTGTCTCCATGGCATATCCTTTCGGGTAAACTTTGTGTTCAGAATCCCCTTTCCCTCCAAGCATTCCATGGCAGCTTATCCATACTGTATCCCACATTCTGTGGTGAGTCTTTTCATCCAGTAAGTATTGTTCAACTTTCTGCTGCTCAGAAGGACGCACACCTTTGTAATCAGACTGAACTTCAAACCCCTGCTCTTGTATAATGTTATACAATTAATATCCGGTGACCAGAGATAATTGTTGGACAGTCAAATTCCATTTCCTTCATTTTTTCACAACTAGCAAGAAGTATAAGTGTATATCTAGAGATCTTCTTGGTTTGGCAGTGCCACTATGCAGTCTATCTATTAAAGAGAACAGCCACTTACCAAGCCGAGGACTCTGAAAATGCATATCCCCTTTTAAAAGTGTATCAAGATTCAAAAAAATAAAAATACTAGAAAATAAAACAATCGGTTTAATCAAATGTAGTCCACCCTTTTTAATCGTTAACTGTAAAATGTCCTTAAGGATTAAGCCTGCTTCCCCATACTACCTGAAATACTAAGCTTAACAATTTGGCTTGCAGTTTTTCAGTGGCGGATAAAAAACACTCAAACAAGTGAAATAGGCAACAGAAAGGTTTAAATCATCACACACCTTTTTTCTTTTTCATTTGTTGCCATTTTTTCCACATCTGTACTTTTCCTTGACAAATTTGTATTTTTCTCTTTCCAATTTTTTCTTTTTTTTTTGCCATGTAATCACGACCAAATATAATGCCAAAATCACCTCTATCTGATGTTAAGGCCTCAAATTGATTTTCCAGTGGTATTGCCAATTCCTTTAGGTCTTTCCCTGACATTTTAGACTTCATCAGTTGCCTTCCGTCACATATTTCTGGCGACCACAGTCATTTCGGGTGTAGGCATAATTTTCTTCTCTGCAGAATTATGTCTTGCATTTTTATATCCACACAGCTAGGTGTGAGATCATCACTTAGTGTGGTTCTCACTTCTTTCTCACCTGTTGCCAGTTTCTCACCCATAGGTGGCCTGTTTTCTGAGAGGGTAGGCAGGGCATCCGAAATCTGTGGTGTCACTTCAATAGCTGGAATCAGAGGGTGAAGCACCTGGGGCAGTTCCTCGTGTTGCTCCAATGAACGTGGGATGTCAGGATGGGATGTTGAGCAGCTCTTTGTACAGCCACTTGCTGTCTCTTGCTTATACAGGATTTCTGAGCAATAAGTCACAGATCTTCCTGATTGGGATGGTCATCTCTGTTATGTATTACCCACCAACATATTCTGTATGAATGGCCACCTTCTTCACATAGGTTACAGCTCAGTTCATTAGCACTGTAAGTGCTCACATGGCTGTAGTCCAAACTCAGATTGCAGTGCACCCTGTCACAGGCATTACTTGAGTGTGAAGATGAACCACATGTAAAACAGGTCTTTGGTTGGCCTTGATGAAAGCATTGGCTTCTATCTCTTCCTAAGTAAAAAACAGTCGGGAAGGTCTGTATCTTTGTATCAGTTTGTCTTAATTTTACTTTAAACTGCTATCCCGCAGTCCAAAGTTGTTTGTCATTCATGGTGGGGTCAATTGAACCCAGGATCTCACATTTTTGGTACAGGCAATACTTTATACCAATGTCCCAATTTGTAAGGGGTATATCCTGGAAGAGTATCCGGCAGATCCGTGTACTGCAGCTATTGCATACTTTTCCCAAAACCTTTCTATGCTTGCTGTAGCTTTAAAGCTGGCATTAAATATGACATCTCCAGGGGTAAGTATAAGCACATAAATCTCAGTAGACTAAAAATGCAGTCTTGCAATAAGATACGACAAATGTATAGTCAGACCAGTGGTGCATCAAAGCCTCCTCTATACCGCTCAGATCACATCATTTCTTTGTACAGGGGCCTGGCTAGATGAAAGATGGTCTGTTATCCAGAATCATTTCCACTTTTGCTGAGCAGTTACTTGTTGCAAAACAGTACTCTCCCCCCTCAGACACTGCTCCTCTGCATCCTCACTCTCCACCCTGCCCCCCCGTTTCTGGACACTCCCAACCACGACTGGCCCTATCCACAGCTGAGGATTCAGAGTTATGTGATTAGGAATCCATCCTATGAGCATTAGTGACTTGCCTCAGGGGTGATGTGAGGAAACCTTTTTTCACAGAGAGAGTGGTGGATGCGTGGAACTGCCTTCCTGGGGAGGTTGTTGGGGCTAAAACAGTGGGGGAATTCAAACATGCATGGGACAGACACAAGGCAATTGTAGTGGGGGGTGGCAGGAAGTAGGCTGTTGGTTAACTAGAATCTGCAGCTTATCCAGTGGGTAGGGAAATGGGCAGACTGGGTGGGCAAAGTGGTCCTTATCTGCCATCAAAGTCTATGTTTCTATGCCTCTCTGTACCTTCTTGGGGCAAAGAACTAGTGGCAGGATCAGGATGTGTGTGTGTGGGGGGGGGATTCGGAGTTGTACTGTCAGACTGCAGTTTTGCAGTGTTCATTCGTTTTACTGCTGTAGTCACAATGGTTTGTACAGAAGACACAGGAACAGTCTGGCTATAGTCAGTAGTGTCTAAGTTAACTTCTTCTGGAGAAAATAATTTTTTCTGTGAAGTGGCATCTGTTTCAACATTAATCCCGACCTGTATGTCCATCTGATCCACAGTATCTGGTTGCTGCATCTCAGTTAATATTGAGTCCCCTTTAGGTACTGTACACACATTTATGTTCTCAGATGCTGAAACAAGACAATGTACCTCTGTAACAGAGTGTCCCTTCTCTGCTATGGGTGGTGGGTTTGAAACTAGAATGGGGTACTCTGCAGCAATCTTGTATTTACGGTTCACCTCAGCAGTTCCAGGTATGGGAAGAGCATTTTCATCTGGTTGCAACACACCACTTGGGCTCATCTTTCAATGTGGTTTCCACCCTATCAAGATGGGTCTGTGTTCTACTCAGCAGAGTCCACCATGATCTACAATCTGGGCCATCTGCCATGCCTCAGACCCAATCCAATGCTGCCACATTGACGTGTCTCCCCTCAACTTTCAGTCCACTTGACTGACACATCAGGTACAGGATTATCACACTGTGCTCTTGGTTTAGTGCTTGGACTGGGAACATTTACATGCAAAGTGTTAACAGTATATATACCTAATACAATGATTGCTCAACTGTGCTATCACTGCTCTGTACAATTTGGACTGTTAGTTCATGTTCTACCTTTGTATTGTCAATCATACCTCTCAACTGTACTACATTATGAGGAACGTTCCTCATTTTACTTCACAAAAGCTCCCTGTTCCACATTGTGAGAACCTGTCCCACATTCAGTATTAACATTTTAAAGCAAAAATCTATAGTAAATGATGCAAAAAATATATTATTCAATTAACAACAGACTTTCTGAACATAAATGCAAACATTTTAACAGTGTTCTGAGCTTCCTAGGTAAAGATTTGATTAGGTGTTCCACATTTTGCTCATTTGTTCCACATTTTGAGAAGCAATGTTCCACATTTGGGGGACAAAAGGTTGAGACGTATGTTGTCAATTGATGTGGAGCCTTCGAAAATGAGTCTCTGAGTCAAAGGACTGTAATTCTAAATTCACTAATAAATAAATAAATAAATAAGTAGTAATGGTCGCCATAGTATAAAGACTTTGATTGACTGATAGTAGACTGAATCGGGGAAGTGACAGTCTGACTGTCAGAACAAGTCTTTGATACTGCTGCATCATCTTCAGCAGATGACCGCTTGTCAGTGTTAAATAAAGCTTCACTGGATATGTTACCCATTTTCCTCTGCAAACGCTCAGCAACAAGGAGCTCTCTCTTTTGCACAATATAAGCCCCTTTCTCAACCATTGAAGTCATTAGGTAATGTTTTCTTTCCTTCAAAGCAGCATATAATTTCACCTCTTCAGCATGTAGTTCAGGATCGAGAAATTCAGAGATTTCACTTGGCTCTATGTTGCCTTGTAATTCTAGCTCCATAGCCATTTCTTCAACCTCCTGTCCTGGACATGCAGGGAGTGAGATCTGCTGACCTTTGCCTGCACCAGCTTCACCTCCACCACTGTCTCTGCTGTCTGCCATCTTGGACGGACAGCAGCTCACCCTACAGAAGAGCAGAGGAGTCTCTGGTTTCATGGGCAATGTTCCATTGTTAATAAAACTGGTCTATATAACCCAATACGCAGAATGTACCTGGAAATGAGCTATCACAGCTCAGTGTAACTTTCTGGTCACAAATTACAAATAAATAAATAAAATATACTCCTACTCACACAGCAATCACAAGATGAGCTACTGGGGGCAGCCATACATAGGTAGGAGACACCAAAATGCCCAAGAAGCCTTACCTTGTGTCTGCAAGCTTGATGTAGAAGACTCAGACTTGAGGCACAGACCCAGGTCTCCTGTATGGGAAGCAACCACACTTGCGCTATGCCAGTGGGCTATAAAACTATTGAATTATTGCTAAATCTGTTCCTTCTTTGTATGGCTGTATAACATGGCTATGCATGATGTACATTAGTAAGAAGGAGGAAAGGAACTGATGCTTACTACGTTTGGCATTGGCTCTGGAATCTGAATACCTCATTAGTATGCATCACATCCCTCTGCTCCATCTGTTGCTTTTCTGTTGCCAGGTCTACCACTCCACCATCTCCAGCTGTTCCTAGAATCCTCTCAAAATAGTCCAGACATCAATCTACTCTACAGACAACTTCTGTAGCTAACTTTCTGTACTTAACATAATGTAGTAAGAAAAGAAAATGAGGAGGAGGAGGAAGCAGAACCCTTGCATACTACTTTTGGTATCCACAGGGGAGTCAGAATCCCTTGTTAGTATGCATCACATCCCTCTGCTCCTTCTGTTTCTTTTCTGTTGCGAGCTCTACCTCTCCACCATCTTCAGCCATTCCTAATATCCCTCCCAACCCATACAATATAGTCCAGACATCAAGCTGCCCCACCAGCAATTTCGGTGGTCTACTTTTCTTGCTTTGAGCACTCCCTTGATGTTATGTGGTAAGAAGAGAAAATGAGATGGAGGAAGTGGAATTGATGTATGCTTTTTTCAAAAGGGCCGAATACCTGAATATTTGACAGCCAAATACTGAATATTCGGAAAAAGGTATCTGCACAGCCTTAGTAAATGAACCCCCATGTTTTTTGTCTCAATTATTAACAGGTATTTAATGGATGTTACATTCTCCAGTGAATTTTCATATTTGCAAATTATGTTTAGACTTCCATTATAATTTTCTAGGTTCTGGGATGTCCCAAATAATCTTATTTTTAATTTACAATTATTCAACAGAAATTTGCTTTTGCAGAACCTGTCTGATAACTGAAACAGGCCAGATCATAAATTCTGTTGTCCTGCAGTGTTACACTATACTACATGTAACAGTATTGTAGTGTACATCACAGGTTTTAGACATGAACAGACAACTGGGATATATTTTACAAATATGGAGAATAAAGGAGTAAAAAACAGAGACCACTGCGGGACCCCTGAACTTATAATCTTGATGTCTTTATTTTTTTTTATTTTTTTGTTGATTGGGAAAGGAAGGAAGGCAAGACATTTCTGTGTATTTTCAGCTTCATCCCAAGGGGTGGGGAGCAGATGGAAACAAACTGAAACTGAACCAGGTTAGTATGTTGGTGGATTAGTGAATGGGAATTTGGCCAAACACTGGAAATTCTCTACTCCACGGGGTTCTGTGGTGGTACAGGTCTATGCAGATGATATTTGTGTTTTTTATCTGATATAATACAAATCCCTACTGTATTACAATATCTTGCTAGTTATGGGAAGGTTTCTAACTCCAAATTAAATTTGGAAAAATCTAAAGGTCTCTTTATAGGGCCTGGAACAAGTAACCAAATAAATATTTCGGGTAGTATTGTTTCTTCAAGCCTTTGTAAGATATTGAGTATCCTTTTTGGTTCTCAGAACTGTCCTTATGAAAACTGGGATATTGCCCTAAAAAGAGCTGAGTTAAAGGTACAGAGGTGAAAAGGGTGGAGACTTTCTAAAATTAAAAGGATCCATATTATAAAAAAATTCTGATACCAGAGTTACTATATATTGCTATGGTTTTTCCTCCCCTTATAGGTTTAGAAACTCATTTATATGCTTGTTTTTTCTCCATGTTATGGGTAGTAGATTGAACCCCATAAAGCGCTGTTTTACTTACTTACCTATAACACAAGGTGGACTGGATATGGTGGATCCTATAGTCTTTTTCTATGCTTTATTTCTTTCACAAAATCTGAATTTTGAACCTTTTAACCCAGTGGGCATACAACACTTATGGATTAAGAATAATTTTTATAGCTTTTTTGACGTATGGGATATTCTGCTTCCCAGGCTCCCAAATCACATTTATGTCCCATTCAGTGGTAAGCGAACATGCTGGGGCTAGGTTATGCAAGATTATTCTGGGGAAGGTTCACCCAGTTGAACCAGAGTTTGCAAATTGCCCCCCTTCCCTTAAGAAGTTTGTTATTAAACAACTGAATAATGAGAGAGTATCCCAGCATATGTGGGAAGTTTTGTGGCTCTCAGCCTATGGAAGATTAAATATTAAAGGTAATGCAAAACATAAAATGATGTGTGAAAGGTATTGCCCATATCTTCAGTGTCATGCTTTAGAAGAAACAATGTATATTTTTTTTTATTTAATTGCTCTTATGTGAAAGGTTTATGGCTTTTCTGAG
Source organism: Neoceratodus forsteri (assembly GCA_016271365.2). NCBI lineage: Eukaryota > Metazoa > Chordata > Ceratodontiformes > Ceratodontidae > Neoceratodus > Neoceratodus forsteri. The sequence continues at coordinate 621,833,903 of CM057456.1, read as the reverse complement.
TCAAAAATGGGAATTTAAGTGGTTGTTAAAATTAGATTATCAAATCCTGGGTTTGTTGTTTTTTTCCACATCTCCTTACCCATTATGACCATGGTACATTAGTAGTCCTTTTTTGTTGTCTGAAGTTTTATATTTGGCAGGCCCAATGTCAATGGGTCTTACAGCAAAAACGTATGTCTTATGATACCTTATATATATTAGTCATGGAAGCAATGAGATCTGTTTACTTAAAGGACAAAGCTATTAATACCTCTCAGAAAGTGTTTCAGTGGTGGATAGGATTATCCATTTTTATCAAATATAAGTAAATGGGAACTATAAATAATGAGAGTTTTTTTTTGTTTAGTATGTTTTGTTGTAATAAGCTTATACTTGTTTAGATAATATATGTGTGAAATAATAATTTATTCCTTTTTCTTTACAAATGCTAAATGATTTTTCAAATGTACTATAAATGTGAAATATTACACCTTTTTGTTTTGATGTGCTTTCAATAAAAACTCCTCTACTCCACCAGGGGGCTCTTCTTCCTGTGAGCAAGAATGGAGAAGCCCAGTCTGGAGCCGGACAGAGGAGGAAGAGGTGAATGCAGTGAGTTGGCAAAAAATCAGGGCTTGACCGAAGAATTTTTCGATGCTGATGCAGACAATGGAATAATGGACTTGAAGGCAGATACCATGGAAGAGGGGAGAACTGATCTCCCAAGACTTGTTAAATGATGATGGAAGTAAGAATTTACCTCTTTTATATGTTCTTATTACCGATGCAGAGCAACCACAAGCCGATCTGGAATGGGAAGCAAAGAAATTGGAATCCAGACAAAAAGAAGTACAGGATGCCTTGTTGCTACTTTGGAAGAACAGAATGGGTAATGTTGATATTTCTGTGCCTGAGGTTGAAAAAGCCTGTATGGACAGTGCCGAGACTGTGATCCCCCTGGGCAACCAAAGTCCCAGGATGTCAAATCCAACTAATGCTTTGGCTGTCCCTACGATAAGGTATCAGATCCACTCAGGGGATCAGTCAACTGCCACAGTCTTCTCTTTTATGGCAAAAGCTCCTCCTGCAAAAACACAGCTGGCATTAGCGGTGAAGCAAAAGCGAGCATCTCTTATAAGTGAGAAAAGGAATATCTTTGATTTAGGAGCGCCAACGGAAAAAGACAGATTTAGCACCAAATGAGGGTCACTTGCCCCTTTGTCTCTTACTCCCACACCTCTTTACATATCAGAGGCTAGACAGGAGCACCCGGAGGCACCCACAGCTACAGAAAAGGCTACGGTTCTTACACGCATGGTTGAGGCTTCAACCATTTGGTCCCAGGAGGCTGCTCTCAAAGGATCAGGCTGGAAAAAACTCCCAGATGGATCATGGATGCCAGTTTCACCTTGGGGCTCACCCTTTCCCTTATGAACACCGGACTGGAACCAAATGTCAACAAATAAGGTACTGTCCCCTCCTGTGGAGGGCATGGCTTCTGCTATTCTCTTAGGGGCAAATGAAATCAATAAGGCACACATGGAGGGTTTAAACAAACCTGACCAAAAATCTAAAGGGAATATGGAACAGGTTACTGCTCTCCCTACTACTCAAACAACTGAAATAATGCATACTGAATCAGACAGGAATGACCCTCCCCAACGTCCCCCACCCAATACAGGGAACAAGATTCCACAGGGGCCTGAGAAGCCCACAGAACCCAGTGATAACCCTTCAAGACAAAGTACAAAGCCATTATTGTCAGAATTGTTTGCCAAGAGTAGGAAAGAGGCTGCCCCTCATAGAAATGTGGTCCCGATACACCACAAGGGGGGTCTCGAGCAGCATCTGGATAGGAAGTATGTGGGGAAGACTTTGTTTAAGGATTCCCTCCATTTTTCTCCTGCTGAGGTGTTTGCCTTCATTAGCATATCAGGGGAGGACAATTATGACATTAGTTTCAGAACATCAAATGCTTTAGAACTGTTTTGGCAACAATATAACAGGTTAAAAGTTTCTCCTCTCTGGACCCCCTTCCTAGTCATCCTGCTTACAAAATCCCTCATTAAGTATGTGACCATCATGTTTAAAAATGAGGGGGTACACACTGACGATATACTATACTGGTTAAATCAAAAGTGTGATGTGCTCAGCCCCCCTGAAGCTGTGTTGGATGAAGAGCATTTCTGGACAGGGGGATGGAAATTTAAAATAAAACTTCACCAAAACAACAAAGGAATCTGTCATATTCCTTTTCCATGAACTAAAATGACTAAATTCGGTCTAATATCTTTCAGTGTATGCAGTTTGTTAAATGATAAAAAATATCATGCTGTATTTCAAAATATTCACACGCTTTCAATACCAGTATTTCTTTTGCAGGAAACATGGATGTGTTCAATTGACTAAATCAGGTTGCTTAAATCAGAGTAGGTTTGGGGACCATCCTATTGGTCCTTTGGGCAGGAGAAAGTCAATGGAATAGGTATGCTCTTTCAGGACATTCCATTTTCCCTATCCAAACTGATGGATATAATCCCAGAAAGACTACTAATTCTAGATGGAGTGTGGCTGGACACTCCTACGAGGTTCATTGTGGTTTATGGAACTCAGTCTAAAGCAGAAAGGGTGAACCTATTAACTTTCCTACAGCCTTTCCTAGTTACTTCTCGTCAAATATTCTTAGGGAGTGACTATAATTGTGGCTTCCACAGCACGGAAATGACAAATAAAGGAAAAAAATATTGTGATTCTCAAGCCCTAGTATAAATAAGGGAAATCTAGTTGACAGCCAACATTTTCAGAAAGCAGGGCCTACTTTTTCATATAAAAAGGGGAAATATGTGTCTACTATAGATCACATTTTTACCTCTAAAAGTGTTGAAATACATTCTTTCACTATGATCCCATCAGAACTTTCAGACCATTTGATTCTGGTTTTACAAATTTTCAAACCCCAGGTTGTAAACATCAAACAAAATCAATGGAGGTTTAACACCGCCATCCTGTCAGACCTTTTTGTCAAAAAAGAAACAGAAAATCTATTGTGGGCTAGAACCTCTGTATTTGACCTCTATGACGAAGTAGGACCATGGTGGGAAGACACAAAAAATGAAGTAAAAATCTGGCTTCAGAGATTCGGTAAGCAATGGGAAAGAAATACATTTTTCCAGTATTTGAAACTGCATACTCAACTCCAGTAGCTTTACACCTTAGCTTCCACATCTAGATATGATTATTCAAACCAAATAAAAAATATAAAAAAACAGATGAGTGAGTTTCAATACGATAGAGCCCAAACTATCATGGCGGATTTGTGTTATGGAACAAAGAAGACCCTAGCAGGAGACCCACATGAAGCTTGCAAACAAAAAAAATTAGCCACCTCCCTTACCTGCTTGACTGATAAAAATAGGCAGTTAGTGTTGACCAACCAGGAATTTAATACAATAGTTTCTGATCACCTACGGGCATTAGCAGACCCCTCACCTCCAATGGATAGTGAATTACTAGCATATTTAGCTAAAATGTAACCGTCATTACCCCCAAGTTACTTAGAATCTTTGGTGTCTCCAATCTCTGTGGATGAAACGGCACAGGTAATACAGAAACAAAAATTAGGCACATCCCCAGGGACAGATGGGCTGACTTATGAGTTTTATAAAACGTTTATGGGTATCTTATCAGTGTGTTTAGAAAAAGTATTTTCCTCCATACTGCAAAATAAAATCCCCCTGAAGGATTTTTTTTTACATGGCTGATCTTATTTCTTTATAAAACAGGGGATAGACACAAAATAGAGAACTAGAGGCCAATTAGTCTACTCAACACAGATTACAAGATCCTGACCCATCTTTTAAACACCCATTTACGTCAAGTAGCTAAACACTTGATTCATCCAATGCAATTCTGTGGAATTCCTGACTAGACAATTCAGTTCCCACTTGTGATAAGGGAGATAGTGGAATTTTGCAACACCAAACAGATTACAGGCATTCTTCTGTCATTAGACCAGAGTAAGGCGTTTGACAGGGTTAGTCACATGTTTTTCATTGTACACACTTAGTGCCTGTGGATTGCCACCTTATATCATAACATGGGTTCAGATTTTATATCCTTCAGCAATAGCTCAGCCAGTAATACTTGGTCAACCAGTTGAACAGTTGCAATTATATACACAGGAGTTAGACAAGGTGACTGTTAGGTACTCAACTGGTAAGTCATAGTGTACAAACTCTGTTATACTGATTATTTTCAACTGTATGTAAAAATCTCTGTAAAAACCTTGTAAAGTCACTTGTATACTGTATGTAATTTTATGAACCATATGTGTGAATCCTTTAAATCTGTAATAGTATTGTCCTCTCTGTGACGAGGAACCTTTGTAAACAAGCCCCTGGCTCAAAGGTTTCAAATCCGATTTATTACAAATAAATAAATAAAAAAGGTTGCCCACTAAGCCCCTTGCTTTATGTTTTTCCTAGATCCCTAATTCAGGGTTCTCAAATGGTGGTAGCGCCTTCCTGGGGGAGGCCTTGAGGACTCGTTCCAGAGGCCTGGAGGCGCGTGCCAATTTGCGTTGGTATACTGCACAGTACCTTCAGCATCTCGGATCCCAACCAAGTTCAATACTGCAGCTAGAGTAGTAGGCAGGGGATTCTGAGCCAGCCAATGCCTGTGCAAAACAAGGTCTTCGCAGACCAATAGAAAGCCCAGAATATGTGCCCAATCAGAGAGAAGTGGCTGTAGCCAATCGGTATTGTGCATTTGCAGCCAATCATCACCCGGCTCCTCAACCAATAAGCAGCCGTAGCGTCGCGACGTCGCCATCAACCCGAAATAAAATGCCATGCCATGCGTCGCGGTTGAATGGAGACTCCGACCGAATTTATATTGCGGTGGTTTTTTGATCCCCGTAAGTCGCTTTTACGGCGCTGGCTTCCGACTCCTGAAGCCGCTACCTGCCGACTCCGCCTGTCAACTACCGCCGCCTTCCAGCTGCTATAATCGCCACCATGGAACGCTGATTGCCGCAGACAGAGCTCCTGAGACTACTGGTGACATCCTTTGCAGACGGGATCCTTCCTCAGACTTCAGGTAAAAATTCTACTGTACTTTGGAAGCTCCAATGGGGTTTGGTCTGGCTGGCCTCACTGGGGCGCTGCCTGACGGCCTGACTTGGATGTGGGGGTGCTGCTTGATGGCCTGTCTGGGAGGTTTGGGGGTGCTGCCTGATGGCCTGTCTGGGAGATTTGGGGGTGCTGCCTGATGGTCTGTCTGGGAGGTTTGGGGGTGCTGCCTGATTGATGGCCTGACTGGGAGGTGGGGGGTGCTGCCTGATGGCCTGACTGGGAGGTGGGGGGTTCTGATGGCCTGACTTGGAGGTGGGGGTGCTGCTTGATGGCCTGTCTGGGAGGGGTGCTGCCAGATGGCCTGTCTGGGAGGTTTGGGGTGCTGCCTGATTGATGGCCTGACTGGGAGGTGGGGGTGCTGCCTGATGGCCTGACTGGGAGGTGGGGGGTGCTGCCTGATGGCCTGACTGGGAGGTGAGGGGGTTCTGATGGCCTGACTTGGAGGTGGGGGTGCTGCTTGATGGCCTGTCTGGGGGGTGCTGCCTGATGGTCTGTCTGGGAGGTTTGGGGGTGCTTCCTGATTGATGGCCTGACTGGGAGGTGGGGGGTGCTGCCTGATGGCCTGACTGGGAGATTGGGAGGGTGTTGCCTGATGGCCTGACTGGGAGGTGGGGGGTTCTGATGGCCTGACTGGGAGGTGGGAGGTGCTGCCTGATTGATGGCCTGACTGGGAGATTGGGAGGGGTGTTGCCTGATGGCCTGACTGGGAGGTGAGGGGGTCTGATGGCCTGACTGGGAGGTGGGGGGTGCTGCCTGATGCCCGGCCTGATGTGCCTCATGCCTCTCATGTGGGGAGGAACTAACTGTATTGCCTCACAGCTGATCTGGCCTGAGTGGGAGTTTGGGGGCTGATGCCTCTTATGGGGGATGATGCCTCTTGTGGTGGGGTGGTAGCTTGAGCAGGTGTTCGATGCATACCTCTCAACCTCTTACTCATATATCAGGGACAAGGCTTAAAAAAAAAATAAAATCGGGACACATCTTCAAAATTCAGAGATCCACCCATAAAGCTGGTAGAATATGGGGCTTAGTGTAAAATGCATTTCTAAAGAAGAAGAAGTCAGTAACTTTAAGACTTGACCTTGTTCTGTGCTTATGGTTCCCACTGAGCCACAAAACACAAATTTTAGGAGGAACACAGTAAAATTTTGAGGCAAAATCAGGGACGTCCGTGAAAATCAGGGACACTTGAGAGGTATGGTTCATGTGGTGATTGGGGGGACTGATGCCTCTCAGCTGGTCTGTTCTCAGCAAGGATTTGCAGTGTTGGGGATGTGGGGAGCTGCCTGTACTGCCCGCTGGTCCAGTCTGGTGGGGGGCAGTTATACGAAATGTCTCTTGGCTGCTTTGCCCAGGGGTAATGCTGCTGCTAACAGAGCCTGGGGAAGGGAATGCATTTCATGGTCGTGGGTGATGCTGCCTCAGTGATAGTTGGCAAGGTACAGTGGTAATGATGCAAAAGGTGACCGAAGCGCATTTAGTCAATGTGCAGTGCGCTAATGATCAATTTTTATGCGATTACTGCCATATGCAAATGAGGTCATGACTCATGGGGAGGCCTGGAAGTCTTCCAAGTCCAGTAGGGGAGGCTCGCCATGGCAAGGTCTGAGAACCCTTGCCCTAATTAGATCACTGATAAACAACCAAGCTTGGCAAGGCATTAGAGGTGTACAAAGTCGAGATGAAATTGAAGCTCTGGCTTATGCAGATGACCTTTGCCTGTTTTTGGACACACCATGGTATTACAAGATATCCTCCTTTTTTCAACAATGTCGAATGCTAGACTTACCATAGGTAAAAACAAAGGCCTTTACCTAGGCTCGGTCCTACAGCTGGATACAGTGGTAGAGGGTTTTCTACTATCTTCAACTCCTTTGAAAATCTTAGGTATACACTTCGGAAAACAAAATCTTCCCCAACAAAACTGGGAAAGTGTGATACAGTCAGGTGAGAGTAAAGTAAATAAATGGAAAGGCTGGAAACTAGCTAAACTTAAAAAGATACATGTTATTAAAAATTCCTCATGCCATGTTTCTTGTATGTAGCTTTGATATCTGCCCTCACTAACCTAGAAACAAGGCTCTTAAGCTGTTTTTTTCAAATGTTATGGGGAACTATATTAAATCCCATCAGGAGGACCTACACATATTTACCGAAAAACAAAGGGGGGTTGGGAATGACTGATCCCATCCCTTTCTTTCATGCATTATTTATAGTACACACATTCAAAAAAGACCTCCTCCCTGATAGAAGCCCTTTGGTTTTATGGATTTACAACAGTCTACAATTCTATTTCAAGGAATGGCAACAAATTGCACCCAAACCCATCCCTGGGTTAAACATGCCCACATATCTTAAACCTACAGCTTGGGAAATATTCAAATGGGAATTAACCACTGAACGGTCTTCCCAAATTTCATTGACCAAGTTGTATGACTTAATAATGAGTAAAACGCAAGCCCAAGAAGCAGAGTTCAAAAACTGCCCCTCACATCTGCATAAAAAGGTACTAGCACAGTTAAATAACCCGAGGATTCCCCCACATATGTGGGAAGTATTGTGGCTCTCCTCTTACAGACGCCTTTACGTTAAAGGTAATAACAAACACAAGGCCCTGGAAGAGAGGTATTGCCCTTACCCAAATTGTTGGGCAATTGAAGAGACAATGGAACACTTTCTATTAAACTATGAGTGGATTAATGCCCTATGGACATATTTAGGCAAAACATGGCAATTACCATGGCTTAATACGCTAACCTATAATATTATTATTTGGGGAGATTATGTATCATTGCCCCAAAGTTTCAGTAAAACAACATTAGAAGTTTTTTTTTTGTGTGTGTGTGTGTATTAAAATATTTCTAATGGTAGGCCTGCTGCCAATGGGTATTAAGACAAAAAATAATGACCCCCACTGTCTCGAGGTGTCGCTCTGATTTCAATTTGTCCAGCTCGGGTCCGAGAGAGTGACTTTGTCCTGTGTGCAGTGTGTGGCATGGGGTACTGCAGCTGTGTTTGGCCAGGAAAACTTGAGAGGATCGTGAAAAAAGGACTGTTTCAGGATAGGGCAGGGTGGCTGCCTGCAGAGTTACTGAGAAGGCAGAGAAAGTCAAAGCGCCATCGGCAAAGTGAGCAGAACTATGGGCTTGGGGAGTGGGGTGAGACTGGGAAAATGATGGTATGAGGAAAAGAGTTTATTTTTATTTAAAATAAAGCTTTGGCTTGCCGGTGCTGAAAATATGGCAGGGGGGCGACACTGAGCAGATGAAATTACGGTCACGATCCTGCTATAGAAACTGTTGCTTTCATTTAAAAAAAAAGGTTTTAAAAGAGTTTTGGGACCATGAGAGCGAATGAGCAGTCCATAGGAGAGCACCGGTATTTTCTTCTGGTTCCATGCCGCAGATGGACGTCCATCTGCAGTATGAAATTCTAAGGAAATACCAATGCTCTCAGCTTCGGTTGCGATGGACCACATTGCTTTCTCCCAGTGTTAACGTTGCTTGGCGACTGTTGGATCGGAAAGCTCTAATTACTGTTATACTGACTCATGAAGCCAGGACATGACTGTTGTATTATGATTTAGGTCGGGGGGGGGTGATTACTAACTGCGACTTTTGGGCCGATGACTTTGCGACTGGTGCAAGATGGTGGATCGATTTAGCAAATGTTCGGTGTGCCCACTGATTAGATGAGTTATGGGACACCCCAGCTTCGTACTTGTTTTTCTGTGGGCTCTATCGGAAAATAAATGAATCTCTCATTTGATGGTTTAACCAATGGGATTCATTTATTTTCCGATGCCATTTTCTAACAGAAAGATATTACATCTCACCCCTTGACCAAGGTGCAGAAGTGGAGCAAGGGATTTTCCTTCTTTATCAAAAATAAATAAAGTTTATTTTGTACAGAAGGTGTTAGATATTGAAAGGTTCAACAAAAGGGGTCTTCATATTACCTTACAGTACTCAGCATCAGTGATTATCTGATTTTTTTTTTAATTGAAAGCAATAGACGTTTTTGATTTCTTTTTTTGTCTGCTCCTTCTCAGACATTCATTATGATTTCAACAGTCTGCAAGTGCATGATGTAAGGGAGAGTGTTTTCATTTTATTTGTTTTGATTCCGAGCTTGTACTTGGATGTTTAGGTTTCCTTTGAAAACCAGTGCACTGATTTGGCTGTAAATAGGTTTGTGGGTATTATCATTGTTTTTTTTTATGTTTGCTTTGGGTTTGGATTTTGACTTGTTGCACTTATGTATTATGTTTATTTATAGTGTGTATTGTCTATTTTCCTTATATTACCTTGTTATTTGCCATTTTGCTTTGATGTTTTTTTCAATAAAATATTCCTCTACTCTTTTTGAGAATTTCCATGGGAGCTTTATTGTCCACCTGAACAACCACCAGAACAAACAGCATGACCTTGGTTTAACATCTCACCTGAAAGATGGCACCTCAGGCATGCAGCAGTTCGGTGTCAGTATTGCAATTTTACTCCAAGCTCCTACTGTGGGGCTAAAACCCACAACTTTTCAATCTTCTGGCCTCAGAGGTGATGTGCTACTTGCTGAGCCACTGACACTGATTAGTTGGTTTCACCTGTTCTTACATACTACAACCTATTTTGTAAGTAATTGCTAAACCATGCAACAGTATACTCCACCAACCACAAATTAAGCTGTATTTATGTAATACAGCCAGCCCATCTGTGCTGCAGCAGGGTTGCAGCTCACAATGCTTTCAACATGGGTTTGAAAACAGACTGGGGGGCACTGCAAGGCTAGCAGAGGAGGAGGAGGAGGAGGACGAGAAGAAGAACTGACCCATCACAAGGGATGCTCAACTGCTCGGGGTTGGAGACAGTCCACTCCGCACTGCATGATCGCCACCTAGCAGTGCCTGAGGGGCACAGGTTAATCGGTGATAGCAGTGGGAGAATAGATGCAGGAGGCTTTGCGATGTGCACACCCACTGCATGCTATGTCATGCATTCACTGTTTAGTGTTTCAGTGGAGGGTGAAACACAAGGAGGAAACCATCCCTCCCAGCTTGGGCCCACATGGAGCATACGGAGCCCCAACCACAATCGAATTCTGCACCTCCCCCCAGAAAGCCCTATAATGGGAGGGTTTCCATTGGAGCGGATAAGTGTAAATCCCTGGGGTTGAGCATCATGATAGGGCTAAGGGACAGGTGGCAGATGGAGGCAATGATAGGGAGAATACAAATTAATAAAAAAATAACATTTATGTGATAAAACTTGTTTTCCTAATAAATATAAATGAATGGTAAACAGGTCAAATGCTTTTATAAGATCTATAAAGGTAAGTTATAAAACAGAGAACAATGCATAGGTGACTGTGTGTTATGAAGTTTTTTTACACACCCAAGGGTGTATAAAAAAATTATATAAGCACACACTTATATTTTATTTTTTATAACCACATGCAGTAACTTAAGAAAAGAAAACTATTCATTCAGTTCAGGTTCTTTACGGCAGACAGAAAGACATTGACTGAGGTGAGTGTTGAAACACTGTTTTTTTTTTTTTTACTTTTTTTAACATTTTATCAGTTACATGACATGCATGAACACTGAGCAGGAACAGTAGAAATTCCATAATAGCAGTTACATTATGACAGGTGTATAGAATATCTGATCATTTGGTACAGCACTGGAGGGTATCAGTTATTAAGTTGAGCATTATTATTACATTTGAAGCCAAAGTGCAATTAGTGCCCAAGGGTAACTTCCATTGCATTTGTTATTAATGCACTTGTAACCGACCTTACATTTACTGCAGGCACGAGAGCATTGTTTCCTACTGCAGCTTTTAAAACATAGACAAGGAAGTATGAATGTCCCAAACACCATAATAACTGGGTATGATATCAGGCACAGTCATTACAGTGTGTGATTGTACTGATAATCAGCATGATAAAAGGGTCAGCAGTTACTATTGTCACTTACAAGACTTATTCATGCAGTAGTTGTGCTGTATCCTTTCTGAAAACCATGCTGGGATTCAGTTAATTTGTGTGTTTCAATCAGTGATGAAAGTGAACAGGAACGCACATGAACTCAGTTGCTGTACCATTTTTGCAGCAGGAACAGAGTTCCTGTACTTCTTCCCACTGATACTGGAACTAAAAATTCTTAAACCAGCAACATAATGACAGTTTCTGGCCCTGTGACCTGAAATCAGGGTTTCTATAACACCATTTGACTTGTACAACAGTGCTATTTTCCTATAAATACTTCAATATCTCTAACTGAATCTACTAGTGTCTAAACAAATAGACCTGTCTTCACACAGCTATCCTTCAGATTGAAGATCTTCATTATGCATTTCATATTTGCCAGTGCCTGAGTTCCTGTACTTCTTGTCTACCACTTGCATCACTGGTTTCAATATAGGTTGATAGCAGGTTAAAAATGATTGTTTTGAGTACTTTTGTCAAGGCAGGTAAAACAGATACAGGCCTGTAATTTATTGCTTCAGATTTGTCTCGTATTTAAAGTACCAAGTACTCAGAAGCTTCAAGCTGCACCAAGCACAAGCAGGACCCCACTACAAATAACATTTTGCATTTCAGCTAAAATATAGTATAGGACATAGTGGCAACAGTTCAACAGAGGGCCATAGTCAAGGCCACTGATCTACAATGTTTGAAGTTCTGAAATTCTAGTTTCAAGATTTGAAATTCTAGAATCGCACTGGTAATTGCTAGTCCAGTTTCTGGATTTTACCGGGATTCTACCATTACATTTTTACTTTATGTATAGAATTTTAGACTAAAAGAAGGCTGAATACATAGCAAATTCAATAAATCAAAATAATAAATAGTACAGGAAACAGTTTAAAGAAAAACTACAATTCTGGAGATTCATTGATCTGGTAACAAATGTCAAATTCTATGAAGTGCTCCAGAATTCTATAAGGTCTTCTGATAAAAATTACATATTGTTGATCTTGGCCATTTTGAACCAAAAAAAAAAACAAAAACAAAAAAAAAACCTGTGTAATCACTGTCAGCCCCACAAAGAACCATGACAATGCAGAACAATACAATTGTTCCTTCACCAAAACAGGCAGTCCACTACATACCATAAGAGGTACTCATTCCCGTCAGAAGTGGCAAACCAGAGAAGCTGTTTGGAAGATGAGTATTAAATAGGATGCATTAATGATACAAGGAGCCAATCATTTTCCGTTTGTTTTTTCTCAATCTCTCCAAGCCACATACATATATTTAAAGCCTAAAACTCAGTGCAAAGCATCATGGGTATGCAAATATGTGGTGGATATAAGCTGAATTGGAAATGTCTCTCATAAAAGTCCATGTTTTCATCAATTTCTTTAGCACTTTCTTTTATTGTTTCCTTCCACTCCATCTCATGGACGGTGGGACCATAGTGATTGTCAACTTGTCTAATCACCAACAGTTCAACAGAAGACATCAGTGAACAATCATATTGTGTTAACACTACTGACCCTGCAGAGAACCATAACAATCTAGCACAATGCAATTACTTTTTTATCAAATCAGACAGTCCGCCACAGACCAACAAATGAGGAAACCATTACAGTTGGAAGAAACATGTCAGAGAAGCAGCATAATAGAGAGGGAGTCTGTAAGAAAAGCAGTACGTGGACTGTGGACTGCATAACTGTTACAAGAAGACATGCCATTGCCAATTTATTTGTTTTTTTTTTGTTAATCTCTCCCAGTCACGTACATGCATTTTAACTTTTTAACCTCTGCCATGCTGTGGACAGATATATCAGTTAAAATGTAAAACCCAATGCAAAGCATGATGGTTATGTAAATCATGGGATTGGGTAAGTTGAATAGGAAATGTCTCAACTGGTACTACCTGCTGCTGACCATGTCACTACACAGACCTTATCACAGTCGACTCGCACATACCACACATGACAATAAGGTTGACAATCTATATGAAAGAATATGCATGAAAACAATATGTGCAGCCACTGCGTGCCACCTAACAAGCTGTTGATGTCACCTAAAAATATGGCTTTTCCTTAATCTTACTAATCCACTTAACCTCTTGGCCCTCCATGTTGGGCTTTGCTTTAGCAAACATTGTTTTGGAAATTGATTACTATAAATGACATTTTAGCATCTTGTTCACTGTGTGCCCGAGTTTGTTGTTGTTTGACTGTTAAATCCCTGCCCTGTTCATGTAAAAACAGTGCTGTCTCCAGCTTCTCTAATGCTGTGACTGTCACTGGAACCTTCCGTCTACCGTCATTCATTAACAATTACTTAATGAAGACAAACCACAATACTGCCAAACTCATCTATTCAAGCTTGTTATGTCCGCTCAGCTCTTGTTTTACTAGTTACTAGCAGCATGGAGGCAGAGTTGCACGTTTACCTTTTGATAAGACATCATAATCAGAGTTCCTGATATAATTTAAAATCCTATATTCAAATGACAAAACAGTTAGATAAACCATACAAGTAACATAAATTGGCTTGTCAAACTACAGTAGTTATTTTGAAGTCTGAACACTGCAATTTCTCATCTAAGTACAGGAATGCTTAGCACAAAGCAATCTGGCAAGTGTCAGCTTAAACTGTTCCCTTTAAAGCTATAGGAATAGTTGGCACATTATTCTGCTCCATTTTAGCTTCAGGGATGTACATTAAAAAAAGGGCCCTGTGATGAAGCAAAATGAGGTTGAACTTAAGAATGAGGTAAACTCTTTAATGTCCAATTGACAGGTTCTGCACAGCAGGTGTAATGACTAGAGAGGCACGTTCACAGAATACAGATCCCTCACTCCATTTAACATCCAGTACCTTCAGGCTAATCTGACTGGAGAAAGAAAGAAGGCAAGACCGACAACCAATCAGAGAAGAAAGAGAAAATATAAGCTGGCTAATGGCAATATATCCTGGCCATGTACAGGAAGACTGCCAATGTCATGCATGATTATATGGTCTCTGTTTGGGTTTAGGATTATTCAGTAATAGATATTTTTTGGAGTTTGGGGAGGGCATTTATTTTTTGGAAGGCTGGGCCTGTAGTTCAATGGACAAGCAGCCAGCCACTCCCCCTTCCTGAGCTATATAAGCAGTTCTTCTCAGTCTCCTTCTGAGGCACTTTTTCTTTGCAGCCAGAGGCTCTGTCATCTCCTCTGTGGCCTGCTGGGGCTTGCCCCCCCCCCCAATCTTGCTGTGTTTTGGCCTGCTTGGTTCTGCTGGGATTCTGTTTTTCTGTTCTCCTGCATTTGGTTTGTATTGCTGCCTCCGGCTGTGTGCTTCTTTGTGTTGCTGTTTCTGTGCTCCTGTGTTTGTGTGTCTTGTTCAGCTGTTTTTCTTTTTGGGGGGCTTCTGTTTCCAGACTCCTTGTCTGTGCCTATATTTTGTTACTCCAGAACTCATGCTACTTGCTCCCATTCTTCACACTGCAACTGCAAAGGTTCTGTGTGCTCAGCTCAAGTCGCTTCCCTGCTGCTGCTCCATGCTATGCTCCTCAATTAGTTTCACCTGGTTCAGGCTCACTCTGAACCCTAACCCATGCAGCTCAATCCTGCTCCCTGAACTCCTACCATGTACCTTATTGCTGCTGTTTTCACTGCACTGCCTAGCCAATTTGCTGCTTCAGAGCATTGCCTTCCCACAGTTTCTATGTTCGTTCGGATTGCTACCCCATGACCCACAGTTACTCAGTGCTGATGCTGCTATATTACATTGCTCCCTGCTATTGCACTCTGGAGGTCAGCTAGGCTACTGCTGATGCCGTAAACTAGTTTTAATATCTGCATGTGGGTTACAGTGCGTTCCCATCATTTTCTTGTTTTTCCTATGGCGGGGGACTTGGGGGTGTTGTTGAAGAGTCGTGGCCCTGTGTGGCCTAATTACCTCATGTTCAAATCCTGCCTCCACCGCTAAAATCCTCCGAGTATTTGTCACCTTTTCATTGGCTTCTTTGGTGGGACTGGTTGGCTTGCCCCTGCTAATTCATATTTGCTGCTCCTCCCACCTATGTACAGGTCCAACCATTGCTACCTTGCCTTACAGACCTACATGCAGATCCACTCATTGCTTATGCAATTCATTTGCTCAGTGCTTGCTACTAACACATCCGACCTATGCTAGGGTCTCAGCACTCACTGCTTCATTCAGCTTCCTCCTCATTTGTTTTCTGGGGCATGCCAAACATGACCATTAATTCTACGACACGGGCTGCCTCTGCAGCTGACAGTCTCACTCTGCACCCAGAGTCCTCAGCTTGAGCATGTGAAGTTTGGGGCGGGGTCCTTCTCACCTGGCCCATAGCTGGGAAAGTCCTCACTCCAGGTGGAACTTCAGTCGTCAACCGTACCAACGGCACCTCGAGTTGTAGAATTTAAGGCCGGCCCGGTGGTGCTGAGGGTTGAGGCACTGGATGCCATACCTCGCGCCTCACCGGTGACCTGGGTTCAGGAACGAGCCCGGGCTGTCGGGGGTCAGCAGGGGGGAGAGAGGGGAGCGAGCGTACAGAGGACTGCTCTCCTCTCTCCAAGGGGGGGCTCCAGGGGTTTGCCCAGCACTGTAGTGGCCCCTGGTGGAGACCGTAGGTACTGCACCACTTAGGGCATGATTAGAGGGACATGGAGCCGCGACGGACATCCCCTGGCATCATTGCATGCTTGGGCTCCACCTGGGGGCGGGGTGGGGGTGAGGACATACTACAAGCTACCAGAAAAAAAACCTGCCTCCTGATAGGTGATAGAGGGTCCGTGGGTGCCAGCCTACCACGCCCAATGTCAAGCTCTTCCTCTCGCTCCTCTGCTCTCCTCCATCTCAGGGCCACCTGACTGGATTCTAGATAGAGCACCAGGAGAAGTATCTGGCGGTCCCACCTCAGGGGACTCAGAGCCAGGGGGCTGGGTGGCTGTTGGAAGGGAATGGAGAGTCCGATCCCCGGAGGAGCAAGAGGGAGCTTCAGGTGGGCGGGATCAAGGCAGACACCATGAGACCACTCCTGAAAGAGTTCAGGAAGGTGGGGTGATAAACAAAGTTAAAAAAAAAAAAGTTGTAGAATTTAAGACTCAGCAGTGAAGGGGTGGGGCTCTCACAGGACCCCTTTAGCTGCCTGAGCGGGTTCGGAGGCACCCTTCAAAGCTATTCTCTCCATGAATGCCTCTGTTCACCTGGTTTGTTTTTAGGGAGTGTAGGCCAGGTGAGCACCTCAGCAGTCGTTGCTCTCATCCTCCTACCTTGGTTGCCCGTTGTTGTAGAATAGCGCTCGCAACCTTCCACGGTGTTCCTGTTAGAGGGATCGAGTGAGAGCTTTCCTCCAAATTGGAATATTTTCCACCTCCCTTTAATTGGATTTCCAAATCACAGCAGCAGAGCCATCACTAAGCAAAGTATCCCAAACCTGGAGGAAAGGCAACCTAGGTCTTGGATCCCCAGATATTTCCTCCTCAAAGGGTTTTTTCCCCCTCTCCTCTGTGCCTCAGGTCATAAATGTTAATTAGCGTAGTTAGTGTTTCCTAGTTCCTTTAGGTAGGTTCTGCTGTTGGACAGAGGTGGATGGTGTCCCTACCTGCAGTTCCCCTCTCTCCCAAGGAGGCCCCCTCAATCTCCAGTGCAAACCATCACACTCATGCCATTTGCTCATCTGCGCATCCCATTACCTCTCAAGCTGCCTTGCCTATCCTACCCTGCCTCATGACTCCAAATGCTAACGTTTTTCATACCAATACATGTCTTTTGGGGGGATGCTTCCTAAAGTACCTTTAGCCAAGAGACTCGTCCGTGGCACCTCTAGGGGTGGAACCCTTTTCAAGGGTTCCTTGCCTTTGGTACCCCTACAGGGTGGTAATTCCTCTGGAATAGAGAGTGCGAAGAGTAACACAGTTGCACAAGCATAACACTATACTGGCTGTATAGGCCATTGAATTGGAAGGCTGGGCCTGTAGTTCAATGGACAAGCAGCCAGTCACTCCCCCCCTTCCTGAGCTATATAAGCAGATCCTCTCAGCCTCCTTCTGAAGCACTTTTTCTTTGCCCCACCATCCTCTCCTCCTCTTCCAGCGGCATTGCCTCTCTCCTTGGGATGTTTCCTAAGGCACCTTTAGCCAAGGGAATCATCCCACGGCATCTCTAGGGGTGGAACCCTCTTTGAGGGTTCCTTGCCTTTGGTACCCCCACAGGGTGGTAATTCCTCTGGAACAGAGAGTGCAAATGGCAAAACCAGAGTAACACAGTTGCACAAGCATAGCACTATACTGGCTGTGTAGGCTATTGAAATGTTTTTAAGAGCTTTGGCAGAAAGGTATACAGCATGAACTATTTAGGCAGAAATAGGCTTAGCCTCCTAAGGGAGGACCTGCCGTTGATTATTTACAAATTTCTCCAGTAAGTAGTGTATTGGCTCATCAAGGCCTGTTATAACAAAATGTATTTAGTTTTCTTTGACTGTGAAAGGAGGGCTAGACAATAGTGCATATTTTCAGCCTTGTGAGATGCAAATCAACTGAAACTGAACCAGCCGTTGGTGATATTTTAGTGAAGGGGGAAATTTCACCAGGACACTGGGGAAAGTCAACTACTCTTCCTGCAGGGGGCTTTGCTGCTTCCTGTGGGAGTGTGGAGGTACCTGGTGTTGTGAAGGAGGAGCAGGACATGGAGACCTGGGTGGAAGAGATTTCTTCCCTCCCAACGTATTGAGGAAGCTTCTGAGTTTATAAATCCTGGTTCTCAGCCTGGTCAAGTGGCTCAGGGCAGTATTTTTCCACAACAGGTTCTGGAAAAAATGGAGGATGAGACTGCCTCACAGAGCTCTATGGACGTACCTGCTACAGGTGAAGGTGTCATGGCTGGCAGCGGAACCCTGTCTGTAGGGCCGGCCTTAGGGAGGGGCAGTTGCCCTAGGCCCTGCACTTGTGGGGGGGGAGGCCCCACACTTTGAAGCAAAACCCCCTAGCTGGGGCATCAGATGATTCACATATTAAGACCCGACTGAGGGCAACTCTGCAGACAGCTAAGATATGTGACTTGATCGTGTGTTTACCATTGGAGCACCAAGCAAGGTCACATGATCAGGAGTCATGCACGCACATACACTTTCCCACGCCAGACCAAGAAAACAGAGCCCACAGCATGCGCTTTCACTCGGGCTCAGCCAGGCCCGGGGCCTTTGGCTTCTCATTCCAGACTGAGCCACGTGTCTCGCTGTCTCAGAGTAGTAGCTCTCAGAAGTGCCAGCACTGTGTGACCTATCGTCTGCAAATTTGCACCAGTCTGCCAGCAATTGGCATAAAAAAAAAAAAATTTATGGACCTGGTACTGTGGCCTTCCTTCTCCTCCTCAGACCCTCAGTTGGGCTCTGTTATGGTGAGTCTTGAGTGTGTGTGGGTGAGTGGGTGACGGGAGTTGGTGTTGGTCTTAGGGGTTGAGACTTGGAGTGGGTCTTTGGAGAGATTCAGAACAAAGATCAGGTGCTCAGTGGACTCAGCCACTTTCAGTCCAGATGCTGCTTCGGAACAAACAGGTAAGCCAAATCCAGCCTGTGGGGTATGGCAGGAGGCAGTGCGTAATCTCTCCAGAAGAACCACAGGGGTTGCAGAGACGAGACCCACTGCCATAGAATTGTAAACTGCTGTGGCCTGCAAAAGTTAACCTATATGCTGGAAGCTATTTGGATCTAATAACATGGTTAGAAGTCAGCTACAAACATGGGGATTACAATTACCTATATAACTCCATAGCCCTAAAGGGCTTTTTGCTTTGATTTGCCCACTGCAGCAGATCTCTATGGCCCCAAAGGTTGTTTTTTTTTTCTGTCAGCTGCTTTCTGTGGTGGCTCTCCACAGCCACAATGAGCTTTTTTCCTTTAGCTGCCAACAGCAGCGTGTCTCCACAGCCCTGAAGGGCTTTTTCTTTAAGTTGCCCATAATGGGGGATCTCCACAGCCCTGAAGGACTTTTTTCTTTCAGCTGCTCACTGGCACTGTGGTCTTCTGTCCACCCTCAAATACAGGCAGCACAGGTTCTTTTAATTCCCTCTCGGCAGCACTGAAATCTCCTGCCTGCCCCCAATACTTGCAGTGTGGGTACTTTCATTTACCTCTCAGTGGCACTGAGGTCTCCTGCCCACCTCCAAAAAACACAGGCAGTACCAGTTCTGCTGTGAATACAGCAGTAAGCGAACACCAGAATGACAATTGCCAGTTATAGGGGGTCCCATGTTTTACCTCTGCCCCGTGTCCCGCAAAGTCTAAGGCCGGCTCTGCCTGTCTGTTTCTTGCAGTTGGTCTGTAATGGAGAGGTCAGTTGCTGTATGTCAGAGGACTGAAAGTTCGAAAGCTATGAGTAAATTAATGGTGAAGGTAGGAAATCCTGAGTTGGAGCATGCTACAAACCAGGAGGCTACTGGTACTGCACAGGAAGAATTGCGTTTAGATACTGCATTACAACAGAAAAAGTCAGCTCTTCTGCAATTAATCCAGGAAGAGGAGGAAAAATGTTCCAAGAAAAAACAGCATCTCAATTTCCGTTCAGAGACCCAAGGTCCCTCCCTTGTTGGCGTGCCTGTTTCTGAACTAATTCAACAAAACAATCCTTGTATGACAGTAGATATGGTCGGCCCTGCTGGTTCAAGGTCTCAGGAACTGTTGCTAAAAGACGGACAAGTGCTATCTGTGTCAGTGTCAGCTGGAATAACAGGAGAAACAGTTGATACTGAGATCAAAGGCCCCGAGGTGGATTCCAAGTTCTAGCCACATGTAGTGATAGTGGAATACAAATGCAGACTCCTAGAAATGGTGCTTTTCCTTTCCTACAGCAGCAGCCAGAGCTATTCACTTTGGAAAGATCAGAGAACCATGTGGAGCTCAGTGAGGGCAAAGGGAGCATCAGGAAAAAAGGTGAAAAAAAAGCAAAAACATTTAGCAGCACAATAGTTGGATAGACAGGACACACTAGTACAGGCAGGGTGGGAACTGAACGAAGATGGTCGACGGTGGAATCCGAGAGCTTCCCCTACGATGGGGGCCAGTATATATAGATATGCTGATCAGATTAAATGCAAACGGGTCTGTTAAATCAATACGTGCTCCAGTTCAAAATGGTGACCAGACCCAGGTAAAACAGCCTGGTACAGCAGACCCACAAAATGCCCCGAATAATCAGCAGTGGCCCCCTGAGCCTTTAAACATGACAGATTCGCACAGGGACTTGATGGAGCCCAGCTGTTCCTTAGAGGTTTCTAAGTCTTTTCAGTTTTCTACAGCTCCTGTTTTGTTTAAACCCAATACTGAAGGTACCATTTCAGTGCACAAATTTCCCCAGTTGCGTCAGTGACTGATGGCATGGTGTACAAATACAACTTCTTCCTCTCTGGTACCAAGTACTGCACATCACACACAGGCCTTACACAGTTTGTCCCAGAATCGCAGAGTGTTTCAGCTGGGGGTTGCCTTCTCTTTCAGGGACAAGAGGAGGGAGCATGCAGACAAGCCTACAGTACTACCCCAAAATGTCAGAGCCTGGAGGGAGATGATCAAGGGCCTGGTCTATGGACTGAGGATCCTTCAAAACATCCAGAGTCTCCTAGGCCTGGGACCTCCAGAGTATGGTTGGATTCATACTCCTGTCTCCTCAGGAGCATCTGAGGTATGCAGACTTTTTGTAAGTCCTCAACTGAGTCATCCAAGAGGCTGCATGCCATTGGACTCCAGTATAAAGGAGATATAGCGGAAGTTCTGGACAGAAGTTTTGTGGCCCGGGTGTTACTGAAGGCTGAATTTTGTTTTCTTTTTTGATTTGCTACTGAGATCTATGCTTTAATACACTCACTGGGAAAACCTTACTTTGATGTTAGTTTTAAATCACCAGTTGGTCAGGATAGATTTTGGAAAAAGTACTCCAGCCTAAAAAAGCACACCAGTCTGGTCCGCTTTCCAAGCCATTCCTCTCATGAAGCCAGTAATCAAGACGGTGACCATTCTGTTTAAGAATGAGGGGATGATCGTTGTCAGCATTTTGTATTGGCTAAAGCAAAGATGTATAGTGCTGAGCAATCTGGACCCCATAATTGACTCAGAGTACATAGGGACTGGGGGTTGGTGCATACCAGGTTGGCTGTTAAATATGGACTCAGGGATTCAACACTTGCCAATTTTTTTTCTTTCTGGGAAGAGGTGCGGAGAGTCTTGTTTTATCCAGGACAGCCTGAGGCCTGTTACAGGTGTTGGTCAGGAACACATTTGAGCACTGCTTGTGATACAGTTCGGTGCAGGCTGTGTTTGGAATTGGGTCATCGCAGTTCAAAATGCAACAACTCAGTTGAGTGTCATCTCTGTGAGGAGCTGGGCCATTCATATCACTAAAGTCCATGGGCTGCACATAATAAGGGGGAAATCATGGATTAGGCAGGGCAGGTCTTTTGTATTAATAAAGCACAGTGTGAAGGTCCACAGAAGGAGAACAGGCACCCATCTGTTTGGGACAAACAACTATTCCTACGCCAGTCTCCATCCCGTCCCCTGCAGACCTCCAGGTCCTGGACCTAGACCCCCCCCCCCATGGCTGTAGAATCCCAACAAGAGAAAGAGAATTAGTTCAACCAGGTCTCAGATCCTATTGTATCAGCTACTGAGGAAATTCAAGATCAGGAAGCAGTTGTCTCCACCCAGCCTCCAGAGGAAACTGGGGATAGGCCTTTGGATGACGCTATGCAAGCAGAGGTCCACCCCAGTTCAGATCTCCCACACACAGACATCAGTCAGGTAGCCTCAGTTGATGTGGCTCCAGTAGAGAACCCTGAGAGATCAGCAATGTGACTATGCCACCCCCTTTCACATCGATGACTGAGGCCTTGCAGATGGTATCAAGGCAAAGAAGAATGAGGGGTCAGCCGAGGCCCAAACTTATCTGACATTTCACTTCAGAATAAATATGAGATCTTACGGAAGCAAAATGTTGAGACTAAGGAGGATTCAGATGGGTCAATTGCCTCATCCCAACATTATCCCTCCTCTTCAACCAAAAGCGGACTTTCAGATCTTCAGTCCTCAAGAAAAGGAAAATCCAAAATGAAAGGAGGGTGGAAAAAGCTTAAATGTTGTTGGGATTAGTGTGATTTATATTTCTTTTTGTTATGGGGAGACCAATCCACAATCTTAGGGTGGAGTCTTTTAATGTGAACAGTATTAAGAGTCCCAGAAAACATTTTAGCACCATTTCTGTTTTGGACACCTTTACGTGTAATAGTTTTGTTTTACGGGATACGAGATAGTTTCTGGAGCCAGAATTAATAAGGCTCAAAACTTGTGGAGGCACGATCCTTCCTGTTTTTTGATGGGAGAAGACTGTTACTCAGGGCTGAGTTTTTTGTTTTGCAAAACTGAGTTACAGTTAGTAAAGTTAGTTCACATCATGCCTGGTAGAGAACTGCTTTTGAATACTAGGATTCAATTTGCACTTTGTTTAATTAACTTTTCTCATTATACTGCTAGCTGGTGGAACTGATTTCCTGGAGATATAGTAGAGAGTCAAAACTTAGATTTATTCAAGAAGAGACTCGACACCCTGCTATTGCAGGGAGGGACTATTTGAACCCACTGATGCGGGTGGACAGTACCAATGGGCATGTAGCCTTCTCCCGAAGCAGTATAGCATAGTGGTTAGGGCCCTGAGCTGCAAACCTGGAGACCTAGGTTTAAATCTCACAGCCCCCACTTGCATACTATGTGACCCTGAGCAAGTCACTTATCTTCCTTGTGCTCCCAGGTCACACCTGGAAACAAGCTTCAGCTTAGTGTGCCTTTTCTGGTTAAACAATTTCCCCTTTCCTTTCCTGTTCATTACCCAGTATGATAACTTGTAACCATCTTGCCTGGCAGAGCACTGCTTTTGGATATTAGGATTCAATTTACACTTTGTTTTTTCTTCAATGGATTCAAAACTTATACTCCTCCCCACAGCAAGGATATATTGCAACAGGGTCTTTTCTTCCTGTTTCCCTCTGTTCACTGGCACTAGACAAGGTTGCCCCTCTCACCCTTCCTCTTCAATTTATACCTAGAACCTCTCCTTGGACACATTAAGTTATCCCCTCAAATACAAGGTATTCAGGTGCTAAACTCCAGGTTCACACTCTCGGTGTATATGGACGATATTCTTTTACACTTAGAACAACCTTTAACTTTTTTTTTTTTCAGTTGTTTAACCAGCAGCACACTAAGCTGAAAGCTTTTTACAGGAGAGACCTGGGAGCACAGGGAAGTTAAGTGACTTGCTCAGGGTCACACAATATGCAAGTGGAAGCTGTGGGATTCAAACCTAGGTCTGGTCTGCTGGATGTCACCAGATTTGCAGCTCAGAGCCTTAAACCACTGCGCTATACTGCCTCCCTAACTTCACTGCAGAGCTCTCTCAATGCTATCTCCCAATTTGGCAGTCTCTCTAATTATAAATTAAATCTGAACAAAACAGAAATGTTTCCCCTTAACCACTACACACATAAGGCACACTTCTCATTTGACATGAAATGGGCCTCTCACTCTCTTAGATACTTGGGGATCCTCTTAACCACTTACTCTTCTCTCTCTAAAAAATTAAATTTGGATAACCTGGTGTCCACCATATAACAGGATCTTAAAAGATGGGAATCCCTTCCACTATCCTTATGGGGGAGAATAAACATTATTAAAATGAATGTCCTTCCTAGGCTTTTCCATCCTTTGAACATGTTGAACGCTTGGTTTCCTCTGACTTTTTTCTGTCACATCCATTCCCTCATTTCCAATTCTATGTGGCTGAACAAACATCCCAGGCGTTCCTATCTCAAGCTAAATCTCCCTAAAGACTCAGGTGGTCTCCGTCTACCAAACATCCTGTGATATTACTGGGCCGGCCACTTTGCTAAAATCAGAAAATGGTTAATGAATGCAGACAGTGAATACATCCCGGCTTGGTTGCAAATCGAAAACAACTTCTCCGTACACATAATTTAACTGTTCCTGCTATCTTTCATTTACCCTGGAAGGTTTCGTCGGAGCCTCTCCAAAACTCGCCCATAGGTACCTCGATTAGAGTATTTTCTCAACTTCGTTCCTTTCTTAGGCTTTGCCCCCAGAAGGACCCCTCCCAACCACTTATTCTCAATCCCAATATTAAGATAGGGGGCTCCTGTCTAACACCGAGTTGGCTGCCCCAACTAAAAGATGCCAAAGTGGCTGTCTTGTATTCCCAAGACTCTCTTCTTTGTTCCCCTGACATCATTTTGAAATTTAATTTAGATTGAGTGCACATCTTCAAGATCTACCAACTTAGACACGCGGTTGAACAGCTATTTGGCACTACTCTTAAAGCTTCCAATCTGCCTCCCATCCTGGCCCAATTAAAAGATCTAGCAAATAGGCTGCATGGTATCTCATTACTATACTCCTACCTTCTGTCTCTAGGTCACCCTAAATCTTCTTCAGGTACTAAAATCTGGGACTCCCTGGTACCCCGACATGTCTCTTAACTGGTCACAGATTTGGAAAGACCTATATACCTATATCCCTCAAGACAGACTCAGATTCACCCAATATCACATTCTTAATGATATGTACTACACTCCTGTTAAACTTGCCAAAATTGGGCACCTCTCCTCCCCTGTCTGTTCCAGATATGGCAAAGCAGATGGGAATATCCTGCACATTTTCTGGCAATGCGAGAAGGTATCTCCCTTATGGCAGTCAAGTCAATCCAAATTGGATACCCTGCTTGGCTTGTATGGTCTCTTTAACATGGAAACTTGTATCTTGGGTGTCTATGATAATATCAAGAGTGAAGGAAAGAAGATACCACATGGCTTTAATCTCAATGATCGTCAAGACATTAGTTTTGTGTCACTGGATGGACCAGTTAGTTATCCCCTACAATGAATGGCTGAATGAACTTTCTGAGTGTTTTCGAACTGTATGTCTGATAGCAAGCTCTAACAATAATCTCCAATCTTTTGATAGATAGTGGGGTAAACTCTATGCACTGTATCTGCATTAAGATATACTTATCTGTAACACTTCATTTGTTACACCTCTATGGATATTGCAAGTATAACTAAGCTTCTTTTTTTTTTGTCTAGTTATTACAAATGAGCACACTCCTGGGGTGGTCTGGTGTGGGGGGGGGAGGGGAATAGTTAGGTGTTATGACCTGTTCTGTTTTCCTCGACAATGTATTCATGTATTTGTGGTTATTAAAAAATCAATAAAGAAGCTGAATTTCAATTTAGATTTTGTTTAATTAACTTGTAACCAGACCAAAGCTGACAGGGTAGAGATTGTTAGGTTGATACAGCCATTTTTGTATACCACAAAGGATGTTATCTTGGGTGGGAATTTTAATTGTGGATTGGCTTCCTCGGATATGGGTGCCAAAACATCGAAAATATTTAGTGACACGCATTTTCTAAATGACATGATTTCAAAAGCAGGCTTAGCGGATGCAGCTTGTGCAGCTGGAGGGCAGGGCAGGGGGCAGACACTTTTTTTAAACGCCATCTGTCCACTTGGAAAGACTTCATGTTTTTACTCCCCATAGCTAGGTTCTGGTCCTACGAAGACTATTCCAGCAGAAACTTCTGACCACAGGATGATCCAGGTATAGCTTGGGACTGAAGCCCATTGTTCATATAGCCCTGGGCTGTGGAAATGTAACACATCTCTATTAGAGGAAAAGGAGATTCAAGGGATCTTAGAAAGTTTAACAGAAACCAAAAAATCTACTTTGATTTTGCATGACTCTCCGACTGATTGCTAGGAAGCAGTAAAACAGGAACTGTGTATTTTTTCTGTTCACAAGTAAAAAAATTGTTCCAAAAGAATTATTTCAGATATTTCTCTCTTAGCTGACAGTTTCAGCAACTAGTGTCTCTGGCTGCCTCAACTGGATATGATTTTTCCAAACAACTGGCAGTTTTGAAGAAGGAAATGACAACATCCCAACATCAGTGGATGGCATCATTAGTGGCGGAGCAAGAGTATAATCTAAGAGGTAAAAAATATTATACCAATCCCTTTGAGGATTGTAAGTCCCACACAGAGGATAAGACCTTCCCACAACTACAGGATAAGAAAGGTGCTTTGCTCACAACCACAGAAGACCAGCTGACTTTCCTAGGAAAATATACTTTCTCCTGATTTGGGGTTCCCACATGGCATATTTCCCCTAGTGGGACTTTTTTTTACAAACAGCACAGGTTCCTAGGGTGTTGGAGGTTCAACTGGATGGTTTGCAGGCTGACATTGCTCCTGCAGAGGCTATGGCAGCCATCAAGTCCTTATAGACAGGGTCTGTACCTGGGTCGAATGGGCTTCCCGGGGAACTTTATTGTCTGGGGGAGAGGACCTGCAGGAACAGTTAACTTATGTTTATAATTACATGTTGGAATAAGGAGACATGGGACTCAACCTTCAAAAGGGTGTTTTGATATTTCTATATAAGAAGGGTGATAGATCAGACATTGCTAACTGGAGACCCCTTAGTCTTTTGAACGCACATTTACACTGTGCATTTAAAAACAGCTGCCCTGATAATGTATATGGGATCCTGATTGGAGAAGACCCTCTTACTATCTTGGGCATTAAATATGAAGAGGAGATATGGCTCATTTGAACTGGGAAATAAAACTGACCCTGGCTAAACAAAAAGTTTCATCCTAGAACAGATGGCCCATGCCAAGTCCAAAACAGGTTTCTATGGCAAAAACATTTTGGTGCCATTGTTTATTTATGTGAGTTTCACATTTCCTCCACCTAAGGATTTGGAGGCAAAACTTTCTAGTGTTTTGTTTCCCCCTGGTTTTTATGGGGAAACTGCCTTAAGCCAGTAAAGAGGGCCAGCACAAACAGAAAATCTTAAAACAGAGGGTTAAACATGATCAACCCTGTGTTTTTTTCTGTAGGAAGATTGTTCCCAACAACTGATCTGGGACCAGCCTGGTCTGAGATCAGTTTCAGAGCTGCCTGGTCTTAGACCAGTTTCTGTGCCACCTGGTCGGAGACCACTTTCTCCTTTCAGCTGATCTGGTCTGGGATCAGTTATTGTCACATATGTGTCTAACC
Source organism: Neoceratodus forsteri (assembly GCA_016271365.2). Lineage (NCBI taxonomy): Eukaryota > Metazoa > Chordata > Ceratodontiformes > Ceratodontidae > Neoceratodus > Neoceratodus forsteri. The sequence continues at coordinate 621,806,705 of CM057456.1, read as the reverse complement.
ACAGGCTTGCTAGGCAGCAGCCGGCATAGTGTAGTGGTTAGTGCACTAGGCTGTGATCCTGAAAGTCTGGGTTTGAATCCCACTTTCCCCTAAAATTCTTCTGACTCCAAATTTCACTGGTGTGGTGATCCATGGCAGTGTGGAGTTGGTAATAGTAAATCTACATTAAAGGGAGTTGGTGCAGGAAAAAACTAAGTGCAACAAAGAAAGCTCCTGTACAGTGGAGAAACTGACCCCAGACCAGGTGGTTCGGAAACTCATCTCAGACCAGGCTGCACGGAAACTGCTCTCTGACCAGTCATCAGGGGAACAAACTTCCTGCAGCATGTTTTTTTTTTTCATAGTATTTTTGTCAGCCATTTTTCTGAAATATCTTTTAGTACAGGCTCCTAAATTGTGGGTCCCATTTGGGCAAGCATGGCGTCCTGCACAGTTGTCCTCATGGAGAACAGAGTGTATTCACGCTATGGGGAGGTTACCATCATCCTTGCAGTGTTTTCAGTTTCTAGTTTGACAAGAGCACGGCAGTGGTGTATATCATTTCTGCAGATGTCCACCTTCTCAAGTAAAAAACTATGTGAGTATATTAGAATTTCTCTTTTTACGGAAGCTTTTAATGTGGAGGCTAGAGGGGTTCCAATTGAAGTATTAACAAAACATCTCATAGATCCATGAATACCAGAAAAAAAGTGAGTGATATGGTTTGGATTTGTTCCCATAGAAAATTACAAGTCTGTAGGAATGATGAGCACAAAGGCGCTCTGGAAAGATTTTGTCTTCAGGACTCACGCCCTCAGGATATGGAGACTATGATCTATTTGTTTTTTTCCTGCCCCTATATTAGGGACTTTTGGAATGAACTGAGCAGGTCCTGGGGTACACCAGAATTTTCTTCTGTTTCACATCCTTTAATTTATTGTTTCTTTTCTGGCAACCGGACATCCTAGGATTGCAGTACATTATGTGTTATTATTGCCTGCCTGAAATGGTGCATTTGGCAGGCCCGATGCTCATTTATTTTTCAACAAAAGTTGGTCCTTGTACCCTCCTTGATTTGTATGGTTACTGCTGATTTACATATGGTATATAATTTGTGAATATAAAACTCTTCCTAAACAAATGTTTTTTTTTTTCCAGGTGGAGGACGCTAACTTGGGTTGGTTACAGGGGTGTCCTATGGTTTTCAAGACTGTGTGCTGTATTTGTTTCTTTTGGGTTGTATGGCGGCATCTAGGAAGAGTGGAAGATTTTTCTGTTTTAGGAATATTTTTTCCTTTTTATGTTTCATGGTTTTGTTGAGATTTGGGTATTAATACTGCAATTTATGGTGGAGGTTTTCTGATCTGTCTTGCTATGTGTACTTGACCTTGTATATATTTTCTTACAACTGGTGAGCAATTTTTTTCAAAGGGCTCAGCCAGTTGATATTCGTCATAATAACCAGCCAGTTTTCATGCGCTCAGCTTGAGCGCTACCTCATTGACTCTCATTCTGTATGTGGGTGGCTAGGCATGTACAAAAAAACATTTTTCAGGCGAATTCAAGCAAAGTCAGCTTCCTTCACAAAGTTTGGAAATCCATTTCAGAACTTTATTTACAGAATTCTGCCTGCGATCGACCCCAACCCAATTGCCCCAAAAAAGCCCTGGTGTCTAGTAGTCCCCACCCCACCTCACAAGTATCCCTGGAGGCTAGCGGCCCCTCCCCCCACCAGATCACCCACCTGACTTCTAAAAAAAAATGTTGGTTCCAATATTGATCCCTCCCCCCATTCTTTGCCCCACAGCGCCCAGCCCAACAAATGCCCTGGTGGCTAGTGGTCCCTCCCCTCCACCCGGTCACCTGCCCAGCCCCAAAGTGTACAGTAACACCCCCCATCCCTATCTCAGTCTCTACTGTTTTAAAAAAAAGTCCTCCTCTCTCTTCCACGCCAGCTTCCCACTGAGCTGTCAATGAATGAGAGCGTTCCGCAGAACGCGCTCATTCATTGATAGCTCAGTGGGTGGCCGGCCATGGCGGAGAGAAGAGGGCTGTGCCAGTCACCAGCTGGAGTACACAGTGGGGTGGAGCAGGGTGGGGAACATCTGCTGGGAGAGGGGTGGTGGGCACTAGACCACCAGGAAATAAGAATTTTTTCAGGGACTGGGGATCGAGGATGGGGATGGAGTTTGAAATATACCACTAGACCACCAGGGATTTTTTTTTAAACAATATGGATAGAGATAGGGATGGGGGTGTTACTGTACACTTCAGGGCCGGACGGGTGACCAGGTGTAGGGGAGGGGAGTGACCACTAGCCACTAGGGCATTTGTTGGGCTGGGCACTGTGGGGCAGGGGATGGGGGAAGGGATCAATATTGGAACCAGCTTGTTTTTTTACAAGTCGGGAGGGTGATCTGGTGGGGGCCGCTAGCCACCAGAAATATTAGGTTTAATTGTGGGGCAGGTTGGGGGAGGGGCCACGAACCACTAGCCACCAGGGCTTATTTTTAAGGGGAATTTCTGCATTTTCCACCAAACATTCGCAGAAGTTTTCCAATCCACTACAGGCGGAAGTACAGAAACTTCTGCAAAAGTTCAGAGATTTTCGCGGCTGTTCCGAGAAGGTGGAAACCCCCACTTTCGCCCACCCCTAGGGTGGGCTGAACAGTTCCAAAAACATGGCGGCTCTGTTTCTCCATTGGTGAAGAGCCACTAGTAAGAGACTCATCTCTCCTTCTCATTACTATTTTTTTAATATTTATCAGGTTGATCCTATATTTTCAAAGTTTAGAAAAGTTGTATCGGGTTGATCCTGCTGTTCGTCAGCTTTGGAATTAGTGCGTGCGAGCAGGAGTGGGATTATGGCTGACTGCCTATAGTGTTAGTTAAGCACGATCACAATTCCAAACTGTAAGTTAAAAAAAAAAAAAGAACAAAGAACAAAATGCTCAGCTGGAGAGGGAGGGAGAGGGAGAGGGGAGAGAGAGAGAGAGAGTGTGTGTGTATGTTGCTATGGATTAAATTCTCATAATGCACACTACCCCATGCATTATTCTCTGTTTAGCAATAAAACACAGCCCTACTCTTTTGCAAGAATTGTCATGGGATCTTTAGCATTCTCCTTAACAACCACCAGAAAAGGTAGACAGGTCCTTGGTTTAAAGTCTCATCCAAAGGAACAACCACAGCCACAAAAGCTTGGAAGATAGGTACTGCATCAGGCCAGATTGTGATCGGCAACTAGAAACAATGGAACATCTGTTTTTCCATTGTACATACATTAAAAACCTTTGGATGCTTCTTGCCCAGACCTGAAAGGAACCCATGTTTTCCAGAATGACATATGATATATTAATGATATATTATTACTTTATGGGCAGTACAAAACCAAAACAATGTGCAAATAAAAGTAGTAGCAACGTAGAGCACGACGCAAACAATGACTTTATTGGTTTGTAGGCAAAAAGACAACTGGGGCTTTCTTGTCAGTTGTCTTTTATTTTATTTTTTTTATTTACTCTTTTTGCCCCCTGCCGCGTTGGTACTCTCGGTCCAGTCACGGACCCCTCACTCCCCCTCAGATCAGCTGCCCTCCTTGAATCCCCCTGGCTTGCCCCCCAGGGCGGGGCCACGGTACTCAGTTCCCCCATGAAGTGCCGCAGTCATTGGGATAGGTCGAGGAGTCAGCCTGAGGCTATGGAAGCAGGGCGGACATCATCTAGGCGCCGGCAGGAGGAGTTTTTGTCCCCCTAGGGGGGATGGTGACATGCAGTGATGGTCAGCATCTGCCCCGCCCCCTAGCTCTAGCTGTGTTGGCTGCTGTGGTACCCCCAGCCTCCGCTAGGGGTCCATCGTGCACCGGACACAATCCCCACCCTCCCCCCGGAGAAGGAGAGCAGTCCACAGGATGCTCCATCCTTCTCCCCCGGCCGGCCCTCCAGCAACCTGGATCTGTTCCCGAACCCGGGTCGCCAGCGTCGCAAGTGGAAATCCAACCACTGTGCTGACGGGCTGGCTTGTCAGTTGTGTTTTTTGCCTGCACTCTAATGAAACCACTCTTTGCATCGAGCTCTACATTTCTGCTGCTGTTTTTTTTTTATTATTTTTTTTTTTCACCCCGGCATTGCTTCACCCATGGCCCGCCCCAGCACTGGCACACACACTGCTCTGCAGGACTTTCAACCCTGTGAATTTCCCCTCACAGTGGGGCCATCTCAAGGACAGAGTCCACCAGGGTACCCCTGCAGAGGCAATCTCTGAAGCCAGCAGTGGAACCAAGAGATCCTGAGGCACGTTTTTTTTTCACTTGGTCCCTTAGTTTCCCCAACCCCAAGGATGGTGGTGTGCAATGGGGTCCATGGATACAGACGCATGCTGAGACGTACTGCAGCTATGGACTCCTGTCATTGCCCTCCCCTCCCACATGGGACTGCACCACCACCCAGGTTCTTTTATTTGTGCACCACTTTGGTTTTGTACTCTGTATTGATTTTGGTGCAGCATTTGGTCTCCTGAGTGGCAGACTTTCTTTTGGTTGTTTTACTTTATGGGCAGTACCCTGGTACATGGGGGAAATTTCATCCGGGGCCCACTGGTAGTGTTAGCCTGTTTAACATGGTGCATATGGCAAGTTAGATGCCAGTTTTTTCTATAGCAACAAGTACTTCAGCTGCCAGAACTGATATAAAAAATAATGCAGGAAGTAAGAGGCATATATAATAAGTAGTAGTAGTAAAAAATGTTATTCAATTGACAAGCAAAAGAATAGGAAACTCGAATGAGACAAGCTCATTTCCAGCGAGGCCCTTAAAGCAAACATTCATATTGACATCATAATAAAAAAATTTACAACACAAATTACATACATAAATATACATACAGTATAAACTAACACCACAACAATATTAAGTTACAATTAACTACTTAACATCTATATAAATAATCTATGTAGACAATACAGGACACATTCATTCATATATATACAGGTGCAAACCTTCATCATGTTTAATACATAATGTTCAAGGTGGATCAACAATAAACCTTTTGTCTGCTTCAACTTTGAACCATCTTTTTATTTCTCCTATACAGGGGCTAGAACTAAGTGGTCTAAGATAAGTTGGCAATGAGTTCCATAAATTGGGACCTAAATAAAAAAATGCGCTCTACCCAAATCTGTCCTTCTTCTGGGCAATTCATATTCCATACCCTCCGCAGAGTGTAGGCCTCCTCTAATTGTTCTAACCTGGAGTTCATCAATAATATATTCAGGTACTTTACCCCTAACTGAGTTAACCATGTAGATCAAAGCATGGAAAGACCTTCTATCTTTTGGATACATCCAATTCAAAGACTGATATTGCTCACTTCTATGAGTTCTCTAAGATACAGTCAAAACAAACCTTGCTATATTATTAATAAGGATCTGACTACCTGTTCACAGACTGGTATAGGAATACTTTGGAAAAATGTACATTGGTTCCTTCCCTGAAACTAAGCAGGATGTAAAGCTGACTCAGTATTGTGAGGATTTTTGAGTTTCTCTGTTACTAGTTTTCTATAGCATACCTTCTCATCTTTCATTTTCTTATTTCATCGTATTTACGTTCATGAATTCATTTATGTAAATATGATTTGACTGCACTTCTCTTGTATTACTTTTTGTTTTAATAAAATTTCCCTCACTCTTTTTCAAGAACTGCCGTAGGGATCTTTAACATACACCTTAACCACCACCAGAAAAGGCAGACAGGACCTCGGTTTAACAACTCATCCAAAGGATGGCACACCCGGCAGTATAGCATAATCTAGTACTGCACTCTTGTACCAGCGTTCATCATATGAGTCCAATGCCAGTATGGGACTAGAACTCATGACCTTCTGTCCCACAGGTGGATGTGCTACCAACTGATGGCCCCTAATTCCTGACAATTCCCTCTGTGCCAGCAAGTTCTCATCATTTGCTTTATTTGTGGCTTTTAGCATTTCTGGTATTGTGATCTTCCATTGGAAGAAATGCAGGTCATTAAGAAGCCTTCTTGGTAGCCATGTACTGAGTTTCGGTAAACTAATGTTAGTAAGCGAATGTACCTGGAGGGCGTCCAAAGGCAATCACGCCTTCAGACAAGCAGGAGAGCACTTGCATAATCTGTACATGCAAAGACAAGAGGCTTACTTGAAAAACAACAACAAAAACCACAGGCACATTTTGAAGAAGACACTGTAATATTGTTGTAACAAAGCAACATTTGTTTGTATTGCATTGCTAATACCTGACTTTGTCATCTTTCCACCTGAGGAGCAGCTTTACACATACAAACATATAGGTTAGACTGCAGAAGAAGGCCTTTTGGTCTGCCGAGTCTGCTCGATTGCAAAGCCCCTGATCTAGAGATTACAGTGGCCCTGTGCCCCTCCCTGCCAACCCTGTCCCACCCCTTCTTGATCCCCCCAGTCTTCTGATTAACTACCTCAGATGGGAGCTCATTAGACCCTGACACCACCCATTCTATAAAGAAGTGTCTCTTGACCTTCTTGAACCTTCCCCCCCCCCACCAGTCTGTAACAGTGCCCCCTGTGGTCTTGTTTTCACTAATAGGAAAAAGTTCCTTGATATCCACCTTGTTTACACCTTTCAGGTACGTGTAGGTTTCAGTCATGCCCCCTCTCTCTTCCTCCTCTCCTTGAGCAAGCACATACCAAGTTCTCGCAGTCTGTCCACATATGTCCTATCATGCTGTCCCTGATCCATCTTTGTCACCCTCTTCTGCACTGCCTCATGCTGCCTGATATCCTTGCTCAGGCTGGGACTCCAGTATTGCACACTGTACTCCAGATTCAGTTGAACCAGGGATCTGTACAGCGGAAGTATGACCTCCTCCTTTTGCTCATGAACCCTCTAGCAATGCATCACAACATGTAGGATGACTGTGCATCATCACTGCAGCAGGCTGGGGTAGATCGAGAAACTCCCGTCCCAGAAAACACTGTTTAAGCACGTTCCTACCACCCACAAGAAGACATTGATGCTAGTGCCCCATTAAAGCTGCAGTATTTGTTAGTGAGGAAAAAAGTCATTGTATAGTTTTCAATTGACTATGTATTTCTAGCACAAACATCAATATACTGTATTCATTTTTCTTTACATTGTATTTTACTCCTGAACTGAAAAATTGGGTTCTAAAGTTTCTAAATTTAACAGCTCGCTGGCCACATCCACTATGAATAAACAAACATTCTGGCGCAGTATTGCACTGTTTACGCAAATGTATGCGAGAATCTTGCTAACACAGCCACTGCAGAAATCCAATATGTGAAGTCAAAACATAACCTTAAGAAAAGGGATTGTTAAAAATTGCTAGTAGCGGCCATCTTTAATGAACCGAGTCATTAATTATAAAATTAATAATAAAAGCTGTTCTGACAACATCTAACAGAAATAAAATTGTATTGTTAATAAATCGAATTATGTCAGAAATATATCGATGCTAAAAACGACTGTGTATGATGACATTTTGTGGTGACTAACAAACACTGCTGCTGTAAGGTGAATGAGCGAGCTAAGCAGCTTTGCTGCTGCTTACTTACAATAGAGGCCCCACCCAGTGGCACTGACTGAGCATGCTGCACCCCCATGTGGGTGACCCAGATGCACTCTGCGAACCTAGCCCCCAGCCCTGGACTGGTGGAATTGTGGGAGAATCATGGAGGCAGTACTCTCAGGCTCCAGGAGTGAGGGGGACTTCACCTCTGCTACATGCTTCCAGTGAACTGTGTGGTGCTGTTGATGTTGCAGATGATCATGTAATGTCAGCATCCCCTCCAGAGGCCAAGCACAGTGGACTTGGGTGGTCACATTAACAGATAGGTGGAAAGAAATAAGTGAAAAAAATGCCTCCTTGCACCACCCATGATGACGGACCTTCAATAGTGGGTCCTGAACTCCATTCACACCTTCCCCATACCACCCGACATCTGGCAGAGGCATCCCCTGGGTCAGAGTAACCAGCTGACATGGGCCCTGGCTATTGCTGGGACACTTGGGGTCTGGCTCAGCTGGTCATTAAGTTGGTCAGTGATATGGTGAGAAAGCAGGGGCACTCAAGTGCAGGAAGGAGAACAGCAACTGGTGTGAGGTTGGGCCGGTACTGAGTGAATTAAAACTAACAATGAGTCTCCAAAATGTCTGACCACAGTAGCTGAGCACTGATTTATATGGGGGAGGCTATCCTTTCAGTATAAAAGGCTATAAACTTTGACACTGTCAACCCCAATTAGGCCTCAAAATGGCTATCTTAAATAGACTAGAGAAATGAACAGCCACTAACTAGAAAATACTCTGTTTGTGTGTTTTTTGTAACTTAGAATGTGGTTTAAAAGTGAAAGCACTTGTTGAAAAAATAATGGCCCAGTACTATTTACATACCAGTACCGAATTTTAGGGAGGCAGTGTAGCCTAGTGGTTAACATACTGAACAGTGAACATGGAGACCCAGGTCTGAATCCGACCCCTGCCACTTGCTCACTGAGTGTCCTTGAGCAAGTCAATTAACCTAATTTATTTTTCTAGCTCTTCCTTTCTATGTATATAAGTTATTAATTATTTAATTATTTATTTCAAAAGTTTTACAAGTAAAGATACACGGAGCTGGAACAGCTCATTTCCAGATGTGTTCTAGGCATAACCCCTTGAGCGCTCACTTAGTTTCACATAACCGCTTTGTGAGACCCTAATGTCTGCAGCTAATTTTTCATGTATCAAGTACTTTGAAACACATTGTGCTTGAAATGTGCTATATAAAACCAAATTCCTTTTTCATATATCCTAATAATTGATTTTAGTATAATAACACAACATTGTGAATTGTAGGTATTTGCAAGTACCTTTTGAATACTCATTCATACTCAGCAACACAAGATCCTTGGCAAAAACAAAGGTCTGCCACTAAATATACTCAATAGCCAGTCCCAACCACTGAAGCAAGTCAATAGCTTCAAATACCTTGGTATCACCCTTAACTCCTCCGTCTCCTACCAAGAGCATATCAACCTGGTCAGTAAAGCTGTAAATACCAGGACTGGACTACTCTACAGATACAGGTCATGCATGACAGCCGATACCCTTCGCCTGGCCGTTACCAGCTTGGTCCTGTCCATAGTTGACTATGGAATCATTATCTATGGCTCTGCAACCAATACCTCATTAAGCAGAACAAAGCATGTTGTCTTGTGGTTCATGGGAACAGGCTGACCCACACCTGTGACTTCTACAATCAAGCAAACTGGTTAAATTTTAAGGGTAGGCTTTCCTACCAGACCTGCTTGTTGGCAACAAAGATAACCTTTGGTCTCTCTCCTTCTGCTGCCCAACATCTCCTTACCCCCGCCCCCATGCCCAGGGCAACTAGAATCTCCTCTAGGGCCTCCTGCTTAGTCCCGTGCTGTAGGACTGCTCTGGGACATAGGGCATTCATGTACAGGGCTCCTGTCTGGTTAAATGACCTGCCCTCTGAGGTTCTTTCCATAAATAAGATTGGCCCCTTTAAACTTAATCTCCAGCAGCACCTCCCAGTATCAAACAGCTGTGAATGTTCCTAGCCCTACCTCCATCCATCATGCTCTTACACTGCCTGTCTACCCCAAAATGTATAATCTCCTGACAATGTCATTTCTGACAGCTCTAAACTTCCTCCTCCCCTTCCCACCCTCTACCCCTCTTATTCCCTGCCCGGCCCTCCGCCACTCCATTCCTTCTTAGTCATGCTTTTCTGACTCCCTGGTGCCCTCCGCTACTACTGTAACTCCTACTACAAGGATAGACAATGTTCTCTGGACAGTCCTCTGTATTATTGCATTATATGCTTGTATATTGTATTTTACATACTGTTTCTTGTATATTATCTCTTGTATATTGGCTGTATTTGCACTGTTTGTTCTTAATGCACTATTCAATCAATCAATCAAAATCTTTATTTTGCCAGGCGGAACATCATTGAGGCAAGCTCATTTACAAGATGGACCTGGGGCAAAACAATTGCCAACAGAGTTAAGACATCACAGGTTGAGTGAACGTACATAACAATTACATTGTAATAATAACATAATAACATATAACCATCACATGTGACAAGATACTTGCACCAGAACATAGCAATAGGTTCAACAGGAGGTAGTGCCATTTAAATACAATTGCATGGATACAGATATATGGAGGAAAGGTAATGAGCTAAAGTTTATACAGTAAACATCATTGGAGGAGTCATAGTGAGCAGGAGTGGCAGTTCCTCTAGCATCAAAGTGCGAAAAAGATTGAGATGTAAGAGTCCTTTGATAAGTACTGTAGGCATGGCCTGGCCTGGCAAGTGGGGTGGGAAGGGGAGGTGGGTATAGGGAGTGGGGAGGGAAGGTCAGCTGAGATTGAGAGGGTTGGACATGATAGCCTAGGGAGGAAGGACTGTTCGAAGGGAGAACACAACAGATGCCACAGGCAATGGTTGGGGTTTAAGTCCAATATTTGAAGCAAAGACTGATCGTGATGTTGGGACCTTGATTTGGACAATGACAGGAGGGAGGACTCAAATGACGCCTCAGGCAATGGTTCAGGTTTAAGTCCAGAATTTAAAGCAGTAACAAATCATAATGTTAAGACCCTGACTTGAAACAATGACAGACCTCGGAGAAGGTCTCAGGAACAAGGATTTGAAGAGGGAGAACGTGACAGGGGAAGCGAGTCTTAAAGTTTTCTGGATCTTATTCCAGATCCTAGGAAGAGTGAAGCTTATTGAGGCTCTACCAAAGTGAGTTTTAACTTTAGGGATAGCCAGAGAAAAGATGGTGGGACTTCTGAGAGAATAGACACTAGGGATATAGGAAGTTAGGCAGCTTGTGAGGTACTGAGGTAGTTTATGAGTGATTGCCTTATATGACCACAGAAAAGCATTCTTTTGCCTCCTGAAGCTAAGAAAGCTCCAGCCTACAGAAGAATAGAGGATGCAGTGGTGCGTGTCATAAGGGGCATCTGAAATCAACCTAAGAGCTCTATGGTATAGGGTATCAAGCTTGGAGAGAGCTGTGCTAGTACTATGGTCATATAGGAAGTCTGCATAGTCTAGGAGAGGCAAGAAAGTAGCTTGGACTAGGAGTTTTCTAGCCTCCTGGGTTAGTGAGTGCTTGATCCTGAAGAAAATACCGAGCCTTTGATGCAGTTTCTTAGTGAGTTCATCAATGTGATCAATGAAGGACAATTTGTAGTCAATCCAGACCCCCAGGTATTTGAATTTTTCCATGAACTCCAGGGCTTCTCCCAAAAGGGTGCTTATGTGAGTAACCTTATCTGTTTTTTTTTTTTTTTTTTTAGATGAGGGGCCAGTGGAGAGAAAATCACGGCCTTAGATTTTCTGGCATTGAGCAGGAGTTTCAAGTTGAGTAGATTTTTTTGGAGGATGTCGAAATCATTCTGGAGGTCCAAAATGGCTTGATCTAGAGTTGATCTGTCAATGTATAGCACCGTATCATCAGCAAAGAGATGGATACTAGATGACTTTAGGCCAGTGTCAATTTGATTAATATAAATGGCAAAGAGAAGTGGACCAAGTATGGATCCTTGGGGGGACACCTCTAAGAAGTATTTTTTTGGGCGATATGTCTCCTTCAGCCTTGACCTGCTACTCTCTGTCCACAAGATAGTTTGCGAACCAACTTAGGGCCAGGTTGTCCACCCCAACTTTCTTCAGGGTCACCAGGAGTAAATCGTGGTCCACCATGTCAAAAGCCTTGCTAAGGTCCAGAAACAAGGTGCATATGTATTGTTTGTTATCAAGTATGGACTGCCAGTCATTTATAACCTAAGCAAGGGCAGTGGAGGTACTATGCATGGGATGGAAACCGTATTGAATCAGTTGATTTAGTAGATTAAAACTTTCTAGATGAGATCTGAGCTGTTCATTTACTACCTTCTCCAATAGTTTTGACAAGGCCGGAAGCAAGGAGACTGGGTGGTAATTATTTAGGTTGCAGGGGTCCTCTGATTTGAATAGAGGGATGACATGGGCTGTCTTCCAGACCTTGGGGAGGGGAGCTCTGATTGACAGACAAATTGAAAAGGTGGGTAATAGGGGGAACCAAAATATAGTAGGCCAACCTTAGGAAGAAAGGCTCAATCATATCTGTGGCCACACTTTTCTTAGTATCAAGTATCACATCCATTGACGTGGAACCTTTGTAAAAGAGTCTCTGACTCAAAGGTTTGTAATTCTGAGAATAAATAAGTAAATAAAATGTGTTATTTGGATCTGAAAGAAAAGCCTCTAGCCCTCCCCAAGTGGTCAGGGCTAGTTATGTGGCTACACCCTCCACAGCCCTAGTTACTTACCACACTTAACCACCTGCCTTGTACTCCCATAGACTGATTCTGGAAAAAAATGTTCTAGCCCCTTGCAGTATACCAGGAACTGACAGATTGTTTAAAATACATCTCCCCTCCTCAACCAATCTACTCAGTCCAAAATATAACTCCTCAATAGTGCCCCCTCCTCAGCCATGATTTGTTTTGTTTTTTTCTGAGGGGAGCACTGTGCCTTTTCCAAATTGTTTAGAACATTCAGCCAATTGTATTATTGCATGGCAAGTGTGACTGGGTGGGGGAGCAGAATGTATCAATGATGACACTAGGGGCCCGATTCTGAAAGAGCCCTTACAGCACTGCAAATGTCCAGCGATCTAGGGCTGCGGCACACACCCAATGCGTCAGGGAACATGCATCTGATTCTGGAACATCAGTGACCCTGTGCCACAACACCTAGGAATTGCCATAAAGGCAGGCTGGCACCAAACATGAGGCACACCTGCGGGACCTGCCGGACGGACTCCCCCCAACAGTTGCAAGACAGTACTGTATGCCAGGAGGGCTCCTGGGGCACAAGTGGCACAGGGGATGCCATGGGAGTGTTAGAGAGTGGGTGGGTATGACAGGGGAATGATCAGGCATCCGGCGGGGGTGCCCTTCTTACCACCAGTCACCTACTGGTATATGCTGTGCTGTCTGGGAACAGCACCCTCCATCAGGTGCCCGATCACCCCCTCAGCATACCCACTTGCTCCCCTATGCCTCCATAGTACACTCCTGTCCCTTCTGTCCCCGGACCACACATACAGAGCCCCCCCCCACCCACCAGCTCCCCACACCTTGAGGGGCAAAGCTGTAAGGGCTTTAGACCACCTCCTGGCTGTTCTAATGTGTCACCCTTCCTACGGCAACTGTGGGGCTTTCAGAATCCCAAGGAAAGGGGATGTTGCAGCCCCGCCATGGCGCAAGCCCCTTTGCGACCTGGCATATCTTGCTTCTGGTGCAAGGGTGGCGCAATGCCCCTTTGCCACAGCAGCATCCCAGTCCTGCACACACCACATTCCAGAATAGGGATCATCGCAATTTCTGGTGCAAGGTGCATTTTGCATCATTTTTGCCTGGCGCAAGCACTCTGCGCCAGCCATAATGCTTCTGGAATCAGGCCCCAGGTGCACTGACTCAGCCCCCTCCCCCCCTTGCAGACAAGTGACTGTATTAAGCAACTGGAGAAGGTGTGCTGCAGGTTAGGGAGGGAAAACTAGCTAGCCAGGACTTTGACAACCATTACCTACCCCCCCATTGGAGATTGTGGGCCAGGAGAGTAGACAGTATTGAACAATTATATTCTGGGGTTTGGGGGTGGAGGAATGATTGATGTCTGTCCACTTTTGGCACTGTGCCTGGAGCCCAACATTAGTTTTTTTTGTTTAAATTAGTTTATAGGATGACAGGGGGCAGATAGAAGGAAGAAAATGAATACGTTTGGGGGGGGTTGACCACAGGATTAGCTCTCATCTCCTGAGGTGCGTAAGAGGGTTTTTAAAATGTATATATGCTTTTGTAGTTTCCCCAAACATTTTTCTCTGAATAGGATAAAATACTTGGTACGCAGACCCATGCACCAGGTACCCTATTATTCATGGTAGTTAGGAATTAATATTCAGGTTGTGCATATCCCTAGTGGAGTGCTATTTTTCTTCCTTTTTCAATCACGGCATGAAAATCATTTTCAGAAAACAACAGAAGTGGAACTGCACAGACCTCCTCATGAAATAAGCCACTGGCAATATGTGCAAATGAGGAATGACCACGAAGGAATTTAGCTGGGCTAGAAAGCTTCTCCAACACTTTGCCAAGGCTGAAACAGGGAACACAGACATGTGTTTTGCCTTGTGCAGGGCTTATCAATGTGCTTTAGTCACTGTCTCAGCCCTTCATAGAAGGAAATCTTGCACATGATTCGAACTGTTAGCCACTGTTACATTAACAGCTGTAAACAGACTTTCAGTTTGACTCTATAGAAATATGTCTTTTGCACCAAGGAGTTCAATTTCACACATTTGAAGACCATGTGTCCCAGAAAGGAACTGAAGGAAACTTTCTACAAACTGTTACGTCATTTTATTCTACATTTTTGTTATAGATGTCTTCTTCAGATGAGAATTTTGGGCTCCTTTTTATTTGAGAAAGTTGCTGGTGCAACTGCAAGACTCTGATCCAGCTCTGTAGCTTACAGCTGCTGGTGTGAGGGATAATTAATCAGCCAAGCACTCAAGACAGAGCTGCCTCCTCTAAGAAATACTGCGCTGTCCATAAAAGGATTTATGGATAGTCTTAAAAGTCAAGCCACCTGATAGGCGAAAACTCCAAAGACAAAAGAAGTGATTAAGACTGTACAAAAATACCTTGCCAAAGTACCAATGATTGCATCTTGACAGTGCCTGAAAATAGATATTATATGTATAATGCATGTGCCAGGTAAACAAAAACTACATTTATTTTATTTATTTATTTTATTCTTTGGTAACTTGGTAAGCCCACTAGGCACAAGTGCCTGTTTTCAGGGGCAACCTGGGAGCACTGGGGAGGTTAAGTGACTCGCTTAGAGTCACACAGTATGCAAGTGGAAGCTGTGGGAACCAAACCCAGGTTTGCTGGATGTACCAAGCTCATTCACAGCTCATTACCCTAACCTCTAGGCTATACAGAAACTAAATAAATAAATATGTTGTGCACTGTAACAAACTTTAAGAAAAATCCCAGGTCTGGTGAATAATTAAAATGTATTAAATACAACCCTTCAACAACTGCACTTACAATCTTCAGCTCCTAGGCTTTCCCCCTGCCAACTATGCAGATATACAATGGTTTACCTGTTCTCAGGGTAATATCATTCAGATCCTTCAAAAGAAGGCAGACAAAATTATCCTTTCTATGGGCACTTCCATCTCAGTATACCAAATTTTAAGGGAATACAACTGTGTGGAGGGGTGAGGACTCAAACGGAGTCAGTGAGGTTCCAGTCAATAAGCTCTTCAAGAACTTTGCACGTGCTCAGTCAAGTCTGCAACACACAGCATATATGTGGAAGGGGCCCTGTTAGTTTAAACCACTGTATCTGGAAGCTGACCTACTATGTGTAATTAGTGCTTGTCTTCTTCATACCTCAGCACTATGACCTCAGTGACTGTGACATCATAAATCACAGAGACAGACCATGCTGTGATTTATTCCTTTCCACTCATCTTCCTGCTTGACTGGTCACTTATACTGTAGTATCAGACAGTATGAGGTCAAAGTGCTGATGGGATATGAAGGGGGCAGCAGTAGATATGTCAGTCTTCTGCCGTTCAACACATAACACCTTGTGCTTTATTACCACATAAAATCCTCCTGCTGACTGCAGCAAAAACCCTCCAAAATAAAAAGAAAACAACAAGCTACGTTGATAAATGATTAGTATGTACCGTAGCTTCAGACTTCAGTAGCTTTTTGAAAAAGTAAATTGATATTTTCAACTTTTATAACTCCACAGTAAATTCCTCTCATGCTTTGAGGGAAGTCTGGATTTCACTGACCAAAGAAAAGAAATTACTGGAGGGTTTGTGGTGGTTGTAAACCAGTAGGAACACACAAGCTATTCTCTCTGATCCCAGAAGTAACAGTGACTGGCAGCAGGCAGGTGGCACGACAAGAAACTCATGCTAATCACATAAACTCTATTCTGAGCATGCTAGAAACTGTGTGGAAGCCTCCACGCCAGCAGTTATGACATACTGTTGTGAGCCACGGCAGCTCCCTACAGAATCAAGCAGTGCGGTTCACAACATTAGCTGTTTTTTCAGTCAAAACTTCCAGTCAGCAAAGAAGCAGGCAAGCATTCACATTGTAATGATCTGTGTGCTTTAAATGCCAGTTCCAAGGCACATGTCTTTTTATGTTGTCTTGCGTGTGCGCAAGCAACATCTTGCAGTTTAGTAGCACAGTGAGAGGTATGTCAGTGTTGGAGAATGCACGGCACACTTTAGTAGGTGTGTCCCTCATTCCCCAATTTGCCAGCATGCTAGCGCTGATGCAGAAATGATGTAAAGTGCCACCAACTTGAAAGAAATGTGCTGCTGCAATCACAGCCAAGCTCGTCATGCAGCAGCAGAGATGACATGCCTCCCATATGTGCCTTTCCTGGTGAAACATTTCAATAAACATGGTGGTGGCTCCTGCTGCGCCACACAATCCCAAACAAAGCCGACATCGGGGTGCAATCCCGTGTTGGCATGAACCCCCCACATTGTGTGGCACACTGGAGCCCACCCCAGTGTGCTGCCACTCACACAAAGCCTACCATGTCGGCATGTTCCTCCCCCACCCCCATTGCGTGGCACACTCAACAAATTGTCCTGCGCTGTCCAGTTCCATTTTTTTTTAACCTGAAAAAAAGAAAACAGTCCCTCGCTGTCCGCGGCACCCCTCTGCACCAACCTGCACCCACCCTCTGCACATCCCACCTGCCCACACACCCCTCTCACCCCATACTTACCTCCAGAGGTCCAGTGCTGTGATCTTAGGTGGAGCGGGAAAACGTCTGGACTCTTCAAAGCAGAACTGCAAAATGAAGAAATGCCGGTAAGCTGTATAATGGCATCAATGGAGGGTTTCAACTTAGGTGAATATCTTAGCCATTTTTTTGAATTTTTGCTCCAAATGTTCAACATGGGGTTCTTGGGACCTCGTCTCATGAACACAAGCACTGTCATCTCATTATTCGGTCCTGAAAGGTAATTTCATGGTCACTGAGTGGAATCATCTTTCAGGACCAATTAACAAAATGACAGTGTCACTGTTCATGAGGTGGGGTACCCAAAAGCCTATGCTGCAAATCTGGTGAAAAAATTCCCCAAAATGACTGTGTTACGGGCGTGCATTGCGCAGTTTCCATGCACGCTTGTAACTTCGACAATTTTTTATATTTTCACTCTAGATTTTCAACATTACCATTTTTTCACACCTCCTTATGAACAATACAGCTGTCATTTTTCACATCCTGCCCAAAATGTGTTTTTCGTACATCTGGCACACAATGGCACAGTCGCTGTGGAAATCAACTTTCGGGACAGATTAACAAAATCACAGTACCACAGTTCATGAGTAGAGGTCCCAAAATGCCTATGTTGAAAATCTGGTTAAAAAAATCACCAAAATAATTGTGTTACAGGCGTGCATTGCGCGGTTTCTACGAACGCTCATGACTTCACCAATTTTTCATATTTTTACTCCATATTTTCAACATTGCAAATTGTTTACACCTCCTCATGAACAGTACAGCTGTCATTTTTCACATCCTACCCGAAATGTGCTTTCGCACCTGTGGCACCAAATGGCGCAGTCGCTGTGTAAAATCAGCTTTCCGCTAATGAACTGATAGTGCCACTGTTCATGAGATGGGGTCACAAAAAGCCCATGTTGAAAATTTGGAGTGAAAATACCAACAAACGCCTGGGGCATTAGGGTTCAGTCATTGCATCGGGGGCGAGGTTGAGGAGGCTGAGGGAGAAAAGGGTTGTCGCGGGTTCCAGCATAAAGTGACCCCTGCAGGTGGGCCAGACAGCTTTCTCCTCTGCAAAGGCATGCTACGTTCCCAAGGCCATTCACAGCAATCCCTCACTCAAAGGAAAAGTGAGAGGAACTCGAGGAGAAAACAATGAGAAAAACATTTTCCTGTTATCTGTAAGACAGCACAGCCTGAACACGTGTAAATCCCTGGGATCAGCAAGGGCAGGGAAGCAGGGGAACAAAAATCTATAAAGAAAAAAATACAACTATAGTTGTAAGGCTAATGGAATGGCATATAGATGTCCTGATGCACCTTAGTTTGCCACTGTGTGCTTAAAATATTCAGCTACCCCACAAACTATAGTATAAAAAGGAACATATTTTGAATAACATATAATTAGAGTAGTGAATCGGGCAATAAAAAACAGGAATACACTTAGCTGACAGCTGGCGGCTGGAGCACAGTCTAAAGGTAGACTGGAACTGACGTTTCACTGACTACTAGGTACGCTTTCTCAAGAGTTCCCAGTGGAGCCTCCTTTTATAGTCCCTCAGCCGTTGTAGACATGTGACATATTTTTGTCTGATCAAGCTGTCTTTGACCTTCACTTCCTTAGCAACAAAACATGACTTCAAAAAACATACATTCTGACGTTTACAAAATTTAAAGACACATCAAGCTACTAATTTAATACATTTAACTTAAACTGATTGACTTTAACTTCAATGTCACACACAACATTCACGATTTAAAATTACATTGAGAATGTCTTTTTTTCTCTCTCCATCTGTGAGGCACAATGGGCCCGGTAAGTCCTGAACAGAACACATGAGTGTGTTGCACGACGCTGTTCATATACTTGTAACTTTAGACAAAGGTGAGATTCATACTGATGTTGTTTCACTGTGTATCAAAAAAAGGTATCCATTCTTCAACTGTAGTGTTCTCTGTGCCATAACTGGGATCTCTGCCACCAAGCATAATGAACAGTTTCCATCAAGTCTGCTCGTAACTTTCTCTTGTATTTTTTTACATGAATGAACAGTCCAATTTGCTGTTTTCCATGTGGTGGACAGTATTTTGATTTTATTCTGAAAACATTTCTTATTTCTGCTTGTATACCTTCCTGATGAATTCTTGTCTCTATGCCCATCAGCAGTTCATTTTCCAGATGTTCATTCTCCAGTCTTCTCACATTTTCAATCCCCTCCTGCTGGTCACTATGTGCTGGGTAGCTGTCATTTCATACTGGTTTTCATGTTCCTGTACCTCGTCTGTTATAGTTGCATTGAGAAACATAATATCCCTCAATTTATACATACCCTATGATCTGCAGTCATCTTAGCATACTTGACACTGCTCATAACAAACATGTGGGATATTCCAAAAAATTGCTGCAACTGGAGGGTCCTCCAGCTAACACCAAGTCATGAAAAATTACTGACCCGCTGTCATGTGCTTTTCAAAACACTATCAACTAAAGAGGACCATCACATAATAGGGGCAGATCCAGGAATTTAAAAAGGGACTGATTCGGGGTGGGCCTGGAGAGGGGTTGGGCATGCTCCCCCAGAACATTCTGCAGACAAAAGAATGCAATTGGACTTATTGGTTTAGAAAAATAGGGCATGCATACAATGCCTCCCGACACACACAAAAAACACCCACACGGCTGTTTAATGATCTGCAACTGCACCAGTAACAAGCAGTCACACATCTCCCTTCACAAGCTACACCCTCGACAATGCATTCTAGTAGACTGTGATTAAACAGGGACCAGGAATGCACTAATGCACTATGAACGGATGTCCTATAGTGGAGCCAAAGAGAGACATTGGTTACCTGATGCCATACCTCTCAGCTTTTTGTCACTGAAATGAGGGACATGGACACTCAAAATGAGGGATAACAAGATACACTGAACATCGTAATGAGCGATACATCTTCAAACATTTTGATACACGCTCAGAACACTAGAAATCATTGTATTTACTTGTACAAAGTTTGTTTTAGAGTTAGAATCATGGAATAGTAGGAATTTCTGCTTCAAAGTCTGAATTTACAGCACATTCTCTGTGATGGCAGCACCTTTCTCATGATGGACGGATAAGGACCAGAGCAATTTTGAGGGGGTAAAATGAAGGATGTCCCTCATAATCATGGACACTTGAGAGGTATGCCTGATACTGCTACTCTGACTTTGTACCACATTTCCCATCTCCTCCTTTCCTAAGTTGTGGTTTATTCCTCCGTTGACATACTAGGGTTAGGAGCCAGAAGTGCGCCACATCAATATGGTTACCGGGCTGCAAATTTTATGCAAACATAAATATGTGGAACAAATGTTCCATGAAGTTGAATGGCTCAGAAATTAAGTCTAACCTGTTCCTGGAGAGAAATCACTCTAATTTATGGAGGGTCACCCGCAGGCAGGATGTGCAGATGTGTGGGCAAAATTGACCAAAGTGTACACAGTCCCACAAGATTGCCTAATTTTTTTCTTTTTTTTTTCCTTTTACGAAACTAGCACATATTCAAAATAGGGCACTTTCATGGAGCTACCCAAAAGGTATGGCTGCTTAAGAGAAACTATCTTTGGTCATAGTACATTTATTTGAAATTTGTTGACTTCGAGATCTAGGTTCCTTTCCAGATATGACCCGGGAGGGGGGGAGAGACAATGGCCCCCATATTTAGAGCTGGCTGTGTGCACCTTGCAGACAGAAGTGCTGGATGGCAAATAGGCACTGCCGGCTGGGGGGCAACATTCAGTTAGCACACTTGACTGGAACGTGGTAACTGTCTGAATATGGAGCAATACCAGCACAGTGCATAGTGACTAAGTGCTCTGCTGACACATTCCTACAGTGTACGTGGCCCACAGGACCCCAATGGAGATAATGCATCCAAACAAGATAGCACCAGGGATCCTGTGGATTTAGCAACAATGCTAAACCACAGCAGATAAGATGGTAACTAGCACAGCCCTCCACTTACCACCTTAGCCAGCCCCCGTCTGACTGTCCATGAGCAATCACTAAAGTACAGTAGAAACAGCTGTTTCTACAGTACGCCTGCAATTGCTCAATGACAGTCAGACAGTGGCCAGCCAAGGTGGTGAGTGGAGGGATGTGCTAGTCACCATCTTAACTGCTGTGATTTAGCATTGTTGACTGGGGCAAGGGGGGATGTGGGGAAGAGGGTCCTGAGTCAGCAGATCAGGAGGGGTGATGGGTGCTCTTCTGGGGTTGGTGGGACCACTAGACCACCATGGATGGATTTGAAAGACTGAACAGATGATCAGAGGTCCACTAGACCACTAGGGACTGGATATGGTGGCCCAGATTATGACTGGAGGTCCCCTAGGCCACTAGGAATTGGATATGATGGCTCGAATGGAAATTGGGGGTGGGGGGGTTGCTGTGCAGGGATAAGTGCATGGTTTTCTCAGCTTTAAACAGTGCTATGATGGAGGCAGTTTAGCCTTGCCAATCTTTAATATAAACACTGCACCCAGTATGCATGGGCAATCCCTCATTTGCATGGGTGCAATGTTACATTCTGCGTGGTCATGCTGTCAAGTTGGTGCAGTGCACTGGATGCCTTTGAATATAGCCCCTGCCCCACTGGTTAGCGCTATTTATGGTAAGTATGGCACAAATCTGGTTAGTGCTACGCTAACGGTTTGAGTATGGGGGCCATTGCCTGTTAAGGATTAAGTGCGCCAGGCTTAATTGCATCAACAAGCTTTATGCTGAGCAGCACTTGCTTTAACTGTTTCATCATCTGGTTTATGTCATTGTACGGACCAGAGGCCGGCTAATGATACAGTGTAGTGTGGCCTCTCCAGCAGATTGCAGAGGAGAAAATACAATAAAGTCCACTAGACCACTAGGGACTGGATATGGTGGCCCAGATTATGACTGGGGGTCCCCTAGGCCACTAGGAACTGGATATGATGGCTCGAATGGCAATTGGGGTGGGGGTTGCTGTGCAGGGATAAGTGCATGGTTTTCAGCTTTAAACAGTGCTATGATGGAGGCAGTTTAGCCTTGCCAATCTTTAATATAAACACTGCACCCAGTATGCATGGGCAATCCCTCATTTGCATGGGTGCAATGTTACATTCTGCGTGGTCATGCTGTCAAGTTGGTGCAGTGCACTGGATGCCTTTGAATATAGCCCCTGCCCCACTGGTTAGCGCTATTTATGGTAAGTATGGCACAAATCTGGTTAGTGCTACGCTAACGGTTTGAGTATGGGGGCCATTGCCTGTTAAGGATTAAATGCACCAGGCTTAATTGCATCAACAAGCTTTATGCTGAGCAGCACTTGCTTTAACTGTTTTATCATCTGGTTTATGTCATTGTACGGACCAGAGGCCGGCTAATGATACAGTGTAGTGTGGCCTCTCCAGCAGATTGCAGAGGAGAAAATACAATAAAAACGGTCTATATCACTAACAATCACAAATTTGTAATTCTGTATTGCTTAGAACGCAGTCATTCTTGCTTACCAGGGAGAAGTTGTTCAGATTTCATCTAGTTTGTCAGGATACCCCTGGGGAAACAAACAGCCACTCACCTCAGACTCCATTCATATTATCTAGGGTAGGAATGCTATCCTTTTCATTTGTATGCTTGAATTTAACTGGCACAAGCACCAGGCGTGTAACAGATAACAATTCCAATGACTTTAAATTGAGCTGCTCTGCATTTTCTGGAGGATCTGTGTCTCCCTGGGACAAGTGCTAAACCTTTAGAATCAGTACAGACCCACAGCTATTCTTGGAGTTCCAGTACACTCTCTCCGAGGGTTCTATTTATAGCCCATTTATAAAAATGTGCACCTGAAGGCACAGCGCAGGACAGAACTGCATGTTAAATAAGAAATAGCTAAAAACTGTTTGGGGGAGGGTGAGAGCTGGTGGCTGCAATTAGCCTCTATGAAACACAATGGCAGCACCTTGTTCCTAACAGAGAACGTCTATCATACAAGCAAAAAAAAAAAAATGAAAGCTGGTTCAGCATTTTGAAGTAGTCCATTTTATTTAGAATAGGGAAAAGGTCAGCGAACATCCCTGAACTGTTCTGAAAAACCAAGGAGATTTTTCTACTCCATGAGACAGAAATCCTAGCAAGCAAAAAACGAAGTCATTCCTAGATGTAAAATGAAAGGTTACCTCTACAATGCAAATCCAAGTAGGGCGGTGACAGGCACGCAGCTGTAGACAGATGCTCAGGCACAGGAAAACAACAGCAGCAATAGACAGATACAGGTTGTGCTGAGCACAAGAAACTGAGGTTTCACAAGAGAGTTTTCTTCCAAACTGGGATTTATTGCACCCAAAAGTAGACAATAGCCAGCAAGGTCAAACATACGAGTTTTGGCTGCAGTGAATCCCAGTGTGGAATGAAAATATCTTGTGCTGCCTCAGTTTCTTGTGCTCGGCACAATCTGTGTCTATCTGCCCCTACACTGCAAAATGAAGTCACCCCTACAACAAAAAACTGACAGCAACATCCTGCATTCAAAATGAAAAGTCTCTCCAAGAACATAAAATAGGCAACCATTATTTAAAAGCAAAGTGAAGTCACTCCAAAAATCATAAAGCTGACCAGTCAGACCTGGCAAACTTGAAGCTGACCTTCTTATCAAGTAGGGAGGTGGGGGGGGGGCCTGGATACACTTGAGTTCCTCAAAGACAAGAACCACTGCTACATCCTTGGTGAGTTCAGACAGTATCTAGCTACTCCAAGACCTCTGTGCCCACATGTTGCTGCATTCGGTGTATGGTGGGGATGGTGGCACTGCTGGCTGATCTGTGGATATAGGAACTGTGCTCAATTATTAGGGGGAGAGTTAAACAATGAGGTCTGATGTAGGATCTTAAATCAGTAAAACAAGGACTGGGTATTTAAGTGTGTGAGGTGAAGCTGAGGGCACTGATGTCCTACCAGTCTTTGTTTAGGTAACAAGGCATAGCAGGGTGTGCATTATTTCTAGACAACAGCACACCTCAGAAAGTGATGCACGAGGCAATGTCGAGTGCCTCATGCACCCAGCAAGTGTTGTTATCCCAGAAGGGTCCAGGTTAAAACCGTGAAGGAAGAATGGCATGGTAAAAACATGTGCAGTGTGAACACCAGAAAATGGATGCGGTCAAAAACTGCGCTAATATAAATAAACCAACTCCGAAACCATGCACGCTGTAATGTCAGAGCATTTTTTTGAACACGTGCTTCCTCCTTCACGGCTTCGACCAGATACTATCCCAGAATCATGCACACTCTAGAATGTCTTTTTGTGATTATAAAATGGTTCCTTTGATTTTTATTTTACAAACTGAGAAATGAGATTTAGAAAGTTATGTATTTCTGACCTGTGCTGGAATAACACAGTCATGTGATCACATCCGACCAATCACATGTTTTGTTTTCTCTCACTCATTTTATAATCTACTGATAAAGGACTAATACAGAAGTCTCTACTGCTATTATAAACCTTTTGATGTTTTCTTTTTTCTTTTTGTAATGAATTGTTAGCACTCATGAAAGGTGCTGGTATGCCAGCACCAAAGACTGAAGCCCTTTGTTTATCCATATGACTGGAACAGCATAATATATCACTGTGCATGTTTCCTTACACGGTCCCATCAATGGACCTCAGCCCTGATGCAGAGACCACCCTGTGGGTGAGAGGGTAGTTCAGACTCCATGCCAATTCAGTCCCTGGCCTCTCACGTGAGATTCCAAACAAGGGTGTCAGTTGTGTTGGTGGTTTAGGTATGTGGGCACCTGCCCACTGGGAACTAGACTGAGACAACCACAGTTCATTTCACATTTGACTCTGAACAGTCAACAGTTCATAATGGATTTTAGCCACAAATGACCTGGGGTGGATTTGAACCAGTGACCAAGAGGTAAAAGGCTCTGTCACCCACTACCACTCCACTAAACCATCAGTTGTACAGCTACACATGCCCAAAGTTCCTTCTCATAGTGGGAAGTGCTTCCTGTGTTCTATGCAATCCAGAGGTCCTTTGTCTGTGGGAAAAAGGACTGCAAGTGAGCCAATCATAATGTGAGAGTCCATGTTTAACATTCCATGAGGCATGTAGTTAAACAATAATACACAACAGGGCATGCTTTACCATAGGATAGCGGCACACCTCAGGTGTGCTGTGAAGCGTGAGGCAGAGCTGAATGCCTTATGCACCCAAGAAGTGTCGATTTCAATGATAAATCAACGCTGGGTGTATTACTGAGATTATGCACTGAACCAACAAAGTAACACTTATGGTAAAGTAAATAAAACACACAAACACAGGTTTAAAAATATTTTTACTGTTTTTAAACTGTGGAAGTACATTATTACATAAAATAGTTAAATAAAAGACTCATCAATCAACCCAACTGTAGTCACTTTAAACTTGTGTTCAATAAATAGTAAATAAATAACACAGAACAAACTGTTAACCTAGCATAAACTCAATATATCTGATCATTTATGCTTTTTTATATTTAATTTAGGGTAACTAAGCATTTTATAATGCAGCAAATGAACATAAATGTATTATATTTGCTGGTTACTATCAATTATCTATCACTGGCAGAAGCCCACAAACTCTGTTATTCACACATGTGAATAATGAACTGTGACTAACAGAATTTGGTTAATCACTTTTCAGAAAGAATCAGAAAAGAGCTTCTATGCCAGGGAAACAGCTTCACAAGTGCCTTTCATTGCGCTGTCAGCTCGCTCACACTGTGACAGAAAACCTCCAGCACGATGAACTGACTTCTCATCAACCAGAACAAATCTTAGACAATGCATGTGCTGCAGCCCAGAAAGACAACAGAGAGAGAGAGAGAGAGAGAGAGAGAGAGAGAGAGAAAATCTGTAAGCTACAGTAATGCTTGACTGATGAGTAGAAAATAGTTATAATTAACAGAAAATAACTTTCAACATTTTAAAAAGCTACTGACGCCTCAAGAAAAACTTTGAAAAACATAATTAGGTACAATTCAGCTTGCATTCCATATATATTATATATATTTCTCTTTCCATTATTTATTACTGAGTAAATTTGCTTGAATATTTGATCTTTACTCCATTAAGTTCCATTAGAGTTTATCTGCCTCTGTAGCTTACTCCTTACCTCAAGTTATATTCCAGTGTTGTGACATCACAATATGTTGCCATAGGAGTAACTGTGATGTCACAAGCAGTGCATTATGACCTCAAGTAGGGAGAAAGCAATAGGAATAGATGAACTGTTCAGGAACAAAGACCCTGTTTTCATGCAAATGACCTCAGTAATAAACAATGAGGAAACACAAGCTGAACTGTATCTAAATATTATGTGTTGTTAAAGTTCTCCTGAAGGTGTCAGCTGCTCTTTAAAAAATGTTGTTCCTTGATGCAGATTCACTTGTATTAATACCGATTTACATGAGCACTGCCTCAGACCAAAGATGGCAATGTGGGAGTATCTGACAATATTTTAAATGTTCAAAATCTGTTACAAAATATTAAAAATGTTTTTTTTAAAGTACAGTTAAACATCACCCTGTAGAATAATGATCATTCTGTTCCTTGTATTGCAATAAACTTAGACTACATTTCAGTACCGCTGACTGACTAATTCTTTCATGAAACAGAAATAAAAATGCACAACTCAAAGAACTAGTAAATATAAAAAATAAAACACGGGTAAGTGTTAAAATTCGGATTTTATGCACACCCTTGGTGTGCAATGCCCTGATAAACTCCTCGGGCTTTGCCCTCAGGTTTATGGGGCATCACACACCTCGGGTGTACATAACATCCTCATTATACACACTTCCCCATGCATTATTCTATATCTGGTTACTGCCACCTTAAATGTAAACTGTTAAGACTTGAAAATATAAAATTGCACATTACCATGCAGGGTACCCATTTACAGATATTGTGGCAGCACAGTGAGAGGAGCAGGTGGTCCTGCACATTGCAGGAATGCATGTCCTGTTTTTTAGCTTAAGTACCTTCTTGTGTGGCTTTGTTGGTTTGTGCTAGGTGTTGAAAGTCCTTTGAGCTGGGGAGTGGCTGGAGCAGTCAGTGACCACTGAATGCACCGAGAACATTTTGGTGCTGTTCCTGAGGTGCAAAGGAGAACTGCCACAATATCTCACCATCCAGAAAGAACGGTATGCCTTTACTTGATTTTTGCTCATGCATGACACTGTTAGTTGCAGCTGGCATGCTGGAAACACTGTCAATGCTGGCATGCTGCCATTTTGATGATGACTGCTCGGGGAGCTATTTCTGCTAGTAAGTCAGCATTGGAGGCAGTTACCTTTTTCAAATCCCACTCTTTCTGTCCTGTGTTTCCGTCGATGCCAGAGATAGAATCGCTGTGCAGGAATTCCTATTCCTGTCTAAAGACCTAGGCTCTGTTTCGTCAGTGGCAAAGAGCTGCATAGTTCGTCTGGAGGTTTGAAGTGTAGCAGCAGGATCTGAGTAAGATCCACACAAGTGGCAATCACTCATGCTGTTCTGAAGACAACAATTATCAGCATACACATTTTCTGTCATTCTTCGCTTGGCAACAGGGTATCTGCAGGTACATACTGTAAGTCACTCTGCTCCTGCAGGACTGTATTTTGAAGAGTATTTTGTTTCTGTGAGGGTGCTGAGCAGCTTGCTATGGCTGGGTTTGTAGTGTGATTTATGTTGGTGCCAGTTTGCTGTATGGCACTGGGAAAGAAGACTGGATTGCTCTGTGCAGTTTAGTTTGATAGAATGGTCACAGGCAATACAATTTCTGTCTGAGAACAGTTTGGGTCTCAAACAGCTTGGATAATAACGGAAGCATTTTCTTTTCTTGTGGCAGGTACAGAAGTGCTTGATGGCTGATGCAGAATGGTACATCATTGCTGTCTGTCTTTGGAAGGGCGACTGCCAATACTTCTGTTTGAAGTTTCAGATTTGTGACCAGTTATACTCATCACTTGTTTTGTATCTAATCCTGCATTTGATAGGACTTGGACAGCAGTAGTGCGAATGCTGTGGTTTGTATGGGTGACTGGAAGATTTGCTTCATTGAAGATTTTTGGCAGGAAAGATCACAAATAGTTTACTCCAACAGGCTCTCAACTGTACCAAAAAAGGCCGGTTGTCTAAAAATTGCTGTGGTGCTCTCAGTGGATGACAGTAAAATGCCAGAGTGTCTGGTGTCAGTTTTGAGATATTGTAGAACAGGTTATAGTCAATGTAAAATAAGTATAGCTATATTTGCTTAAGTGATGATATGTTAAAGGTAATTTCAAACATTTGGGGTTGGGTTTTATAGCCCATTACCTCACTGCAGCATAAGTCCTGTGAGCCGTAAAATAACTTTTTTTTTTAATTAGCCCTGTTAAGAAAGAAAGGGATCATAAATTGTGCTGGGCCTGATGGCCGCTGACCCCTTCCAGTTCCCGGTCCACCGGCCATGCCCTCATGCTCAGATGTTTTGTGATAGCTAGTCAGGGACAGCACGAGGGCGTGCCCCATTGAAGTCTATCTGGCTCGTTTTCAAAACTTTTTTTTAAGTGATAAATCCATTTCTGGTATATATGAAAGCCATCACTCAACTAATAGGAGGTCTGTTAGTCGAACGGTGGCTTCATATATACCAGAAATGGATTTATCACTTAAAAAAATGTTTTGAAAATGAGTCCAGTACATTGCAATGGGGCACGCCCCTGCACTGTCCCTGGTTAGATGTCATAAAAAGTCTGAGTGTGGGGGCATGGCTAACGGGACGGGAAGTGGAAGGGGTCAGCGGCCATCGAGCTCGACATGATTAACTATCCTTTCCCCTTTCTAACAAGGCTCATTACAAACAAAGCTCTTTTATGGCTCCAACATTTTACGCTGCACTGAGGTAACGGGCTACAAAGTCCAAACGCATCAAAGAAAATGTTTGAAATTTACTTTAACATAAAATCGCACTCATTGGCCAAACTTGTATATTTTCAATGGGTATAAATTAGGAACTAATTGCAGAGCATGAAATTAAATTTACACAACTGCAGTCAATTAGCACTATGCACTAAATATAACTTGTGTGAGAATAAACACTTATACAGTCTATTTAAAGACTTTATTGGACACAATAGATCCTCCGGCTGAGCAAAAATAACTCCAAGAAGACTTTGCTTTTGTCTCTCAAGTAGGTCACTTTGGTTTTTGCCGGAGTCATTAAAGAAAAAAGACGCATATTTAACATCATTCTCATCAGTTTTAATTGCAAAACAGTCTGGCTTCAATTCTTATAGTCTTTCTTTACCACAACATGCAAAAATGTATCTGTATGACAACACACACTTTTCAGAGCAGACCTGGGGCTCAGTTCTCAAAAGGGCTTGGCAAACAGCAGCTAGTGCTGATACCCAGTGCACCAGGGACCCTGTGCCCAATTCTCTATCGGGCAGGGTCCTAGCAGCAAAATCCCTTGTCTTGCAACAGCCCTGGCCATGCGCCAAACATGCAGTGCATCCAGAGGGTTGCTGCAAGCTGTAAAGCAGCCCTGCACCAATCCAAGACAGCCCCCCCCCAACAAGCCGTGATCTCCAGTTCCAAGTATAATAATAACCCTGGCAGTCTAGTGGGCCCCCAGCCCCAATCTCCCATTGTAATACATAGCACTGTGTAATAATATTAGTATAACTGACATGTCCTAGTGGTTCAGTGGACCCCCTCATCGCCCGCAGTGCCCTACCATCCCACTCCCCTCCCAACCCATAAGCAAGCCAACAACTGGCACAGCCCACCATTCACCACCATGACCAGCCGCCAACTGAGCTCTGAATGAGTGCGTACTGTATACAGTACGTGCTCAGTGACTGACCTGTCAGTCACTGAGTGTATATTAAATACAGTAAGTGCTCCTGCAGAGCTCAGTCGGCAGCTGGCTGTGGTGGTGAGCGGTGGGGTGTGCCAGTCGCCGGCTCACATATGGGTTGTGGGGAGCAAGGTGGTAGGGCACTGTGTGATGGTGAGTGGGAGGTCAACTAGACCACCAGGACATTCAGGATATCTGTCAGTGGCGGATCGGAGCTGGGGTATCCGCTAGACCATCAGGGCATATCAATTATATTAATATTATTATTATTACACAGTACTATATATTACAACACGAAATGGGGGTGGGGAAGGGACTAGACTGCCAGGGTTTTTATTATTATACTTGTAATGGGTGATTGGGGCTAGGGGGATGGCACTAGACTACTGGGGATAGTTTTATAGTTCCAATGGGGGATTGGGGCTGAGGCGGGGGACCGTGGCTCATTGCCAATGTGCTCGACTCACCTGGAGGGCGAATTATCTAAGTATCCTTAGACCAGCCATGGTTGGTCTAAGAGTACTTAGAAACTGACCCTCTGGGTGAGTTTAGTGAATACCATTAGTGGAGCCTTGGCAGCCTGCTTCTGCTGCAAGTCCCTAGCATCTTGCCGCACCCCATTCTGTGGACCACAGGCAGCGCAAGCCCCATCTGGTGCAGGCAGCATGTGGTAGATGAAGGCTGCCTTTGTGAATTGCTCCTGGGGCATCACTGGGCACAAGGGGCGCTTTGCACCAGTATTTGGGATGCGACCCCTTTGTGCTTCCCCGGGAGCTTTGAGAATTGATGCCCTGGAGTTCTGTCTTGACTTGTGAAGCATTGGTAGGTTGATTTCAGAAATTGCAAGATGATGTTTTGTAATATCTTTCTCTTCTTAGTTGTTTAACAGTGCCCACAAAAACATTACTTCTGGTGTTGAAAACTGAATCTGTCATCAGACTGAAAGGTCCATTGAGGGGAGCTTCATTCGAATATCTCTTGATTCCTGGCCAGAGATAGACATAGCGGGCTATTCCATATTGTTCTTCTCCAGTTCGAACTGTTCTATAACAATCTCTCAGGAGAAGGTTTAAGTTCTCTGCTGTGATTGTTTTAAGATCAATTTGTAATTTTTTTTCTTCAAGCCAGTCAGTCAAAACATTAATGGCCCATTTAGTTTGTCTCCTGGTATTAGCTTTATTTTTACTCAGCTCTAGGTTAACAATAGCGGTTTCATTTATGGCTCATGGCTGTTTTTTTTCTTTCTCTTTGATATTTTCAGAGAATCAACCCAGTCTTCGAAAGATTATCCCTCAAGAAATTCAAAAGTTACCTTGGGAAGCTGATCCATCAGAAGGTGAGTGACTTCTGTGATGAAAGGTTTTGACAGGGCTCAACCCTAACATCTCATTTCCTCACTTTTGTTGCTTTAACCCTAACTGATGCATTAAATAAAGTTTTTTGCAATGAAGTTCCTTGCTTTTTGAAAAAGTGTAATTTAACTAGTAAATAGCATGTGTTGGTGGGAGCACTGACCTTCCAGGCCCTGCGCTCCCACTTACTCATTAAATAGAGAGCTATACAGCAGCCCCACAGGGCAGAACCCTTGTAACACTAATTTGCCAATATCTCGGGAACCGTAGCAGCTAGGAAAAAAATTCAAGTTTTGTTGTAATCATGACAGTGAGACGTCCATGCTACATAAATCAACCAAATCTGTATCTCACATCATTTATGGGATATGGGACCGAACAGCAGATATGGGCACCAAATGGGCACCATGGGTTTAACAGTGAACGAGTGCCGAGTTACCCAAAAAACATCCACTTCCTGATTGGCTGTTGTTACTGGGCGGAGTAAATGGTTTCAGAAACATGGTGGCTCCTTATCCCACGTACCGAGGAGCTGCCGGACAAAGAGTCCTCATCGTTTTTTCTTTCCTAATCTAAAAGTTAGATGCAGGTCAACATCCACAAACAAAAAAATCCATCTGGTTGATCTCACCGTTTGGAACCCCCAGCAAACAAGTACCAGCGGGAACCAAGAACAGCTCCAACATGCCTGAAGTAAGTCTGATTGCAACCATGATCTAAAATGTCCAACAGCCCAAGTCTACAACTAAAAAAGTAAATGCCACATTAAATAAAAAAACAGCTGTACAAAAAAAATAAATAAAAAAGGAGACAGTGTGTGTGTGCGTGTGTGTGTGTGTGTGTGTGTGTGTGTGTGTGTGTGTGTGTGTCTGTCTGTCTCAGAGACTGAGACACAGCGATACCAAATGAACTGTGACAAAAAAAAAATTTGCTGAGTAGGAATTATAAAAAATAAAAGATAAGGAAGTGTCCTACTCGTATTTAATTGGACCTTGGTGTGGGATGCTTTAATAAACCCCTTGGGCTTTGCCTTCAGGGTTAATGTAGCATCCCACACCTCGAGTGACCATTAAATTCTTGAAACACATACTTCCCCATCCGTTTTATATATATATATATATATATATATTAGGCTCACTGCCATCTGATCTAGTCGCCTCCTTATCCGCCCCTCACCAGTCCAAATTCACCCTCCGGTCTGAGGACACCTGCTCCCTCAATATAAATTTCAGAAACACTACGTCAGGCCAATTGACTTTCTCATATCGCCTACCTAAACTTTGGAACCTACTTCCAGCCCAAATCCGCCACTCCTCCTCAGCCTACTCCCTCTCCTCCTCCCTAGCAAACTACCTAGTGACAAACTGCAACTGCACAAACCCCTGAGAGTCGGTAAAATTTCTGCTGGTTTTAGTCTGCCATAGTATTAGCCCTTGCAAGTCTGCACTTACTCCGACTCAGCGCTCTCTCACTCCTCTACTTCCCACCTCCTCCTCACCAATTCCTTCTATCCCCCCCAAATGCTGAAACTATGTTGTCGTTTGTAAACTGTACAATCTGCTAAATGTACATTTATATGTATAACAGTATATGTGTATGTACTAGGTGTAATGTATCTATTGTGGACCTGGTTATATATGGTTGTTAACCTAGCTGCTACTGTATGTATCATGTGCAATATTGTCTGTTGTCCCAATCCCCTTCCACCAGGACGTACCGTGAGATGAGCTTCTGCTCAGTGTAACTTTTCTGGTGAAACACTTCATTAAATAAATAAAAATATATATATATTTATTTATATTACACACACATGGTACTGTGAGCACAAATGTTGTTCGGCATAAGAAGATCTACAAAATGAGTGGTGTTTCATTTACAGATACCTTTCAGTTTTTTTATAACTGGCAAAAAACAGCACAAAATCCTGTTTTTTCACTTTTTGCAAAAAACAAATGTAAATAACTTTAAAACTGAAAAAAGAGAGACTCACAATTGTATAAATTGAATATGACATGGGTGACAGTGAGATAGTAGAAATATCTCCACTCCCTGTCACTGAACTCTAGGTATCCCACTCGTGGCTTCGCCACTTGTAGGATATCAAGAGTTCAATGGCAGCTCATGGAGATATTTCTGCTATCTCACTCTCACCCATGTCATATCTAAACGGAGAGTCGACTTACTACATTTTAACTTCATTAAATGACCTAATACTAATTTTTCCTAGATTAGACATACAAAGTCTAACTTAGTATAATAAAATCCACTACTACAGCTTACGCCAGAGTCCTAATGTTTCTGTTTAATAAGTTCTTCAAGCGTCATGTTCTTAAGTTTCTTCTTCAATTTCAGTTCTTGCCTGTCAGTCTTCTTCCCTTTCTTTTCTCTCAGCTCAGTTAACAATCGGATGTTGTTTTTTCACCTGACCAGAATCAAAACACTAACTCAGCTGCCTCCTCCATGCCAGTTCCTGGGCTCGATCCTGATCCTGGCTTGCCTGTATGGTAGGGCAAGCTACCACTGAACCATGGAACGATGCCCATCCACTGGCATTTCTGGGCCTGTTGGAACATCGGCACAGTACATCCCTGATGGGGAGACTGTGTGCAAACTGATTTCGAGCAACTCAGAGGACAGTGGCAAAGAGTGAAAAAAAAAAGCTATTCAAACAGTGTTGGAACTGGGAAGATCACACAAGTAAATATAACTGGAAAACGTCTCTAATCTTTTACAGTGAAAAAAATGAAAGATCATATTTTCCACAGCTAAGCAATACTGCTGTTTTGAGATCAGATATCAGTTCATAAAAGAAAACTGTGGATAATAACGCATCTGGAAAGATCACA
This sequence comes from Neoceratodus forsteri, assembly GCA_016271365.2. Taxonomy (NCBI): domain Eukaryota; kingdom Metazoa; phylum Chordata; order Ceratodontiformes; family Ceratodontidae; genus Neoceratodus; species Neoceratodus forsteri. The sequence continues at coordinate 621,772,762 of CM057456.1, read as the reverse complement.
TCACAAGCCCCAACATAACCGTACTGCACGTAGCAGTCAGGCTGCATGCACTCTCATATTAGATAAATCACCCCTGGGGTCCTGCTCCAATGATGTGAATAAATGTATCGGAGTGCCTGATACAAAAGCTGGAAATTACTTTTTTCCTCTCTTTTCATGTACAGAATCTGAACTAAAGAGAAGAAAACTACTAGGACAAACAAAGGTATGTTCAAACCTTCTTAGTGGAAACTCCAAGATGAATAACACTCTTTGCTAATCTGTGCAGAACTGGGAAATTCCAGCATACCACTTGTCCACCTCACAGGATGGCAGGAGAGCAATGAAAGCAGCAGCCCTGGATGGGAATAAAGATTCCATGGCTAACCTAAATCTGTCTTTTTTTAGCTTCCTTTTGCTGCTGCTGCAAAAGTTGGCAGTGATGTGCATCACTGTGGCAACTCCATGAAACATTCCCAAAGTGCCTGAACAGGCAGTCATTTAAGTATTAGGAAATGGATGAGAAAAGTAAGAGCCTGATTGGCTAACCACATTCTCTACCCGTGATGATACTAAACCATAAAAACTTGGGTAGAAAATAGCGCCTGCTGCCAACAGGTTATTTTACTTCTGGCTCTGGAACTGTAGCTCGACTATCAGCTGCCTGCTGATGCCCTTTAACGTGATATCATGATGGATGCCTTGGCCTCACCTCTCTTCTAACCCCGGAAAATAAATTCCACTCCTGGTGTCCATACATGTCATCCTCACCCCTAACAACACATATTGTCCTTCCCAGCAGACGTAAATGATATATACCCACTTTGTTACAAGTAAAATTCCCCCACGCTACCACAAAACATGAATGCACTTTAGTGGCAACCGCCATCTTGAAAGCATAAAGTATTGCTACTCTGCTTACTTTGTCCCCAACCTGCAGAAAAACCTCAATTCCCTCACAAACATTTGGAAGTTTTTTCATTACCTTTTTGACTCCCACCCTACCTCACAGATTCTTACATGTGAAGGCTGCCCGCCCCTTTCTCCCTCCCCTTGAAGTTGCAGCTGCCTTTTTTTGCATACAAATATACAAAGAAGCCAGCAGAAGAAGGCCATTTGGTCTATCAAGTCTGCTCATATTGCAGAGTCAACAGCTTGGGCTAATGTCCCTGCCCTCCCTCCCCACTCCTCCCATCCTCTCTACCCATGATGCTTACCTTTCCCCATGCCTATCCCAGCCTCTCTTAAAACTGCCCACTGTCTTCAGTGAGATGACCTTTTCCAGCAGTGCATTCCGAATGTCCAACACCCTCTCTGTGAAGTGCTTCCTGACCTCCCTCCTAAACCTCCCACCCTCCAGCTTAAGACTGTGCCCCCTCGTGTTATGGTTGCCTCTCAGCTTAAAGAGACTCTCCTTATCAACCTTATTTATTCCTTTCAAGTACTTGAAGGTCCCAATCATGTCCCCTCTCTGTCGCCTATCTTCCAGGGAGCACATGTTCAGTGCCCTCAATCTCTCCTAGTACACCTTACCCTGCTGACCTGCTGTCATCTTTGTAGCCCACCTCTGGACCTTCTCCAGCAGGTTAATGTCCTTTCTGAGGTGTGGGCACCAGTACTGAACTCCATACTCTAGATGTGGCCTTACCAGTGACCTGTACAAGGGCAGTATAACCTCTTTTCTCCTACTACTGATCCCCCTGGATATGCATCCCAGCATCTTGTTTGTCTTTGCTGCTGCTTTCTTGCACTGTGTGGAGTGCTTCAGGTCACTAGCAATCATCACTCTCAGGTCCTTCTCCTCCTCTGATGCAGATACTCGGACTCCACCCAGGTAGTACTCTGTCCTGGAATTCTTGGCTCCAATATGCATAACTTTGCATTTCTTGGCATTGAAGTCAAGCTGCCAGATCTTGGACCGCTTCCCCAGCTTTTTCAGATCTTTCTGTAGGTCCTGTATCTCTTCAGCTATGTCCACTCTCCCACAGAGCTTGGTGTCTGCGAATAGACACATTTTGCCCTTAATGCCATCCCCAATGTCATTGATGAAGACATTGAACAACACCGGCCCCAGCACCGAGCCCTGCGGGAGCCCACTAGTTACCTCGCTAGTGCCAGATAATGCTCTCCCCACAACCACCCTCTGGGTTCTGTCCCTCAGCCAGTTTTCCACCCATCTGTCCATCTTTTCCCCAACCATGAGATCCACCAACTTTCTGATCAACCTTTTGTGGGGCACAGAGTCAAAGGCCTTACTGAAATCAAGATAGAGGATGTCTACGCTTGGCCCCTGTCTGCTGTCTTAGTGACACAGTCAAATAATTCAATCAGATTTGTTTGACACAATCCTCCCCCATGAACCCATGCTGCCTTGCATCCTGAAGACCATGCTTCTCTAGATATTCCACCAGCCTTTCCTTTAGTATGATCTCCATGAGCTTGCCCACAATGCAGGTCAGACTGACTGGTCTATAATTCCCTGGGTCATCCTTGGGACCACTTTTGTGGAGGGGCACTACATGTGCTGTTCTCCAGTCTTGCAGTACCATTCCTGACTCTAGTGAACTATTAAATAGGTCTGCCAGTGACTCTGCCAGCTCCTCAGCCAGTTCCCTTAGTACCCTTGGATGTACTCTGTCCAGGCCTGGTGATTTGTCCACCTTCAATGCCAGCAGGCTTTCCCTCACTCTATCCTCCTCTATCACTACATCTGTGTTTCCCCCCCGTTTCTCTTTTCCCTCCTGTAGGCACTGGTCCGTCCTTCCCCCTGGTGAAGACAGAACAGACGTATTCATTTAGTATCTCTGCTTTTCCCCCATTATCCTCCACCCACTCCACCCCTTTCTTAAGCCTAAAAATCCCTTCCTTCTTGTCCCTTTTCTCACTTATATATTGAAAGAAAGCCTTCTCCCCCTTCTTAATTCCTTCAGCTATCTGCAGCTCCTTCTGTGCCTTTGCTCCCCGGACTTCCTTACTTGACTCACTAGCCAACCTTAGGTAATTTTCCCCATCCACCTCTCTGTTGGTCTTCCTGAATTTTCTATAGGCCAACCTCTTTTCCCTTACTGCCTGGGCAACCCCAGACCTGAACCAGCTGGGCGCTTTGGCCCTTGTGTTCTTCCCCCTGAGCCTAACACACATCATCTTAACTTTTAAAAAGTGTTTTTTGAGACAAAAATTCAATGACATACTGTACATATTCCTCAAGGAACAATCATGAGACTTAATACATACTTTATACATATACAGTGTGCTCAGTTATGCTGCATAAGTCCTGTCTGTGTGTAATGCAATTTTTCAGTCCTGTGCTCCACATTCTTTGCTATGTCACCAGTGAGGGTTGAAATCCGCTGATGATGTAGCCCTTTGGAACTTGGGCTGAAATAAGGAACTTGTAAAACTACATGTGGCCGCAGCTGCCTTTAAGCACTGCTTCACTTGCTGTACTGCTATGGCTACTCCTGTCCCTGATCCCTAACCCCTCCTACCCCCAACCCTTCCTTCCATCTACTTACTCTTCTGCTCTAGTACTCCAGCAGCTACCCTGGCTGCTCTGCACTCACTTAACCCCTCTATGGGTCACAGCCATGAAGGACTTGACTCTAAACTCCTTCACCTCTCTGCTCCAGCTAATGCTGCCTCCTCCTCCTCCCCTCCCTGCACTCCTTAAAGGGAAACAGGAGCGACTGCAGTGCCTGATACTTTCAATAGTTCCCCCAAAACCACTGCCGTTTCAGCTTGGTAATTTAATTGTACTTACTGTGCAGGTCTCAGATAGAAATATCATCTTAGAACCACAAGCCTGTCCTCACTGACAGTGCAGTGTGCCATCTTCCCTGCTTGACCGTTGTGCACCGGAGCTTCAGTGGGTACATGAACATGCTGTGCTGGCATCAGGAACATTCGTCATTGTCAGCGCATGCTCGCGTCCCTTCATGTTTCCACCTGCATGTGCTGTTTATTTTGACAGAAGCCTTTAATTGTGAAAAACAGAGCAGAACATAGCACTTCTAAGACTCACTCCCTTATGTGCTGTGGCCATTCACCTGCCTGGTGCTAGTGTTCCCACCCCTATCCACCGCCTTTGTCTGTAGGCGATCGGTTATCTGTCCAGTGCTGTCCACCCCCGGCCAATGCCGTTTCATGTGGACAAGCTAACGCATACCTCATTAGTGAATTTACTGTGGCGTGGTGTGTGAGAGGGAGGAGATGTAATCCATGTAGCAAGCTGTGTTTTCCTGGACAGCAGTGGTAGCTGGCAGCCTCGGACTTGCACAGTCTGTGAATGAACAGTCTGGCAGGTGTGCAAGAGGCTGCTAGCTCCGCTTGTGTAGGAATGCGGAGAATGCAGGGATCCTCACTCACTCTTTTCCTTTTGCTATTGTATCCCTGTCTCAAAGTTGCCCTCACATCAAAGTCGTTAGCAGCAGCAGACGGTGATCTCTTGCTCCCTTGAATTATTTGTTTGCCCACAGACAAAAGGAAGGCGAGACTTCATTTTCTTGATTAGTGCTTAACCTTGATCTGTAAATCTGACAGATCAGTGTTGGCTGACAGTGGAGAAATGGGGGTTGCTGTTTGCTTTAAATGGATGCCCGCTCTTTGCAAAATGAAACAACCTGCATAGGGCACGGAAGCCAACAGCATCAGCAAACAGTATGCACCAAGAAATGCGATCTGGGACAGTGGCGGTGTTCACTGGGATGCTCTGAATTTTCACAAGGTGCAACAGAATGCAAGAAAAACTATCTATAGTAATGGACCCTCGAATGCAATGCAATCGCTATTACTGACCTATACTTGTTTGTACTGATGTATTCAGACACGGAATGTGGGTGAAATGCACTGTCTGAAAATGGGGATTTTTCAGGACTTCCAAGCATACTTCTTCACCATCAAAAGGATGATCAGTGGCCAAGAATGCCTAGTACTTGATAAAGAACAAGTACTTTAAAAGCAGTGGGCACCATATGTTTATTATTAAAAACATGTTTTTCATCCAGTTACAGCAGTCAAACTACTGTACATAGGCTGTGAGCCCAGAAATGTTCTTATATCATGTGGAAGGTTAATAAACCTCCGTACAGCAGGGATACATCTGACTAAAATAGAGCTATGCAAAATGCATCGTGGTAAAGAAGTATGCTTTCAAGTTATGCCCACCATAAATAAGGGAACACTCCTGGTTCAGACCTCAAAGATCTGGGTGCCTGTCACAGGGACCTAATTGTTGTTGCTGAGTAATGAGTGCGGGACGGTAGAACTGCACTGCTGAACCCACAATACAATGAGAGAGGAACCACTTTATTTGTTATGCTGACAGTGTTCAATGAGTTAGAATGGGGAACTGAGAAGCTGGAGGTGGGGGAAGGCAGTGTCAAAAAATGGGTAATATCAGGAAAACCAAGACAGTAGAGAGATTTTGATGAAGTGGGGTTTCTTAGGAGTGCTGATTGCTGCAACATACTGTGGTCTTGGGATTGTGATACACAGAAACATAGACTTTGACAGCACATAAGGACTGCTTGGTCCACCTACTCTGCCCATTTCCTACCTATTGGATAAGCTGCAGATTCCAGTTACCCAACACCCTACTTCCTCCTACCCCTAACTATAATTGCCTTATGTCTGTCACATGCATTCTTAAATTCCCCCACTGTTTTTGACCCCACAACCTCCTCAGAAAGGTAGTTCCATGCGTCCACCACCCTCTCTGTGAAAAAGTACTTCCTCACGTTGCCCCTGAGCTGTTCCCCCTCTATCTTCAAATTGTGCACCCTTGTTCTTGTACATCTCTTAAAGATGCTCCCGTCTTGGACTTTGTTGATTCCCTTGCGGTACTTAAAAGTTTCTATCATGTTCCCCCTTTCCCTCCTTTCCTCAAGGGTATACATAAGTACTTTTAGTCTGTCTTTGTATTGGCTTCTGTTGCAGACCCTGCACCATTTTAGTTGCCCTCCTCTGGATTACCTCCATCCTGTCTATGTTCCTGCAGAGATGGGGTCTCCATAGCTGTACGCAGTACTCCAGATGGGGTCTCACCAACTGCCTGTACAGAAGGATAACAACTTCCTGTTTTCTAGTGGTGATGCCTCTCCCTATACATCCTAGTATCCTCCCAGCTCTCCTTACTGCCTTCTCATGTTGTTTACCTACTTTAAGGTCATCTGATATGAGTATCCCCAGGTCCCTTTCCATTTGTGATGTTGTTAATACCTTCCCCCCATTGTGTACTCTTCCCCTGGGTTTTTATTTCTCAGGTGCATTACGTTGAACTTTTTTTCATTGAATCTGAGCTGCCAAATTTTTGACCATTCCTCCAATCTTGCCAAGTCCCTTCTCATCCTTTGCACCCCTTATAGTGTATCAGCCCTGTTGCAGATCTTTGTGTCATCTGCAAAGAGGCATACTTTTCCTTCCAGTCTCTCTGCAATGTCACCTATAAAGACATTAAAGAGGACTGGTCCCAATATTAAACCCTGTGGTACCCCACTAGTTTTGTTGAATTTTGTTGTTGAATTTTGTTGACCTGGTAAGCCCACTGGGCCTAGAAGTCCCTTTTTCAGGGGCGACCGGGGGGGGGATACAGATGGTAAGCAACTGAAATTGAACCAGAGTAAGCTGTTAGTGGTATTTTTCATGAATGAAGGAAATTTGGCCAGGACACCGGGGAAATTCCTCTACTGCAGTCCTCACAGTAGGGGGCTAGCGGCAAAAACGCTAGTCCAGTCAGTTGAGGCTGGGCTTGGGAGCAGATGGCCACTGTGACGGAGGTGGATGGTGGCAGTCCTCTGAGAGAGGTTTGTTCAGACGGATGGATGGAGAAAGTGCAGTCGGCACTAGTTTGCTCAAATGGAGACGCTGAAGTTCGAACTCCGGGATCAGATTTATCAGGTGCCGGAGTTTCTGTTGAGTCTGGCGATATGGAAAGAGTATCGCCAGTACATGTCATGATGCAGGAGCTGTCGAGTGTGCAGCGAGTTGAGCTGCCTACTAATTTCGCAACTTCTCCAGAGTTGGAACCGGAGGAATGAGTGGAATGTCAGGACCCAAGTGGATTTGTGGCAGAAACACCGGAGAGCCTGACGGTGGATATGGTGGAGCGAAAAGGGAGTAATTCGCGTAACTATGAGATCGATGGTGAATTAAACAGTATCGTGGAGACTGAGGTTTTGGGTCGTGGTGAGATGGAAAAAAGGCATCGAACTGGTGAGGAGCCTTTAAATGTTTCTGTCCTGACTGAGAGTGTTTCAGCAGTTTCTATGGTACCAGTCAGTGACCTGGATGTGCTGCAGGAGTTTACAGTTGCGAGTATGGAGGTGGCTGGTTCTGTGTTTCAAGGGGGAGATATTGATGTGCAGGGTGATCGATCCTGCGTTTATCAGAAGGCTCCTTTCCAGCAAGAAGGGGTTTCGGAATTTTTTTTCAACAAACACCTTGAGTCTGGCTCGGACAGAGTTGGTGAGGACGGGAAAGGTAAACGGATGACGGTATTATTTGCAAAACGGAATCTGGAAGTTCCGATTGAGGCTCGAGGAACTGAGATGGAACAGTTGCAACAGAAGGTAAAACCTAAAGATGCACTTTCACTGGGACAGGGGTCTGTGGCACAGGCCCCACAGGTGGATGTTTGGTCCCCTGAACGGGCATTACAGGATGCAGGTTGGACATTAAACAAGGGGTCTTGGCACCCAGCACCTGACTGGGATCCTACACTGAATTTTTCTCAAAATGCACCTGGTTGGAAACCTAATGTACTTTTACCTGTGGTTCCTGCAAATGGGGGGGGGGGGGTGATGGGGTCCTGCCTGTTCCAACGCAGTTAGTTTTACATAATGTTAGCTCTGCACCATTAGTGACTGATTTACACCAAGGGTCAGATTCAGAACAGGTTTTACCTGTTAAAAAAACCTTTAATGTCTGAGTTATTCTCTAGGACCAAGCAGGAGGCAGCCCCATGGAGGAATGCAGTGCGGATTAGGTATAAGGGTGGTTTGGAGATTAGGCCAGATCGGGTATATGTGGGGAAATGTTTATTAAAAGACTCCCTGCATTTTTCACCTAGGGAAGTGTTTGCGTTCATAAACATATCTGGTGAGGATAATTTCGATGTTAGTTTTAGATCTGCCCAGGCATTAGACCTGTTTTGGGAGAGATATAGCCAGGTGAAGTTCTCACCCCTGTGGACACCCTTTTTTGTGATTCCCCTGACAAAACCTTTAATTAAGTTTGTCACTGTTATGTTTAGGAATGAGGGTGTGCACGTGGATGACATTTCCTATTGGTTGGGTCAAAAATGTGAAGTCTTCAGTTCCCCAGAGGCAATTCTTGACTCTGAGCAGTTTTGGACTGGGGGGTGGAAATTCAAAGTGAAACTTCGGCAGACAGACAAAGGAATTGAACACATCCCTAACTCGTTTCTTTTGGGAAGAGATAGGGGGGTGTGCTTCTATGCGGGACAGCCCAGAGCTTGTTACAGATGTGGAGCTCGAACCCATTTGTCAAGTTCTTGTGACAAACCCCGATGTGAAAATTGTGGAGAGATTGGACATGGGGTTTTCCAGTGTGTGAATTCAATGAAGTGTGACTTATGTGAGGGGTCTGGGTATGTTTTTGCTGAGTGTGGGCTGCAAGAAATAAAACATCACTTGGTTGTCCTGAATTATTGATTCAGGAAGCACAGGATAAGGTCATTCCACCGGTTGCGGACGGGACAGGGTCCCAGGCTGTTCAAAATGCTGTTAGTGTCAGGGAAAAGGGTCAAAATGTGGTGGCAGAGGAGCAACCTCGGTTACCCTCTGAGGAGAATCAGGGAGACATTGTGTTACAGAAAGAGACGGGTGAAAAGGCGGTTCTGCGTCCTTTGGTGTTGGTTCCGATACGACGGTCTTCTAGGAATACTAAAAGTATTATAGGGCCTTGCCTGGTAGAAGTGGAATCAAACAATCCCTTTTCTGTGTTAGCTTCCTCTTGGGGTGAATTAGAAATGGATAGTCAGGATTTGGATTCACAACCCATGCAGGATAGCCCGCCTTCTCCCTTGAGAGTTTCTGAAGGATACAAAGGTAAAAAGAAAAAGAGGAAAAAAAAAGGATGGCTTATGTGTTCTTCTTATTTTTTTCCCCTTTTCTTGTTGAATGGCTGTTACCCTGGGATCTATGAATGTTCACAGCCTTTTGAATTTTAAAAGAAGAAGGATAGTGTTTGATTATATTCATTCCCAAGTTTTGCAGATTTGCCTATTGCAAGAAACCTGGATGTATTCTCTGGATCAAACTAGGCTTTTTCAGCGTGAATGGTGCTGGGAGCCTTCCTACTGGTCATTTGGCCAGGACACAGCAGATGGTATAGGTTTTGTGTTTAATTCCTTTCATTTTTCTTTAATTAAGTTAATGGATATAGTGCCAGGACGCTTACTGATTTTAGATGGGGTTTGGATGTCTTTGACATGCAGATTCATTAATGTTTACTGTTCTCAGATAAAGTCTGAAAGGATAGCCCTGTTTCATTTGATTAAGCCAAACTTGTTTACCTCGCATAAACTTTTTTTATGTGGTGACTTTAACTGTGAGCTCAAACAGCAGGCTGGGGTGACTAAGCTTGGGGATCAGGATAAGGAAAAAATAACTAAAAAAAAGGTATATTGTGATTCCAAGGCGTTGGAACAATTGATTAAGGGATCTGGCCTTGTAGATGGTAGGAGTAGGCAACGGGGTGGAGTGGACTTTACTTATAAAAAGAATACATTTACTTCCACAATTGATTATATGTTTCTTTCAGATTCCTTGTCGTTTGATTTTTTTATGGTACCTGTTTCTTTTTCGGTTCATATGCTTCTGCTGTGTAAAATCGGACCTTTGCGGTTGCCGGCACGGTCGAGGGCGAGATGGAAACTGAATGCTTCATTATTACAGTGTCCGGAGGTTAGGAATAAACTTGAATTATTATTACAGGCCAGATTATCAGTGGCTTTTTTGTATGATGATTTAGGGGAATGGTGGGTGGATTCAAAAAAGGATTTTGCATCATTTTTCAAAAATATTGGTAAGACTAGGGTAATGTGAAGTTTTTGCATTATCTAAAATTGAGGCAACATGTGTATGATCAGATTTCTTTGGCAAATACTTCTAGAATTGACAATTCTGGCCAAATTGCTCATCTTAAACAACAGCTTAAGGAATGGCAGTATGATAGGGCAGAAACTCTGCAAGCTTTGTTTAAATATGGGAGGAAAAAAATGCCGGGTAGGGGACTCTTATGAGGCCTTTAAAAAATATAAATTGAATACTACCATTGATGCTCTTAAGGATGTTGATGGTAACATTGTTACAGAACAACGTGTGCTGCAACAAATGATTGAAACATTTTTTGATGCCCATAAACCTGAGACTCCACCTAGCATTTCACTAATGGAACAATTCTTGGCACAATTAGAGAAGCCAGAATGTTCCATTGATATGGGGGCTTTAGTATTGCCTGTTTCAAAGCAGGAAATTGTTGCAGCATTTAAGCAGTTGAAATCTGGAACATCACCAGTGATTGATGGGTTGACAATGGAATTGTATAAGGCTTTCCCTGATTCCTTTGCTATAGGTTTGGAATTAGTGTATAATTATTTTCTTGTTTCTGCTAGATTCCCGCTATGGTTTTCAGAGGGTCTCTTAATTTTTTTATTTAAATCCGGGGATAGACATTCACTAGAAAATTGGAGGCCTATCACTTTATTGAACTCGGATTATAAGATATTGATGAGTATATTAAACACCAGATTAAAGAAGGCGGCACTCCCTGTTATATCCCCTAATCAATTTTGCGGTATGCCAGGAAAAACTATCTTTCAAGCACACCGATACATTAGAGATTGGATAGAATATGTTAACATGTGTAAATTAACTGGTTGTGTTGTATCTGTGGATCAGAGGAAGGCTTTTGACAGGGTATATCACCCGTTTTTATTTTTAGTTTTGTCCCATTATGGGGTTCCTTGGCAATTTGTGCATTGGCTTACGGTGATATATGACACCAATATGACTCACCCTATGTTACACACCACGATAGGGGATGGATTTCATATTCCTTCCGGAGTGAGGCAGGGATGCCTGCTGAGCCCATTGTTATATGTCTATGTCATAGATGTATTGATTCAGTATGTCTCACAATCTACATTGTGGGAGGGGAATTCGGCACCTCCGTTACGTCAAGAAGTGAGGGTTCTGGCTTATGCTGATGATCTGTGTTTATTTTTCCAGCGTTATGATCAAATTATATTTTTTTTTAGATTTTATGTTGCAGTATTCTGATGTTTCCAACTCACAACTGAATCCCTCTAAAAGTAGAGGATTGTTTATAGGGGTGCAAATTCCTGCGTCTTTACTTTTTCAAGGTATTTATATCTCTTCTGACCCTATAAGGATACTTGGGCTGTGGTATGGGCCTCAGAATTTACCTTCCCTGAATTGGGAAAAGGGATTGCAGGCTGTTGAATGTAAGGTTAATATATGGAAACATTGGAGACTACCCAAATTACAGAGGGTTGTTGTTCTAAAGAAATTTCTTGTACCACTGTTATTATATATTGCTCAGGTCTTTCCGATTCCACTTTCATTAGAAACTAAACTATACAGTTTATTCTTTCAAATGGTATGGGGCAATAGGCTCAATCCAATTAAGCGTCACTATACCTATTTATCAAAACAAAGTGGGGGTTTGGGTATGATCGATCCGATTATTTTCTTTTCCACCTTGTTTATCTCCTCAAATTTTAGGGAGGTATAGGATTTGCACCCAGGAATGATGTGACACTACTCTCTGCTATACTATATAGGTACTTTCATGCTTGGTCAAATGATCCCTAAACCTATTCCCACTTTATGTATTCCTGGGTTTTTTTACCTATTGTTAAAATTATTTAAATGGAAATTAACAGTGGATTGTATACGGGGCTGTTAGGAAATTGTTATATATTAAGGTGATGTTACTATTATACCCCAGTGAACCTGCTTTTAAGAATTGTCCATCGCAAAGTATTAAAGTAGTGCTTCAGAGGTTAAATAATTCACGATTACCTCCTTACATGTGAGAACTTATATGGTTATCGGTATATGGCTGAATTGGGGTTAGAGGAAATGCTAAATATAAGGCTCATTTGGAACGTCATTGTCCATATTGACACTGTATTATTACGGAAGAAACAATGGAACATTTATTTGACTGTTCTTATGCTCAGTCTCTCTGGAAATTTCTCATGGTCCAGTGGAACATGAAGTGGTTAGGTACACTGGATTATAATATTTTGGTGTTGGGTAATTTTGCTCATTTGCAGTCAAAATATGATAGTGGAACTCTGAATATATTGTGTTGTGCACTGATATATTACCTCTGGCAGGCTACGTGCCAATGGGTACTGTATCAGAAACTGATGCCAGTTGAGGTTGTCTGTTGCCTGATAAGTAGGGCCTTAAAAAGGGTGTATTTGGCAGATGTTACCTTTGTGTCTACCAGGCAAGTTGATAATTGGTGGAAAGGGATGACTTACTTTATTAAATATAAATGACTGTTATACAAAGGGTCACTAGGTATTGGGGTTGACAGACTAGGCTATTGTAAGTTTTTCCATATATTGTATGTATGTTACAATGTGTACAGTTTTATGTTCTTTCACATTCCTTTGATTTAAGATTGACATTTTTTTGGCATCATATTTTGCATCACTGTATATCATGGGACAAATTTGAGGGTTCATCAGAATGCATACTAGGTTGTTTTAAGCTAGGGGGGAGGGGACAACTTAAGGTATTAGTGATTACTAGGCTGTATGTGACAAAAATATGCTGATTTAATTTTGTTTTCTCTTTTCATTATTGTTTTGGTTTCTTTCATCCTTTGTGATCTCATGTGGTTTCTAATTTTTTGTGTGATTTAACACTGTTTTGTACTTCATTTGTTTTGATGTTATTATAATAAAAAATTCCCCTACTCTTTTCGATAAGTGCCATGAGATCTTTAACATCCACTGGAACTACCACCAATCCAGGCAGATGGGACTTCGGTTTATCATCTCATCTGAAAGACGGCACCTCAGAAGCGCAGCACCCCTCTCATGCTACACTACAGTGTCAGTGCTGGGATATTAAGTGCCAGATGTGGGAACTGAACTCACAGCCCTCTGATCTCCCAGCCTCAGAGGCGAGTGTGCTACCTACTGAGCCCTTGACCCCCCCCCTTTCTTCAGAGTGTACTCCATTTACTATTACCCTCTGGGTCCTGTTGTCCTGCCAGCTTGTTACCCAGGCTACCACCCTGTGACCCACCCCCAGGCTGGCTAACTTGTTTATTAATCTTTTGTGTGGGACTGTGGCAAATGCCTTGCTAAAGTCTAGGTAGGCCATATCCACAGCCCCTTCCTGGTCTATTACTTTGGTTACCCAGTCAAAGAAATCTATTAGATTCATCTGACATGACCTTTCTGCTGTGAATCCATACTGCTTTGGGTCCTGTGCCCCGCTGGCCTCTAGGTACTCAATAATTCTTCCTTTCAGAAGTGATTCCATCATTTTCCCTATCACTGAGGTCAAGCTAACAGGTCTATAGTTTCCTGCCTCTGCCTTGCTCCCAGATTTGTGAAGAGGAATCACATCCACCCTCCACCAGTCCTCTGGTACCACCCCATCCTCCCATGATTTGCTAAAAAGTGGTCAGTGGTGTCACTAGTTCTCCCCTTAGTTTTCAGAATTCTGAGATACATCATCAGGCCCCACTGCTTTGCCCGCTTTGAGTTTTAGGAGTCCCTTCATGATCCTTTTTTCTGTGAATGGACTGGTATCGACCCCTGTTCAGAGTGCTTTTATTGTTTGGTTTAGGTACCTCCACCTCTTCTTCTTTTGTGAATACTGAGCAAAAATATTCGTTCAGTATCTCTGCCTTTTCACAGTCACCCTCTGCCCACCCCTCCCCTTTTTAAGCCTCACTATCCCTCCCTTGGTCTTTCTTCATTCCCTGATGTTCCTATAAAAGGTTTTATCCCACTTCTTCACTGAGTTGGCTATCTTTTCCTTGGTTTGGGCCTTCACTATTCTGACTTCCTTCCCCGCTTCCTTCTGCTTTAACTGATACAGTTCTCTGTCATGCTCCTTCTGTGATTCCTTTTACTTCCTGAATGCTATATTTTTCTCCCTAACCTTCCCTGCCACCTCCTTTGAGAACCATAGTGTTTTTTTACTTCATTTTGTTTTGTTTATTTACTTCACACAAAGGCTTGTTGCCTCTGTGATGGCAGTTTTGATTATTCCCCATTGTTATTCCACCCTCCTTCCTGCCCATTTGCTAGTGCATTCCTTAGGCACTCACCCATTTTGGCAAAGTCAGCCCTCCTAAAGTCCAGGACCTTTGCCTTTGTATGGCTTGACTCTACTGCTGTGTTTATCGTGAACCACACTGTTCGGTGGTCACTAGGTCCCAGATGGCTACCCACTTCTAAATCTGTGATTCTCTCTCCGTCTCCATTTGAGAGTACCAGGTCTAAGATTGCTCCCTCCCGACTGGGTTTCAATACTAGCTGTCTAAGGCATGCTCCCTGCAGGGCATCAAGAATGACATCACTCTTGGATGTGGCTGCAGCAAATGTGCTCCAGTTAACATTTGGCATATTCAGGTCTCCCATCAACAGTATCTCCCCTTTCTCTGCCATTCTAAGAATGCCTTCTATCATATCCTTGTCCATTTCCTCCCCCTGAGATAGGGGTCTGTATACAACCCCTGTGTGGATTGTGGTGCCATTGCCTGTCTCCAAGTTGACCCACAGTGCCTCCTCTCCTCCTCCTCGTTTATCCTTTAGTGATCCTTTTTCTTTTGGATAGCAACTGCATATGAGCAAGATTGTGCAGCGCATAGTAACAGAAGGAGACTGGCAGCTAAAGAGTTCCATTTTATTATAATCCTCTCTCTCTCTCTCGCTCTGTCTCACCCCTTCTCTCATTTTCTTTCTCCCTCTCTCTGTCTGTCTCGCTTTCTCTTGTATTTGTTATCCAGCAGATGGGGTTCTGAAGGTATGCAACATTGCTTGGAAACTCTTAGCTGTTAGGGAGACTGGGCATGACTTACAATAATGACAAATAAGGCATGTCAGTAACATCCCCAGTTTGACTGGAGTGTTTTGAGTTCAGCAGCTGGCAGCATGACAGTTCGCTTTTTAGTGATGTCATCAGTGTTGTGAAAGCTGCTCTCTCCTCTGTTCCGAAAACACTCCCTCTGCAGAATGTTTATGACATATGCAAACAGTAACATAAATGACTGCAACATAGATATGCTGTTACATAAATCACTGTGACATATGCGACATCTAGAATAACTCCTGCAGACGTTTCATATGTCAACAGTTAAAATAACTCATTAATTTCTGTTTTATTTTAGCTGTTGTATGTGTCATCAGCCAAGAAAACTCATGTATTTATGCTGCAGGTAGAATGGTACCTAGGTGTCATCATTTGTGACACCCATCAGCAATCCAGCCAATGCAACAAAGTTTTCTCCCAGGCCAGCAAAATGTTAGGGTGTATAGGAAAAGGTTTTCATAGCAGTAAGGAGTGAAGTGATCCTCCCACTCTGTATGTCTCTGGTGAGACCACACCTAGAGGACTGAATTCAGTTTCTGGGTCCTGACCTATGGTGAGACAGGGATAGGCTGGAGGGTGTGCAGAGAAGGGAGGCCAAGATGACATAGGGCCTTCAAAGGTTCTCATACGAGGAGCGCCTAAAGGAATTAAATATGTACTCAGCTGAGACTAGGAGTGAGTCCCCTCTTTGTGAATTTTGTTTATTTTCAGGACACTGTTATTGCTTGTACACTCTTACAGTACGCCCGATCAGCAAAAATGGGCCTGTTGGTATCATTGTCGCTCGTGTTGCCGGTGACCTGGTTCTGTGACCAAGCCAGTATCATTGGAGGTACAGGCATGCAAGACAGCTAGGCATCCCAAAGGACCCTTTCCTCTTCAGGGGAGGGAGGGTTTCAGACTACGCCACATTACTGCCACCTAAATGCCAACTGGTGGCAGTGATGTGACTGTTTGAAATCACAATTTAGAGTGTAGTGAGACACTAACTGGCACCTGGAGTTCTGGCTCACAACAGAACCCCTGGCATCAGCATTCCATGGGAAGGGGAGGGACAGAAAATGTGAAAACCCACTCACAATGCCGGCGACCCGAATTTGAGAACGGACCAGGTTCGTTGAAAGGCCTGCTGAGGGAGAAGGCTAGAGCATCCTATGAACTTCTCTCCTTCTCCGGAGGGAGAGGGAAGAAGTGCCCGGAGCGTGAGGGACCCCTGGCGGAGGCCGGGGGTTGCACAGCTAATGGCGCTGAAGTGTGTACAGGAGGCGGGGCAGATGCAGGACGTCATCGCACGACCTCACCTCCCCAGAAAAGTGAAAAGTCAGGACAGCTGCCGGCCACCCTCCATGAAGCCCGCTATGGCTTCGATTAGCCCCTCAGGCCAGGGCCCCTCTGACCTACAGTGGCGTGAAAAAGTATTTGCCCCCTTCCTGATTTTCTCTATTATTGCATATTTGTCACACTGGATGTTTTCAGGTCTTTAGACAAAATATAATATTAGATAAAGGGAACCTGAGTGAACAAATAACACTTTTTTTTTTTTACTTATTTCATTTATTTAATGAAAAAAGTTAACCAACACCAACTGGCACTGTGTGAAAAAGTAATTGCCCCCTAGTTAAATCAACCCAATTAAAGGGATAATTAGAGTCAGCTGATTGAACACAGCCAGGCTTGATTACAGCCAGCCCTGCTCAATATAAACCTCACTTATTTTGACCCTTACCATCAGAGTCACGTTGCCAGCACAAAGATTCAACAAGCACATTATGCCATGATCAAAGGAAGTTCCTGAAAGATCATAAAAAATATGTTGCCCTCTATCAGTCTGGAAAGGATTACAAAGCTATTTCTGAGGCTCTGGGACTCCATCGAACCACAGTGAGAGCCATAATCTCAAATGGAGAACACTTGGAACAGTAGTGAATCTTCCCAGGAGTGGGCGGCCTGCAAATTACTCCAGGGCGCAGCGTAAAATCATCCAGGAAGTCTCAAAGGATCCTAAAACAACATCCAAAGAACTGCAGGCTTCTCTTGCCTCAGCTAAGGTCAGTGTTCATGACTCCACAATCAGAAAGAGACTGGGCAAAAATGGGCTTCATGTGAGAGTAGCAAGGCGGAAACCACTGCTAACCAAGAAGAACATAAACGCTCATCTCTCATTTGCCAAGAAGCACCTGGATCATCCACAAGCCTTTTGGGACAATGTTCTATGGACAGATGAGGCCAAAGTGGAACTTTTTGGATGACATGGATCCCATAATGTCTACGTAAAGCAAACACAGCATTCCACAGTAAGAACACCATACCAACAGTCAAACATGGTGGTGGTAGTGTGATGGTGTGGGGATGCTTTGCCTAAGGACCTGGATGACTTGCCATAATTAAAGGAACCATGAATTCTGCTCTGTACCAGAAAATTCTTAAGGAGAATGTCTGGTCATCCTTCCATCAGCTGAAGCTGAAGCGTAGTTAGGTCATGCAGCAAGACAATGATCCAAAACACAAAAGCAAGTCCACATCAGAATGTCTAAAAGAAGTAAAATTAAAGTTTTGGAGTGGCCTAGTCAAAGTCCAGACTTAAACTCAATAGAGATGCTGTGGCAGGACCTGAAGCGAGCAGTTCATGCTCGAAAACCTACCAAATGTTACTGAATTAAAGCAGTTCTGCAAGGAAGAGTGGGTTAAAATTCCTCCACAGCGATGTGAAAGACTGATATTGAATTATAGGAAGTGTTTGGTTGCAGTCATTACAGCTAAATGTGGCATAACCAGTTATTAAGTGTAAGGGGCAGTGACTTTTTCACACAGTGCCAGTTGGTGTTGGTTAACTTTTTTTCATTAAATAAGTGAAATTAAAAAAAAAACAAGTGTTATTTGTTCACTCAGGTTCCCTTTATCTAATATTACATTTTCTCTAAAGACCTGAAAACATCCAGTGTGACAAATATGCAATAATAGAGAAAATCAGGAAGGGGCAAATACTTTTTCACGCCACTGTATCTGACGTCTGTGGAGTGCAAGGAGGGTGCCGCAGTCCCGCCGTGGGGGGAAAGCCACGAGGCTTCGGAAGGGGACCCATTGGTCGATCTGAGGGGTGGAAGCCCGTAGCTCCATGACCAGGCTGAAAGTACTGGGCGGCTAGCGGCTCAGGGAGAAAAGAATTAAAAAAAAAAGAGAACGTGAAAACAATACCTCTCATCTTAAGGCTATCCTTTTGCTTGGAAGAAGGCTAAAGTCCTCCCCCTTCACAAGTGGGGGACTGCTCCTTTCCTGGTAACAACAGTCCCTCTCCCTCCTTTCTATACTTTGCTGTGTTTCAAGTGTAACCCCCCCTACAAATGGGGGTCACTAAAAAGCCTTCCTTGGGTGAGCCTATATGCTCTCCACCCAGCTGGTATCCTGTATTTCAGCTGATTTTTAAAAAATAATTTAGTGAGAGCGCCTGATGCTTCCATGTACTGTTGCTTTAGGAGCTGCCAAACTGCAGTATAATTAATTTGAACTGGGGGGACTGTGTGTTTCCCTGCTCGAGTCCCGCCTGGGTCATTGAGCAGATCACTCTGTTCTGCAGTCGTGATATGCGAAAGGGGAGCACTTTCCAAAGATGTAGCTATCTGCCGGTAATTTGTTAGAGTGATAATGACAGTACAGTTTGTCTAACCTGCTTTTCTTGCAGCTGGGACACTGTGTGTTTTGCCCCTCCATTTCAGATGTGAACTGTTAAAGAGGTCCAATCAATGGGGAGGGGTTCCTTAAAATGGAGCCTGCTGGAAAATCAGAACTTGGACTCTCAAATGGAGCCAGCCACAAGGGACTTGTATGAAGAGAGCCTCTGGGAAATGTAGTTTGGACCGTGGCGCTTTTTTTCGCCAATAGAGGGAGCCTGTTGTGACTGACAAGGAGAATTAGCCAACTGCAACCTTTTGGATTTGGGGGAAATGCCCAGACTGTCTGCTGAGAGAATCAGTCTGAGCATGGAGCTGGAAGAGTGAGCAGTTTGTGGGGCTGCTGCCCATGGGGCAGCGTGGGAATCGTGCGGGAGGCCTGAAAAAGGCCTGTCTTTCATCAGCTCTCCTGGAGGGAGAGGAAAGGCTGTGTTTTCTCGGATCAAGTATCTGAACTTTGTGTGTAAAAGGAAAGCAGTTGTTGTGGCCTAGATCATGGGCAACCAAGTGTGGAGAAGAGATTCTGAAGAGGAACCCTGATTTTCGGAAAGATATTCTGAAGAGGAACCTTGATTTTCGGACAGCGACTCCAAAGACGAAGCAAATGCTGAAGTTCCCTGAGGTTTGGGGCAAAAGAGAACCATTTTGAAGTGGGAAGCTGAGGGGGAAACCGCCCTGAGTGTTCGTGCAGCCATTGTGCGCAGTAGCTCGTGCGGGAAGCGCGTGTGAGGCCACAAAGTTGGCCTGCAACCATCAGTAAGCGTTGTTGGGACTGAATTCGAGCTTTCAGAGTGAAAGAAGAAGTTGAAGTCATTTTGGGACCAGTCTTAACCTGAAGAAGACCGACAGTGTGCAGAATTGCGATCGGCCTGTCAGGACTCTGTGGTCTGGTACAGTAAGTGACCTTTACATATAAATGTGCTTAGTGCTTGTGGGGATTGTGCTCTGAGTAATTCCCAATGTTGTGAACTGTGTGCTGCTCTGGGAGTGTGATTCCCTAGCAGGGTTCGAATTGAATCCAAGTTTGAGTCAGAGAAGAATGCCTGTGTAGCCAGGCTAAATCTTCGTAAGTGACCAGCTGCTTACCTAGTAGTGTTCTGTGTACCTATAAAATGTGCAGTGAGCTGGAAGTCGCAGCCAGCATCACTTGGACTGCATCTGCCTGCATTGAGTGCAAGTGAGCCCTGCCACAAGGGCTGGGCCAGCTATTCAGTTTCTCCTGGCAACCCAGGACAATTTGCATCCCATCCAGCTTTCAGCATTGAATCTGTGAGTACAAATCAGGGTAGCTCCCTGCCATCTGTGTCTTTAATTGCAAGTGTTTCATCTGATTTGCTTTCTTTCTTTCGTCATGAACTGAGCCACCCGGCTCTGGATAACAACTGGGTATTGTGCAAGTGTTTTTTTCATCACAGGGCCCCAACCAGTTGCACCGATCCTTGCTAGCCCCCTACCATCTTGGGTACCCAGCAAAAGTGACATTTGGGACTTTGAATATGTGCACAGTACTATGATTATTAATGTGTCTAATATAATTAACCTGATTTCCCCTGTCCTTGTTACAGCCCCTTAAATAAATCAGATCTGTTTGTTTCAGCAAAGTTACACTGACTGTGGTATGTGTTCATGTTAAAGTATTGTACAGCGGCTATCGTATTGCCTCATCTTGTTTTACAGGGGATCCCCAGAGTCGAGCTGACCGAACCAGTGCTGGGGGTAACTATAAATGGTGAAGATACTCATGGTGCATTGTGTGGGCCACTAGTAGGAAGAAAAGGGGGTCTCAGTGTCTCAGAGGGCTGTGACCAAGTTAGTTGAACCGCTGTAAACCCTGACCTCTGGGTGGAGGCACCCGCCATAGAACCTAGGCCCCTCAACCTGTTAGCAGTTAGGCAGGCAGGGGTAGTAGCCCTTGGGATAGCACCACCTGGGGGTTACACAAGCCTGAACCGTAAACTGGGACTGCTGCCAGTCTGGGAAACCATCCAGTCAGAACCACAGCTCGGGTTACCACTGCACACTTTGACTGCATGTCAGAGCATGGTGTGTTGGGCAGGTAGGATCAGGTTTTCTCAGGCTGAGAAGCCTTGGGCTTCATGGAGAACTGAGTGATGAATGTGGAGGTTAAGAGAGGCCTGACCTGGCCTGGAGTAAGAGCTGTCTGCTAGCCAACATGGGGAGGTGGGGGCCTTCAGTGAGGAAGGTGAGAGACTGAAAACAGCCAAAGAGGGACTCATTGAAAACTTCATCAACAACCCTGGGCATCGACGGAGATCACCTGGTCTGGGAGAATCAACAGCAAACTCAGGGCTTGCCCGGCACCAGCATCGATTTGCATCATAGTCGTCAGTGAGAGCATTTACTGGACTAGGCCATCAAGCCAGGATTCACAAATACCTTTTGTGGGTTTACCAGCCTCCGGGTTTGGGGGGGGGGGTTTAAGGTACTTCTAATTTTTTTTTTAAGTGCCCCACAGACAGCCAACCAGGTGCAATGTTACTGGGCTGCTACTTTTCCACAGCTGGGTACCCAGTGAAACACTGGGAGCTCTGAAATAGATTTTCTTGTTTACACTGGTTCCAGTGGGAAGAGGGTAGCCACCTCATTAAAGGTGGGTAACTGCAACCAAACCTACTGTGCTGTGTGTGCTTTTGGGGCGACACTTACACTGACCTTGAGCATGGAAGAGCACATAACACACAGCCCCAGGCTTGATAAGGTAATTTGGCTGTGTGTGTAGGAGGGTACTGAAGAGTGGCATTATATTAATTAGGCAGGGCCTGGAAGGGCACAGAAAAATTAGCCAGGTCTATCAAAACAAACAGTGCTGCTAATCCCACTTTCATTTAGTGCCTGAAGCTGGACCCTAACTAAACTCCCCGCTGTTTGTTTCTAAATCTCTGACTTTGTGCATATTATTTTAAAGGATAGGTTGCAAGCTTTGTGGGGACTGACACTGCACTGAGCTGGTTCATTGGTGGGGTAGTCCTATGAGAAGGTGGAAAGGGACTGCATCCCATGGGGTGGTACTATACTAGGATGGAAACTAAGCTGAGACCAACTAACAAAGCACCATTCTGAAACCATTGCTTTTTTTATGCAGGTGAGGTTGTAACTGACACTTCATTTTATTCCATGTACCTGATTCCCTACTATACTAGACATGAGTGAGTCAGTATCCTGGGGACCTACAACTAAAGACGTCTCTCCCTTGCTGTTGTTTGCCTTGCTGCTGGGATATGGAGCAATTGTGTGTCATTCATTATATCGACAGGAACTAAGCTTACCATTCATAGAACAGCCACTGGTTCCATCACTAGAGCAGTAGCGCATTTCTATTCTTTGCCTTCCAACCTCCAACAAGTTCGGGTCAGGCAGTCGAGCCTTGCAAGTGTATCGGAAACGCTGCTCGTAGTGGCCTCCATTGTCCGAGATGTTGACAGGGGTCCATGGGGTCCAGGGAGTGGTCTTTTTCAGCTCCGGGCAGGAGTTAGTGTTGCAGGGCTGGTACTCCTAAACAAAAGAATAGAGCAAGCACATATTATAACAGGCCAAACTGGACAGGTTAAAACAGATTTTAAAATGACTTGGCTCAAGCAAGCAATCTGACTGGTACAAACTGGTCACATGACCAGGTCTAATTAAGCAATAAGGTACAACAAGGGTTATGTTAATGTCCTGTTAATCACCCTTTGTGGGCTTGATGTGGCACGAGGTGATGCCAAGTGCCACATGCCCATAGGTGGTGATTAACTGAGCATTAACATAACCCCTGGAGTACCTCAGTGCCATTATAATTTCAAACACACATTCTTGATAATTACATGTTTTTGAATACAGTCTCTGTCATTTGAGATGTTTTCAACAAAAACTGTCCTTCCACCCTAGATTTTTATTTGAATCTATGTGTACATCAGTTGGCTGTCAAGAGAATGGTTACACATGAGCATCTGAGCAGTGAACCATTCCAGCCCACTGGGTACCAACAGTATTCTGTAGGGAGTACTGATCATGGCGGCAGATATTAGTGTTCAGGTCAGTATCAATTATGTTGCTGTTGCTGCTTCCAGGCCATGGGTTATGATACGGCAGTAGCAGTCAGACACAGAAAAAAGAGAAAAGAGGAAAGTAGACTCATCAGTGTTCCAACTAATGCTGTTCACTAGGGAAAAGAGAGAGCAGGGACCGCTACGTTAGGGTGGACAGATGCTGCAGAGTGTGTGTGTGTGTTGGGAGGGAGGTTGGGGTGGAAAATGTTCCTATACAGAACCTGCAGAGTGGGAAAGACAGGGTCATAGAAACATAGAATTTGATGGCAGATAAGGACTGCTTGGCCCACCTTGTGTGCCCATTTCCCTACCTAACGGATAAGCTGCAGATCCTAGTTAACCAACAGCCTACTTCCTTCTACCCCCCACTAGAATTGCCTTATATGTCTATCCCATGCATTCTTGAATTCCCCTACTGTTTTTCACTCTACGATCTCCTCCGGAAGGCTGTTCCATGTATCCACAACCCACTCTGTGAAGAAATACTTCCTCACACTACCGCTGAGCTGTCCCCCCTCTATCTTCAAATTGTGACCCCTTGTTTTAGCACATCTCTTTTTCCGAAAGATGCTACCCTCTTGGACTTTGTTGATTCCCTTGAGGTATTTGAAAGTTTCTATCATGTCCCCCCTCTCCCTCCTTTCCTTGAGGCTATACATCTTTAGTTCCTTTAGTCTTTCTTCATATGTCTTCTGATGCAGACCCTGCATCATTTTGGTTGCCTTCCTCTGGACAGCCTCCACCCTGTCTATGTCTTTGGAGATGGGGTCTCCAGAACTGTACACAGTACTCCAGATGTGGTCTTACCAACTGTCTGTACAGAGGCCAACAACTTCCTGTTTTCTACTGGTGATGCCTCTCTATGCATCCCAGTATCCCCCCAGCCCTCCTTACTGCCTTCTCACATTGCTGGCCCACCTTTAGGTCGTCTGATATGACTACCCCCAGGTCCCTTTCCATTTTTGTTCTTGTCAGTATCTCACCCCCCACTGTGTACTCTTCCCCTGGGTTTTTGTTTCCCAGGTACATTACTTTGCACTTCTTTGCATTGAATCTAAACTGCCATACATTTGACCATTCGTCCAACTTTGCCAAGTCCCTTTTCATCCTTTCCACCCCACCCTGTGTATCAACCCTGTTGCAGATCTTTGTGTCATCTGCAAAGAGACATACTTTCCCTTCCAGTCCCTCTGCAATGTCACTTATAAAGACATTAAAAAGGACTGGCCCTAGTACTGAACCTTGTGGTACCCCACTAGTAACCCTCCTTTCTTCACTGTGGACTCCATTTACTATTACCCGCTGTGTCCTATTGTCCAACCAGTGTTTTACCCAGGCTACCACCCTGGGACCCACTCCCAGACTGGCTAATTTGTTTATTAATCTTTTGTGTGGGACTGTGTCAAATGCCTTGCTAAAGTCTAGGTAGGCCATGTCCACAGCCCCTCCCTGGTCTACTGCTTTGATCACCCAGTCAAAGAAATCATTTAGATTTGTCTGACATGACCTTCCCACTGTGAATCCATGCTGCCTTGGGTCCTGTGCCCCACTGGCCTCTAGGTACTCAACAATTCTTTCCTTCAGAAGTGACTCCATCATTTTCCCTACCACTGAGGTCAAACTGACAGGTCTGTAGTTTCCTGCCTCTGTCTTGCTCCCACTTTTGTGAAGGGGAATCACACCTGCCCTCCTCCAGTCTTCAGGTACCACACCATCCTCCCATGATCAATTAAAAAGGGTAGTCAGTGGTGTTACTAGTTCTTCCCTTAGTTCTTTTAGAATTCTGGGGTGAATCCCATCAGGCCCTTTGCTTTATCCACCTTCAGTTTTAAGAGTTCTTTCAGAACCCTTTCTTCTGTGAAAGGACTAATATCAACCCCACTATCCAGAGTGCTTCTATTGACCAGATTAGGCATTTCCCCCTGCTTTTCCACTGTGAATAATGAGCAGAAGTATTTGTTCGGTATCCCTGCCTTTTCACTGTCGCTCTCTGCCCAACCACCTTCCTCTTTGTTCAGCCTCAGTATCCCTGCCTTAGTCTTTCTTTGCTCTCTAATATAACTATAAAAGGTTTTATCCCCCTTCTTAACCGAATTGGCTATCTTTTCCTCAGCTTGGGCCTTTGCTATTCTGACTGCCTTACCCACTTCCTTCTGTTTTAACTGGTACAATTCTCTGTCCTGCTCCTTCTGTGTTTCCTTATACTTCTTGAATGCTATCTTTTTCTCCCTTGCCTTCCCCGCCACTTCTTTTGAGAACCATAGTGTTTTTTTCTTTCATTTTGATTTGTTTATTTGCTTCACACAAAGGCTTGTTGCCTCTGTGATGGCGGTTTTGATGTTTCCCCATTGTTGCTCCACCCCACCTTCTTGACTGTTTGCTAGTGCTTTTCTGGAGCACTCTCCCATTTTGACAAAATCAGCCCTCCTGAAGTCCAGCACCTTCACTTTTTTGTGGCTTGACTCTGCAGCTAAGTTTATCCTGAACCACACTGTTTGGTGGTCGCTTGTTCCCAGATGTCTACCCACTTCAAGATCAGAGATCCTCTCTCCATCCCCATTTGAGTACCAGGGCTAAGATTGCTCTCTCCCAAGTGGGTTCCAAAACTAGCTGTCTGAGGCATACCCCCTGTAGGGCATCGAGAATGGCCCTGCTCTTGGATGTGGCTGCAACAAAGGTGCTCCAGTCAACATTTGGCATATTCAGGTCCCCCATCAGCAATATCTCCCCTTTCTCTGCCACCCCAAGGATGCCTTCCATCATTTCCTTGTCCATTTCCTCCCCCTGAGATGGGGGTCTGTATACAACCCCGTGTGGATTGTGGAGCCATTTTCAGTCTCCAGGGTGACCTACAGTGCCTCCTCTCCTCCCTGTTTACCCTTTAGCTCTGTTACTTTGATCCCATCCCTTACATAGAGAGCTACTCCTCCTCCTCTTCTTCCCTCCCTGTCCCTCCTGTAGATTGTGTACCCTGGTATGTTGACATCCCAGTCATGGTTTTCTGTGTACCATGTTTTTGTGACTGCCACAATATCCAGGCATCCCTCTTCCATCAAAGCCACCATTTCAGGGAGCTTTTTACCTAGACTATGGGCATTGGTACTCATTACCTTCCATTTTTTATGGCTTTATTTCTTTTTGCCCCATCCCTGTCCCTACTGCCTTTGTCTTTTTCTCCATTTACCCCTGCCCTTCTCCCTATCAACTGCTCTGTCTTGGTGTTTACCTTACTAATTACCCAGATTTGGGGGGGGGGCTAGGATTTCCCTTCTCCTTTTCAGTGCCTCCCCCCTTGGCTAGTTTAAATGCTTGTCATTGAAGCATTTAAACCTATCACCTAGGATCCTGGTTCCCCTCCAGGATAGATACAGACCATCGCGCCTGTATAGGCCTGCATCCCTCCAGGTGGAGCCCCAGTCCCCAATGAAGCCAAATCCCTGAGCTCTGCACCAGCTTTTCAACCAGTCATTGAATCCCATGGTGCAGAGTGCCCTAGCCTCATCCATGCCATAGACAGGTAGCACTTCCGAGAAAGTTACCATGTGTGCTACTTGTCTAAGGCCCCTTCCCAACTCCATAAACTCCTGTTGCACTGCTCTGATCCCATTCTCAGCCAAATCATTCGTCCCTAGGTGGATAATGACATCCAGCTCCCTCCCCCTTACCACTGCTCCCATGATCCTGAGGCTTCGTTTCCTGTCCCTCCAAGCCTTGGCACCAGGCAGGCACCTTACCTCCCTTTCCCCTCCCTCCCCCCAGTTCTACCCCTTAACAACTGAGTCCCCCACCAGGAGTTGTTTCCTTCCCCTGTGGGGTCCTGGGCCACCCTTCTGTGGGTCTCCATTGTGGAGGTTCCCAGCATCCTCCTTGGTCTCCACTGCAGGTGCCTCCATAGAGGAACCATGCATCGCCAGAGTGACGAATGAATTGTGGAGAGGCACAACTGGAGGGATGTGCCTCTGTTCCATCACCCTCACCCTCCCTGAGCCCACTGTGGTCCAACCACTCCTGTTTCTTGGCAACCTCTGAGGTAGTGGCGGTGGCCTGGGTGGTCCCTGGGTAGGGGAGCAGGTTTCCCGAATCCTTGCCAGGTCAGCATGGAGATGAACAACCTCCTCCCTCAGACCAGAGAGGTACCTGCAAATAGGGCAGCAACGCAGTCTCCAGAATGTCTCCTGGAAGACTGCTGCCCCACAGCCAGTGCATTGCACCACTCCCCACATGTCTGTGTCCCTTCCAGTTACAGATGCTTTTTTGGTTTTTGTTCTTGTTTTAGTGTGTGCTAGCTTGTGAGTATCTCTACCACCTATTCAGTGTGCTGTGCCTTTAAGGATATGAACAGGTGTATGTTGTTAGCAGTTTTGGGGAAGTGATGTCAGAGCCCCTGCTATAAAGGAAGTTATACGCTTGGGGTGGGTGGGGTGAGGGGAAGAGTGGGTGGGAGTAAACCTGTGCTGTCCAGAAACAATCACCTACAACTCATACCCTCCATCCCAGGAAGTGCCTTCCTTCCTTTCAGACACCTATTTCACAAAGGCTAAGTAACAGGTCTAGTCACAACTGACTGCAAGTATCTCCCAGCTACAGTTCCTCCCTGGCAAATTAAAGTTAAAACTTAAAACTAAGAAAAGTCCACCCCAAAAACAGAATCAATGCTAGTTACTTATACAGGTCCAAATAGTAATAATTCAGTTCAGTGTAGTCTAGAAAATAGCCTCCTTGATTCAAGGAAGCTGTGGCTGCTTTCTCACTCTCCCTGTCTAAGGGTCAGGAACCATGCAGAGGTCACATTAAGTGACATTCATTAAATGTCATTTTCATTGCTTTATGAGTCTATCACCTCCAAGTGCAGAAAGTAACAACTTTGAGCATCCAGATTATGTGTATTCATCAATCTCATATTATGTGATGATGTCCAACATGCATACTTATCTAACACTAACATAAGGTATGTAGACTGTGAATGACCAATCATATTGTTGGATTTTGCGCACCATATAATAATTTCACATTAATGCACTGTTCATATTTTCTTTCTTTCTTTTTTTTTTTTTTTTTACTTTTCAAAACATTTTATAAGTGCAACAAAACAATTCAGGGTGTGCAGTAATGTCATTATGCTTCATGCCATGCAGTTCCCCAGGGCTAAAGGCACTTGGCTCTGATTCATGCCTCATAGCCCACCTTGGGTGTGTGGTAATTTAGCATTATCACACACCCCGTCATGTGTTATTTTTTACAGAAAGAGCCTCATACACAGTCAACAGTGGCAGTCCCTAAAGGGAGGCAATGACCACTTAGCACCAGACCCCCTGTCTTGCATCTTATTATGCAAAGCAAAATATTTTCCATTATGACTGTGCAGGAAAGGGGCAGGGTTCAGCAAGAGTAAAGCATGGCAACCTTCACCGAGGTGGTCACATAGTTTTGTAACACTCTCTGCCTATAAAACTAGTACAGGTAGGCAGTAGAGGTGTGACTGCATCAGAAGAAGTCAACAAAGGACTGTGATTACAGTGGGACAGTATATGAAAACTCCATTATAAAAAGGGTCTCAGAAATGCTGCAATCTGATTGGCTGTTAGGATTCCAAAAGCCTTACATTGATCCATGTTATACCATCATGCACAGCCTGATTACCATGGCACATGAAGTCTTCCTGTCAGCATTCTATCCTCTAGCACTGCTGAATGACTGGAATGTTGCATTCTGATTTTGAACCAGCATTTTTTAACTGTTGGTGGAAGAACTATTGTATTAGAAAGCTCCCTCTAAATGAGGAAAGCATTCAAAAAGTATACCTTTTACACTGTGCCTTGTGCCACATTTCACCCCCAGAGAGTGATTAAGAGACTGTTAATCTAACCCCTGATCATGCCTTATGCTTAAGTGGCAGGACATGAGACTAGGGAGTGGAGTCCCACTGGATGTTAGGGACTATAAAAAGCTTGAGAAGTGTCTTGGGGCCACTGAACCATGAAGGATGACCAGTGACAACCACCAAAATTGAATAAGCATCATCCCCGAAACAGGCCTAAAAGTGAAAGGAGAGCAGCATATAAAATTCAGAGGTAATGTTAGAGGCACTTCTTCTTCCAGAGGGTGGTAAACATCTGGAACAGCCTACCAGCAGAGACAGTGGATAAAAAGACAGTACATGCCTACAAGGTAAGCACATACAAATATCTGCTTACCATGGGAATTACAGGGTAATCTGGATAGTGTAGGGTGGGTAGGGGAATCCCAGTATATTTGTACTTATTTGTACAACCTACTTATTCATCCTGCTTACGAATTGCGAGGAGACCTGATAAACTTAAGAGTCCTATCTGACCTTCAATTCCTAGAGTCTCCTTGGGGCCCTATTATTGAAGACAAGTTGCAGCTTATCACCAGTTGAGCAGGTAGAATCTGGAGCTGGATAAGGAGGCTGAGGATAAGAAAATTAGGTTTTTATGTTGACTGGGAAGGGACAGCTAGGAAATACTTTCTGTTGTTAGCCTCCTCCTGGTGGGGGGGGCACATACAGATGCAAACAGATGACTGATTCAAGGCACCTGGAATTCTGCGGTTCTACGGTTGCGGAATTTGCCGCAGAATTTGCATCATGCCGCAGAATATATATAGTGCCGCAGAATTCATTGCTTTTGGTGAATTTTCATATAAATATACTGTTTTTCCATAGTGTCAGGCTTTCTTTCCCACCTCGTTTATCCTGAAGCCCTCCTCTATGCTCAGCATATGATGTAATCGATGACATCACATCATATTTAATAATGACACGACTAGATTCTGCCAGAGAAATGAATAAATCATGCATGAAATCAGAAAATGCTGCATGAAGTCAAGGAGCCCTGCCGAAGAAATCAGAAAATTCTGCCGCAGAACACCAGGGGCCCTGCTGATACTGAACCAAGGTAAGCTGTTGGTGGATTAGTGAACGGGAACTTTGACCTGGACACCGGGGAAGTTACCCTACTCCTCCAGTAGGGGGAACCTCTGGCCATCTGGCTGCTGGCCAAGAAGGGTGACCTCGAGCAAGTAGAGAGGATGGATGCGGTAGGGGAACTAGCCTCCTTTCCTGCTTTCTGTTCACTGGAGACTACTAAAATTGAAAATATGGATTGTGTCAATGTGGCTACTGAGGTAGAGGGTACTATGTCAGGTCAGGAAAATACTGTTAATATCATGCACTCTAATGTGGGAAATGCTGAACAGAAACTGAGGGCTGAAGAACAGAAATTAAAAAAAAGCCCTAGATGACAGAAAATGGCATTTGCTTATGCTCATGGCTGAGGAGGAAGAGAATTAAAAAAAAACCAAAAGAACATCTTTTCAAAGACCTGTTGCACACCCCCTGTTCCAGTGGGTCCATCGCTACGGTTTCTGACAGCACTGTCAAGTCAGCACAGCTACCGAAACACACAAGCAAAGATGCAGCATCATCAAAGGAATCGACTGACAGTACTACAGTATAGCCTGTGATATAGCAGCGGCATATACTCGCAGTGAAAGTTATTTTCCCACTGCACAGAGAATGGATCTTAACCCAAACCAGAACAACAGCGAAACCACCTTTTCTGTTGCACTGGTACCTCTTGTAGCTTACACTTTACCTCAAGCCTTTGAAAATTCCAGCACACTTTTGGTGAAACCTGCACACGCTGACAGCTCGGTACACCCCCAAAACCAGCTGAGTGATGGTGTAGACCAGAATGCCCGGGGTTCAGGGAGGTTCACACCCAGAACGGCACACACAAAACTCAGTCTCCGCTTAAGACGTGGGTCCCCTGTTTCATCTGCCCCCTCCCCCCAGGAAACATTTACAAAAGTGGCACATGGGAGCTCTGTTGATGACAGCTGGCTGGAGGAAAAAGGAAGATGGAGTTTCTTGGGTGCCGATGGAGCCATATTGTTATAGCTCGGAACACAGAGAGCCCTCCTCCCACCCCCACCCCCGCGACATAGCGATGCAAGGCACTTCAGTGTCTTCTAGCTCTGCTTCTCAAGCCACTAGTGAAGATTTGGCTTCAGTTGACACAGGTATGAAAACTTTTTCTGACGCAGCTTCTGTTTCTTCGGCAGTGGCAGATGCCCCTGCGCAAATGCCCACAGCACAGCCAGTTGCTATGACTTCTCTGCCTGAGATACTTTCTAGCTCTGTTTCTTCTGCTATAAAGCCACACTTTGTAGCTCATACCCCAGCCAATAACTGTAATGCAGATAACACTACTTGTCTTTTGGAGCAAACTGAGAGTCATGTGGTTCCTGATTCGCAAGGAGTGGATGGTGCCCCCCCCGGACCCAGGTTCCTCCTGTAAATAGATACACAGAGTTAGCTACAGGGACCACAGTAAAAGAGGCTACTGCACCCAGAATTACGAAGGTGGGGATGGCCCTTTCAGGAGAGCTACCACCCTTCACATGAACAAAAATCTGAAACTGATACCGAAGGGGAAAGTGCAGAACAGGCCATTACTACTAATAGTGGTCCCCAAAGTTTTAAACTAGCAGACCTTTTTTTAGCACATGGGGAACCAGCTCAGGGATGGAATGCAATTAGGTTGAAATTTGCAGGAGATCTCGTATTATATGAAATGTGTCGAAAGACTATGTGTTTTGTGGCTGCTGACTTATATGCTTTGACACATGTTCCAGGGGAATTGTTTTTTTATATAAGTTTTAAAACAGTAGCCTCACTTGAGAAATGTTGGCAATAGTATGACCATTTAAAGAATACACCTTTGTGGAGTCCGTTTATAGTAATGCCCCTAACCAAGCCTAGAATAAAAAAATATTTCTTCGCTTTTCAATAATGAGTGGTTCAATATTGCGGATGTTATGTACTGGTTTAGGCAAAAACGTGATGTACTTAAAGACCACTGCCCATTTTGGATCCTGATTTTGTTTGGACGGTGGGGGTGGAGGATAAAAATCAAATTGTGACAATCAAGTAATGGTATAATGCATTTCCCTGGGAGTTTTTACATTGGTCAGGACAGGGGTCTTTGTTTTTATCCCGGTCAGCCAAAAACCTGTCACAAACGTGGGGCTCAAACTCATCTTAGTTATTATGTGTGTGATCGGCCTAAATGTAATTTAGGTATGGAATATGGGCAGATCAGTGGCCAATGCCCTAACCCTTTACATTGTAACCTCTGTGACAATGATAGTCATGCCTATAAACAGTGCCCCTATGCAGCTTGCAATAGAATGGACAGAGCCCCTCGTAATCTGGAGGAAATTATAACAGAAAACCAGCCCAAAGCACATGCCTCAGCAGAAACCCCACAGAATCCAGCCCCTGAAGACCTTTCTGACCAGGGTTCAGATATTGCTAGAATGTGTCCACCCATAATCCTCAGGGGATCAGTCTGGAGAAAATATTCCAATGGATTCTGAAGTTACTCCACAATACTCTGACTCAGGAGTGCCTCCCCATCAAGACTCCCAGAATATAAATCCCACTCCAGCTTCACCCTGTACTGCCCAACACCAGAATTCCACTCTAGATAATTGAGACGAGGGAGTTCAAGATAGGGAGCAAAGGGAAAAGATGCTGCCCCCAACCTGCCTCCTCAGTTTGATTCTGATATGACAGTGGTGTCCTGGTCAAAGTGAGGAACGGGAAAAGTAAAACCAAAAGTTGTTAATCCTCCCATTACCACAAAAAAAACAAATATGCTGCTTTGAGTAAACACAAGCAGTGGGGAGACACAGAGGACAAATAAGGGGACTGATGCTTCCTCCATAACATACTCTATTCTTGATTATTCTTCTGACTCTCAGCCAGAACCATCCAAGGCTAAGGGCCCAAAAGGTCACATTTGGTCTCAGACAAGGAATTCTTAAACATATGAGTCGTGCCAAGGACCAAGGTTACCTCCTTTAACCCAAAATGTTTGGAGCATAAAAAAATACAAGAAATGCTTAACTACATTATCCATTCTCTCAGCATCACGTAATAACACCATTTTCTTACAAGAAACGAGAGTTAAAACTAATTATGAAATAAGTCAAACAAAACAGCTTTGGTTCCCTGGTGCCTCCTTTTGGACTCATGGTACTGACGTCTGTGATGAGGTGGCTATTCTGTTGAAAGGTTTTGATTTTCTTGTTCAGAGAGTGGTGAAAATAGAGCCTTGTCGCACTTTTTTTTGCTAGACCTGGAAGTGGCTACTGTTCAGTATAGGATAATTAACATGTATGCCCCCACAGGCTATCTCAGCAAGGGTAGAATTGTTTCAAATAATTCAATCTTACCTACACACAAGTAGGTCTGTCATCTTCGGGGGTGACTTTAATTGCAGTCTGTCACTCAAAGATGAGGGGGATACCACTAAATTATATAGCCATATCCATCCACCAAAGTAGAATCTTTTTCACCGGAGAGGAGACAAGGACCGGCTGTTCCAGGTCGTCAGTTCGCTGGTCCCACTGGACACTTAGTGTCCATTGGTAAATCCTCCTGTGCAATCAGGCTAGAGGCACTGTGATTATGGCTGCAGCCATCAGGCCCAAGAGCTGAAGAAAAGTTCTGACTGAGTCACAGCGGCTGTTGTACAGCAGGCGAGCTTGAACTATAAGATGGTCTGCCTGGTACTGGGGCAGGAAGGCCATACCCTGAGAGGTATTCAATGACTGTCCCTATGTACTGAAGGCACTGACAGGGGGTCAGAACTGACTTGGGCAGGTTGACTGTAATGCCCAGATCCTGGAACAGGTGGATAGTATGGTCCAAAGTCTGTAAAAGACGCTCCCTGGGCTGGGCTTTGAGAAGCCAGTCATCCAGGTAGGGAAAGACATAGAGTCTCTGCCGCCTGTGGGCAGCAGCTACCACTGACAAACATCTGATAAATATCTGAGGTGCCGGGGAGAAGCCAAAGGGCAAGGCCCAAAACTGGAAGTGTGCCCCTGGAAACAAAACCTTAGGTACTGTCTGTGGGAGGGATGTACCTGGATATGCAGATAGGCATCCTTCATATCAGTGGAGAAAATCCAGTCTCCCTGGTGCAGAAGGGACAGCAGACCCTGAAGTGTCACCATCCGGAATTTTTTTTACTGAATGAACAGATTTAGATCATGGAGATCTAGAATGGTCCTGAGGTCTCCCATGCATCTGAGGACCAGGAAGAAGTGAGAGTAGAGCTCTCTGCCCTGTTGGGTCTCTGGGACAGGTTCTATGACCCTTTTGCTTAGCAGAGAGTGGATTTCCTCCCAAAGCATGGGGATGTGGCCCAGAAGATAAGAAAACAGAACAATTTTTTTTTCTGGAGGGCGCTCCTGAAGTTCCAGAGTGTGGCCACATTCTATTAGCTACAATACCCTGGCGTCCCTGATAATTTCCCTCCACTTGTCCAAGTGCAGACAGAAATTACCCCCTACAACCCCCTCCTGCCTTATGGGGAGGCAAGCAAGGAGTCAGGCTGAACTGGCAGGGGCAGCCAGGGCTGCTCCACCTCCTCTGAGGGTTTTCCCTGAGGTGGAGGAGGAGGTGGTGGGCAAGGCAGAGGCGGCTCGACGCTACCCTAAAGCTTATTGGAAGGCTTTGGTCTGTGGGAAGACTGCTGAAAGGGTACTCACTGACCACTTCTGGGCTGGTTGGTGTGGTACATAGAGTGGACCAACCACAAGGTGATGCCAGAGGCTTGTAGTTGAGATAGTATATCCTGTACATCTGCACCAAATAGTTTAAAGCCTCTAAAGAGGGCATTCAGGATGGACAATTGCACATCCTGGGCAAAGCCTGACACCCTCAGCCAAGAGTGTTTTCGCAGGCAAATGCCCACTGCCACAGCCCTGGCTGAGGCATTTACGGCATCGTGGGCAGCCCTAAGGAGGTGGGTGCTCATGTCAGAACCTGCTTTGAGAGACTGCAGCATCTGCTGTTTTAGGGGGTCCTCTGGAAGGGCCCAGGCAGATTCAAGGGTGTGGTCCCAGAGCTAATTTTGGTACTGGACAATACGGGCATTGTAGTTCGGCACCCTGATGGTCAGTGTGACAGAAGCAAAGGTTCTCCTGCCAATGTGATCCAGCCTCTGGCACTCCTTATCCAGAAGCAAGGAACTGAAATGTTTAGGCCTCTTGGTACGGTTGTGGGCGGCATTGATGACCACTGAATCTGCTTCAGGCTGGTCAGTGAAGAAAGGCCTTCCTGCTGGAGCCTGGTATACTCTGTCCACCTTCCTTGGCATAGCTTGAATCAAATTTGGCCAATGCTAGGTGGCAATGGTGGCGCCCTCAAAGGGCTCAGTCAAAGGAGGGATGACCAGAGTAGGGGCATCTGACAGTCACAAATAAGTGGCCAGTCGACGATGAGCAGGATCTTGCTCCTCAGTGTCAAAGCCCATGGCTGAATGTAACTGCCTCATAAATGAGACAAAAGAGGGGTCATCTGGGGGGACTGCAAGATGTACCATGGGGTCTCCTTCCTCACCATCAGATGAGACAGTGAAGGAGGAGTTGTAAGGAGTGACTCCTCCGTTGTCGCTGTCATTTCCCTCATCCAGAGGAGTAAGGTCCAGGTGGCACCTGTCATCTTCCCCCAAGTCCTGAGACTGTGGCCCTGCTGGAGGAGCAGGAGACCACTGCAGTGATGGGCCCTGGGGAGGAGCAAGCTTAGTTTGCATCAAGTCCCATATGGGGGTAAGCATGGAGTGAAAGTCCACCACTATTGGTGTCAGACCCACCGACACCAGCTGAGCAAACACCGGGGTCAGCAACGGGGAGAGCAGCCGAACAGGCTTCGTACCTGTGGGGAAGTTCCTCAGCATAGGTCAGCATCAGGGAAGGCAACGACGACTGGGGCTTGGGCCTGGAGGACTTAGGAGAAGGTAGAGGCTTCAGGCCCGAGACAACAGCCAAAGAAACAGCCAAGGTTGGCTGCGGGGTGTTAGACTGTGTCCAGTGACCACCGATGCTGAGCTCGTCGATGACGAGCCAGCAAAGCCACCTGACTGAGTGTCCACTGAAAACAAGGGTCTGAACAGCAGGGGCTAAGAGGTCGGTGGGGCGCCAGAGCCTCTGGAGCCACCACCCACCACCAAAACATTGGTGAGGGAAGCTGCCAATGGTAGCCTTGCAGGAGAAACGGCACACGATTCAGAGGGTGCCACCCCCGACGATGAGGAGCAAGACAAGGAGGACCAGGGTTTCTCCTTAGGATGGTCCTTGTCTTGATGCTTGTGTTTCCTCGTCGACTTGTCCCTGGCCTTGGAGGGTTGTGAGCCCAAGGATGTCATGGGGGAAGCAGAAGAACTTGGAGTCTGAAGCTCCTTCTCCATCTGGGCGACCTTCTGCTTCAGCAGAAAAGTTTCGAGGGTCTGCAGTTGGTGCTTCCTGGTGGCCTGGTTGAAGCCACAGCAGATCACGCAAGCCTGGGTGTCATGCTCTGGGCCTAGGCAGCAGACAAAAGCCTTATAGTCATCCGTCTCAGGGGTCTTCTGCCCACAGGCACATTTTTTGAAGAGGTTCTTGGAGGTGGAGCTTGGCATAAATGGAGAGGCAAAATCACTTTATCGCTAAAGTGAGAAAATTAAAAAATAAAGTTTGACGAACTTTTCGGCAAAATGGCAGTCGACTGAAGCTGGCAGATCTCTGTGAAGTCCAACATGCAATGGTCAACATCGGGAAAAGAACTGAGTAGGGTACAGGAGCCCCCCACCCTTATACGATAGGCCGACGTCAGCATATGACATTGGAGTAAGCGGCCCCCTGGTAGACTGCGAGCTAGAAAAGTTTCCTTGTGGTCCTAATGCCTGGCGGCTATAGTTCCATAGGTATGGCCTCCTGCAAGAGACACCCTCGAAGTAAAATCAAACGTACTCTTTACAATACAATAAAGCTATTTGTCTAAAAATGGAAATGCAGTTTGGTATTCAAGGAAAAAAAACTAAATCTGAATATGTTTAAGGACTGTTCTGAGACAGTAGGAAAGAAATTTATTACAGGTTTTTCTTCCCCTCAGTCTAACATGGTTTATACCTTCCCAAAAGATATTACAATGATAGTACATGACCAGGTGCAGAAGATTTTTGGAGCTGAAGGTTAGCATGGGTCTTTGGCTGATTTTTTTTTTTTCTGATTTAAGTGTCACAAAAATTCCTTTTGAGTTACAGAGAAACTTAGTGAGTCCCATCACAGCCTTAGAACTGTGGGTGCCTTACCTTTTCCCATGGCAGCAACCTAGGTTCGGGAACAACGAGGGCTGCTTGGGGGTTGGCCAGGAAAGGGGGGATTGAGCGTCCATAGGACTGCTCTCCTCCCTTGGGGAGACTTCATGACTTGACAGTCGATTGCCACCAGGAGGAATTCCGGTGGAGGAGCCCTTGCCCAGAGCACCAGGAGCACCTCCGTGGCAAGGGAGCTCGCATAACATGCTCACTGCATGTCCTGTGTAGCCAGGGGAGAACAATAGGATAAAAAATGGAGGGCAGGCTCTGTGAAGCCCTGCACGTTAAGCTGTTGGCCCGCTCAATTTCTCTGGGTCGGGGACCATCTGAATTTGTGTTTCAGGTGAGGGGAGGACATCCTTCCCTTCCTGGTCCTACCACAGGGGGCAATCCACGGTGGATAATGGTCCCCAATCCCGGAGGAGAATTGGAACAGCTGCAGCTGACGTGGATAGTGCGGAACAGCCGCCCGTACTTATCAAAGCCCGATAAACACCTATATAGCAAAAATAAACTTAGTAATAATACGGCCCCTTGGTCTGATGCTTATCCTTCAGAGTTCTATAAAACCTTTTTTTGAGCATTTATCCCCAGTATTAGCCTTTTAATTTTCAGAAATGTTGAATGACGGTTTTTATCCCCTTCTATGTCTCAGGCTTATTTAATATTTTTGTTCAAAAGTGGTGATTGTGGCAGACTGGCAAACTGGCATCCAATAAGCTTACTAAACACAGAAATGAAAATATTGGTCAAAAGTTTATTATACACGCTAGAGAAGGTTGCTGATTTGCTTTTATCCCCTTTGCAGTTCTGTGCCATTCCAAATAGATCTATATATTTTTTTATTATTATAGTATTTTCTCTGCCTTCCACAGAGCTGGCAGACAGCTCCAGCCCTCCCTAGGAGGGCTCGTCCGACGAGCCCAGCCGCCCCATCCCAGTGCTGCCCTGGTAGTTCCCCCATGGATTACCCCCCATGGCAAGGCCGGAGTGAGGAGCATCGACTTTCTCCCCCCTCCCACCCTGGATCATAATCCAGAATCCAGGAAGGCTGTTGTGGGGGCACATCCGGGCCATCATGAAGCCTGCCAACTCCAGTTGTCACATTTTCTTCCTCCCCCTTCATTACTGGTGTGCACACGCATGCCGCCACCTGTAGCACCCACCCTTCATGTCCCTCCTCCATCCCATACTGATCCTCAGGCCTCCACCTGAGGGCAGTCATTCGGCGGGGAGTGGCAACCCTCCCACCCAGGTGAGGAGAGCAGTCCCTCGGATGCTCAATTCATCACCCCCCAGGCCAATCCCCGGCAACCTACGTTTGCTCCCGAACATGGGTCGCCAGCGTACAGTGAGGTGTGGCATCCAGTGCCTCAACCCTCAGCGCCACTGGGCCGGCATAATAGATCTGTTTTTGACAACACAATTAAAGAGAATTTTTGAACCTAGTAAACAAGGGAAGGTGTCTGGTTGGTTACTAGCTTTGGACCAGGAAAAAAGCTTTCCACAAGGTCTCTCACACATATCTATTAGATACTTTGAGACATTATGGTATCCCTCTGCTATTTGTTCAGTGGATTGGCACTTTGTATGAAAAAGTGTCCGCAACTCCTTTTATCAACAGTTAGTTAGGAAAACCAATAAAAGTAAAGAGGTGGGTCCGGCAGGGCTGTCCTTTGAGTCCTTTACTTTATATTTTTTTCCTTAGATACAGCTTTGAGGAAGCTAAACCAGATTTTTTATTTACTTATTGAAATGTTTCACCAGGAAGGCACACTGAGCAACAAGTCGCTTGTCTCCCAGTGTGACCCAGGGTGAAGGGGTACAATAGGAATGAGACATTAAACATTCAAGTTACAAGATCAACATTAACATACAGTTGTAAGACAGGTGTCACAAACAGTGTTTTTTTAATTTTTTTATTTTATTGAAGTCTAGGAATTACATCCCTTTGAGTCAGGGACCCATTTACAAAGGGCTCCACGTCATAACAGAAAAGGTACAAAATACAATGAGTAATACAGGAACTTAGTGCAAACGGATACAGTGGACATAGCAAATTCAAGTAAACATTTGATATAGATACATTTTATTACAGGGAGGAGAAATCAGCCCATGGGGACATTGTGTAGAGGCAGAGGTTGAGAGCAGTGAGCGGGGGGAGGTGGAGGGGCAAGAAGGGTTATGGGCAGTCGCAGTTGGAGCTGGACATGATGTAATCACAAAACTCTTTTTTTAAAGGCCCTAATCTGGGTATGGTGAGGAGGTGCCCTGGGACTGAGTTCATCCAGAGGGGAGCCCTATATCGAAAGGACCTTTGGCCAGCATTTGATTTGATGAAGGGAATGTGAAAAACAGCAGTATCAGAATGTCTTGTGGCTCGCCTCTGCAGCCCCGGTTGAAAAAGAAAAAAACAACTGGGGGGGGGGGAGAGGCCCCGTTGGATTTTTTTTTCCAAGTAGGCAGGTCTTGTATAGTAGTCGCCCCTGGAAATTTAGCCATGCTGATTGGTGGTGGAGGTCACAGGTGTGTGTGAGCCATTTGCTGCCTGTGGCCAGCCGACAGGCCTTGTTTAAGGCATGTTTGCTTTTGGACAGGCAGTGTTAGAGGCGGAGCCATAAATAACTATACCGTAGTCAACCAGGGATAGGACAGAGCTACAGACAGCTAGTCAGAGAACATTAGGGGGGAGGCAGGATATGAGTCAGTATAGGAGGCCAGTTCTGGAATTTACTGCAGAGCAGGTAGACGCGATATGGTCACGGAAGGTGTGAGCTGAGTCAAGGGCAATGCCTAGATTTTTAAAGCTAGTGACAGGTATCAAAGTGGTTCCCTTGGAATTATGGCTGGAGAAGACAGTTGAGGTGTGTTTATGTTGGGGGCGGGCGGATAGCATTACCTTCGTTTTTGTATAGTTGAGGATAAGCTTATGGATGGCAAACCAGTATTCTATTTCTGTAAAGGAGCCCTGTAATGCTAGTTGGAGCTGGGTGGGGTCTCGTCTGCATAGAAGAGGAGACATCCAGTGGAGGTAAGGGGTAGGGAGTTACCTACAGTGAAAAGAGGAGTGGGCCAAGGATGGAACCTTGGGGGACACCTGATCAGACAGGAAGTTTTGAGGATAGGGTGTTGTTTATCTTCACTTGCTGGGTACATCCATGCAGATAATGGGAGAACCAGACAGTGGCTTCCTGGGATATGCCAGCAAAGAGAAGGGAGTCAATCAACATAGTGTGACCGACCATGTCAAAGGCCTTGGAGAGATCTATGTATACTGATCCAGCCAAGGCCCCCTGGTCAAGGGCATCATGGATATAGGAGGTATACTCCAGTAGGGCAGTGGTAGTACTATGTCCCTTCCTGAAGTCATGTTGTTGCTGACAAAGTAGTTGATGCGAGTCCAGGTATTCAGTGAGCTGGTCAGCAACAATTTTTTCTAATGCTTTAGAGAGGGGAGGGAGGATAGATATAGGCCTATAGTTACTGTGGGAGGTACGATCGCCATTCTTATGTACAGGCATAATGACTGCCCTTTTCCACTTTGAAAGGAACTGCCCTAGACATAAAGACATATTGAAGATTTTTGTGAGGTGGGTAAGTACTCCATCAAGAGCCAGGGTGAGAAACTTTATATCTAGGGAGTCACCACTCTGTCTGGTTTTCCCAAAGAACTTGGCGAGATAGAGGCGGGCATCATTAGGGGAGATTGTCTTAAAGCGGAAAGGTGGGATCCAAAAGGGGGGATGGGGGAACTGACCAGTAGAGGCAGAGAAGAAATCGGGGGGGAAGGATAGAACTGAGGTCAGAGAAAGCAGCATTAAAAGCATTCACAATCTTGTCAGGGTCTTGGGTGGGAAGTCCCATCAACGATCAGCATGGAGGGGGAGGTGAGGAAGACTTACCACTAAGCTCCTTAATATTCTCCCAGAAATCCCTCCCGTTACCCCATGTAGCAGTGAGTCTGGTCTGATAATAGACCACCTTTGCATGGTGGATTGCCCAAGTGCAGGAGTTACGGGCAGCGCAATATAGTTGACAATCCGCAGGGTGGCCGGACTCCAGAGCACAGTGCCACAGATTATTTCAGGCTGTCATTTGGTTGAGCAAGGACAGATTTATCCAGGGTGAGGAGTGATTTTTTACAATCTACTTCACGAAGGGGGCAAAGATGTCACAGGCAGCTTGGAAGGAGCCAATGAAAAGGGATAGAGTGGCATCCACTGAGGTCATGTGATCAAGAGGGGACCAGTCGAGATTTAGGAGGTGATTGCAGAAGTGTGCTAGGGAGCCTATCTAAAGCTAGCGGTGCCTAGAAATCCTCGGGGGAGGAGATTTCCAACTATTGGACCAGCAGCAGGTAACAGGTGAGTGATCACTGAGTGAGTCAGATTGGACCTGGACATCCTGGATATGCTCAGGGCGATTAGTGAAAATGAGATCAATGAGGGAACTGGTGCCCCTCCTATTATTTACCCTTGTAGGGGAAATTACCATCTGGGATAGGTTTTGGGTGGTAGCCGTCCCTGAGACAGGATGTTTGAGGGGAAAGCCAATTTGTGTTGAAATCCCCAAGTACAATGACTTCAGAGTTTTTGGGGAGCTGGGCTATGATGTTGGTATAGTGATTTGCCAGAGTTGCCATCAGCAACCTTTAGGGAGAGAGTTTGGGCACCAGCACTGGGGGGTGTTGTTTCGATAGTAGTGCCTTGCAGGGAGTCCCAGAGGTAAACTGCACCCCCCCCCCACCCTGAACAGTGTATATCCCTGCAGGGTAACAGCAGAGTCTGGGGTACTCTGAGGTAGCCAAGTCTTGACTACTGCTAGAGCATCAGGGTTGTGGAGGCAAACCCAGGCTTGGAGTAGGACAAATTTCTTTAATAGGCTGCAGATGTTGACGGTGGCCAGCATGAGGCCTTTGGATTGATTTGATCTAGGTGGAGGGGTGGCCAAGGGGCCTGGATTGGGGTGTATATCACCAGAGAGTAGCAGGAGAATGACAGTGATCCTGGATAAGGTACACTGCAGGATTCTCTTATGGCATGCTGCGAGGGGGCCTGCAAGGGGGGGGGGGTGAAGCTGTTTGTTTACAATTTGGGATTGAGCAAAGTGCAATACTTCAGGTTATAACAGTGTTGAGCATAATAGGTAGAAAGAGTGGACAATAATAAGTGCCAGGTTAATAAGTAAACAAGTGCTTACGTGAAAGAAAAGGGGCCAAGGAGAGGGAAGGGGAAGAGTTGTGTCCCTGGAGACCCCTTCAGGATGCAAGGAACCCTGCAAGGGGACTGGGGGAACCAGAGAGAAGGAGATAAGGCAGTGTCCCAGAGAGATCCCTTCAGGATGTGGTGAACCCCTCAAGGGAGCTGTGGGGCTAGATAAAAAGGGGGATAAGGCTGTAGGGATTTAAAGAGGGAGGAGAGAGAAGAAGGAGATGTGACTTAATGCTAGGGGTGGTAATAGTAGCTAATCCAAGAGAGGACCCTTCAGATGCAGGGTACCAAGCAAGAGGGTTGGGGAAGGTCAGTAGATAGGGATTAAGAGAGTGATAGGAGAGGGAGGGAGAACTGAACCCTTGAGAGGAAGAGAATTCACACCTTTGTAGGGGACGGGGACTAATCAATAGTCCATCGGGATGCATTGGACCCTGCTCGTAGTCATGGAAAGCCAAGATAGTGGCTAGATAGAATAGTGGAGATATGCTTAGGCTCAGTTAGACCCCTTCAGGATGCTGAGAACCCTGCAAGGGGACTGCGATGGCCAGGGAGAAAGGTAGATGGGGGCGGGGAAGGAAAGGAGACAAGACTAGGTGCAGTAGGACACCCTCAGGATGCTGAGAACCCTGCAAGGGGACTGCCAAAGCTAGGGAGAAAAGGTAGAAAGGGGGAGGAGAAGGAGAGGAGACACGCCTAGGTGCAGTAGGGCCCCTTCAGGATGCTGAGATCCCTGCAAGAGGACTGCAAGTCTAGGGAGATAGGAGGGATGGTGGGATGATAAAGATATAAAAGCTGTTCTGTGTACTGTTGAGTGCTTTCCTAAAACATTGACTTATGCTGATGACACTTGTATAATTTTTTAAGAATCTGTTTCTGAGTTGATAGTAATACTAGCACTGGAGAACAATGAGACGGTATCAGGAGCAAAGATAAATTATGATTGTAACCCCCTGCAAATGGGGGTTCCCAAAAGACTTCCAGGAGCTTGCTTGAATGCTCCAAGCCTGAATGGTGTTTGGCGTTTAAGCCATTTATCAGTGAGTGTTTTTAGAGCCTCTGGTACTGTCTCTTTAAGAGCTGTCTGCTTGCAAAC
The DNA here is from genome assembly GCA_016271365.2 of Neoceratodus forsteri. Taxonomy (NCBI): domain Eukaryota; kingdom Metazoa; phylum Chordata; order Ceratodontiformes; family Ceratodontidae; genus Neoceratodus; species Neoceratodus forsteri. The sequence goes on along the minus strand of CM057456.1, from coordinate 621,729,479 downwards.
ATAATTAGTTTGTATGGGGGGACTGTGTGCTTCTCTGTTTGAGTACCGCTCGAGCTGCTGCCAATTCACTCCATTTTGCAGTCACTAGGAGTGCAAAGGAACCTATCTGAAAGATGTAACTGTTTGCCAGAAATCATTTACAGTAATAATGAAATTACAGTTTGTCTAACCTGCTTTCTTTGCAGTCAGAACTGTGTCTGCCTAGTTCCCCATTCTGGTTTTGAACTGCTGAACTGGACCAATCAGTGTGGGGTAAGCTAGCTCTAAAATGGTGCCTTGGACGAATCAGAACTTGGACTCATAATCTGAGCCAGCCACAAGAGGATTGTATGGGCAGTGACTCTGGGAGATGTAGTTTAGACTGAGCCTTTTTGGACCAACAGCAGCAGTCTATTGTGAGTGACAGCCAATCCAGTCAAGAACTGGGAGGAACTCAAAGTGCCCAGTTTTCTCTGTTGGAGTTTCAGTTTAGGTCTGGCAGTGAAGGGAAGAAACCCTGTGCTCCTTCAGTGCACAGTTTCAGTCAAAAACGTGTGCAAGGCCCAGAGTTCCGGTCTGCAGCTTGTGTAACTGCTTGTTAGGACTGAATCCGTCCTGTGAAAAGAATCAAAGGATCTCTGAAGAGTAGAAACCAGGCTCACCCTGTAGAAGACTGGAGAAATTGTTGAATTGCACTCGGTCTGTCAGGAACTGAATCTGCTGTGTGTTCTCCGGGTATTGTGCAGTAATTGCAATCGGGATAGAGAAGCAGCCTGCCTGGTATAGTACTTTCTTTTTTACCATATAAATGTGTGAAGAGTCTCGTGGAGCTCAAGGGTAGCCCTGCTGACGTTGAAGGACCCTATCTTGTTTGGAGGTCGTGAGTACTAATTCAGGGTCGCTCCTGTTGAATTGCCACATTAAATCCAAATGGAATCATTGTACTGCTGACTGTTTAAACTAATTTTCTTTTCACTGTGTGAAGGGCCCTACCAGCTGCCACGGTTTGGACTAGCCACTAGGGCTTGGGTACCCAGGGACAGTAACTGGTAGGGATAGGCCTGTGCACAGAGCCATAGGTAGATAGTAAAGTGATAAGCTAATTAACCTGATTTCCCCTGTCCTTGTTATATCCCCTAAATAAATCAGAGCTGCTTGTTTCAGCAAAGTTATACTGCCTGAGGTATTTGTCTATGTTAAAGTACTGTACTGTGATTGTTGCACTGTATCTTATTTCACAGGAGGTCCCAGTGCCGGAACTAGTCCTGGGTGTAAGTGTATACGGTGAAGGTAATTCTGATATATTGTGTGGGCCACTAGTGGGAAGAAAGGGGGGTTGCAGTGTCCCAGAGGGCTGTGACCAAGTAAGTTTAACTATTGCAAACCCTGACCTCTGGGTGGAGGCACCCGCCATTGGATCCAGGCCCCTCAACCTGTTAGTGGCAAATCAGGCAGGGGTAGTAGCCCCTGGGATAGCGCCATCTAGGGTTACATCTTGGAGGCTCACCGCTGGGATTGTGTGTCCTCTAGTGGCCATATTTGAACCACTGTTAAGAAAAAAATGGGTACCCCAACAGAAGTGGCTGTGCACCGGCTGGTGGAGTGGTGTACTGGGGAGGAGATTGACCCCCAAAATGCTATGCTTATCCTGGACATCCCCCTTGGTATCAATACGGACACTGTACAGGGAGTACTTTCCAAGGTGGAAGGTTTACAAAACCCTGTGGTGGGTCGGCATGCTAATCTGCTCACCCACACTTTCCTGGCCCTAGTAGAGTTTAAGGATCCCATAGATAGCTCCAAAGTGCCACAGACTATTACCCCAGAGGGAGCCCTCACTGCTTGCAGAGTGATAACTAAGGACAGTAAAGACCCGGGGGGGGGAATGAGCCCCCACCACTATCTGAAACTTTTGAGGAGAAATTTGCTAAATGGTTGCTGGGGGAAGGGAAAACTGTGGAGGACTTGAAGAAACTATTCTTGCCACTTGGGGTGTTCCTCCCCAACACCTCTCCTGCTCCAGTACCCATAATGGTGGCTGAACCAATGCAGACTCCTATTTCTGCACCTGCCATTAATCACGACTCTACGAAGGTTGAGGATCTTCTCTGGCACCCTCCCACCCCAAGGGAGGATGACTGGGAGACCTGGATAGACTATGTTGCCCCCAAGTGCTAGAATGGCAATGCTCGGGAAGCAGCGAAGAGGGTTAGTGAGAGCCTCCGAGGTCCTGCCCTGGCTACCATCCGTGCTAAGCGGGCCAGTAACCCTGAAGCGACTGCACAGGCCTATCTTGAGGCCTTGGAGAATGTGTATGGGAGCCCAGATTCTGATGAGGACCTATGGTGGAGAGTAAGAAATGCACAACAGTACCAAGGGAGTTGTTGTCTGTATGTCTCTCGGCTGGAAAAATTGTTGCAAGAATGCCTCAGAAAGGGTAGTTTGCCAGCGATTGAACTGGACCGAACCAGACTGGACAGGATCCTTAAGTCTGCCCCTTCTCAGAACTGCTGTTGCTTCAATTCGCCTGGCAAATCGACTGGAATCCCACCCTCCTATGATGAGTTAATGAGAGAAATTCGAGGAGTTGAGAAAAGGCGACCTCGGGAGGACCTGCACCAACAGCTGCAGCTCCGACCCGAGTGACTGAGGTGACCCATCAAGTGAAGTTCGGGGCAGAGGTTGGCAGTAAATGAGTGCTCTGACAAGGAAAAGATATGCCACAATGGGGCGAACTGTTGAGAGAGATCCGGAATTCAAAACAGTCCCTTTATGAAGGCCACGCCTGCAAGTACAGGCCCTGACCTATATCCGACTGCATCTGCTATGGGGTGGGGGTACCCACGATGTATCTCCTGCTGATAACAGCTCGAACTCGATTCCTTGACCATGGAAGTGGAGAAACTGACGAGATGTCTCCAAATGCTTATCACACACGAACAGAGATGGCACCAAGGTTTCCAGTTAATAATACCCCGCCCTGGCTCCCAGTGTGGCGCCTCGGCCAGCTCAAACTCCAGAAAGTATGTTTTGCTATAATTGTGGGAAAGATGGGCACATGAAAAGGAATGCGGTCCCCAAAGACACTGACAAAGTTGCATATAGGCTACAAGGAGAGCTTCGGAGAACAAATCAGTGGTTAAGAGGTGCACGAAATGATCCCAGTGAGGGCACCAAAAATGCTAACTCATGTCCTTTTGTGGCAAGGTCAGTTGCCCAGGCCCCCACTACCGCCTCTCCAGACTGGTCCAGAATAGTGGGTCCCTCCATGGAGACCACTGTAAAGGTGAATGGAGTGTCTACAAGAGCTGTATTAGACAGTGGCTCCCAAGTGACAATTATGTTCCAGGATTGGTATCAGAAGCATTTGTCAGACGTACCCTTACAACCATTAGAAGGACTGCATGTATGGGGGTTAAGTGAGAAGGCCTACCCCTATTCCGGGTATATCCGAATTTTGTGTCTTTCCCCACCTCCGTGGCTGGGTGGCCGAACAAGTAGAGACCTAGCCTTAGTGTGTCCCCCACTGGACTGTATGATGGTGTCCCTTTGTTGATTGGAACAAATGCTCATATGTTCGGAAGGCTGGCACAGTTGTGTTATGAAAACAGGGTCAACGACTAGTAGAGCTTTAAGAGTTCGGCTTTAATTAAGAAGGCCTATGAGGCACAGAGAGATACTGAAAAAATAGAACCTGAGGAACCGGTCGGAATTGTATGGAAGAAGGATCCTGACTCTCTGATCCTGGCGCCAAATGCCCAGTGTACCTTACAGGAGAGGTCCGTATCAGAAAGGATGTTAAGAATAAAATATTAATGTTGGATGCACCAGGAGGAAAATTGCCAGAGGGACTGCTGGTCAAGCCTAGTATTTTGCCCACTAGAGCCCATGCTTATGCCAGAAGGGTAATGGTCCAAGTTCATAATGTGTCTGAAGAGACATATCTGCAAACAGAGGTTGCATCCTGCATCCTGGCTAATGTGCATTGTGCAGACACTGCAGTGCTACCCAGCAGCAAGAGTTCGAGGAAGAATGACAGAGTAACGCCTGACTTGTTTGATTTCAGCGACTCCGTTGCCAGCTGAATGGAAAGTGAGGATCAGTGAAAAGCTTGCCCAGAGAGACCAGGTGTTTTCTTTAAAGGAATGGGACGTAGGATGCGTGCAAGGAGCTGAGCACAATATCCGGCTGCATGACGAAAGACCATTTCGTGAGAGGTCTCGACGCCTGGCACCTGCTAACATAGATGATGTGAGGTGGCATCTGCAAGAGATGTTAGCTGCTGGTGTAATACAAGAATCCAGAAGCCCTTATGCTTCCCCCATTGTGGTAGTGAGGAAAAAGAATGGGACAGTAAGGATGTGTGTGGATTATCGCACCTTAAACCGCGGACTATCCCTGATCAGTACACAATGCCCGCATTCAGGATGCTTTGGACTGCCTAAGCGGGAGCAAGTGGTTCTCTGTGTTGGATCTCCGCAGTGGGTACTACCAGATCCCGATGGCCCCAGAGAGGACCGTGGAGAAGACAGCCTTTATCTGTCCGCTTTTCTATGAATTCATGAGGATGCCTCAAGGATTTCAGGTGCCCCAGCCACTTTTCAACGATTGATGGAGCGTGCAGTGGGGACATGAACTTACTAGAGTGCCTGGTATACCTAGATGATGTTATTGTGTTTGGCAGCTCACTGGAGGAACATGAGAGCAGATTATTTAAGGTATTGGACCGACTGGAGGACTTTGGCCTAAACTGTCCATTGATAAGTGTCAATTCTTTCAAACATCAGTAAAGTATGTGGGACACATAGTATCCACCGAGGAATAGAGACCGACCCAAGTAAAGTTGAGGCCTTGACCACCTGGCCACAGCCCAAAATCTAAAAGAACTGCAAAGATTCCTGGGATTCTGTGGTTATTATCGGCGCTTCATCAAAGACTATTCAAGAGTGATCCGCCCTTTACTTAACCTTACTCAAGGGTATCCCCAACCCACAAAAATACCAAAGTCAGCGTCCCTCAAGACTGAAGAGTGTATTTTCATCCGAGTGAAGTATTTGGGGCCGCTGGACTCCTGATTGTGAGACTGCTTTTCATGAGATCATATATCAACTCACCCATGCTCCAGTGCTGGCCTATGCTGATCCAAGAAAACCTTACGTCCTGCACACTGATGCTAGCTTGCAAGGGTTGGGGCTGTGTTGTACCAAGAGCACGAGAATGGCCTGAGACCAGTGGCCTTTGCCAGTAGAAGCCTGACCCCATCCGAAAAGAACTACCCTGTACATAAGTTAGAGTTCCTAGCTTTAAAGTGGGCTATTGTTGACCAATTCCATGAGTACTTGTATGGGGCTAAAATACTAGTAAAACTGACAATAATCCTTTGACCTATGTGCAGACCTCAGCTAAGTTGGATGCCACTGGCCATAGGTGGCTTTCTGCATTATCTACATATGACTATGCTCTCGAATACCAAGCAGGTCTGAACCACATAGATGCTGATGCTCTCTCCGGAGCCTGTTCCCCAGGATGATTGGGTCCAATTGGCAGAACCTGACATTCGGGCACTCTGCGGAAGTTTGACAGGGAGGAACAAATGTCCGCAGACGCAGTGGACTGCATAGTGGATTGCTTGGGACCCTCTGAGAATGCATACCTGCTGCTTATTGCCACTTTTCTGCAATAGACATTGGTGCACTGCCTCAGCTGGACAATGACAGTATAGCGGGCTCAATCCCGCGATCCCATGATCAAAGCAGCTTTAGAAGCCCTCTATGCAGGAAAAGATGTGTCCAAATTACGCTCCACTGATTTGAGAACTGCACTGTTATACAAAAGAAGGTCCTAAGTTGAAACTGATCAATAAACTGTTATACAGAGAAACAGTAGACAGAGGGGACAAGTAGACAACAACAACTAGTGCTGCCCACTGCTTTCGAGACTCAGTACTGAGGTCCTTGCACAACAACATGGGGCACCTTGGTATAGACAGAACACTTGACTTGGTGAGATCCAGATTCTATTGGCCTAAGATGGGGGCTGATGTGGAGCAACACATTTGAACTTGTAGTCGCTATTACAGAGGAAAGCTTTGCCCCAGAGGGCTGCCCCCCTTGTTAACATCACCACCAGTGCACCCATGGAGCTGGTCTGTATTGATTTTCTGAGTTTGGAGTCAGATCAAAGAAATATCAGTAATGTGCTGGTGGTCACTGACCATTTCACGAGATATGCCCAAGCTTTCCCCACCAAAGACCAGAAAGCATCCACTGTGGCCAAAGTACTTGTAGAAAACTTTTTTGTTCACTATGGGGCTCCACAAAAAATCCATTCTGATCAAGGGAGAGACTTTGAGAGTCGTCTGATCAAAGAGATGCTTTCTCTGTGGGGAGTGCGAAAGTCCAGAACCACTCCTTACCACCCCCAGAGGGACCCACAGCCTGAGCGTTTCACGCACTTTGCTAGATATGCTAGGCACCCCTGCACCCAAAGGACAAGCCTAGATGGAGCCAACAAATTAGCACCCTGGTACATGCTTATAACTGCACCAAAAGTGATGCCACTGGGTTCTCCCCCTACCGCCTGATGTTTGGAAGAGAAGCTCGACTACCGGTAGATGTGTGTTTTGGGGTCTCTCCTGATGGGGTTCAAGCTGACAACTATTCACAGTATGTGCAAAAGTTAAAGGCCCAGCTAACTCATGCATGCCAACTGGCTCAAACCATGGCTGCCAAAAGAAATCTGGCCAACAAAGAAAGGTATGATAAAAAGGTGAAAACACAGGAACTCCAGGAGGGAGATCGGGTATTGCTAAGAAATCTGGGACTGCATGGCAAACACAAGATTGCTGACAGATGGCACCATCTCCCTCACATTGTAGTGGGCAAACTAGATGATCTGCCAGTGTACAAAGTAAGGCCTGAGAATAATTCAAAAGATGTAAAAACAATGCATAGAAATCATTTACTGCCCATTGGACAAATCTTAATTGAGTCTGAGCCCCTAGAAGATGCCCCCTCTGGACCAGTGACTAGAGCTGCTGCTAAGAAAAGATCAAGAAAGTCTGTACCACAGAAGCAGAGTTAAAGTCTTCCCTCCACAAGTCCCAGTTGAGCATGACTGTCAGTCCATATCAGAAGAAAGTGAGAGTGACTTTGAATACTATCCTTCTTACGAACTCAGTCAATTGTTTGGGCAATCCCTAGTCAATACTGGAGACAAAGCTGGGCCTTCTGGACTGTCTAAGCCCCAGCTTCATCCCTGGAGCCAATGCTCCCAGAAAGTGAAGTGCAAAGCATCAGATCAGATGAAATGGAATCATTGTGCATGGTTGAGCGGTTTGAGCTTTCAGGGAGGAAAATGATAGATTGGGGCAGACTGGTGATACACCCGAACAAGAAGAGTATTTTGAGTGCCCTGACAGTCCACTGCCAGTGTCCAAAGCTCTCCATGCGAGCCAAATGTTGTGGACTCAGAAACTGTAACTCCTGGAGCTGAAAGTGCCCCAAGTTCTAGCCTCTCTACCCCCAGGAGACTCCCTGACAAGTGAGGACAATGCTGAAAATGAGGCTCAGAGTGCAGAGACTGTAACAGTTCCCCTAGAAAGACTGGTCAAGCTGTAAAGCCTGTGGTGCACCTCAGTTATGATTCACTTGGGAGGCCTGTGGACTTGCCTCTCAATGTTGTCCATAAAGGAGTGTATGTGTCCCGAGCTCATTGCCCAAACTGAGCATCAGTGCTAACTCCAAGTTACTTGTGTTGCCCTCTAAGTATGGTGCCCTTGCCCCGTCCAGCCCCAAGGTAACTGATAGGAAGGGCCCCTCTCTTCAGGTTTCATGTACAAGAGGTAATAACTTGAGTTATGGTACAATGTGTGTGTAATACTGTGTAAGAGTGATGTACTGCAATGTTTCAGAAATGTGTTCTTGGTAAAATGATGTATTGACTGATGATTACATGTGTGAGCTAATGCAAATGTATATGGTTGCAGTTGAAACTTATGGGGTACTTGCTTGTCGCGGACATCAAGCTTTGTGAGCCAGGAAGGTGTAACCCCCTGCAAATGGGGTTCCCAAAAGACTTCAGGAGCTTGCTTGAATGCTCCAAGCCTGAATGGTGTTTGGCGTTTAAGCCATTTATCAGTGAGTGTTTTTAGAGCCTCTGGTACTGTCTCTTTAAGAGCTGTCTGCTTGCAAACATAATTAGTTTGTATGGGGGACTGTGTGCTTCTCTGTTTGAGTACCACTCGAGCTGCTGCCAATTCACTCCATTTTGCAGTCATAGAGTGCAAAGGAACCTATCTGAAAGATGTAACTGTTTGCCAGAAATCATTTACAGTAATAATGAAATTACAGTTTGTCTAACCTGCTTTCTTTGCAGTCAGAACTGTGTCTGCCTAGTTCCCCATTCTGGTTTTGAACTGCTGAACTGGACCAATCAGTGTGGGGTAAGCTAGCTCTAAAATGGTGCCTTGGACGAATCAGAACTTGGACTCATAATCTGAGCCAGCCACAAGAGGATTGTATGGGCAGTGACTCTGGGAGATGTAGTTTAGACTTCGGCGCCTTTTTGGACCAACAGGAGCAGTCTATTGTGACAGCCAATCCAGTCAAGAACTGGGAGGAACTCAAGGAAGTGCCGGTTTTGTCTGTTGGAGTTTCAGTTTAGGTCTGGCAGTGAAGGGGAAAGAAACCCTGTGCTCCTTCAGTGCACAGTTTCAGTCAAAAAACGTGTGTAAGGCCCAGAGTTCCGGTCTGCAGCTTGTGTAACTGCTTGTTAGGACTGAATCCGTCCTGTGAAAAGAATCAAAGGATCTCTGAAGAGTAGAAACCAGGCTCACCCTGTAGAAGACTGGAGAAATTGTTGAATTGCACTCGGTCTGTCAGGAACTGAATCTGCTGTGTGTTCTCCCGGTATTGTGCAGTAATTGCGATCGGGATAGAGAAGCAGCTTGCCTGGTATAGTACTTTCTTTTTACCATATAAATGTGTGAAGAGTCTCGTGGAGCTCAAGAGTAGCCCTGCTGACGTTGAAGGACCCTATTTTGTTTGGAGGTCGTGAGTACTAATTCAGGGTCGCCCCTGTTGAATTGCCACATTAAATCCAAATGGAATCACTGTACTGCTGACTGTTTAAACTAATTTTCTTTTCACTGTGTGAAAGGGCCCCTACCAGCTGCCACGGTTTGGACTAGCCACTAGGGCTTGGGTACCCAGGGACAGTAACTGGTAGGGATAGGCCTGTGCACAGAGCCATAGGTAGATAGTAAAGTGATAAGCTAATTAACCTGATTTCCCCCTGTCCTTGTTATATCCCCCTAAATAAATCAGAGCTGCTTGTTTCAGCAAAGTTATACTGCCTGAGGTATTTGTCTATGTTAAAGTACTGTACTGTGATTGTTGCACTGTATCTTATTTCTGGAGGTCCCAGTGCGGAACTAGTCCTGGGTGTAAGTGTATACGGTGAAGGTAATTCTGATATATTGTGTGGGCCACTAGTGGGAAGAAAGGGGGGTTGCAGTGTCCCAGAGGGCTGTGACCAAGTAAGTTTAACTATTGCAAACCCTGACCTCTGGGTGGAGGCACCCGCCATTGGATCCAGGCCCCTCAACCTGTTAGTGGCAAATCAGGCAGGGGTAGTAGCCCCTGGGATAGCGCCATCTAGGGGTTACATGATAAAAGTATAGGAATCTTGTTACTAAACGACAGCCTAGTGCACAGTCATCTTTACAAGTATTTCACAATCTTGAGAGTTTTCCAAAGATTCCAGGAATTTATTTTAGCATCCTGGAGGATTCAATACAAAATTGGGAGCTGGTTTTGAATTTGGCCAATCAGAGGCCCTGTCTGCACTGCTACTCATTTTGTAAAATGTTTTAAAAAACATTTTATGTACCAGTGCAGAGAACAGTTGTCGGTGTGTCCACATTGGCATCCAACACGAGGTTGCCCACTTGAGTTCCCATGCATGCTTGCGGCAATACCACAAAGCATTGCGGGTACCACAATGCATGCCAGTATACTCGCTAATGGGCATGAAAACCAAATGGAATTAAAAAAAGCACAATTTGATTCAAGAGCTCATGGCGAGGTCAGGGATGTAAGTAAAATGATCCCTTTTTTCTTTTGGGCAGCAACAATTAAGGAAAAGAAGGCAGCAGAGGTTGCCTTAAACCGTTTTACAGCACAGTTTGCATCCACACTGCTGTTTAAAATGGTTTAAGGTAACCGTTTTGGTCTGAAACCATGCTCAAAACCTGCTCCAAACAGGTTTCTAACACAGTTCTTTAACCGGTTTGTAGAACAGTGTCACCATGCTACAGTGCGGACACGAACCGTGTTTGCCGTTCGTTCTTGTCACGTTATAGACTGCCTGTAACGTTGGAAGAATCCTAGTGCAGACAGGGCCAGAGAGTGGCATCCTGTAAACCAAAACATTTTTAAAAAAGGAAATGGGTATATCTAATTAAAATTCTTTTATTACCTTTTTTTTGCATTTAGCACACATGTTTGCTCCACGTTTTATGCAGTGTTTTTCTTCTTAAGGCCTTTGGGGTAGCAGATTTAATCCCATAAAGAGATGTTACACATTTGGATCAAGAAGAGGGGGAATTAGCACGTGCAACCCTCCACTTTTTTTTACACTGCATTTTCTTCTTTGAGAATTGGTACCCTTACTTACTAATAGAACAAATCTTTGGGTTGGTATGGTTGCTAATTTTTTTTCCTGATAAAAAGTAAATGAGAAGGGCAGATTTCAATTACCTCGGGGTTTGCCAAGCTACACTTCTTCTAGTTTAAAAAAGCATTAGAATTTGGAACATAACACCTGCTCATATCCACACAAAAAAATTGAAAACAGTTGTACCATTCAGTTTTACAGGAAAACTTTGCACCTCAAATTCAGCTGCCAGGTTGTCCGACTGACAGGGAGCAGGAGGTTTTTCTTCAGTTAATTGATAAAAGATTATCCACAGAAATGTGGGACCTTACCTGGATGGCATGCTATGGGGGAATGGGATGAATAATTCACTTAAAGATGAGTCTGCTGAGGAATGGCTTTGTAGTACTATAGCGGAGACATGGCAACATTTCCTTTTGGAATGCTCAATTGTAGTAGATGTATGGTTTACAGTTGGTTGAAGTATGGTCGGTTCTTAAAAAAATACGGTTATCTTACGAAATAGTTGTTTTACGTTTATTTCCAACACAGCTCTTACATGTTCATCCTGGCATGCTCAGAATAATTTTTAGAACCTGCAGGTATTTATTGCAGGCTATTTTTGCCTGGATGATACAGCAAAAACATATACCTGTAGATGCTCCAGGGATTTTGTCTATGATAATTTTACTCTACAGAGGTTATATAAAAAGGAATGTTCAAATCTTTCTCCTCATATGCTTAACGCATTCTGGAAACAGTGTGATTGGATTAATAGCTCAGTGACTGTTTACATTGTTGAAGTATTTATGTATGTTTTTTCCCCTCGTTTTCTTTCTTAGGTCTTGTACATTTTTCCTTTTTTTTGTTGTTATAAAATCTGATGTAAGATGGTCACGTTTGTTTTTATTTTACTTTTGCTATGTATATGTTTTGATTGTTTTTCTCAATAATATTCCCCTATTCTTTTTCAGAAGTGCCATAAGATCTTTAATGACCACCTGAACAGCCACCAGGACAGGCAGATAGAATCTGAATTTGAATTTGACGGCAGATAAGGACTGCTTGGCCCACCCAGTCTGCCCCTTTCCCTACCTAATGGATAAGCTGCAGATCCAAGTTAACCAGCAGCCTACTTCTTCCTACCCCCACCCCCACCCCCTAGAATTGCCTTATGACTGTCCCATGCATGCTTGAATTCCACCACTGTTTTTGACTCCACAACCTCCTCCAGAAGGCCGTTCCATGCATCCACAACCCTCTCTGTGAAAAAATACTTCCTTAAATTACCTCTGAGCGGCCCCCCCTCTATCTTTGATGTCTGATTTGAAAGATGACTTCTAACGACAGCCCAGTGTCCCCCAAACACCATGCTGTGGCATTGGCATGGTTAGTTATAACCAAGGGGAAGGTGCTTCCTTCAGAGCAACCAACTCCACATCCTGCAGCACCTAATGTACATTGGAGGTCTCCCATTTGACTACTGACCAGACCCAGATCCTGTTTAGCTTATCAGATCTTACGGAATCAGTCTCCAAGGCAGTAAGGCTGCATGTGCATTACCATTGAACAGTGATACGTATAGCTTTGTTTAGCAAGCATTAACTAGAGGGGTCATTAATTCACCAGTGACTTTGTAAGGGCACCTATGGGCCAAAACGAATAGACTTCCTGCCACACCAGCACGTAATGGGTTCACAAAACACAGAGCAGCTCCTCTAGCTATATACAGTACACTAGTAATTGTAATTAATGTATTCTTAGTAGCAATTTTAATTACTGAATCCACATTATGCTACGGTACCTGCACCAGCTTTTATAATGCATGGTTTCATATTCATGATGAAGGTAATTAAAATGTCATTTAATAACAACTTGTCCCATTTATCCTCCGGAAAACAGCATGCTTCTGTGCTGAAGTGTGCTGTTTTATAAAACATAATGTTGTCTGCCCGTAACACAATCTTCTTGTTAGCTCCTACCGCTTGCATTTTCTTTTCTACTTCTTGTTGAAGCTGTATGATGCTGAAAACATAATAGTAATTATATTCTGTTACTTTGACATTTCTGAACTGAAGTGAAGCGAATTTCTCAATCTGCCTAAAATACTAATTATGACTTGTTATGTGGTAATTATGGTTCACTTGTCTGAATGCTGGGGTGTAGTTTTTCCACTGGCACAAGTGCTTTAGCTGTGGCGCATTCATTGTGATGACTTGAAATATAATACCCATTCTTATTTCAGCTATTTAATTGAAAGGTTTTGCCAATTACCACCACTGCTCTTCTGCACTGCAATGAAGCTGGGGTCTGGACATGGAAACTGCGAGAGTGAACCAGTGAGGGAAAGATTGAAAATGGCTGTTTCACAGCATGTTTCTGGTATCTGCTAGTCAACGTACGGAGTGAGGACAGCTGTACTGTACAGTTCTTGCAGAGAGGATGTATGGGTGTATATCATACCTGTTAACATTTTGCCACTGAAATGTAGGAGACAGGCACGGATACTCAGAATGTGGAAAAACCAGGACACTGGCACTCAAAGCAGGAAAATGAGGACATTGGCACTCAAAATAGGAAAATGCGGAACACTGAAAATGTGAGATTATGTGGGGCAAAGACACTTAAAATGGGAAAATGTGGGACACTGGCCCTTTAAAGCTGAAGAATGTGGGGCACTGGCCCTCAAAATGTGGGGAAATGTGGGGCACTAAAAATATCACCATGCTCTTGAAAATATGGGAAGTGTGGGACACTGGGCCTCAAAATCCAGGGAAATGTGAGGTACTTACTCACAATACTGGAAAATGTGGGGCACTGATACTCAAAATATGGGAATATGTGGGACAGTGACCACAAAATGTTGGATGCATCATCAAACATGTAAACAATAATACCCGATAGGGTGGGTGGTATTGTGCTAAATTGGACCACCCCAGAGGCGTAATGAGGCCCAACGCTGCAGGCTGAGGTCCTTACAGCCCCTGTAAGGTCTAGTATAGCATAATACTGCCCACCCTGGAAGGTATTACTACACTTAGAAAACAGACTACGTGTCTGATTTTTTTATGGCATTTAAAAATAAGATAATGCTAAAAACACAAGCAAAAACATTCTTTTTGTCATTTTTGCTTAAAGAAGTTCATCTACCGGTATATCTGCCAGTAGAGGGTACTGCACTGTTTCATAAGTATTTTTGTGCAGGCTGCAGTCCCATCTGCCAAAGAGACAGCAAACAATTCCCACATAGGAAATGCACTTGTCCCTGCATATGAGATGGACTTGTTGATTCAGGATGTGATGAGCTCCATTTTCCATTTTGTACCAGTCTCTGAAGGATGAGACCAGCATTTGTCCATTTGTATGCCGCAGATGGAGGTGTGCCGCTGAGTTGCGGCGTAAGGCAGAGTCAGCAGTTTTGTGCATTGGTGTTGGGGAAGGTATCTGTGTGTGGTGGCAACTTACGTATCATGGAAGTAGAAGGAAGAGGTTTTTTTTTTTTTGAATTTTTTTTTTATTTTAAAGATTGCAGTTTTTTTTTTTCTTTTTTAGCCGGGAAAACAGTGTGACCGAATGGGTGAATAGCGTGAGATGCACAAGCCTAGTGCTGTGAAGAACTGCCGCTTCTATCTTAGCATTTTTTTTGTAATGGGAGTTACAATTAAAAATATTGTAAGTGTGTGACAATTTACTGCTGAAATTGCTGTTTTCTGTCATTGAATTGAGAGTGACGTATATTTCAGAGGACGAATGATCAGTTTTGGTGGGGGAGGGAAGGCTGACTCTTGTTTAGTGGGAGAAAAACATGGTGGCAATTTCAAATTGAAAATTATTTTGAAACATAATCAGTCAGCAGAGACGGGTACTCACTACTTCCCAGTCTCGGTTGCCTGATATGGACCGGCAGGTTGGTGGCCTTAGCCAATCAGCTTCAAGGATTTTACCCAGCCCATTTTCTAAGGAAATATAAACACAGAACACTGTGGAAAAGCTTGTATTTGTACAAAGTTTTATTTGGATTTAGAATAAGATTATTATCATATATATTTCTGTTTTAATTGCAAAGTGAAACCGCACTTTCTCTTTGTGGGAGAGCACCTTTTCCATGTAGTTCACAGCAGTTCAGAGTAACAAAGTAAGGGATGTCCCTTGTAATGTGGGTCACTTGAGTGGTATAAGGCTATTTTTTATTGTTCTGTAGGCGGCATGCAGCAAACTCTGTTTAGAAAGAAATTGATTCAGTGCCTGTGTGTAACCCCAAGGTGGCGCTATCCCAAGGGCTACTACCCCTGCCTGCTTGGCTAGTAGCAGGTTAAGGGGCCTGAGTTCTGAAACGGGTGCCTCCACCCAGAGGTCAGGGTTGGTAGTGGTCAAGCTAACCTGGGCACAGCCCTCCGGGACACTGTAACCCCACTCTTTCCTTACTAGTGGCTGGAACAATACACAATAATCACTTTCACAATACCCCTGATACACCACACAAGTACCCACACTGTTTGCACTTACCACCACGGCTTTCCTCTGGTCCAGCCCTGGGGACCCCTGTAAAACAAGGTTATACACAGCAAATAACAGCAGTACAGTACTCGTGCACAAACTGGAACCACAGTCAGGGTAATTGCAAAAAAGAGTTAGATCTGATTTATTTAAAGGACTTGAACAAGGGAGGGGGCATAATCAGGTTAATTTGCTTAAAGGCTGTATCAATCAAACAGTTATGCATGCACTTCAGGGTCCATAAACAGTCACACACTCTGGGTGCCCAGATGGAGAACGGTGGGCTAGCCAGAAATGTTGTAGCTGGTTGGGGCCTTGTGATGGAAGAAAACAACATGCACAACACACACTATTGTAATCCGGAGCCGGAGGGCTCAGTTCATGAAAAGAAAATAACAAGACAATCAGATGACACACTTTTAGATTAGACTGTTGTTGCAGGGAGCTACCCTGATGATTACTCATGATACCCAAGACTGGACACAGGCTGGATGAAAATTGAGACAGCAGGTGGTTAATCTGGAGTGCCAGGAGAAGCAGGGCCCACATGAATCGCTGAGGCGTCATTCTTGTTCAAGCGTGGAGCAGGGGGCTGATTCCCAGGCAGGTCTCTCGTCAATGGCTTTCTCTGTGCAGTGGATAGTTTGGCTGGGCCAGTGTGGCAAGGCCCTGGCCAAATGGAGACAAATTTGGATACAGTCTGTTTTGGGATGGATACAGCTTCCAGCAAGCAGAACACAGTTCACACAGTGGGGAACCAAATCACGACCCACTAACAACTCACAGCACATTTACATGTAAGTAAATTCTACTGTACCAGGCAAACCACTCTCCGGTCACGATTGCAAAGTCTCTGCACAAACCGGGGATTCAAAAGCAGCTGGAAATCCTGACAGGCCAATCGCATTCAGCAAAATCTTCGGTCTTCTTCAGGTATGAGCCTGGTAAAAAATCTGTGGCTTACTTCGTTCTCAGAAACTTGGATTTAGTCTGAAATAATTCTCTTCTCTCCCTCTCGGGGCAGCAAGCAGACGTGCAGGCCACAACTCAGGCCTTTCCACAGTTCTCCCGCGCGAAACTACTCAGACGGCTGCTTGACCGTCTCAAGCTGTTGCTTCTTCAGCTCCCAACTTAGATCTGACTCAACTGCCAGCAAGCCTGGGACGTTCCCCAGAATCCGAAAGGTTCAGTTGGCTGATCTGTCTGTCAGTCACAACAAAAGCTCCCCCTTCAGGTGCAAAAAAAAGGCGGCAAAAGCCCAAAACTACAATTCCTACAGATTTTGACTCCAGACAGCTCCTGTAGTCCGGCTCCATTTTAGGTCCCACCAGTAATGATTGATCCAATTCGCAGTCCAGGACCAAGATAGTGGAGATGAACAAAGCAGTCCTTGCTGCAAAGAAGGCAGGTTAGACAAACTACATTATCATTATCACTCTAAATGATTTTCAGCAAATAGTTACATCTTTCAACAGAGCTCCCTCTCAGAATACTTATGACTGCAATCCAGGCAGCTCTTAAAAAGACAGTGCACAGAGGCTATACAGGCACTCTATGGTAATCACATTTAAACTGCTAAAACGCAGGACACCAGCCTGGCGGTGAGCATTTAGGCAAGCTCAAGGAAGACTTTTCGGGAATCCCCATTTGTAGGGGGGTTACATGTGAAAGGTGAAATATTGGAAACACTGGCAGTTAGAAGACTCTGAAAAGCACTGAGTGTCAACAACATGAGTAGGGTAGCAGAGTGGCTGATAAGCTTGGAAGTGTGTTCCTATTCAAATCTGGTACAGCCACTGCCATGTAGAAGAAGGGACAGCCAAGATGGGCCTTAATGGATAACTACAGCCAAAATTTACAAAAAAATAAATATATATTGCACTAAGTGTTTTGATCTGTGTGTGCAGTCCTAGTGTTTCCTTTGTTTGCTATTAGGATTTTTTTAAGTAGCTACTTGTTTTGTGGTTCCTGAGCACCTCCATTCCTGTATCTTTTATTGGATTTCTTTTTCCCACAATGCCTTCTGTCTCACGTGACAATGACATATCAGAGATCACTGATTCAGTGAGCACTGACTTTCTATCCTGTCTGTAGCAGTAGACCTGTGCTTTCTAAAGCAGCAGTACTAATTAAAGTGAGCCTGTTTTTTTCCCATGGTATGTAGATGCCCACATCCTTATAATGACTGACCTGCTTTCTTTCTTGTTGCAAACCCATTTTCATCTGTAAACATGCAGTTTTCTTAGCGGCTTCATTTGTTCACTTCTCTGCAATACTTCCTGCATCTCACCATCGCAAAGCTGTTCTGTAGCACTCTGGTAGCATGATGGCAGAACACACCCCTCTCTTCCTGTTGTGGTGAGCAGTCACGATAACTGGCATCAGTGTGCATCACAGCATAACTTTTAGCACCATAATGAGTTCTGCTAGCACCACCACCAATTTTGACCTTTTGCAGTTAGTAGAAACAATTAATCTTACAAGGTGTGCGGGCAGATGGTCACCGAGGCTATGAATTAATATGTGCTGTAATTAATACATATATAATTAATGACGTCCTCTTTTTCCCCATAGAGAAACTGTGTCGTAATTTGCCGTTATAAAGGAGCATTTATAACTGCAAACACGCGCATGGTTTCCCCCACTCTGCGCATGCACCTGCTCGAACTCCTCAATTCTCGGTCACTGTCTCCCGAACCGCAAACCCAGCATGTATACAAACTGCCACGGACACTCGGCAGTAAGTAACATTTTATGACGAACTTAAATGTACCACATTTGCTACCGGATCACCCAACCTCACAATATTTAAAAAAAAAAGGAAAAACGTTTGAAATAAAAGTGAAAGCCGACCGCGTGACATCCCATAATCGGACTGCAGCACACAGCAGCCTCTTTTGTTTGATATAATTGCTGAGGTGAAAAAGAGAAACCCAACAATTATATAGAATAAAATATGGGTCTGGGTGTGTGTAAACTCGAATTTACATGCCCAGACCCATACTTTATTCTCTATGTTATACACACAGCACATGTTCGTATAGTACTTTGTCTCTCAGGACTGGTAAGAGGTGATGTGGGGGGCCCAAAGACAAGCACACGTTGCCTGATAATGAACACCTTTCATGGTAGACAATCACTGACACAACAGTGCAATGCCAAACTCCCACCCCCATGCTGACAGCACTGTGGGTAGTAGCAGCATCCCCCAGACCCGTGGGCTTTCAGAGAATGGATTTCTTGTGCTATGACCATCGACTGCCTGTCAATCACCAACTTGGATGTCCGCCTCAGAATGACAGTGAGAAAATGACAATTCACTGTTACTGTGATGCTGCACGGCTGAAGTGATGAGCGACCAGGATCTGCAGTAAGAGGTAATATGAAGAAGTTTTTCTACACAGAAAGGGTAGTCGACACTTGGAATAGTCTGCCACAGGAGGTAGTGGGGCAAGCACAGTGGAGAGGTTTAAGCATGCCTGGGACAGGCACAAGGGAAGCTTGAGATGGAAGGGAATTATGAAAAGTTATTGATCACATAGGGTCAGTGGCCACATACAATGTATAGGGCATATGGGCAGACTGGATGGGCCTAGCGGTCCTTATCTGCCAACAATTTCTATGTTTCTATGTTTCTAAACAAGAGAAGTAAAATGGCTGACATTAATTAATGGGAGGTCTACACTGAGAATGCCGGGGAGAGGCACTGGATGCCAGAGACTTGCAAATGATTGTCCAAAAGCAGAAACTGGTGTAGGAATTGAAGCATTTACTTTGGTGGTTCTGTGTGTGTAAGGGGGCAGGGAGACTGGCCGTGAAGGGAGAGAAGCATGAATAATTACATTTTGTGTGCTGTGGGCTGATTCGTGGCAGGCTGTTGCAGGTTAATACATGACCACAAAGTCTACGCCATGATCATGGGGTGTAAGGACCACTGGACACCAGGGAATGTAAAATGACAACCATGCATGGTAACCATCGGTACAGAATACAGCACTGACCCTTGTAGGACTGAAACACGTTATCAGAGACAAGCAGGCTGCAACCAAGAATTAAATGAACAACTACAGTAGGCAAACGGAAATAAAACATTTTTACCAGACAAAGACTGAAATGATGAAAATCTTGAGTCTAACTCTGTGTTCAATGTCAGTAAAAGTTCCTGTACTACTCTGGGAGAGTGGAAACGTGCAGCACAAAGTCAGATGGAAGTAAACAAATGATGTGCTGAGACGTGATGGGGAAGTGCGTCTGTAAGTACAGCACCAACCATATTTGCTGTGGATCTACAACAATGGTAATATTTATTATCTCAAAAACAAAAGATCACTGGAAATTAAAATTAGCAGACCTGGAAACCGGAATTAGGGCTGCACAAGTACAGCCAAAAATTTGAATTTTGAAAATCACTTCCTGCTTATCCAGTACTGTTGCTTTAAAGGAGATCTACAGGAACAGGTACTCGAGCCACTGGTGCACAGATTGTGACTCAAGCACCCCGATCACCCCTGGAGTCCCAGTATATATATAGGCATTAAATTACTTGAACGCTCGTAACTTTTTACTTTTAAGATGGTGCAGCTGGCATACTGAGAAACAGAGTGGAGCCCCCTGGGAGATCGTGCTGGCAAATACCGCGATATGATGACACGGTTTTGCCTTTTCCTGTCTATTGCCCTAATGTACAGCGATATTAAAATCTCTATGTTTTCTATGCCCGGTGTTATTTTTACAAAATGTGCCTATATGCCATGTGTGTGCCACACAGCGGGGGTGGGGGTTTAGAGTGCAGGCCCCCGCATAAATACATTGTTGTTGGTTTTCGTTGCTGTTGTCGGGTTCGGTGGGGAGTGTACAGTACATTGTTGTTTTGATTTTTGACGATGTGCACTCACCGTAACAGCGATCGCTGTTTAGCGATCGCTGTTATGACATGGAACCATTTTGTAGATTCTGACTTTTAGTTCTCCTTTAACTCCCTCCCTTCACCACAGTACTAAGCTACCAAGTTGTCTATTAAGCCAAATGATGGGTAGGGCCTTGACCTCAGCTGTGCAAGCTTCCTCACACTGCATCATCAATATGCCCCAATTCTGCTATGTACAGACCACCTCTCTGAGATGAGAGAGCACCGCAGGCTCCAAGCCCATTCGCTCCTTGGCTTTGCACTAAAAAGGAAACAATTCGATCGCAGTTTCATCTGTTTTTGTTTTTTTTGTTGCTGTTTTTTTGTGGACAGCCTGTTGAATGGCAATTGAACTAAGACTATCATAACTGTTACATGTAGGCCGATGAACGACTCCTGCCAACTCTGAAACACCATTTGAAGCAGGTGTGCACATCTATTAAAGACAGAATAAAGCAGCATGCACAGAACCAAGATGACATGATCTGGAAGGTTTCGGATTTAGTCCACAAAATGAAGCAGTACAGCTACCACTGCAGCATCCTGACCAAGCCACAGTGTGAGGCAAAGCACTGGGAAGGTTGATGTCTTGGTGGCTGTAATGCTTTGTTTTGTTTCCTTAATAAATTTGGAATCCGCTGATATGAAAAAGTTGGAAGAAAATGATCAAGGGTTTGGCAGCTGGATTTCAATGCAAAAAAGTGCAAAATCATGCACTTAGGGCACAGAAACCCGGGGGCTATGTATCAACTGGGAGGGGAGGTACTGGCAACCACCAAACAGGAAAGGGACCTGGGGGTAATCATTTCTGATGACCTGAAGGTAGCCAAGCAGAGTGATAAGGCAGTGGGGAAGGCTAGCAGGATGCTCAGGGGCACGGGGAGTAGTATCACCAGTAGGAAGAAGGAGGTAATATTACCCCTGTAAAGATCACTGGTATGACCCCACCTCGAGTACTGTGTCCAGTTCTGGGGGACCCACCTCCAGAAGCACATAGACAGGGTGGAGACAGTACAAAAGAGGGCAACTGCAAGCCTGGCCACCAGACCTGACCAGGTACTGCTGCTGCTCCACTAATCGGAAAGCTAGCGTTTCCTCCGGCTACGCTCCGATTGGTCACTTTCCGCTCTCTGCCTGTTTGCCGCCTGGCGCTGTTTAAACTGTATTTTTTTCCATGTAATTTCTGCCTAAAAGACCTGTAATTACTGCTGAAAAGTACAGAATTGTTTAAGCTGTTGAATTTAGAGCCAATTTACAGACTTAAGTGATTACAGTTCTTTCCTGAATATCTGCCTCTTGCTCAGCCCTTTTGGCGCCTAAAAACCCTTTTGTCTTGCTAATTTCCCCTGCTGTGACTGTCTGCTGCACAGCCCTCGCTTTGCTCTTAAATATTCCCTCTCTCTATCTCTCTCCTACAGCTGAATCCGCCCCTGACCAGGGTTCACAGCTCTGCCGGATCCCAGGACTCGGCCCCGGACGGATGGCATTCCTGGAGCTGCCACCCGAGACCGCAAGCCTGGCCACCAGACCTGAATAGGTACTGCTGCTACCCCTTCCATGAACTCCCCCACCCCCTTCTCACCCTCTCCACTCCCCTAGCCCTCCCAAATGGCCTAAAAATTATCCACCTAAATGCCCACAGCCTTACCAGTAAACTACCTATACTGCAGGTCATGGTCCTCGAATATAAACCTGACGTCACCATCATCTCAGAAACTTGGCTCTCGGGTCATATCACGGACCAAGAAGTCCTTATTCCTGGATTCACTTTAACTCGGATGGACAGACTCGGACAAGGTGGCGGAGTGGCGATCTACGTCTCTACCTCGCTACAGTACTCAACTGTGTTAAAAGACACCTCTCCTTCCTCTCTCAAAGCTATCCTCCTCAACCTGAAGCTACCTTGCTCCTCCCCACTATTTATTGCAGGAGTTTACTGTCGTCCTGGCCAACCCCCTTCCCAAGTCACAGATCTGATCAAGAAACTGATGGCCCTTGCCCACTCAGGAGAGCTGTACATACTGGGCGACACTAACATCAACTGGCTCTCTAACACGTTAGCCAAAACTCGCTCCTACATAGAGTCACTAAACTTGACACAGCTAATACAGGAACCTACTTGCCTGAACAACAAAACTAAAAACCATTCCCTTCTGGACCTAGTCCTCACGTTGCATCCTCACAGGGTCAAGGCCACTGGCCTCCTACCTGAAGCACTAAGTGACCACCATCCCATATACATGGTGCGCAAAATACACAGGCAAAAAATACCACACAAAATCCTCCTAACCTGCACCTACTCCTCCCTTGACAATCTACCTCTTCCTCGTGATCTCACCAACACTGACTGGTCACTACTTGCCGATTGCACTTCAATTGACGCTGGGCTCCAACTGTTCAGTGATAAGCTGCTTCACGTTTGGAACCAACATGCCCCACTGCGTAAAACCAGAGTCCGAGGAAACCACCTACTCTGGGTAACCGCTGAGCTCCTGTCATGTCAAAGAGCCCGGGACACTGCTTGGCATAAACACAAGGTAACCAACTGCCCCAGGGACCTCCAACAATACAGGGAACTACAAAACAATTGTACCAAAGCTATTCGGCTGGTCATAACTGTACACTACCAGGCTACCTTCCAAGATAACACAAACAAACCTTCTAAATTCTGGAAAGTTGTCCAGTCCCTCTTTTCCCCTTCCACCAAGCCCCCCACTCCTACCCTTAGGCAAAATCTCTCAGACATCTCAGAACCTATGGCTGTCCCAGAATGCTTTAACTCCCATTTCACGTCCTGCGCTGCAATGCTCCTAGCGCCCCCCCCCGACACCCATGCAGCTCTCCAGTTGCCTCCCCTCCTTGGTTGACATTGGCCCACCTGCTCTCCCTGCTGCCCCTTCCTCTACTCCTCCAGCTCCCTCTTCTTCTACCCCCTTCTTCTTCACCCACATCTCCCCTGTTGCTGCCTTAAAAAGCCCTTCGGTCCCTTAACCCTGCCAAAGACT
This sequence comes from Neoceratodus forsteri, assembly GCA_016271365.2. Lineage (NCBI taxonomy): Eukaryota > Metazoa > Chordata > Ceratodontiformes > Ceratodontidae > Neoceratodus > Neoceratodus forsteri. The sequence continues at coordinate 621,706,436 of CM057456.1, read as the reverse complement.
CCTCTCCAGATGGCCTGGACCCTAAGCTCCTCTCTCTCTATGTCTGTTCCTGCCATCACCTATCCTATATTCCTCTTGCTAAACTTCTCCTTTGTCTCTTCCACCGTCCCTACAGCTTGGAAACATGCTACAGTTCTACCTCTCCCTAAAGGGGGAGATCCCTACTCCCCTAGCAACTACCACCCTATCTCTCTCCTTCCTACTCTGGCTAAGCTCCAGGAGCACATAGTACTTGAACAACCCTCCTCCTGTCTTACTGACTCCCCCTTTCTCACTCCATTCCAATCTGGCTTTAGAAAACACCACTCCACCACCACTTCCCTGTCACGGCTGACTGACACTGTCGCCATGGGCATGGACAATGGCTTCATAACCTCAGCTATTTTTATTGACCTGACCAACGCCTTCGATACAATACTCTTTTTCCTGTCTCAGGTCAGCTAGTCTCTCCCCCAATGCCACTGATTAGTTCAAGTCTTATCTGTCAGGCAGATCACAATCTGTCCGTATGGCCGATGCCATCTCCCCACCCCTCCCCATTACCACCGGAGTCCCTCAGGGATCGGTACTTGGGCCACTCCTTTTTTCAATCTTCCTCAATGATCTCCCTCAGTTTTGCATATCGACTAACATACACATGTATGCCGACGACACTGTACTGTTCACAACTGGCAAATCGGTCCCTGATGTCACTGCCAGGCTCCAGCTGGATTTCAACAATGTACAACGCTAGCTTAGTGAGCACCACCTCTTTCTAAACTCAAAGAAAACAGTCTCCATGACTTTCGGTACTAGGCAGAGGTTGGCAAGGCTCCCCTCCTTACCCACTTTTCACACCATTGATGGGACTGTATTAGAAGATACCTCTTCCTTCCTTCCGCTATCTTGGAGTTTGGCTGAATAGGCACCTAAACTTCTTTGTCGACATCGATGCCATTCTAAAGAAACTCCGGCCTAAGCTAGGGGCCCTCTACCGTAACAGAGGTAGTATCCCTCATCCGGCTAGGCGCGAACTGGTACTTAAAATGATACTGCCAACATTCGACTATTGTGACATAGTTTATGGTGCTGCCCCTCAATCCTCCTTATCCAGGCTGGAACCTCTCTCTAACTCCTTCTGCCGGTTTGCCTTGGATGCCCCTGCTCTGACCCACCACTGCACTCGCTACCGCTTCTAAATTTTCCCTCACTTGTCGACAGGAGCACCTTGTACGCTGCAAAATTTATCTCAAAATTCTGGCTAGGTTCGTTCCCCCCTTACCTCTCCGCCTCATCTGCCCCTCACCCCTCCAAATACACCCTCCGATCTGATGACTCTCGTTCTCTGAATATACCATACAGAAACACTACGTCAGGCCAAATGGCATTCTCCCATCGCCTACCTAAGCTCTGGAATCAACTACCAACCCAAATCCGCCACTCCTCTTCAGCCTATTCCCCTCTCTACATCCCTAACAAACTAGCTAGTGACGAACTGCAACTGCACCTAGCCCCTCTGGGCCCCTGTCAAGCTGCTGGTCTACACCTCTTCCTTCCTCCAGCTGGGCAAATATTTCTCCCCATCCTAACCCGTCTTGCAACCTAGTACTTTCTGCAACCTCTCCTGTGCCACCCCCTTCCTGAGTACCTAATTACTGTCCTTCCTGCCAGACTCCCTCTACGTATTCTAGTCTAGAAATGTTAATCCTGTAATCCTGTACTGTCTGTCTATATGCTGTTACGCTATTACCTGATTTATGTATCCTGTTTGTTTTATATAAGTTCCCACTCCCCCTTCTCCAGGACGTACCGTGAGACGAGCATTTGTTGCTCAGTGTAACTTTTCTGGTGAAACATTTCAATAAATAAACCAAAATGGTGCAAGGCCTGCATCAAAAGCTAGAAGAGGAGAGACTCAATGAACTAAATATGTACTCTCTAGAGGAAAGGAGGGAAAGGGAGGATATGATAGAAACATTCAAATACCTCACATGTATTAATAAGGTGAAAGATAGCATTTTCCATAGAAAAAGAAGCTTGAAGACAAGGGGTCATGCTCTGAAGTTGGAGGGGGAAGGCTCAGGGGAAATACCTCTTCACGGAGAGGGTGGTGGACGCCTGGAACAGTCTCCCAGCAGAGGTGATGGGTGCCAAAACAGTTACAAGATTCAAGCATGCATGGGACAGATACAAAGGGACCTTGGAAGTAAGGCAAGGGATGGAGACAACTAGAGATTGATTAGGGTCTGTGGTGGCACAGTACGTAGGGGAAACCGGGCAGACTAGGTGGTCCAAGGGGCCCTTATCTGCCAACAGCTTCAATGTTTCTCTGTTTCTATGCTATCGGGAGCCTGGGAGAGCATTCTTAATAGCTGGAAATTGGCTACAGCAGGGTTCACTATAGCGAAGGAGCACTGTACTACCTTACTAGGCATATGGTCAGATATGACCTGTAAGGCCTGCTGAGCTGTGAAATAGCTCATTTTCAGATGTGTCCTGGGGAAAGTGTAACAGAGGGAGGACCATACCTCTCAACTGTCCCACATTACGAGGAACAGTTCCTCATTTTGCCTCACAAAAGCTCTCTGTTCCACAATAAAATTGTCTGTCCAAGTTCCAGAAACATCCCCCCAAAAAATCGAGGTAGCATGTTTCAGACCTCAAAAAACGGTGTTTTAAAATATGCTAGTGCAGCCAAATTGCAAATGCAAATATTCTGAATATCTGGCAGTAAGTGTTCAGAATGAGTCAAAATTCTGCTATAAGAATCAGGCATGGAGTTTGTTGTCAGAATTCTTTAGAAAAAAAAAAAAGCTTTACCTGTTATCTGAAAAATAAATAAGTGTGATTTATGAGGTCACTCCCAAATGCAAATGAAAACTGTGCCAAAACGCAAAGTTACCATTCATCCATGGCAAAAAAAAAACATGCCAACTGACATTATGAAATCTGCATCTGCAAATGTGGTAAAAGTTTAAACCTATCTAATGAAGAGCCAGAAATGCAAAGTATAGTTATAAACCATGGATTTGAGCTACATAAATTCTTAACCCTATAAGGATAGGCCTCTGCCTCAGGAATGATACCAAGCAGCAGGTAAGTGCCAGAAAGAGACTACTCTACTGTAGCATGGTGGATGGGGGTGGGGTTTTTATCTGCCCTGGGGCTGCTGGATAGTGTTTCCAGCAGTGGGAAGGTATTTGTGATGTCACACAAACCATAGCATCTCATCCCTGAGATGTTGCCCCAGAGATAGAACTTTAGAATACTAAAGTTCAAACTCTGCCGTCTGGTCACACCCTCTCTGACATTACAATGGCAGATTTAGTTCTCCTCGGAAAAGATCAGTTGTCCCATAGTCCTGTTGCAGTCCTTGTCTGGATGAGCACCAGTGGTGAGCCTAAATTCAGTTTGGCTAAGATTGTTTACCTACGTGTCACCACTATGGCTAAAATTTTCATTTCTCCCCGCTGCCAACACTGGCTGTATCTGGCCAGCTCTGATCATGTGTGTGCAGTAAATCTGATTCTGCCTTGTCTGCCCAGCAGCTTCAGCCAATCAGCCGCAGGTATTCTTTTGTTCCCTTCCTTGCCATCGATAGGACCAGAACTTGCCTTGAGAATGGGTTCAGGGAATATTCATTACATTCAGCTCAGTAACACCAATCAGTGAAAGTCCCCTGGAAGATTGATGGGCACAGAAGCAGCACACTACGCAAATCTCAAGCAGCAAGAGCCAAGTTGCTCATGTCTGGCTAACATATAGTATTGTGCTTAACAGAAAGATCTGGAAGCACGCCAGCTGCTCAAACCAGATCAAACTTTTTTTATTGCAAGTTTCTTATTATTAAAAAATAACTATAAAATCTGCTCTTAGAACACATGGTTTGCTCAGTGTTGTGACCTCGGACTGATTTATTACTCATTTGTTTGCATGGTGCAGACTCCACGGAGAGAGTATGACTATCTCAAGTGGCAGCATTTTCAATTACTTTAACTTCTTTAAAAAAAATTTCCATGCCATCACAGCAGTTATTCCTGCTGAGTATAGAGAGTTAAACAAGTACATTGCTAAAAACAAAATGGCAAAAAGTAGTTTAAAAGGTTTATACTAAAGCTGGTGGAAACGTTATTTCAAGCAATATAAGTTGCTGTGCACCTGCCAAAGTGCTGTAGAAAATTAGAAAAACTGTGACTGTGGAGTCAATATTTTCACTAATAGAGTATACAGTGGCTAATCTACTTTCAAATTGGCTACAAAAATGATGTGCAGTTTAGTCACAGTGGCTACGAATGTTTAGACCTTAGCACTCACCCAGCTTGTGGTTAAGTGTTCTTAGTTTTGACTACAGTTTAGGTATTTTGTAAAGTTCTTCAGTTTATTCAGTACTCTGCATTAGTTTATCTTGGTTTTACTCAAATTTATCATTTTTTCCTGGTTCCCATGTGGTTACTGGGACCAGGAGAACTGTGGTTTTCACTCGTTCCCAGTTTGGGTTCCTTGTTCCAAACCAAACAAAAATATTTGTTTTTTGACTGGGCTTCATTTTTAAGATGGTTGTACTTTTTCTCCAGTATAACTCCTAAAACAAATTTTTTTTTGTTTCCTATCAAATTATTTTATTTTATTTATTTATTTTGAAAGTCGGATTTACAACCTTTGAGTCAGGGACTCAGTTACAAAGACACCTCGTCGCAGGGAGGGTAGACATGGTTACAGTGTGAGACACAACAGTGGTAACATACAGGTGCAATACAGATAACAAAAGAACACAATATAACAGTGGTTTATGGGATAAGGTTACATGCAGTAAATAGCAATCGTATAAAAAAAAAAGAAAGGGGGGGGCAGTCCAACGGACATTGTCATGGCTATGAGCAAGAAATGGGGAGGGACCACAACATTAGGTTGATTAAGGGCAACTACAGCTTCGGGCACCGAAGGGATGGTTATGGAGAGTGACTTTAAAGGGACCAATTTTGGTAGACAGTGAGAGAGAGAGCGGGAGGGAGTTGAACCATGTGGGGGCGCGGTAGTGGAAGAACCTTTGGGCTAGGGAGGTCTTGGTACGGGGCACCAGAAAGGTGGCCTTAACTGAGCTACGGGTGGCAATGAATGGGGATGCAAGTCACAGGGACACGGTGACCCTTGGGGGGGAAGAGTCCTAGCGGGGATTTTTTGGCAAGTAAGCAGGTTTGGTAGCACAGGCGCTCCTCCAAGGTGAGCAGGTTGGCGGTGGAATAAAGCAGGCAAGTATGGGTGTGGAGGGATGCACCGGTCAGGAGCCTGCAGGCCTTGTTTATCGAGGTCTGGATTCTGGTGAGGGCAGTATTGTCAGCCGCAGCATAGATAGGTAGGCCGTAGTTCACTAGGGACAGGACGGAGGAGTTGATGGCCAGTCAGAGAGTGGTTTGGGGGAGGCAATCTCTGTGGTGAAAGAGAAGGCCAATCTGAGAGTTTATGGCTGAGGACAGGGTATTGATGTGGGTGTGGAATGTAAGAGCCAAATCGAAGGTGATGCCCAGGTACTTGTAGGATGACACTTGCTCGAGAGGGTAAGCATTACTGGGGAGAATGCAGAGGGGGGGCATTTTTGGCCTTATTCTGGTGATACGAAAAAAGCATAGATTTGTTTTTTTTGAGGTTAATGACCAGCCAGTAGTCAAGGAACCACATTTCGGTTTGGCTGAATGTGTGCTGCATGGATTCCTGTAGAGATGCAGGGTCAGGGTGGGAGGCAATAAGAACCACATCATTGGCATAGAGTACCATATTGCTCGAGCAGGAGCTGGAGAGGGTATCGAGAAATAGGCTGAACAGAACAGGGCCCAGGATGGAACCCTGAGGAAACCCCGAGTGAACGGGTAGGGTATTGGACAGGGTGCCATTTACCTTCACGCGCTGTGATCTGGCAGAGATGTAACTGGTGAACCAAGCCAGTGGACCAGGGGAGAAGCCAAGTTGGTGGAGGGAGTAAAGTAGGAGGGGGTGACAGACAGTGTCAAAGGCCTTGGAGAGGTCAATGAACACTGCACCCACAACTTGACCAGAGTCGAGAGCAGAGTGGAGGTGCTGGGAGAACTCCAAGAGGGCTGTAGTGGTGCTGTGTCTAGGGCAGAATCCATGTTCTTCTGGACACAGCAGGTCATATTTGGCCAGATACTCAGAGAGCTGAATGGCCACTATTTTTTCTAGTGCTTTGGAGGTGGGGGGGGGGGGAGAATGGAGATGGGAATGGAAATTAGAAGAACAGTTCTAAACTCAGTATAGTGTAGGGGAGAGGGCTATTACCTATGGAATTCAATCAATGTGATGTCAAAGTGTTGTTGTACCATCTTAAGTATGTCACATCGATGGTACAAGTTTGAACACTCTTGTGCTCCTATAACTCTAGCAGCATCGCTAATCATTCGTTTTTTTCCCTCAACTGGCAGAAAAACTGAAGAAAAAAAAATAAAACCTGAGCAATCGTAATCGCATTCTCCCACACACTAGAGAGAGATTCAAGTATGCTATGCAAGCAAGGCAAAGAATGTTATTACAGTGTTAGTATTGACATTTACAGATAAAAGGACATCCAAAACCAGTGCCAGCACTCAAGAGTCCTAATAGGTGTAGCAAGCCCGTCGAGGCACAAATGAGGAATCGTTATGCATTTGGTAAAATACTTGTCTATGCCATTGCTCTCCAAACTGCAGTTGTTTGTCCCCTCAGTGCCCATGTTACCTTTTCCAACCTATATATGGTAATTAAACATAAAGGTGACAAAGCCATAATATGTTTTAAAGCACGAACACTTAAAAAGCGATCAGTTAGTAGAAATTCTTGGAGGTCCATAAGGTTTCAAACCTCCCGTCTGTGGCGTTTTCGATGGCAGTGAAGCATTGTGGGAGGAGATGGATGGAGGAAATACACCAGATGGCGAGGAACCATAAGTACAGTATCTGTGTTAGAAGTGTAGTGTTCCATCTATCTCGACAGTGTGATTGAACCTTCTTTTATTCTCACTTGTTTGAGAGAAGAAAAGAAGGAGACCAGAGAAGCTGATGGACACTTTAGTGCTCATTCAAATGTAGACATTGGCAAGTCTGAGGACATTGCACATTGTAGGCTGTTTTATCTTTATCGACAATCGTTCTTTTTTTTTTAACTGTCATGCCCACCCTCAGAAGTGCTGTTAGTGGTCACTGTTGCCCATACACTGTAAAAAAGCAACAGATGGGCAACAGCAAGCAACACTGCTGAGTTAACCTCTCAACGTTGTCATGAAAACGATAAGCTTCTCAAGCTTCGCTCACAAGGTTTACTTGGTTGTCATGACGACCTCTCAAAGTGAACACAGCATTGTTGTTCACTGTTGCCCATCCATTATCCTCTATGTTTCAGAGATTGGGAGTGTGAGAGATGGATCTGTTCACCTGACAGGAAAACAGTAATTCACCCCGATTCTGTTGCAGGCCTCCCTCAGTGGGTACAGTTCCATGGGATGCACTAGCTTTTCCCTAAAGAAACAGATTTCTGTATACACGTCCCCCATTACCACTAATTCCCAAAGTGTTGCTGAAACTGAGAAGAGAGGCTGCCACAATTATTCTGATAGCACCAGAGTGGGCAAGGTAGTCTTGGTACTCATTAGTTCTGATGATGTTGCAGAGAATACCATTAGACTTGTCACCAAGATATGACTTATCGACACTCTTTCCTTAGGCAAGTCTTGGTACTCACTGATAACTGACAAAATGTCGCACAGAATACCAGTGGACCAGCTACTGAAACAAAACCTGCTAACTGTCCCAGGGCAGGGTGTCTCACCCAGACCTCACATCACTTTATTTGAGAGCATGGGTCTTGAAGAGTTAGAATATTTTAGCTTGAACCTGTCAAACTAGGTCCTGAAAGAGTTTTAAGTTGATAGAGAGCCAGCAACATGAAAAACGTATAATTCAAAATGGAAAAGATTCAGTATTTGGAGTTATACTCATCATGTCAGTCAATCAATCAATCAATCAACCAATCAATCATGCATTGTTCAACACTAAAAAATCTATTAGAATTTTAGAAAGTAATACAAAAGGATAGAGGGGTAACAGAACATTAAATGCAATACTAATGGCAAACACATACAGACAACAACAAATTACTGCAATGTGCACTGCGTATTATAATGGATTCTAGCAGTTCTGAGGTCAATATACCAATTAAGGTCCTTTCAGGTGGAACATACAATATATATTCTTAAGCATATCTCCTAGCCATTTATATTAAATTCTATTATTCCAATGGCAGGTGAACACCACATGCACAGTATCCCCCACAAAGCTCATTTAGCATTTACGGAGTTTGGCTTTTGTTGTATCAGGCCGATGCTTGTACCTTATTTCCAGCAAGTTTTTCTTCTACAGTATGTACAGTATTAAACCTTATAGCACTGGCAAACAAGGATTGATTACAGCATTCAGATAATACTGAACTGGACTGAAGTCAGTTTGATATACGTTCGAGATACCAGTTTGCCTTCCTGTATCTAATAATCTAAAGTAATTATTTCACGTGAATCAATCAGCAACATTGCCTGCGTTCTTTCCAAAACCCCACTTCAGTGTAGGAGAGGAGAAACACCACAGGCTGGATGTCATGAGGGCTTTTAGTGTCTGCCTGCAAAGAACTGAACAGCTCAGAACTGAAAACAAGAAACAATTACTTATGATGAAGGAGGCAAAGGCAAGCCTGCTACAAAAAAAAAACAAATTCACGTTGGATTGTTTCCTGCATCACATTCTGCTATGGAAAGCTGGAGAGTGCCACCAAAGTATTTATGGGCATATTCCACTAGAGCTACATTTGCCACAGTGGCAGAATTGTGGTTAAACCCTTGCTAGAGGTGTGCAAAGCAGCCACATGGTCTACAGTACACAACTTTACTTCTCACGTCTGTCTAGACATTCAAGCCGGAAGTGATGCCTGCTTTGGCATTTCTGTTCTTCAGAAATTTTCCTAAATAGATACTATACTCTACCTCCAAAGTACTACTTGAAACCTGTGCATGCTCATTGCTAGGAGAAAAAATTATTCACTGTAGTAATAATGATTCTTTTAGAGGATGCATTTCCGACCCATATAAAATCCTCCCTACTTCCCCTTCTGGAGCCTGTGTAAAAAGGGTTCTTCAGGTCAAGTCAGATCAACTGTTCATTGATCAAATGTTTTAAATTGTTCTTGCTGGAGCATTTTACAATTTCAGACTTTGGAGTTTTTATAATTTTTCATTTTGTGATCTGTCGTTTCTTTGTGCATTTACATTTCTTATTACATAGCATAGGTCAGATGAATGGTCACTGCTCTCTTCTGCCCTTCAGCTACAAATTTACCACTGGAGTGTCAAGGAGAGCCTGGTCACGCTGCAGAGTCTGCATTTTAGCATTCTAAATAGGGGTGATTGGAATCTGATAGAATCGTATTTGTGTGTTTTTTCAGATTTAGAATTTTCTGAGTTTGAGGGCCAAAATCCCAAATCCAGAATGGCCAGAATCAGAATTTGATATTACATCTGACTACAGAAGCTGACCCTCACCTGACAGAACTCACAGCCCCTTCCCCTGTACAGGTTACTCCCCTCACTAACCTGTGTGTGACTGCAGCATGCTTGCTGCATTGGCAGCATGATGGACAGGTTGGTGCGGTAGCAATATGATCCGGAAGGTTCCATCTTCTGGTCCACTTCCACTCCAGGTGGATCCAACTCCAGTCCAGTATATTGGTGATGGTGAAGAAGATTTAATTACTCCCATCCACACACTGTTCACACAGTACAGTGCCATATCTCCCCACCAGCTGCCATCCTCCCTCCCAGCCTCCACCAGCACTGTCATCAAATTCAGTATGCAGCACTGGCCTCATGCCTTGCTTCCACCACCTGGTTGCTCAGCAGACTAGTGCCCCCTTTCCCCCCACAGCCAGCTCTGCCTCCTGTTCTGACAAGACATTCTGTGTTACTGCTGCTCGGCCTCACTCGGAAGACAGACAGACATCACAATCATTCACGACAACACTCATCAGGTAAATGACAAACCACCCCGGCCTGGCCTTCAATGTCCAAGATGGACCTGGAAAAAAATAACCCACCAACCAACCAAGTGAGATCACTGAGATGGCCATGGCTGGCAGAATGCAATACAACCTTGTAACCAACTGCCAGTGATGCTCTCTGGGCGAGACATCTGGTGGTCATTTTGCCAGAGGATTTTCCAGTCGGCTACTCTACCTCTAAATTGGCCGAGGTCAAGAGCATTGGATGGGCACTGGGCAGTGGCACTAGTTGGGGGTGGGGCAGCAGAGTCCACTCACACTTGTGTGCACGTAGTTCACTGTGGGCTAGTAGTGGGAGTCAGGGCACTGCCATGCCGCACTTGCTATGTTGACAGTCTTTCAACTGATGCTCAAGGGGAAGAGTGTCTCTCAGTACTGTTGCTGCTGTCCATAAAGCATGTTAGCACTTCCTTATCAGGCCATTTAGGCCATTGCTTTACAGCAGATTTGTGGGGAGCAATAAGGGCAGCACTTTTCTTGCATGCTGCCTACAACTGTTATGCTCCAATCAAGGGCTTTGCTTGAGAAGGGGGTGCAGCTTTCGTTGTACTTAATCATTGCTGCATGTAGTCCTTCACTGTGGATCAGCGCTAAAGGGCCAGAGCACAAGGGCATCACACTGAGGACATCAGCATGGGGTGGCAATGGGCAGGAGAGGCTGCATCCCTCGTGTGACATTCGTATCCGCAGTACTGCATTCAATTGTTGTGAATCCACTGTATGTATTAATCTTCCCAGCACCACAAGCTTTCATTTATTATAGTATCCTCTGTTGATGCCTGTGGGCCATTGTTTGGTTTTTCATCAACAGTCTGCTTCTTTACTGTGTTCTACATTATTATATGTGTAAGTATGATTATTGCTCTTAACAATCTTTGTTTGTGAGAGTAGCTACTCTGTTATTTCCTGATCATTTACTTGTAATATGGAAGTGCGTTTTCTATAGTGCATATACTAGTTATTTTGCTTTTTTATAATCTCCCCATTTTATTTTTACTTACTTAGTCTCCAGGCTGGTGAGGCTTTTACCCCTTAATCATTTTCTGTTTACTTTGTCTGCCACCTTATTTGATTCAGGCCTATAGCTCCTTGCAGCCTTATCTGTTTAAGGCTACTTCCCTGTTGCCTCCCCATCTGGGTCTGGCTTACATTCCCTTTACCTCCCTAATCTGAATCAGACCCGTATTCCACTAATGTTTCTAGTTAAGGTCTTTAGCTCTGTTAATCTCCCACCCTGGGTGAGGCCCACACTCCTGTAGACTCATTGTTTGTTGTGGCCTCTCCCCTATAGCCTCATTATCTGGGTAAGGACCATTCTATTGTCTCTCCCTATATGGACTAGCCCCCACAGCCATATCTTCTATGCTTCCTTTTACTTTCTACTTAGCCCTCTCCTCCAGTAGCCATACCCATTGTTCCTTCCTTTTACTTTCTGCTTAGGCATTTCAATTTTCAGCATGCTATTTCCACTATACTGTTTACTTCTCGTCTTCCTCCCTCTCCTCTTCCTCTCTTCTCACTTCTACCATCTACTGCTCCTTCCCTGCCCCTCTCTTTTCATATCCCCCTCCTCTTCCCTTACACTGGGAACAAAATTCCATCAGAAAGAAAATATTTTTATTCAAAAGGGTGGTGAATGTATGGAATAACCTGCCTCTGGAAATCATTATAAGAAAGACGAAAATTGAATTCAAAAGGAAGCTTGATAATGTTATTCTGAATAAGGGCTGTCTTAGGTATTTCTGATATCCGATCGATAGGAGCAAAAAATGGGCTAATGCCTTTTAGCTCCTCACAACTCTTAGCATGAACCTTAGTACACGCCCTTCCTCCTCTCTTCACTCCCTTCCCCATTCCCCCAGCGTCCTGGGTATTATCTCCTACTCTCTCCTTGGTTTCATCTTGAAGCTTTCTGTTCCTCCAGCCCCCCCCCCCCATTATTCTTCCACCTCCCTTCCTCTATATTCTCCTCTAGCCAGCATACTGGTTCCATTAAGCTCCTTGTTTTCTCCCTGCTTTTAGCAGCAGGAGACATTGAACTAAATCCTGGCCCCATCCCGGCTCCTCACCTTCAGCCTCTCAAAGGACTGAGGTTGCCCATTTAAACACCCACAGCCTCCTCCCAAAAACTGACCAACTGCAACCTATCAGGCTCAACCTAACGCCAGACATAGTTGTCATTTCTGAATCTTGGCTCTCGACTAAGGTCCAGGATTCTGCTGTGGCTCTGCCTGGTTACTCCTTAGTACTCCTTACTCCTCACAAAGAGTAGCGGGGGGTGTTGCAGTCTACATCTTCACCAGCACCCAGTTTCTGCCTGTGCTTGCTGTCTCTTCTCCCTTCTCCTATGAACTGCTCCTCCTCAAACTCTCCTTTCCCTTCTGTGTTCCAGTTTTTATTGCTGGGGTTTACTGCTGCAATGGTATATTCCCTGCCTTGGTTACTGAGTTCCTTTCCTCTATATGTTCCTATTCCTCCAAACGTGAGCTGCTCATCCTTGGTGACTAATATAAATTGGCTCTTACGATCTTCAAATAAAGTCTCCCAAAATGTAAAATCCTTCAAATGGGCTCAACTAATTTCCGACCCCACACAACTAGATTTTAAATCTTTAAACCACTCTCTCTTGGACTGGGTCCTCTCATCCCATCCCCACCATATAGTAGATGCAGATATCCTTCCTGACAGTCTCAGTGATGATCACATGGTTTACTCTGTGTGCAAGATTCATCACCCTAAATTCCCCTCTAAATTCATCTGTCTCAGTTCCTTCAGGTCACTGGACTTGTCCTCTCTCCTAGCCGACCTATGAGCATTTGATTATTCCCCCATCTTTGCAGCCACTAATATTAATTATGCCTTCAATCCTTCCAATCCTAATTTGTGGTGATATGGGATCACCATGTACCCACCAAGAAAACCAGAGTATGGGGCTCCCACCTGCCCTGGATATCAGCTGAGTTGTTACTCTGCCTCCATACCAGAGATCTTGCTTGGTGACTGTACACGTGGGATCAAAAAGGAGTCCAGAAAGCAGACAGGATGTGAAGAAACCAAAATAAATGTATTCCTTTAAGCAGGCAAACATGAATGGACTTAGTACGAAAAATAAATAAAAATACATAAACTACTATATTTCAGCAGTTTTCATCTCCACAGGAACCATACCTAAAAGGCAGCTAGGCATCTGGCAGGAACTCCTTCCAGCCACACTCTGATCTGTTCACTTGAAATCCTCTCTTTTATACAGAAGGAGGGTCACATGACAGGGCTAACTCCTCCCAAACAGAACTTTAACTTGTTTATACAACTTTAAATACAATTATACAATTAAAATAAACATTCTTTAAGTAGTTAAATCATAATCAGCTTTAAAGGAAACATACAAAACCTTTATATCTTTTATTTACAATATTTCTGTGTTTCCCAGACTCCTTCCAACAGCATTCATTATAAAAAGGGGAAAGAGGGGGCCGGCTGGCTCTATAACAAACATGGAGAGCTGAGGGAAGGGTCTGGAAGCCTGCTACACATACCTACAGAAAGTAAGTTTTATCCTTTATTTTTAATCCCAAATAGAGACATTATATGCACAAAACAACTCAGCAGTACAAGACTGCATTTCAGTGCTGCAGCAACTAAGCTGAAATAAAGAGGTTTTTGCAGGCTTGTCTAAGCAGCTGGGCATAATGGCTACACTTTAAAACAACAGAACACTGCTTTAAATTGAACTTCTAGAATAGGGTTTACAGCAGTTTTAATTCTACTTGTAGCTCTCACAGAATGGGTGTTCTTCTTTCTAAAAATGCTAGCGCTAGCCAGGGAAAGCAAGAACTGTTTGTTTTTCATTATTTTGACAAAAGTAGCTTTTTGATGCAAATTTGGTGTCTGCGCACGATCACACAGTCGCACATTCGCACAGTTGTGCAGCATGAATGTGCGCACGATCGTGCAGCTTTATTGAAAAATGGTTTTTCAGAGCACCAAACCGGATTTCTGAGTGGCATGGGACTTAAAATACTGCAGGAAAAGAAAGGAAAAGCTAGCGATAGTAAGACTACACATAGGAGGCCACCCTATGGTAGGGGAAACAAAGAATAAAGGAGACAACAGGGAAAGTACAGACAGAGAGAAAAGGAGATACTGTTGCAACAGATTTCTAAGGATATTTATAGTCCCAGTTAACCAAACAAAATCTCAGCCTATAAAGCCAATACTACTCCAGGATTCTGAACGCTATCCAGGAGTATAGAAACATTAAATTGGCGGGGGGTTCAGACCTATTACAGTGACCCTACAAGATCACAAGCTCGCTGGCTGCTTTGGCCAACTATCAGCACCTTTCCTTTGCAGTTAAGCTTTTTTATTAATTTTTCATAAGATATACAGACAAACCTCTTACAGTACAGTACAATGTGAGGATTTTTTTTTTTTTAAAGAAATTGAGGCAGCATATAATAAGAACATTGCTACAATAATACAAGGAGCTTTTGGTTTAAAATATAGTAAACAATACAGGTCATGTAATTAGCATATACTTGACATTTGTAGTGAACTTAAAGCGGATAGTATGATTAGATATGGTTTATATTAAAATGTTACATAATTATATATGATGCTGCAAAAGGGAAAAAAGTACATTAATAAAAGGATTGTGGAGTAATAAAGAACGATTGAGAATAGAGTATAGGAAAGAAAAGATATATAAGAAAGTTAAGAAGAGAGGAAACTATAAAAAGGGAAAGCGAGACTACAATGATGTATCAGTAAAGGGAAAATCCATATATATTAAGTCCATACATTGGTGTTGGAAGATTTAGTTGATTCAGAAAATTAAAAAGCCCTGCCAACAATTGTTATATAACATGAGTCGGTCAGACAAGATATATGTCATACGGTCCAGAGAGCATATTGCAATAGTTGGTTAATGATACCGGAAGGGTAGAGATTATGTTGGATCTCAATGCATGAGGATTGTGCGTTTAACTTGAAGGAAGAGTATATTTAACCATCTGCTCTGCGAATATGAAATTTTATAAGAACGGTGATTAAAATTACCAAGAATGCAATGTTTAGGGTCTAGTGTAAAAGGCTGACCTACCACTTTCATTGCAAATCTGTGAGTACAGTGCCAAATCTTTTGTATGAGGGACAGTGCCATAAGATATGCAAAAATCCCCATTGGGGAACTGCAGCCAGCAATTGTTATTGTTCAATAAACCCATTTTTGTAATACAACAGGAGTTCTGTACCACAAATGAAGGATCTTGGTTTGAATGAAATGCGTTTATCATTAAAAGATTTGTGACAGGAGAGCCAACATCTGGACCATTGTGCATTGGTGATATTATATTGTAGCAAAGTACTCCATCTGTTTTAGCATTGACAGAGTAGTCAGGAAGGTTATCACAAATATCTTTGTAAACAGTGCTATTTAAATTGGATGTTGTTTTTATCCATTTAGAGATGTGCTTATCATACAGAGAATTGATAGAGAAGGGTGTGAGGTAAGAGTTGCATGCGGTACGAAGCTATAGATATTTCCAAAAATCCTGATGGGGAAGATTCCATATGCCTCGTAGGTCGGTGTAAGATTTTAACTTTAATGACTTGGGTTCAAGTATATCCTGCAAAATGAGAATACCCTTATTTTTCCAGGTACGACAAAAATGGGGTGATTATCAAAGATATATGGTGGTTACCCAGATGGGGTGTAAGCTAAGGGTTTGGGGTTAGATTTAATATGCTTGTGAATGATTTTCCAATAGAATATAGAAGCAGCTATGGTAGGGTGAGACTTTAAAGAAGAGGTAAGGGTGTTATAAAGGAAAGAAGTTGCCACATTACCAGGACATAAGGATGTTTCCATATTGACCCATAAAGGAGACTGGATGTTGGGTTTGTTAAACCATTTAATTGTTTGAGATGTGCGGAAAGCCCATAAGTAGGCTTGGAACCAAGGAAGGCCAAAGCCACCTTTTGACCAATGGGATCTAAGTTTATTATGACTAAATCTAGGTATTTTGCCCTCCCAAATGAAGCTGCCGATAATTTTGTCTATTTTGGTAAGAAAACTAGAGGGAAGTATCAAAGGGATATTGGAAAATAGGTATAATATTTTAGGAGTTATTGACATAGTAATGGCGGAAATTTTACCATTAAAAGAAAGTTCAAGTAGCTTCCATTTATCAAGTGTTGTTTGGATACTGGTTAACAGAGGGGAAAGATTAGCATCCCATAATTTATTCAATGTCGGGGTGATCCGAATGCCAAGATAAGATATACCTTGGGGGGCCCCAACGAAAGCCTAATGAGTTGTTCATGAGGGGACTACAAAGAGTATTCAGTGGTAGCGTTTCGGATTTGTTAAGGTTTAGAGCTAGTCCAGAGTGGGAGGTGAAGTCATTCAGTAGTTTAACTAAAGGTTGCCCAGAATTTTCGAGGTTTTCAAGTAAAATAAGGAGATCATCTGCATATGAGAGTGAAGTATAGTGAGAGTTACCAATAGTAATGCCTTTAATTGTACCGGATTGACGTAGGGATGCAGAAAGAGGTTCCATGGCAAGTATAAACAATGAAGGCGATAAGGGGCATCCTTGTCTGGTGCCTCTTGCTAAGTAAAAGGAGGGGGACAAAATAGAGTTCATGAGAACCCGAGCTGAAGGGGAGGTATACAATAATTGAATCCAAGCACAAAAATTATTTGTAAAGCCAAAATGAGATAGTACCTGATATAGATATTCCCAATTGAGAGAGTCAAATGCTTTCTCAAAGTCAATGGCTATTGCAGCTGCAGGGGTTTTAAGAGTTTTTGCTTTGTGAATTAAATTGAGTAATGAGCGAAGATGATCGGAACTGTTTCTATTTTTGATAAATCCTGATTGAGAAGTATGGATGAGTTTAGTCATTAAAGATTCTAAGCGGAGAGTTAATAATTTGGCAAAGATTTTTCCATCACTATTAAGAAGTGAGATTGGTCTATAGTTTGAAGGAAGTAAAGGGTCTTTGTCTTTTTTTGGAAGACAGTTATGATGGTTTCGGTCATTGTGCATTAGAGTTTCTTTATTAAGGTTGCTTCTTGGAATACATTGACTAATACAGGACAAAGAGTGTCAGATAGGGTTTTATAAAAATCAGTAGGGAACCCATCACTGCCAGGTGCTTTACCGTTTTAATGATGATAAAGCAGTTTGGATTTCCTGTAAAGTGATTGGTTTATCAAGCACAGCTTTGTCCTGAGGGGATAGGTGGGGTAGATTCAATTTTTCCAGAAAATGTTGTATTAGGTTGGGATTTGTAGTATTAGGTTGCAGTATAGTTGATGGTAAAGAATTGCATAATGCATTGATTGAAAGGTTGTCTGTGTGTGTCTGACCTGATGGATCTTTTAGACCTGCTATATGTCTCTGCATCTGTTGAGTTTTTAGCTGGTAAGAGAGCAACTTTCGCATTTATCCCTTGTTCCCAATAACCGTGTTTAATCCTAAAAGGCAAGTTCAGCTTTCCTGGATATCAACTCGTTAATTTTAATTCTTAATTGTAGAATTTCCATATGAAGCTGTGAATTATGATTGGGTTTATTTAATTTATAGTATTGGGTTTCTTTTCTTTAAGGGATTTTTCTAAATTAGCTAATTGTTGTTCTCTTAATTTCTTTCTTAGCTGCATAACTAATAATTTTACCTCTAATAGTGGCTTTTAGTGCTTCCCAGATAGTACCTTGAGACATATCTGGAGTATCGTTAATAGAAATAAAATCTTGAATCTGGGTTTTAATCCAAGGAGGAATTCAGGGTCTCTGAGTAAAAGTGGGTCTAAACACCAAGATGGGGATTTAGAAAGGTGGACCCCAGAGTAAATGCAAACTGATAGGGAATGATCAGATATAACAATAGGGAGAATCGATGTATCAATATTTTTTTCAGTAATGAGGGGAGAAGAGAACCAATAATCAATCCTACTATATGATTTATGTAAAGAGGAATAAAAGGTGTAATCTCGTTGTCTGGGATGATGTAGTCTCCAAATGTCAGAGAGACCTAAATCCTTCATAAGCATTGATAGAGCATTAATACTATGGGGGTGGGCATCATGTGATAAGTTACTTCTGTCTAAATATGCTTGTAGTGCTAAGTTAAAGTCACCACCAATAAGAATAGGTGAATTATTTTTATTATTAATCATAATTTGTTGGGATAGATTATGGAAGAAAATGGGTGAATCAAAGTTGGGTGCATATACATTCACAAACATAAGCGGACCTGCTGTGGTGTTTAATAGGGTTATAATCCACCTACCATCCGGGTCTCTAATGATTTTTATGGGAGGCCAATTAAGAGATTTATGTATTAAGATAGGAACCCCATGTTTTTTGGATGGAGAAGATGATGCATATACTTGACCGACCCAGTCCCTTTTAAGTCTGTCGACATCTTCTGATAAAAGTTTAGTTTCTTGTAAGAAAGCAATATGTGTTTTATGCTTTTTAAGATAGGTAAGTACTTGCTTACGTTTACAAGGCGAGTTGAGTCCCTTGACATTCCATGAATGTAAGATTAGATCACTCATGGTACTAGGATATAAGGTAATTAGTTACAAATAGGAATGAGGGACTCAATACCATTAATTTGGAGGATGTCACAGATTCAAAAGGTAAATATATATAATAAACAAATGTATGCAGGGCCCTTAACTTGTATGGGTTCGAGATGATTGAGTATTTGTATTCATTTTGTCTCGCAGAGGAGAGTATAGAGATAGGAATATCAAGTAATTACATTAGAACCAACAAACATTAGTATAAACTCAGTAACAAGAATATTAATTTGAAACTTTTATGAAATGCAGAGCAATAAGAGTCGGTAAATATACTAGGACTCTCACTCTACACTACTAGGCGTGTAGAGTAATTAGTGAATCTCAAGATACGGTTTACCCTATAATCTTAAGATACTAAACTTTATATAACAGTATATTAAAAGTGTAATTGAGATTTGTGCTGAGGTAATTAAAGCATTACCCTGGAAAAAACAAAACATCATTCTACCAAATAAAAAGGATAATTATGTAATAGTGTTAAATTCAAACATAATGAATTAGCTTGGACCTAGCAATAAGTCCAATATTAAATAAAGTATACCAACCTGATGGCAGATAATGCTGAAACAGTGTGAGCTAGATAAAGGATGCCCATGTGTATTAATCCACATAAGCTAGGTTAGGAATGCAGTATATACTATAGGTTCATAGTGCATCAGTGTATTGTGGAATCATTTTATAAGTTCCAATGATTTGGAAGAAAATGGGATGAAGAATAATGTGAAAAGGCATAAAAACTCAATGTATAGAAATACAATTGGAAGCATACTTTGGTGCAAAATCTGTGAGATATAATGGGAATGCACCTGATGCACTACATACCAGAAGTGATGCAAAATAAATATTAAATAAGTAAATGATTTTAGAGTATTTGTCTAATCATCCTCCACATTCCAAATGATAGGATTTATGTGGAAAAATGCTATAACAGTAGGGGTTAAGGGCACACTGATATGAAATACAGAACTCTATATATGTATGTATGGGCCTGACCACATGGTGGCGCTAAAGCTTATGAAAAATTAGAGTGTAAATAGCAATTATATATACTAATGTCTGGCACCACACAAGGATTAATTAGAAGAGATCTTACAAACATTGTAATATTTATTCTTTCTCTCATTTATTTTTTTTTTCCACTGAATACATTGAGAGTAACTCCCGCATGGATTAAATACCTCCAGTGTCAATTGACTCACCTCCCACAGACAGATACAGGCTTCTCAGCAGCGATAGCGATTTACTGCATTTAAGTGCTCCAAACCTGTTGGGTGCGATAGAGACTGCGCTTTGCGGTAAATGTACCAAAGGAATCGAGTGAGGTGGTGTGAAGAGGAGGGATTCTGGTGAGTAACTGTTATATCACATCTAATTATGGGCCATAGTATTTATTACAAATTTTTTTTTTTTTTTAGTGGGAAAAGCCTCAGGTAGCCTTGCTCTTCGATTTTCTTCTCCTTTTCTTTTTGGGTGGGTCAGATGATTTAAAGGGAGAGCTGGACACAAGATCAGCCCAGGAAGAATCGGGAGAGTCATTACCTGTTGAGAGCTTCTTCTGGTCTCGAGTAAACGGGTCAGATACAGTCTGTCTCAGATCCTCCATAGATGAGTGCAGATCTTCTTGCAGCAGATCTTCTTGGAGTGGAGAGAATTTGTTAGACAAGGTAAGAGGAGTAGAAAAACTGATGTGACGTTCCACATGGGAAGCTGGAGAGGTGGAAATATTATTTAAACAGCAGGTATTATTATTTAGAGAAGAACCAGATGCTTTTTTTTTCTTGTATGCGTGCGGAGCTTCTGGCAGGAGCTACAGTGGCAGATATGATGGCTGCAGATTTCTCAGGGACCTGAAGGACAGTTTCAGCAGGAAAGGGCAAGACATTGTAATTCTGAGAATGCTTGTGCTGGAGCAGGAACGAGCTGCATTATCATCGCAAGGCAATATAATGCGGGCTGTGTCCAATTCAGAAATTCAGAGAGAGATTTCAGTGCTATGAATCTCTGGTAGAATCATTCAAAAAAGACGATTGTTTCAGGTAAGCTAGTGCAAACTTAATTCACGCTGATGAAGGATTGCTTTAATGGGGTTGTAAGCTTTTCGCTTGTTAGATAATTCTTTAGATAGTCTCTGAAAATTAGGATTCTGTTTTCTTGCCAAGTAAGTGCACCTAATTGCCTCGCTTTTTAGAGAATCAGTTCAGTATGCGTGGTTTAGAAATCTGGCAATGATGGGCTGGGTTTCTGGTCAGGCCCAGGACTCAGTTTAAGGTGCGGTGAGATCTCGATGATTAGGTCTTGGACGGCTGGTAATTTAAGCAAAGAAGGAATACATGAGTTAGAAGAGCACTGGTGTCTTCTAGTTCAACACCTTCAGGAAATCTGAGAAATCTAAGGTTGTTACGTCTGTTTCTATTTTCAATATCATCTATTTTGTCCTGAAGGTTCCTAATAACTCTCTCCTGCTCCCTGATGGTAGCCTGTAATGTGTTAATGGAATCTTCATTTTGAGATGCTTTAACATCAGTAGCGCTGATTTTTTGATCAAGTGCCTGCACATTATTGATATTTTGTTGAGATGCAATTTTTAATACATTGATTTCACTTATTAGTTGCTGAAACATTGCCTCCACTCTATTAAGAGAACTGTTATGTGGAGATTGGTCTGCCATTAATGTAGGCCTTAATAGAGAAATTGAAAAGCTGTAGATAACTCGTTCAGTAATTATGAGGCAATAAAAATACTGTACCAGAGCTGTTCTGCGATGCACATATAGTAAGATCTCAGATGTTGGCGAAGGTAGGAAGTCTGGAAACTGTAGGATGGATGATGATATTTGGTGAATCCAGAGAGATGAAGAATCAAGCAGCCATCTTCAGCACAGCGCCCTCTATCAGCACCTTTCCAACACCTGTACTAAGCACCAGGCTTGCAGATTTCGAGTATTTTGCATCCACACTCCAGAACAACATTAATCACCTCACCGAGTTCTGAAAGGTTATTTATTCCCTTTTCTCCCCTCCAACCTAGTCTTCCTCCCCTGTTCTCAAGGTTGGTGACTCTCTTATCTCTGACCCTTCTTTTGTTGCCTCTTTAACTCCTGCAAGTGCTTCACCACCTGTGCACTCGACTCTTCCTTGCCCTCCCTTTCCTCTGCCTCCCCCCTTCCGTCTTTCATCTTCTCTCCTACTTCTTGTTCTGCTTCCCTTAAGGCCCTGATTGCCATTAATCCTCACAAGGGATGTAGCCCTGATTGTCTTGCTCCTAAGCTTCTGCTTCTCTCAGCTTCTGCCACTGCTATGTCTATTACACAACCCTTTAACCTCTCTTTTCCTCTGCCACTGTCCCTGAAGCCTGGAAGCAGACTACTGTCATCCCTGTCCCTAAAAGTGGTAAACCTTCTCCTGGTAACTTCCATCCTATCTCTCTCTTTCCCATTCTGGCTAAGTTACAGGAACATCTTGTTCTCTCTCAGATCTCTTCCTACTTTGACTCCTCCTTCTTCTAAAGCCCCTTTTCAGTCTGATAAGAGGAAATCCCCTCCTCTAGCTTAATGACACCATCCTTTCAGGTTCGGATCACGGTTTGATCACCTCCATAATCTTTGTCGACTTGGCTAAAGCATTTGATATTGTGGCACACCCCTCCTTCTGTAAAGCTTAGAGCAGAGGGCCTCTCTCCTTCCTCGGTCAGCTGGTTCTGCTCCAACCTTCAGAGTAGGTCTCAAGCTGTCTAGATCGAAAGCCCCCAATCCTCCCACTTCCCATCTGTTCAGGATCCCTCAAGGGTCTGTCCTGGGCCCCATTCTATTTTCCATATTTTTGAGCAATATAAAATGAGCAAGGAAATCCCTGTGTCCTGATTGGCTGAGACTTGGTTCTAGCCACGGCAGTATAAGAGTACCACCAATGGCTACAAACAAGTCCTTGCCAACCAGGGCAACTCACAGAATTCACAAGCCACTTACTTCCTAATTTCCATCACAAACATGGCTGCAACCTTTACTAAAGCTACCAACTTTTCAAGGCCTAAAACTGGGACGGTCCATCCTGATCATGACCCCCCCACACACACTGTGTCACTGCCATGGGCACCGCCACAGACAACGCTGGATACAGTCAGTTACATTTTGCAGCTTGCTCTGGCCATGCTGCCCCACAGTAACACCAGCAGCAAACATTCAGATTAAAACAGTACATCATTCTGCTGCAACAAGTTCCAAATCATGATGTACAGAAAGTTCATTAGAAGCAAACTTGCATTAAATTGTGATCAGGCATTCGAGCTGCATGTATTGCTCTTCCTGACAGTCCTATCCAACCCATATACATTCACCTCATTTGCTGAGCAAACTTCACTTCAGTGACTCCCACCACCACACCAGATTTTCACACACTTCCCTACATCTGATCAGGTTTGGGTACCTTTGTTGCCTGCTGCCAGTCTCTTGTCTATCTGGAGTCCCTCTCAGCTGCTGGCAGGCAGATGTCCACATGTGCTTGTTTGCACTACTACCCAGGCTAATCTAACAGGAAGGAACATGTGTTACTGTGCTCCCACTGATATGCTTGCAATGCAGCACAGGCGTAGGGGTTGAAGTTGCAAACTGCTGTCCAGCCCAAGCAGCACCACAACAGTGCTGAATAACTGTCACTCACTGATTAGCAGTCAGCAGAAAAAACAAGGGACAAAACTGGGACAAGTAAGCAAAAAAGGGACAAAAGGGACATTTTGCAAAACTTGTGGGGACACTGGGACATGCTGCCTAAAATAGGGATTGTCCTGGGAAAATAGAGACTGCTGGTAGCTTTAACCTTTACTCTCATATAAAAAAAACTTCAACTGGGCTCAAATATTAAAGTTCATTAAATTAAATAAAGTAAGTAAGTAATTTAAAGTCATATTATCTCAAGAGCCCCTCATTACACACATTTACAAATTTACAAAAATCAAGTACTATTCAGAGTTTCCATTGCTGGTGTTTCTTTGATTAACAAGGAAAAATCCCTTCCTGTCCCTACCAGTTTGCCAGTGATCTCCCTGCTCTTTACCTGGCACCAGAGAAAACTGAAGTTCTGGTTCAATTTGAGGCCTGAGTGTGTGTCTGCATGTGTATGCCAGTGGAACTCTTGAGAATTTTGAATTCATATATTTCATGTTACCATTCTGTGTGTGGGGGGAGTATTCTACTAGTGGAATAATGCAGAGCTTTGAATTATTCCATTCCATGGTAAACAATCATACAATGTATTGAATGTAAAGAAAGACAGATGACTGACAGATGAAAAACATCTGTGGAGGAACTATTTTACATTATTTAGTATCATTTTATTAAAGTTTTTGTGGCTTTGAAAACTTTTAGAGTGTTTGTTTTTTAACAGTTGCTTATGGGCCCATTTTATATAAGCAATAAAGCACTCCAGGGACATTGGTGGTACTAGGTTTCCCCACAGTCAGGGGGCTGAAGGCACTCGGCTTCACCTCATACCTCACTACGCCTCTGACCATGGAGGAAACCTAGTACCACCAACATCCCATCATGCCTTATTGCTTAAACCTTCCCTCTGCCTCTTCCTCTGCATCCATTCATATGCACACTGACGATATCATGCTCTCTGTATCTATCTCTTCTACCTACAACCTTATTACCCTGCTACAGCCAAATTTTGATAATATTCAGTACTGGTTCCTGTCAAACCAACTGTCTTCAATAATCAAAAAAAAAATAATTCCATGACATTTGGCACCTGACAGGTGCTTACCAGACTCACCTCCCTCCCATTATTCCACACCCTTGATGGCACAGTGATTGATGATATATCCTTCTTGGGTTCTGGCTGGACCATCATCTTGATTCCTCAGCACACACTGATACCATACACCACAAGCTCCACCCCAAGCTTGGGGCACTATACAGGAACAAATCAAGTATCTCACTTCCTGCCCACAATGACATTGTCTTAAGGTTGATTCTCCCTATCTTTGACTGTGGTGACATAGTTTACAGTGCAACTCCAAGTACTCCCTTGCCAGACTGGACCACACCTTCGGACCCCCTCTTTCACTCCTTTTGTCATTTTTCCTTAGATTGTCCTTCTCATACCATCACTGCTCACTCTAATCTGCTCTCCCTTAATGCCAGGTGCATTTTCAGCTTTGCCCCTTTATATCCAAAATCTGGTTTGGTTTGGTTCCCTTCCCTCCTACCTTACATCTCTGCTAACCTCTCCCCCTCCTTCCTCCTACCCTCTCCGCAACAATGTTTCCCACTGCCTTTCTATTCCATCCAGGAAATCTACTGTTGGTCAAGTTGCGTTCTCATATCACTTTCCTAAACTCTGATCCATCCTTCCTCTATCAATCCATTCTGCCACTTCCCCCTTTTCTCTTAAATCTCTTCTTCATCACCTTTCTACTCCCACCTGCAACTGTCCATGACCCCTCTTTATCTGATCTCCTTCTGTTCTACTCATATTGCCAAGAACAAATTGCTCTCCCCCTCCCCCTGCTTTGCCTGTTGGAATAATTTCCCCTTGCCTATCCAAACTCAGTTTTTCATCTACCGCTAGTACCTTTGTGTACTGTTTTGCCTTGTAATGTTTACAATTACACTCCTTTTGATGTACTCTATTGCTTGTATATGACTCTTGTTTTGTAATACTTCCATTTACTATTTTGTTCCTCTTGTACTGCCCCAGCATCTGGAAATGAGCTGCTATCAGCTCAGTATGTCTTTCCTGGTACAACTTTTGAAATAAATCAATACATAAATTAGTATCAAGCCAAATAGTCAGAGTAGCTAGCCTGTTGTACACCCAGTGTGCCTGCCATGTACTTCTGTTTCCTCATGGGCTGAGGTGCTTTGCTCCTTGCTCAGACAGGGAGCAGGAGGGGTTCCAGCTATTGTACACCTGCACTAGACAGAAATGACCATCAGACCTTAAACTTCCAGCTGATCAATGAAGGCCCTGAACCCCCAGGGAGGCCATGCACACTGGCAGTCCCCATGTCTAAGTGTCAACCTGTCTGAGGCAGGAAAAGACCCCACTGCCTTTGCCAAACCGAGTACAGCATCATGGACTGGCACGGTCACAAATGATGGGGCTGCCTTCAGTAGGATCTCAAGTTGCCTGTACTTCCCTGCAGCCACAACCTTATTAAGTGGAGTGTCAAGGGAAGACAGGATAGTCCTCTGGAGGTGGGATAAGCACTCCAAGTCTTCTGGCATGTCCACGTTAACTCAAATGTCCTTACTGGACTCTGCCAAGTTGTCATCCAGGCAAGATGTAAGATTGGAGTCAACCGACAACTGAAAGTCTGGATATCCTCAGAGGGATCAACCCAGAACCAGTCTTTCTGTTGGCTGATAATGCCCCATTCTAGTATCCGGGGACAGGATGTACACAGGACCTAAGGGGCTAGCCACTGGCAATGACCAAATTGGGAATGGCAGTGCTGGCAGCTGCTGTGTAGACATTGCCTGAATCAACAGAGCAATAGGGAACTGGTGCAGCATCACTAGACCTAGCGAGGTTCTGAATTACAGATGAAGGCAGTACTGGGGTGGGCACCATCTCTGAAACCTTATAGAACTTCAGCCACCACAGCCTGGCACTTGACTGTTCCATCACCTACTGAAGGAGAGTGGTCATCATTAGGGATATAAGTTTGTCATGGCAGTCATACACGTCATTGATTCCATGACATTTGATCTTTATTCAGGACTTCCATGACTTTCACTAGTGTCATCAGAATGTAGCAATGATGACAGTGCCACAACATTTACTACTGTTTATTAATGTTCATGAACAAACAATGAGCCATTAAAACCTCATCCACGACAAACTTACATCCTTAGTCATCATCTCCAGAATTTTGCTTTGCTCGCTTTGCAACAGAAGGTACCAGCGGTGTGCCTGGTGATTGACTGATCGAGACTAGGTGTAAATACCAGTACTTGTGGCTCTAATGCTTATCCATTCCTCCCTTGGACTTCTTCTTTGGCTTCCTGGACTGCAGCCATGAAGAGCAGGAGGAGCTCCTGGACAAGCATGAGGCCGTCCTCAATCAACAACAAGAAGTCGATGATTGGAAGTGAGACCTAATACATTTTTTCAGATAAGGGGAGTTGGTGGAGTCTGGCAAGCAGAACGGATCTTCAGTAAGCCACTTGACTCCTGTGAATAATCAGATTCACCCCCAAAGCCAAATGTAAAACTCTTTGAGGTGGAACTCCTTGCTAGATATGGATCTTGATGGGATCCGTCTGGAGGATCGGCCAAAGTGAAGATCCTCCTGAGAGGAATTATGTGCAGTGACTACCATACTGATATGTGGGACCATGGGTGGGACCTTGACTGGGTCGACTACCAGGACCTCATGGAGAAACCAAGAAGAACTAGGTCACGACCTTGATAGTCAGCAGCATGGCTGGTCAATGGATTGATGGGTCTAGTTCCAAGAAAACTGTCTACATCATAACATTATGAAGGTTCAAGGGTGCACCTTCTTTTCAAACTCTGTTGAGTGGTGACTGAACTCAGTCATGACCAACTGGTCGGGAGCTTGGGGCTTGGGATGATCCTGCTGGTGTAGATGAAGATAACAAAGCGGAGTGCTGGGAAGAGGGGGTCAGACCCTTACCCTTACATTTACCTATTCTGCTGGACTTTGTGCATGCTTAATGGACTGCTGAATAAGTGTGATTACGTAGAGGGCATTCAGGTAGCTGCAGTTATTCACATTGTTACCTATCAAACAAACAGTTCAGATTCCCACTTAAGGATGGCATTTATTCTGACACTGGAAAAGCAGAACTGTTCCCCAGGAGATCCTAGGTTTCAATCCCACTGTAGTCACTAGCTTGCAGAACAGCCTTGAGTGACTCAGTTGATCTTCCCTGTGCTTCAGTCTACCCCCTTGTGTAATCAGATAGTAACAAAGCCCCACTGAAGATGAGATACTACAGCACATCTCACCTGGGCTATCCTGGGTAAATAAACTGTAAACTGTCGACTTACTGTTCTTTTTGACTATTGTGGATAAAAGAGCAGTCAACTGGCTCAAACAAAGTTACCTTCAGGAGTACCTACTTTACTTGTGCAGTATTATTTTTAGATAAGACCTTGCTGTCTCGAGAGTCCAATTTTGTCCAGTCTCAACCAATGCTAATAGAGTGGGCATGTCTGGCTACAGGAGACATTGGTACTGATGACAAAGACTGCCCTTCCTTGCTGTTCTTGAAGATGTCCTTCATGGAGGACTTTTCTTGTTATGGTTAAATTAAATATTGATTTTAATGCAGGTTGTGTTATTGTATTCCTCCACGGGATATAACTGTACTAATTATGACTCACAGCTACAGTTAATTGTCTTGCCCATCATCCAGGATTTTAATGCAGAAAGACTCCTGAAGGCTGCAGGTGTGCTGTACTTCCAGATCTCGTCTGTCTGTTGAAAGTACAGTAAATACTGTACTTCTCCAAGGAAATATGCTACCCAGTTTCTTTTTCAGAAGGTTTTGCAGACAAAAGTGCATGCTAACTGGGCTAAGCCCACATGTAATAAGTGAATTTATTTTAATTGCCCCCTTGAACGTGGCTATTCTCCCCATTATACTGCCACAAACTACCCTATCAGTGCACAGTATCTAGTGTTCTTGTAGCACCATTCATAGCAACACCTAGTGGTAAAAGCAAGGCTGTGATACTGCTGTGAACTTCACTCCCAGCGCTGCACCTCAATGGTTTTCTATGTTCTCTCAGAAGACAGCCAAGGAACTGATTTTTTTTTGGGGGGGGGAGGGGCTGTAACAAGAAAATCTACTTGTTATGAACAGGGGGAGCTGGGCTAGAGTTGGGGTGCAGTTTAAAAGCTGCTATTAACTCCTGACACAGTGCCAGGAGCTGGCAATTTGAAAGCTTTCATTTTTTCCAGTCTCTGAGGCACCAGAAAAAGGAGAGGCGAGTGGGAAAACATTGGAATGGGGTGAAAAGGTGGCCACCAGGGAAGGGAATAAGCCTAGGTTTTTTTTTTTGTCTTTTTTCTGCCCTTTCCTCTAATCCAAATACTGAATACCCCAATATTTGGGGCCCAGAATATAATATTCAGCCTGATTAAACTAGAAATGTTATTCATACAACCCTGAGTTTTTTTCTTTGTTTGTTTCTCCACCTGCATCCCTGGTCCTGGCAGCAATCCCTCCAGCCCTGTCACTGACCCATCTTGTGGACTTACAGGTTGACCTCCACTTACACAGAGCCACGTTGGCAGGTGGTCAGCCACATAGGGTAGTGCGGTGCCTGCGGGGGTGTCAAGTGATCTGGGGCAGTTCCTCCATTTTCTCCCCGGGACATCTGTGAGTGGTGCATCCACGCACGTGCCTATTGACGCACATCACATGCATGCTGCATCAGCATGCGTCCCCCCATGTCTACTGGTCCCGACGATGCTGTCACCTAGCCTCTGCTGAGTGGCAGCTAAGCCGGTGTACTCAGAGTAGGAAGAACCCGAGGGGAATGGAATCCCCCATGGTGGAAATTAATAAGGGAAGCAGCACGGTAGAAATAAAGGAGGATGGGAATGGAAGCATTAAAAAGAGAGGGGAGAAGGAGACAGAGCAAAAAGGAAAGAAGGAGGGTACCAAGCAGAGTGGTAACAAAATCTGGAAGGTCATGTGTGCGAATGCTAGAAGTCTCGGAAATAAGATTCTGGACCTAGAGGCCATTATGACAGAGGCTAACCTGGATATCGTCGCCATTACAGAGTCATGATGTACTGAAAACCATGACTGGGACAAGTCCATACCAGGCTATATTCTGTTCAAGAGGGACAGGGTGGGAAGGGAAGGGGGGTGTAGTGCTTTATATGAAGGAAGGCACAAAACCAACAGAGATACAGGGAATTAAAGGGGGGAAGCAGACGTACTGTGGGTCACCTAGAGACAGGGGAATTATCGCCATTACAGAGTCATGATGTACTGAAAACCATGACTGGGACAAGTCCATACCAGGCTATACTCTGTTCAAGAGGGACAGGGTGAGAAGGGAAGGGGGGTGTAGTGCTTTATATGAAGGAAGGCACAAAACCAACAGAGATACAGGGAATTAAAGGGGGGGAAGCAGACGTACTGTGGGTCACCTAGAGACAGGGAAATGTAATCTTTATTCACACTGGCATGATCTACAGACCTTCAGCACAGGGGGAGGAGTTACACAAGGCACCAGTGGAAGCTACTTGCAAGATGACAGAAAAGGGGAAGGTGCTGCTGGTGGGGAACTACACTCTGCTAGACGTAGACTAGAACCTCCCAGCTGCGGCTTCAGCTAGAAGCAGGGACATTCTGAACTCCCTGCAGAGGGTATTCCTCAGGCAGTTAGTCAGTGAACCCACCCGTGATGGGGCCATACTGGAGCTGGTGCTCACTAACAGGGACAGTGTTGCACACATCAAGATAGGAGGCCACCTGGGGAACAGTGATCACTGAACAGTGTTGCTCAATATAAAAACGGCTGTGGAACTGAACCACACAAGGGCAAGAGTTCTGGACTTCAGGAGGGCAGATTTTAAAAAGATGGGCAAATGCCTCAGGCATGACCTGGTAGGGGGATGACCTGGTGGGGGATGACCTGGGTGGGGGTGGAGAAACAGTGGGCGAAGCTAAAAAATGCCACAGGTAAGACAACAAACCTCTGAGTCAAGCAAGTGAGCAAAAGCAAGAGGAAAAAGAGACCATTATAGTTCTCGAAAGAGGTGACAGAAAAGGTAAAGGCTAAAAGGGTAGCTTTCAGAAGGTATAAGGAGATGCAGAGGGAGTGCCTGGCACACACATGACTTTTAGGCAGATTCTGTAAAAACAGCGCTAGGCATGGGAAATATGGAGATTTTCAAATCTCCATACATATGAGCACAGTACAAGAAGGAGCTAAACCACATCATGGTGGTGTTACCAGCATGATCGTGGGGGAGGGGGGGCTTGAAGAAGGCCATATTTGAAAATGCCGGCAGCACTGGGGAATTGGACACTTTTTACGAGTAATCAAGTAACAAAACTCTTTATTTAATATGGTGCCTGCAGGGAGAATCTGTGAAGTGAAGCCCCGATCTGTGCCGTGGTCAGGTCTTCACCTCTGCCAGTAGTACTCCTTTAAAGACCTAAATATGTACACCCTGGAAGAGAAGAGGGAGAAGAGGGATATGATGGAGCCTTTTAAATACCTCATGGGGGTAAATAAGGTGCAGGAGGGAAGCATTAATCAGAAAAAATAGTGCTGAAGGACAAGGGGGCATGATAAGAAGCTGCACAGGAGTAGGTTCAGGAAAGATGTGAGGAAGTACTTCTTCACAGAAAGAGTGGTAGATTCCTGGAACAATCTTCCAGAAGAGGTGATGGGGGTGAAAACAGTGGTGGGGGTTAAATAATGCATGGGATAGCCATAAGGGAATCTTAGGGAAAGGGAAGGGGGGGTGAATGAGCTTGAGACCAAGTTTGATTTGCAGTGATACTACACACAAAGAAAAATGGGCAGACTAAGTGGGCCAAGTGGTACTTATCTGCTGGTATGTTTTTATGAGTCCCCCATCCCAGAGGGAGGAAAGCCATCCTGGGACACTCAATGCTTCCTCAACCAGCTGGCCCCGAGTGACCCTGGTCCATACTTGAACCCAGGTCACCGGCATGACTGGTGGCAAGGTGCCAGTGACACAGCCCTTCACACCACTGGGCAGGCTGAGCCCTAGTTTTTAGTGGTTCTGTCTGTGAAGCACAGGGAAATAAAAAGACAATACTTTCTGCACCAGGGGTGTGCAGGTCTGGTTTTCTGGTTCTGTCAGATAGGGTGGACAGATCAGAACCAGAATTTGACACAAAAGTATTAAATATCATAAAAATAAGTGATGTGGTGAGTATAAAAAAATGAGTAATGTCACACAGCAGGTTTTAATCTGCTGCACTGAAAAGGCTGGTATGCTGCTTCATTTTTCCTACAGCTATTTCAGCCCTTAAAAGAGCTTTATACTATTTTTTTGTAGTCCCTTCACACCACTCAGTTTGTTGTAAAAAAGGGACTTTTTCTAAAAGGGTCACCTTCCCAGCTGTCAATTAAAAGAGCTTTTTAATCAATTATTCCCTGTTGTTTCTTAAGAGAATTTTTGATTTTAAGGAAGTTCCCCTCTCCATTTAGACTTTACAACAGCTTTTAGGCTTAATCATTTTTGACAAAAAAGATAAGAAAATCACTAAATATAAATATCCTTCTGTAACCCCCCTGCAAATGGGGGTTCCGAAAAGACTTCCAGGAGCTTGCTTGAATGCTCCAAGCCTGAATGGTGTTTGGCATTTAAGCCATTTATCAGTGAGTGTTTTTAGAACCTCTGGTACTGTCTCTTTAAGAGCTGTCTGCTTGCAGACATAATTAGTTTGTATGGGGGACTGTGTGTTTCTTTGATTGAGTACCACTCAAGCTGCTGCCAATTCACTCCATTTTTGCAGTCACTAGGAGTGCAAAGGGAACCTATCTGAAAGATGTAACTGTTTGCCAGAAATCATTTACAGTAATAATGAAATTACAGTTTGTCTAACCTACTTTCTTTTGCAGTCAGAACAGTGTCTGCCTAGTTCCCCATTCTGGTTTTGAACTGCTGAACTGGACCAATCAGTGTGGGGTAAGCTAGCTCTAAAATGGTGCCTTGGACCGAATCAGAACTTGGACTCATAATCTGAGCCAGCCACAAGAGGATTGTATGGGCAGTGACTCTGGGAGATGTAGTTTAGACTTCAGTGCCTTTTGGACCAACAGCAGCAGTCTATTGTGAGTGACAGCCAATCCAGTCAAGAACTGGGAGGAACTCAAAGGAAGTGCCGGTTTTGTCGGGTTGGAGTTTCAGTTGAGCTTTGGCAGTGAAGAAGGAAGGAGCCCTGTGCTTTTAGTGCATGAGTTTTAGTCAAAAGCGTGTAAGGCCCAGAGTTCCGGTCTGCAGCTTGTGTAACAGCTTGTTAGGACTGAACCGTCCTGTGAAAAGAATCAAAGGATCTCTGAAGAGTAGAAACCAGGCTCACCTGTAGAAGACTGGAGGAATTGCTGAAAATTGTACTTCGGTCTGTCAGGAACTGAATCTGCTATGTGTTCTCCGGTATTGTGCAGTAATTGCGATCGGGATACAGATGCAGCCTGCCTGGTATAGTGCTTTTTATATGGATGTGTGAAGAGGTTTGTGTACCTCAAGTGAGCCCTGCTGACATTGAAGGACCCTATCTTATTTGGAGGTCGTGATACTAATTCAGGGTCGCCCCTGTTGAATTGCCACATTAAATCCAAATGGAATTACTGTACTGCTGACTGTTTAATTCTCCTTTTCACTGTGAAAGGGCCCCTACCAGCTGCCTACGGCTTGGAGAAGCCACTAGGCTTGGGTACCCAGGGACAGTAACTGATAGGGATAGGCCTGTGCACAGAGCCATAGGTAGATTATTAGAGTGATAAGCTAATTAACCTGATTTCCCCCTGTCCTTGTTATATCCCCCTAAATAAATCACAGCTGCTTGTTTCAGCAAAGTTATACTGCCTGAGGTATTTGTCTATGTTAAAGTACTGTACTGTGATTGTTGCACTGTATCTCATTTCACAGGAGGTCCCAGTGCCGGAACCACACCTGGGGGGTAAGTGTATACTGTGAAGGTAATTCTGATATATGTGTGGGCCACTAGTGGGAAGAAAGGGGGTTGCAGTGTCCAGAGGGCTGTGACCAAGTTAGTTTAACTATTGCAAACCCTGACCTCTGGGTGGAGGCACCCGCCATTGGATCCAGGCCCTCAACCTGTTAGTGGCAAATCAGGCGGGGTAGTAGCCCTGGGATAGCGCCATCTAGGGCTACTTCTCATCTCTGTCTCTCAAGGTACTTTTACACATAGCCCATGCTGAGCCGTTGCGGTTTCAATCCGTACCCTCCGTTCAGTTTGCGCTGCTTCAGTTTTCTTTACATGTAGTTGATGGACATTGGTCTTGAGGCTCTTCTGGCATTTCTAACAGTTTTCTGGCTGGTGGAGAGCCTGAGATTTGGAGCTGGGGGCATGCATTCTTCACCCGGAAGCCCCCATAGGTCTGTGTACGCCTCCCAAACTCACGTGTAAGTTATCGACATACTATCATTGCTTGATGAATGCTGCCCATTTTAAACTGTGCAGTAATGAATACTGAGGGCTGCAACTTATGAAAATTGTCAGAAAAGCCGTTCCGTGATATGAGGCATGTGCATATACATATGCATATCCATATTCATACGTATACGCCCATGCCCAATATCATGGCTCAGCTTTTCTGACTTGATCTTCATAAGCTGCAGCCCTCGTTTTTCATTACTGCACAGTTTAATGGGCGTGCATTCATCAAGGAATGATAGCATGTGGATAGCTTAACCGAGTTTTGGAGGCGCACGAGCCTCTGAGCACTTCCCCCCAGTTTTGTTATGTGACCAGCAGTGGCGGTCACCAGGGGATCCCGGAGGGTCTCGTGAGACTCTGTCCCAGAGTGCTGTCAGTGCTCTGGTGTATTTACATGGCCACCCGATCCATTGCACAACAATGCGCAGAAAAGGCGAACCCAGGAAAACAGGGAACGCCGTTTCAGTGAGCACTCATTTTGACAGCGGATTGGGTTGCCTATACACACAAAAAAAGGCAACGCTGCAGCTGATCTGCACCAATTAATGTGGTGCAGAGTACTGTGTGTAAAAGGGGCTTAAGAAAGAGTAGAACTAAAATTTAACAAGACAAAGTTGTGTCTGTGTAGCATGAAATTGCACCAGCCCACAGCTAGCAAGGTGAAAGTTATTTGAAGATCTCTCTCTCTCTCTCTCTCTCTCTCTCCCCTCTTTCACACTGACTGCATGGAAGACAGTGAGCAGAGCCAAACCCCCTCCAGTCCCTGCCCCTTAGGTGCACTGAGTCAAAAGCAGTCAGTCCACTGATTACCTATTCTCCACCCCCATGCAGGCAGGCAGAAGGACAAGCCAACCGATGCCTACAGCACAGAGCACAGCACTGAATGACTGGCTAAGTGTGCAGAATGAGGGGCAATTTGAAGAGCAATAAGCCCTTTTGCACTCAGTGGCTGACTGACAGAGTTCGACTCCACCCACTCTTGACAGATGACTGGGTAAAGACACCAAGGATCACATCACAGAATGCCATTGCTTGCTTGCTGCCACTGCATTCTGTTTCTCAGTTACTCAGCCTGTCAGACACTCCACTGCCACACAGTACAGGAGGATACACACGCACCCCTCTTGCTCAGAGCTCTGACCACTGCCTGTTCCATGTGCCTCTCGCTCCCATGTAGTGTTTTTATTTAAAACACATTTAAATATCGAGTTTTTTTCAGTGGCTGGGTTTGAAATGGGTTGAATCAGTTGAGGCCCAAACTGACCTGCCCAGTAGGGTTGGGCAATCACTGGCCTACCCAAATCTCTGACCCAGTTCACTGTATACCCCTACTCAGCAAACATACCGAAGTGCATTTCTGTCAGTGTGGCCCCTGCAAAAAAAATCAGACATTACTGTTTTTTGAGAAAATAGGTAGTCTACAAAAAGAAGTAGAATGTGCATTTATGTAGCATTTTCATATACACTGTATCCCAAAGCACTTTACAGTCAATGAGAGGGACTTGTAATAAGTGACTGTGAACGTGTGGTGGCGTCCATTTCACTCAGCACCTACACAGACATGGACAACTGTCTGAACCATCTAGTTCCAGACCTGGGTTTTGCAAGAAAACCAAACAGCCTACATGAAAAAATATCTATAATGTCTTTTGTTTACAGAATCAGAAAGCCACTTGCAATTACTAAAGACTGCTATAATTTATAGGTAAATACTGCCCATCAAAGTCACCTTTGCAATTTACAGATAAAGCAATAAACTGATCTAGGAGAGTCGTCATTCAGCAGCACCAACCTCCCCCCAATACAACACACACGTGCACATCTTCATTTTCATTTTATTTACTAACATACTAAAATGCCAGCAGAATAGGCCTAATGGTCTTTCGTGTCTGCTCGCTTGGTCAGCCCCCACTCTGGGAGCTGACCTTGCTGGTCCCCTCCCTCTCTGGCTTCTGCCTTCCCAGTCCCAGATATTCTTGCTGCACTGTTCTTTGCTTCCAGAACCCTTCCCCTGTACCTGTTCCACCCCCTCTTGAACCACTCCACTGTTTCTGCCTCCACCAGCCCCCTGGGCAGCGCATTCCATGGCTCCACCACCCTCTCAGTGAAGTAGCACCTCCTCCTTTCTCCCCTGAATCTTCCCCCTCCAGCTTCCACCCATGCCCTCTAGTTGCCCCCTCCTTTCCTTCAGAGCACCCTGACTGCTCCTCCCCTATTTACCCCCTTCATGTACCAGAAGACCTCTATCATGTCCCCCCGGTATATTCTCTCTTCCAATGTGTACATATTTAGCTCTTCAAGCCTCTCCCCATAGGTCCTATCCCCCAAGCCCCAAATCATTTTGGTTGCCCTCCTTTGGACCCTCTCCAGACTTCAATGTCCCTTTTAAATGTGGCTCCAAACTGCATGTAGAACTCCAAGGTGCGGCCTCATCAAGCAGTTATACAGTGGGAGTATCACTTCCCTCCTTCTGGAGGTAAGCCCCCTAGCGATGCATCCAAGCATCCTGTTGGCCTTTGCCGCTGCCCTCCTACAAGTCTCCGAGTTGTTCATCTTGACATCCACCACCACCCCCAGGTCCCTCTCAGCCATCGAGACTTGTAGCATTCCCTCCCCAGGGTGTAAACTTGGCTCAGGTTTCTGGTCCCCAGGTGCAGTACCTTGCATTTCCCTGCATTGAACCTCAGCTTCCACTTTCTAGACCATCTTTCTAGAGCCTCCAGGTCCCCCTGTAGGGCCATCCTCCCCTCGTCCCCATCCACCACCACCCCCAGTTTTGAGTCATCTGCAAAGAGACTCATCTCACTCCTGATACCTGTCCTTATGTCAGAGATGTAGGCGTTGAACAGGAGGAGCCCAAGGACTGATCCCTGAGGGACTCCACTAATGACCCTCCTTGGGGATGAGACTATCTCTCCAACCATGACCCTCTGGGTCCGGTTCTGGAGCCAATTTCCTATCCATCTGATCATCTGGTACCCCACCCTCATTTCTCTTAGATTATCCAACAGGCCCTCATGAGGAACAGAGCCTCATGCCTTGCTGAAGTCTAGAAAGAGGACATCCACTGGTCTACCCAGGTCCAAGGCACTCATCACCCAGTCACAGAACTCCACAGGGTTTGTCTGACATGATTTCCCTAGGATGAATCCATGCTGTCTATCATCCAGGCACCCTGACTTTTCCAGGTCCCCCCCTAGCCTCTCCTTGACAATGCCCTCCATCACCTTGCCCACTACCGATGTCAGGCTGACAGGCCTGTAGTTCCCTGCCACCTCCCTTGATCCCCCCTTGTGGTTAGGCACTATATGCGTAACCTTCCAGTCCTGGGGCACCCACCCTGTCCTCAGAGAGATGGTGTAAAGCTGCACCAGGGATTTTGCAAGGACATCCGCAAGTTCCTTCAGCACTCTGGGATGTAATTTATCTGGCCCCAGTGCTTTCTCCATCTTAAGGGACCTGAGGGCTTCCCTCACTCTCTCTGCTGTGATTTCCACCTCTGCTACCTCTTCTTCCTGCTTAGCCTTCCCCCTCCTGCCTGTGATGCCTCCCCCTCTCCCCAGACCCGCCGATCGGTAAGGGTCCCCTCCACCTCAGTATCACTGTCTCTTCCCATGTATGATGCAGCACCCCCATTTTCCTTGATGAAAACTGAGGTGAAGTACTCATTTAGTATCTTAGTAACTTTGTTATTTTTACATATTTTTACACCAAATTTTTTGCATGCCCTTTTTGGGACACCTCCTCATGATCAATGGTAGTGGAACTATGCAAATCTGGCCCAAATGGTAATTTTGTGGTTGCTTTCTGAAATCACCTCTCAGGCAGGATTTCATTTTCATCAGCCCTGTTCATGAGGTGGGGTCATAAGAAGGCATGTTGAAATCTGTGGTCAAAATATGTGAAAATTACAAGGTTATGAGCGTACATTTACATTTTTCTACATTCGCTTATAACTTTGGTAATTTTCAATATTTTATTTTCCCCACATTTTCAACACAGCCATTTTTTCACATCATCTCATGAATGCAATAGCTGTCATTTTTCAAATGCTGGCCAAAATGTGTTTCCACACCTGTGGCACAGAATGATTTTTTGGAGGGGATTCGAAAATGTTCACCTACCGGGTTCATAAGGTGGGGTATTAAGAAGGCTACACTGAACATTTGGTGTACAAACATGGTAAAATGCCCAGGTTATGAGTGAACACTGCAGTATTTCAACATTCACTCTTAACTTCACCAATCTGCAATATTTTAACTCAATGCTTTCAAAACAGCCATTTTTTCATACTACCTCATAAACATGGCAGGTGTCATTTTTTTTAAATCCTGGACGAGACGTCTTTTCGCACTGGTGATGCAAAATGATGACTCAGACAACATACTACAAATTCCACATCTCATGTTTATGAGGGGAATCAGTCATAAAACGAATATCTTGAACATTTGGGGTTAAAATTAAACAATTCATAATTAATAAGAAACTTATTAATAGTGCCAGTCTTCAGCCCAGCAACTATGCTTTGTGATCCCATGTCGGTGAGTTGAGTTTGGGAGTCAGCTCAGTGACCCAACTACATGGGGTTAGGGTGGGGGATGGTGCTGTTTTGCCACCACACACACACACACACACACACACACACACACACACACATCAGCCAGGGGATGAAAACCACAGGGTTGTCCGCACAAGCTCTGGTACCATATAGTGAAAAACTCTTCTCCTGGCATAGGGCCCTGCACCTCTGCACCTGTGGGTGGCAGAGGGCCCTGTGCACTGGCTGACAGATGGACTTTTTGGCCTGTGTGTCTGTATCTGCAGCTACATGGAAGCGTAAGGACCACAGGGCCTGTGCTTCCGCAGTTGAACAGACAGCCCCATGTATTCTTGACATCCATTGCTGTACGGAAGTGCAGGGCCCACAAAGGCACTGCACTGCTGTAAGCAGATGGAGTTTTTTTGGGACCTGCGCATCTGCATCTGTTCACTGCATGAAAGAGGATATGATTCCACTGCCTCAAAAAGAAAGGAAATTCTTTGCAAAAACCTTTGTTAATGCGCCATTTAGGATTCAGTTTAATGCCACAAAACTAGGGAAATGTAGTGTTAGGGTTTCTAACTCTAACT
The DNA here is from genome assembly GCA_016271365.2 of Neoceratodus forsteri. NCBI lineage: Eukaryota > Metazoa > Chordata > Ceratodontiformes > Ceratodontidae > Neoceratodus > Neoceratodus forsteri. The sequence goes on along the minus strand of CM057456.1, from coordinate 621,667,488 downwards.
CTTCACCCCCACTCCCAAGCAGCAAAAGGAAAAAATCTTAGCGTTGTGGGTCTCCGGAGTCTTGGTGAATCTGGGGTGGGGTCTTCCTTGGGGTTGTTAACCCTAATACCTATCCCCATTCCCTGGGCAAACAACATGACCCATGATCTCCTTTCTTCACGCAGGGCTTGGAGGGCCCTCCATGAAGTAAGCTACAACAGATTGTGCTGGCAACACATGGCGAGACATACTTTTGTACCTGAAGAATGTATCACTATGAGGCACTGGCTGGGAGCTGTACCTTGTGCTTCAGACAGAAGGCTATGGGCTGGTGGGAGGGGTTAGCATTGGGGTGGACAACCCCAAGGAAGACCCACCACTAATTTGCCAAGACTCCAAAGATACAAAACCCTAATGTTTTTCCCTTTTGCTGCTGGGGTGGGGGTGGAGGTGGGGAGTCAGGGTTGAAAATTGTAACATCAATATTTTCCTAATTTTGTGGTGTTAACACAAACCCTAATGGATGCATTAACATAGTTTTTTTCAAAAGTTTTATTGTACAGGGGTCAAATGTAAGGCTAATGATTGGGAAAATCCGCTAATCCTACAGAGTTTCCCAAAGGTTTAACTAGTATACTTATTAAAATGCACCCTGACGAAACGGCATGTTCTCAGACATGATGTGCCAGTGTTTTTGGGGGTTTTTTTTGCCACAGCTCATTTGTTTGCTCTGTGCTAACAACAGCTCTTTGTTGCTGAATAAAATAAGTGAAATGTAGGCAGCCCAACCCTGAGCATTTCTCAATATAGCACTTGTTTTAGCTTTTGCAAAGAGTGTGATTCCAGTGCGTTTTTCCCTTTGGTACAGTACAACACGTTTATCTGAACCCCTCTAATCTGAAGCTCTTATCTGAAGCTTTGAGATGTCCCCTGTTTTCACACGGTGAAATGAGTGAAGCCATGACCTTTACAGATTGCATTGTAATTGAGATGCAGCAGCTAGGTTACACGTTGCATTAATTAGAAACACCTGCTGTGAGGGGCACACAAATTAGTGGGTCGTACCTTGGCTGAACTTGTAACTGTGAATGTATTCTCTGAGTTGCCACCACCTGCCTTCACTCAGTCGAGCTGAGCTGATTCTCTTCACTCTAGCTGTAATGCCAAGCGTAAGTGCTCTGTTTTGGACATTAATCAGAAATTGTGAGTCCTGGAGGCACTTGAAGCCTGCAATAAGGTAGTTGATGTTGCCAGATGTTTTGGAGTTGGCAATGCAACTGTCTGTGACATATGTAAAGCAGATATAATGCTGAAACCCGCCCAAGTAGCGAGCACCTTACAACTGATAATGGCAGCATCCTATGTGAATTTCTACCAGCCAACACAACAGCCAAACTCCAGACTATGGACAGAGAACATTGGATCTGATGGCAGAAGAGGGCTGCCTGCCCCATACCCTACCTGCCAAGCATCTCTTTTCTACCCTTTCCCTTTTGCCTCTGGGATTCCCTTATGATTATCCCACACATTTTTGAATGCCTTTACTGTTTGCACTCTTATTACCTCCTTGGGTAGGCTGTTCCATGCATCCACCACCCTCTCAGTGAAGAAGTACTTCCTTACATTTCTTTGATATGATTTTTGATTTTATTTGTATATGGGTTAGCACTCTGAGATACAATCCCTTTTACAGGTATGACCCATGGTCGATAATTTTTTTTTTTTTTACGTACACAATACATACAAAATACACATATTTTACAAACAGTGCAACATTTAAATAGGTAAGTAATTTTCACGTCTTAATATAAAAACAATTATTTTTTTTATTTACATTTTCCAGTGTTTTTGTGCCCCTGGGTTTCACCCATCCCCTTACTTGGGCGCATGTGGGGGCATGCGCACACTGTGGTCCGAGACACCCTCCCAACATGCCGCCCCTCCTGCCTGCATGGCCACCAGACCTCCACCCAGTGGCAGCAGAATTACGGGGGGGGGGTGATGATGACCACCCTGGGAGAGGAGAGCTGCCGTTAGGTTGTTCAATCCTGCTCCCACCCTCCCCCCTGTGCTGGCACCCCGATGACCCAAGGTCATTCCTGAACCCAGGTCACTAGTGTAGAGCGAAGTAAGGCATAACGCCTCAGTCTTCTGTACCTCTAGGCCGGCCATATAAAAACAATTCTTAAAAACAGTTACACATAGACAAGTTTCTAAAATGTGATTTTAAAGTTTTGGTGAATAAGTCATAACCTGTTTTACTTCAAATTTTTAACAGAATATCATTCCAAATAGCAGGTGCAACATATGCAAAGGTGCACTGCCCACTAAGTGTACGCTTATGTGGGACTTTTAGCATAGTTTGATCACATGTAGTTCTTGTGTGAGTTTCATTATTAGGTTCTATAAATTGTCTTTTCAGACTAATGGGTATATCGGACCGCTGTATTCTAAATATACATTTAGCCATAACAAACTTGTGAGATTGCGTAACAGGCAACCACCCCAAATTACTAATAATTTCACAATGGTATTTTATGTAATAACACACATTTCCGCCGTATTGTAATAGCAGAAACATTATTAACCACTATAAAAGCATAATGTAATATAGGTGATAAACCTTGGTTTGCAATTGCCAGTCATGTATCATTAGTTAAAACGCTACAAAGCCTATATAATAAAACAATCATGGCATGGATTTGGGCCATTATTATCTGTACATGGGAGCCATAATTTAAGTAAGATCTAATGTTACTCCTAGGTATTTAATGTTATCTACGTGATCATAAATAGTGCCATCTGTCGATCTAATTTGTAGGTTATTGCCATTTTCTTTCAGCCTGGACGATGTCCCAAATAACGTTGTTTTGTTTATTCAGCACTTGTTTATTTAAGCAATAAACCACAACAGGGTGTGGGTGATGCTGGGTTTACCCACACCTGCCGTGGTTCGGTCATGAGGCTGCAGGCTGAGTGACCAAACCATGCCAGGCGTGGGCAAACCCCAGCATCACCCACACCCTGGAGTGGTTTATTGCGAATATACAATGTTACTTTTAGTTTTCGTGTAAAAAAATTAAAGGAAAATAATTTTTTTTTTGCTTGTTTAACTAATTTGTTTGAATTTATTCTTTCACCAGAAAAAGCAGTCCTCTGTTGGTAGATAGAATATTGAGAAGCTCGCTTTGTCCCCCGCAACTGAGTCATATGTTTAGTGCAGGTTTAATGTTTTTATTTTGTTGCTGTTTTGTTTTAATTTTTTTCCCACATATTAGAAATGGATGCCAGCAGAGATGAGGGGCTGGGAGAGGGAGACGGAGTATGTCACCACCACTGCTGTTCAGAGAGCTGATGCTGAGTGTTGCTTTGGAGATGATGCAGCTCTTAGCGTGTGTTTGACGAGACTGGGGAAATTTTTTCACCATGTGAATGACAGACTACAGATGGCAGAGATGAGTGGATGGGGGAGGGAGAGGCAGCATGTTAATGTCCTGTGGTAACTATGACAGCTGCTGTTTACTTTCAGAGCCTGAGTGAAGTGATGGGGCAGGGTGACTGAAGTTCCGAGAGTGCGCTTCCGGGTTTTCCAATTAGGTAGCAGCGATAGCAAAGCTGATTTTAGAAAGAAAAGTAATAATTACGGTGTCAGTGCTGTTTTGGGCAATGGTGTTCTTCGGAACAGTAATGACTGAGGGTCCGCGGTCATTGGGTTCACAGCTGCAATGGTCGTAAATTTGAACTGTGGAGCCACGATTTACGACAGGGCTCCTGTACTGCAATCATTATTTTTTTTTCTATTGTGAGTGCGACATCAGGCATTTGTGCTGCACTTAAGCAGGGCATTTGTGAACCAAACTGCGAGGTTAACCATGGCATGGGGAACTGGAAGCAGAGCCTATGGATTCAGGAAGGGTAGGTTCATGAGGGAGTTGTCACTGATCAAAGAGTTTATAAAGGAAAGAAAAGGTTCTGTGGTTAGAAAACAGTGTTTGGGCGCTGTGGAGCCCGAGCATAATAGCTGCTTGGAGATAGAGCTCTGTATTCTGAAAGGCAGAATAAGCTATAAAGCACTGACATTTGAGATAGATCAGGGCAAAAGTCACAGTTTATTACAGCTGAACTTTGAAATACCAGAATGGGAAACCCTCATAGAGACCAGCAGCAGGGATCGGGAGCAAAGTCTAAACAGACCTCTGCGACTCCAGCCACGAGGTCAACACAGGCCCGGAATGAGGAACAGCCGGAGGAAACTGGAGACGAGACTTTACAAACAATAGGGCTGAAACTTTCTCATCTCATTCAATCTGTTACTATACTGCCAGACAAATTTGATGGGTTAACTACAAGAGTGGCGACTCTGGAGACTACCGTAGAGCACGTTCAGACAATGGCAGTAGATTCATCTAAACGAGCTGATGCAGCAATGGGGGCTACCTCCAACATTGTAAAAGAAAATACCCATCTAAAGAACCGACTAGAGACACTTGAAAATCAAGTCCGATCTCCTAACCTGAGGATCGTGGGAATGCCTGAAGGTGCTGAGGGGGACCATATGCTCCTTTTCTTGAGGGAATGGTTCGAGCTCCAGTTGGGAGAAGAAGCTGTGGAGAAAGTCCAACTATTTCAGAGAACCTACAGAGTGACACAGCGTGGTCGGCCTGAGAACACCGAAGCGCCGCATGCTATTGTGTTAGTAACGGATGGAGCAGGCACTCGGGATACACTACTGGCGTTAGCTTCGGAGAAGGGATCTCTTCTAATGGATGGACAACGACGCCCTTTACCCTGACATAAGCTACGCTACCCGACAAAAACGGAAGAAATTCGATGGAGTTCGAGCTATTCTACATGAGGCATCCATTCCACATGGTATGGTGTTTCCAGCACATCTCCGAATAGCGCACAGGGGTAAGATTTACCTTTTCTCTGACCCGACTGATGCTCTGAAGTGGAGCCAGAAGTACGCAGTGTCCAGAAAGCGTACAACCACTTTGTCAGAACAATCTTCGGATGAAGAAGAAACCTAATCAGGTTTGGAACTGTGTCGTGGTTCTGCTAAGGGTGGGCAGTGTTGAACAGGTAGGACCTTGCAAAGCTTAGCAAATCCTGGATTCTACTAGCTCCTGACTAACGCCCATCATAAAGTTGGACTTTGGACTTATCGTTCTAATGTTACCGACAGAAACATTTTTTATAGAGTCTTCTAAGTCCCTAACTCGTGATGTTAAACAGTTAAATAGTTATTTGAGGGCTTCACGAAAGTTTAAAAGGGTACTGTGGCCCTGTGAGTAGAGGGTCTTATTATTAGAAGTGCTCTAAAAGGAATAATTCCCATTTTAGTAGAACTATTGTATTTTAGGATATTGTTTCTGTAATAATGCCTGTACTAGCTTTATTAGCCCAGACTGACCTTGATAATTACTCTAATCTGTGTAGCACATCGCTCTTTCTCACACCTTGATTGACACATAATGTGTAAAATTATGATAATGCATGGTGCCTTGCTTTTCTTTTGCTGCCTCACTAGCTGGGGTGTTTCACGTGAATATTGGATTAGATAAATACTGACATTGGTACCATGTAGCTCATGGGCTATTTTCACAGTAGTGTTTTGCTTTTCTTAAATTGGTAAAACAAGCTGAATACCTCCCAAAGATGTATCTTTTATCACTAAAGCCAATATTATGAGTGTATTAAGAGGGGTGGCGTCCTCAATGGATATGATCAGAGTATTGTTATATTGGTGATAGGAATTCAAACTGTATGTTTGTATCTCAAAACAATAAACATAAAGTTTAAAAAAAAAAAAAGAAAACAGTGTTTGGACACTGGTCATGATTTTTACAACTTACACTGTTGTTGGGAGGTTGTTTAGCGAGAGGGCAATATGGCATTTTTATGTTTTGAGGAGGTCGGAGTGATAACAGAGATGAGGCAAACTGGCACCTTTTGCATTGGTAATGCTAGAATTTACAATGCCCGAAAGGTGCCAGTCAGCCAATCAGAGTGATGGATTCTCGGAGCCCATTGTATAATGTGTGTAAACCATTCTTGCGTAAGATTTAATTCCCTTGTCAGAATAGTAGTCAAATCCAGTAATGTTACCCCTTGATAGTACACACCGGCATCATCTGCGTACAATGTGAGGGGCACCCTTAATAACTGTTGTAACAGAGTCAAAAAATATTGAAAACAAGATGGGTCCTAATATGGAGCCCTGCGGGACTCCACGTCTAACTAATACCTTCTCAGAAAAGCATCACCCAAATTTTACCATTTGAAATCTTTCCAATAAATAGTTAGCAAACCATCTCAGGGCTGATACTCCTACCCCAACATGCTTCAATTTCTCTATTAACAAGATGTGAGCCACCAAGTCGAATGCCTTGGTCAAGCCCATGAACGTGGCTCCAGTCAGGCATCCATTTTCCATGCCCTCATGGACTGTGCTCGTGAACTTGACCAAGGCAGTCTCCATCCCATGCTCCTTTCTAAAACCATGTGGACTCTGTGACAATAAACTGTAAGTTTCCACACAGGCAATCAGGTGACAGTACATTATTTTTTCCTGAGTCTACCTCCCTTCAGGCTCATATCATGTCCCCTTGTTTTTGAATATTCTATTTTTCTGAAAATGCCCCCCCCCCCCTCGACACTAATAAAACCTTTGAGGTCCAAGGAATCCTGGCAACATTGAAAAGGCTGTACAGAAGTAAGCTGCGATCAAGTGTGCTGTCAGAGGAAAATGATGAGCTTGCACTTTGTGACATTGTTAAAGCTAACAATCAAAGCTGCAATCTACATGTTGGCAGAAAGCTGGAGGGAAATTAAGGAGACTGTTATAAAGTGCTGGGAGAGATCAGGATTTCTTATAGACCCCCCTCCAACAGACAGTTGTTGATCAAGTCACCGAAGCTGGGAAGGCCCTCAATGCTTTGCTAGACAGAACTGCCAGGGATGTCTCTGAGTGGGAGAAACAGGAGGATGAAGAGACAGGACAGGAGATGCTGTCTGAGGATAAAATTCTTTCCAGTGTGCTTGCTGACACTTAAATAACAGATGAACCGAATGAGTAGGAATTGCAGGAGGTGGATCCACCATGGCCTGTAAAAACATATTCAGAAGCCATGGAGTGTTTCAAAAAATGTATCCAGTGGATGGTGAAAGTCGTTGACACAGATCCACTACAAATCCTACTGCTCCGACAACTAAAAAACAAAGCAGTATGAATGCAGAACAGTAAAAAGAAGCAGACAAATATAAAGGACTTTTTTAACAACTGTGCTTACACTGTGATGTAATTAACATAGAAACATAGAATTTGACAGCAGATAAGGACCGCTTGGCCCACCCAGTCTGCCCATTTCACTACCTACTGGATAAGCTGCAGATCCTAGTTAACCAGCAGCCTACTTCTTCCTACCCCCACCCCTAGAATGGCCTTATGACTGTCCCATGCATGCTTGAATTCCACCACTGTTTTTGACTCCACAACCTCCTCTGGAAGGCCGTTCCATGCATCCACAACCCTCTCTGTGAAAAAATACTTCCTTAAATTACCTCTGAGCTGCCCCCTCTATCTTCAATTATTCTAACTTATGCCTGCTTTTAACTACATATTAAACTTTAACATTTTTTTGACTGCTGTTTGCTTGAAGTACTGACGTATTGTACTTGAGAAAATTACCAATCTACTCTATAAAACAGTAAGCAGTTTTTAGTTTCATCTTTCATTTCTTTCATTGCGCTGTCAATAGTCTCCCGATTACCGAAACTCTGTTTATACAAATGTTTTTTCTGTCCCTCAGAGCATTCAGATAAATGGAGTTTTATTGCATTTTTTTGTTACTGTGACCGCCAACTACCAGCATGGGTGTTGTTCTATGTTTGTCTTAATGAAATGTTACCTTCTCCAATACAAGTCAAAAGGTCTAGTTAGAGGAAAAATTTACTAGCCCACATATAAAATCTGCCAGCATTTGGCTAGTGCCAGTTTCTACCTCTGTTGCATATGAAGTATCCTGCTCAAATTCCTTATTAACGAGGGCCAGTAACGTAGCATAGCAGTGGGCTTCTGCTTGCTACTCTGGCAACCTGTGTTTGGGAACAGACTTTGGTTGCAGGTCTGGTAAAGGAAGGAATGATAAAAACCCCAGTACCTGTCAACCAAATAATAGCAGCACCAACAGAGAGAGACAGATACCTGGCATCAAGTGTTGGATAACACCTGACAGAAAAAGTTTACATCAGAAGGGTGGAGACTGTTTTTTAAACACTGAAATTACTTTTGGCAGCTCTGCTTCCTGTCTGGAAAAAGAATACTTTGTGTACTTGACCACTGGAGGCACAGTGTATTTTGGAAGTGCATGTGTTTTCCAGTAACTGAATGCCTTCCAAGCATTTGAAAGCCTATTAAAGTCACCTTTGTTCTTATGTCAACTTGTCAGATTCAGTAAATACAGTTTTGAGAATTCTGCTATGCAAAGCAAAATGCAAGCAGCACCGCATTTTCAGGCTTTCTATTGACTTGTCCAACGTGAGATGAGAAAGTCAAGACACCACTTGCTTGGAAAGGCTTATCTCAGTCACTTTCTAATTACCCTCTACTGTCTGTACTTGACACAGAATAAAGATGTAAGAGGCAGTAAACAATAGTGCGCATTCTGAGAACATCAAAGCAGTTCATGTCACCTTTTTAAAATCAGTATTCATAGTGTAGCTTGCTGGATGTAATGTACGATGTTGTGATGACCTAGGTGATGGTTGCATGCAAAACAACCATCTATGAGGATTACATAACAGTATCCTAAGCTCTGAAACAACTTCCATCAGTGGATTTTGGCTCCAGGGGTAGATGGTCACATTTTATGGGACAACGACAGTGCATCTCAGGTGACTCAAGCACCTTCAAAATATTTTGCTTAGACCACAGCATCAGCTTTATTCTCTATAACTTGCTACCCGGAAATCCAAATTTCAGGGGACATGTACTGCTTATTCAAGAATAATTATCAGGCATTATATAATACAATGATCTGGCCCATTGCAAAGTTTTACCTCTATAACTGGCAGATCAGGTTGCTACAGTGAAAATGAATGCATTTATTTTTCTTTCAGTACTTGCACATTAAATTTACAGTCTGCTCAATTAGAATAAGCTTAACAAGCTTATAACTTTGGTAATTTTCAATATTTTGACCCCAAATTTTCAACACAGCCATTTTTTCACACAGTCTCATGAACGTGACAGCTGTCATTTTTCAAATGCTGGCCAAAATGTGTTTTCACACCTGTGGCATGGAATGACATTTCAGCGGGGATTTGAAAATTGTCACTTACTGGATTCATGAGCTTGGGTATTAAGAAGGTTATGCAGAGACTATGGTATACAAATATGGTAAAATGCCCAGGTTACATGTGAATACTGCAGTTTTTCAACGTTCATGCATAACTTCACTTATGTTCAATATTTTTACTCCAATCTTCTAACATATCCATTTTTCCACACCACCTCATCAAATGACGGGTGACATTTTTTAAATGCAGGATGAGGTGCATTTTCGCACTTCTGGTGTGAAATGACATTTCAACCGATATATACTATAAATGCTACATGTCATGTTTATAAGGGGAGTCATAAACCAACTTTGGGGTCAAATTAAAAAAAAAATCATATACATAATTGTTAAGAAACTCTGTGTGTAGTGCCAGTATTGACTCCAGCAGATATGCTTTGTGATCCAGTGCCAGTGAGGTGAGTTTGGGGGCAAGCTCAGTGACCCAGCTGGATGGGGTGAAGGTGGGGAGATGGTGCTGTTATGCAATGCCCCTCCCACCAGCCAGGGAATGAAAGCTGCAGGGATGTTTGCACAGGCCCAAGTACCACATAGAAAAGACAACTGTCCTCTTGGCATACGGCTCTGAACCTCTGCAAACATGAAAGGCAGAGGGTCCTGTGAACTGTCTGACAAACAGACTCTTTGCCCTGTTTATCTATATCTGTAGCTACATGGAAGCGCAGGGAGCAGAGGGACCTGTGCTTCCACATCCCACTAGACAGCCTATGAATTCTTAACAACCGTCACTGCATGGAAATGCAGGACCCACAAGGGCCCTTCACTTCTGTAGGTGGCCGGAGTATTCCCATGGTGCTGAGCCCAAAGGGCCCTGCCCATCTGTGTTTGTTCCCGAAGGCCCTGAAGGAACCTACGTAAACGAGGATACAATTTCATTATCTCAAAAATTACCACAATTCTTTTTTTGCTATCTCAAAAACAAAGGAAATTCTTTGCCAAAAAACTTTGTTAATGCACCAGTTAATGTAACTTCATGCCATAAAAGTAGGAAAATGTGGCGCTAGGGTTTCCAACCCTAATTCCCCTCCCCCACACCCAAGCAGCAAAAGGAAAAAACATTAGGGTTTTGAGTTTCTGGAGTCTTGGTGAATCAGTGATGGGGTCTTCCTTGGGGTTGTCAACAGTAATGTCCACTCTGTTCCCAGAGCAAACAACATCATATGTGAGGAGATATACTTCTCTACCTTTGATGAGTGTATCACTATGAAGCACTGGCTTGCAGCTGTACCCTGTGCTCCGGATTGGAGGCTACATGCTGGGGGAAGGGGTGAGCATTAGGGTTGACAACCCAAGGAAGACCTCACGACTGATTCGCCAGGACTCCGGAGAACCAAAACCCTAATGTTTTTTCCTCCTTTTGCCGCTTGGGTGGTGGGGGTGGGCAGTTAGGGTTGGAAACCCTAATGCTACATTTCCCTACTTTTGTGGTGTTAAGTTACCCTAAGTGGTACAATAGCAAAGTTTTTTGCAAAGAATATAAAATATACAGTATCAGTATATACAGTAGACAAGAACAGGGACAATACATATGTACATAATAAAACCAAACTGCTATTACTGTACTAAGTAAGTGATTCTATTTTTCTCCCTTGATCAGCCCAACTTTTAAGGTAAGGGTCAGATGTCTGGCAGACAGTTTTCAACCCAGGGCCCACCACACTCTTTACATTTTAATGCAGCTGTGTAGGCGAAGAGGTAGGGTTAATGAAATCGATCCGTTGGCATTGATTTGTTACACCCCTGATTTCTCTCCTCCACTTCTAGACCTGAGATATCCCTGTTGAGAACAACTGGCTTTAACTAGATTTGCTAACTGACCACCGAGAGGCATCTGCACAGCCTTCCAGCAACTACAGCAATAATTCCAATTACCTAGCTCTGAATTTTTTTAGATTTCTCCAGGCGAGGCACTATGTTCTATCAAATGGGGACCCTTTTAAAGTAACCAGAGTAATGACACAACTAGAATTTTTATACTGGGTGCTAATGCTCTGTACAGAATGCAGATATTGTATGTTTCAGAGCTTTATGCTCTACTGCAGACATTTAATATGAAGACCGTAGCATTGTCACAAATGCACTCAGCAGGTCAGGCCCTCTGCTCCCACAGTGCCAACCTCTGAGCGCAGTAATGTGAACAGGTAACAGACAGGGTAACCCTCCTGTCTGCTTCTGGGTCCGAATCACCTTTAGTCTCAAGTTCTGGGGGGGGGGGTTCAAACTGTGAACCTTATGCTAGCATACCCAATGTACAGGCTCAGATACGTACCTTCTTCGGGGGACTGTGGTACAATCTTTCGCCAGGAGTACCAAGCCAGGCTTCCAAAATGAACCCTTAAAACTCTGTAGTCCGGTCCGGTGGCACTGAGGGTTGAGGCGTTGGACGCCACACCTCGTGCTACACTGGCAACCTGGATTCAAGAACAGACTCAGGGTCGTCGGGGGTTGGAGGGGAGGAGGAGGAGGATCGAGCATCCCAACAGATGCTCTCCTCTTCCTGGGGTGGGTTCCTGAGGTGCTTTAAGCACCCAATGCACCGGTGTCGGTGGAAGCACGGGTACCGGGGCACCAGGCGACTCTTCGGAGTCAGGATGGGGAGGACACGGTGGGCATTTAACAACGGCATGCCTGAACACGTTGTCTGGACGTGCCGATGCCCTCAGGGAAGGAGGAGAGACCAAGGGAAGAAAAGTGAAAAAACACCCACTCAGGCCAGGATGGTGACCGATCCCAGCTCCGATCACCTAGCCATGGGCAGACCCCACTGTGCAGGCTCTCCAGAGGAAAGAGGAGTAAGGTAGGGAGACAATGGAGTAAGCCTGGCACTCTAGGGGTAGACACCGTGGGAGGGATTACAGGGATTGATCGGTCCAAAGGAGTGGACCGAGTGGGCAGTAAGGATACCTGGCTGCTTCTTAACACCACTAAGATTGGTCTTAAAGCCAGCCTATCCCTACTGTACCACACTGTATATCATCGGGACTGTCATATGGACTCTACCTACTGCCCATACGCTAAAAGGAAACACAAATTATCACTACTGGACCTGCGCCTCTGTTCAATAAAACTCCTCCTACTTCTCCTACTGATCTCGGGCAACGTCCATCCGAACTCTGGCACGGGCTGTTCAAGCCTTCTGAAAAAGGCAGGAGCCCTCACCATTGTAACCATTAACATCTGCAGCCTGTTACCAAAGCTTGATGCACTCCAAGCCTTTATCAACCAACATAATCCTGACATTCTTGCTGTAGTTGAAACAAGGCTGACACCAAAAGTTCCTTATCTGGCAATTACCTTACAGGGCTACAATGTTTTCAGACTGGACCGTGTCTCTAAAAGAGGAGGGGGCTGTGCCATCTTCATTAAGAATAATCTCCTGGGGCACCTTGTTCCAACCCCTGTCCCTGCCTCCTCGGCCCAGCTTCTACCCATTAAAATTCTTCTAGGTCCCAATCAAAAAGCCCTCACCATCGTCTCTGTATATATTCCACCTCGAGATCAAGATCTTGGCATCAGAGAAGTTCTTAAGTTCGTCAGCTCCCAACCTCCTGACTCTGAACACATTCTGCTTGGTGATTTCAATATAAACTGGCTCGCATCTGATGTCTACACTCATAAGGATGCCCTTGCAGCTGCCAACCTGTCACAACTGGTCACCACACCAATTTGGATAAATTACAAAACTGGCATCAGTACCCTGCTTGACTGGGTTCTCACCAATCACCCTACCAGGATATCTCGTACTTCCATTCTCCCAGACTCTCTCAGTGACCACTCCCCGGTTATATGTGAATGGTCTAATAAATTTCTAAAGCCACCCCCTATAATCATTACCAGCAGAGTCCTCCCCCGTGGTCAACATACCCATCTCAAACAGTACTTATCCTTGCAAGACTGGCTGCCCACCTACAAGGCGATGGATGTTAACCTTGCCCTCGGCTACTTCATCACCGTCTTCAATAAGGCCTGTGACCTCTTCGCTCCTTCAAAAAAACGGAAAACAAAAGCCCTCTGCAATCCTTGGATAACTGCGGAGCTCATTTCCCAGCTGAAATCTAGGGATCACCTGTGGGCAGTGGCTAAAGCCTCAGGCAAACAATCTGACATCCAAAAATACAAACATGTCCATAATGCCTGCACAAAATCCATTCGTCTCACAAAAAGCTCATATTATAAGGACGTCCTCACCAACATCTGGGGAAATGGTCATGCTTTCTGGGACAATAACCAGGACATTACTGGGAAACAATCAAAGTCCCCTCCAGCCATGTTAATTGTTGAAGGGTCCACTACCCTTGATCCCATGGTCATTGCACATAACTTTAACATGGCTTTTACTGACCTCAGTACTGTTCTACCACTTGATTTCTTCACAGTCAGTCACATCCTCTCTAACTCACCCTGCACTCCGTCAAACTACCCTCATTTCTACTTCAGGGAGATTAAGATGAATGAAGCTCGCTGCCACATCGCCTCAGTCATCTCCACTTCCAGAGTCAGTAGTGACACCCTGGACCTTAAGCTGCTATCACTTACACTTGACGAGGTCCTCAGTCCCCTAACTGAAATTCTTAACCTCTCTCTCCACACCAGTACATTCCCTGAACTATGGAAAACTGCCACTGTGACCCTGGTCCACAAAACTGGGGATAAGACCTGCCACTCTAACTACCGCCCGATCTCAATATTGCCACCACTATCCAAGGCCCTAGAGCGTATTGTTGCGGACCAGCTCACTGATTACTTGGACAAATATAATATTCTGTGCACACAACAGCACGGTTTTAGAAAAGGGCATAGTACCACCACTGCCCTGCTTGAATTTACTGCTGCAGTGCATAGTTCCCTTGATAAAGGACTTCTTACAGGGGCTGTCTTCATCAACCTCTTGAAGGCTTTTAACACGGTCCATCATCGGCTGCTGTATGACCAACTACTCCTTGCTGGCCTCGCACCAGACTCAGCCCACTAGTTCAGAAGCTACCTTGACAACCGCTCTCAAAGAGTAAAAATTGCCATTGCTATCTCGGACACCTTGCCTATCCGCTCCAGAGTACCTCAGGGGTCCATACTGGGCCATCACCTTTTCAGCCTCTTTTTAAACTCTCTACCACAATCCTGCTCAGAACAAATCATCCTGTATGCGGATGATACTGTTGTCTTTTCTACGCACAAGGACCTTTCACCACTACAACACAGCCTCCAACTCAGATTCAGTGCCGTTGAAACATGATTCTCCAATCACAAACTATTCCTCAATCACAAGAAAACCAAGTCCTTGCTATTCTGCAGTTCACATAACCATTACAAGCAACACCCCCTTGCCATCTCCACCAAGCAGGGGACTGTCCTCGAACAAGTTTACTCTTTCAAATACCTAGGGATTCTGCTTGACCCCAATCTCTCCCATATGGTTCACATTGACAGCGTGGCTAAAGCTGCCAGCACACGTCTTGGATTACTCTACAAACACAGGCAGCACCTCACCCCAGAGGCCCTGAAGATTACCATCCAGAGCTCTGTGGTGTCAATTATTGATTATGGCCTCATTATCTACAGCTCCACCATGACGTCCGCTCTCCGATGTATAACAACTGCTCTTAACAAAGCATGCCAACTCACAACTGGTGCCCACCGCCTCAATCACACCTGTGCCCTTTATCAACAATCTGGATGGCTCTAACTCTCCAACCGTATAAAGTATCTCACATGTGCTATGGTGGGAAAAATCAACCTAGGCCTCACACACCCCGGTGTTACTGCCTTGTTACATCAAAACACCAACTGACAGAACACCAGGAGCTTGACAACCCAGATTCTACAAGTTCCTCGCTGTCAAACTATGCAGGGCCAACGCTCCTTCGCCTATAGGGATCGTCTATGGATGAATGGTCTCAGCCACACCATCTCCTCTGCCTCAACACTAGGTCTGTTTGAAACCAGACTCCGGGCCCATCTCATTGCCTCTAGCTCCTGTGACTGCCTCTCCTAGATGATGACCTACACAGCTTAAATCCTAACTTATATACTGCTTAACCCCAGGCCCCCCAGTCCCCCCCCCCAGCTCCTGAGGTGCCACCTCAAATCTCAGGTCTTCATACCACCTCATTAGTCACTCCTTGCCCCATTATAGCACTTATCCCCCCACCCTGCCCCTTTTCTCTTCTATCACTCCTTCCCATTTATTTTTGACAAATGCCTCCAGCTGCATCTTCATCCTCCCTCTCTCCTCTCATCCCTGTTTCTCTGCCACCCCCAGGTGCCTGACCCTACTCATTCCTTGTGGGCATATGCATCCTAGTTGTGTTCGCCATCTTACTATAGCTGCCTCTGTTAACTACCTACACTTCTCCTCATCCTCTGCCTCTTACTCTTCCTATAATTGACCCCTTTCAATAGCACTGTTGTACATGAATTGTTTACTGTTATTTCACTGATGTTTCCTTGTTGTTTGTTATTTCTGACATGGAACCTTTATAAAAGAGCCTTGGCTCAAAGGTACTTGTAATCCTAGAATAAATAAATAATAATAAAAAATAAATAAATTAAAAAGGGGATAAAAAGAAAGTGCAAAAAAAACCCAAAAAAACTCTAGAAGAGACCTTAGGTATATTCCTACCTTTTCCCAGTTTAGTAACACCATTATGCTTTTGAAACATTTTTGTCAGTCTTAACCCTCTATACTTCACATACAAAAAGAACTGGCAGAAACCCAGGCAGTCTTTCAAATAAAGATTTTACTAAAAGACTTCCAGTTCTGCCATGGCTCCATAACCAGCGCAAGACTCGAGCTCTCCCCTCGGGCACTTTAAAATCTTTGTCTTCCCTGCTAAAAAACTTGGAAAGAACAGCCAGAATGCCACCAAAAGGAAAAGGGGAACCGAAGCCAACAAAAAATATGTACGAGCTTGGGCAGACAACACTAGATGGCTCTCGACATCGAATATTACCAGAAGACCAGGACACGATATCCCCACCGCCAGAACCAGCCCAGCAGGCCTCAACCCAGCCAACAGTACCAGACCCAAAGAACAAGGCACAACTGGACACAATTCTAACACGGATCTTAGAAATGCATAAAGAAAATAAGACGGAATTTCAAAAATTACATTCCAAGCTAGCAGACGTGGACAAGGCCCTCAAAGAGATGGATACACGGGTCACCCAAGTAGAGGACAGTACAGCCCTAAACACAGAGGTACTAACCACAGTATTAGAATATGTCGACCAACTACAGGCAAAATGTATTGACCTAGAGGTGAGATCCCGAAGAGACATTCTTCATTTGTCCAGATTACCAGAAGGTACTGAGCAGGGCAATATGGCCCATTCTCTACAAGACTTGTTACTGGATGTCCTAGCCCTTCCACCCACCATGCAAATTAAAATAGAGACAGCCCATAGAACACTTGGCCCCAAACCAACAGATCCCTCAGCAAGACCACATCAAATTTTGATGAAATTTTCGAGTTACGCAGTAAAAGATATCAAATCATAAAGGTATCAAATCATTTGTTTCTGGATCTGGCAGTAAAAGAAGAGGTACTCCGCCAAGCTTGGCAAATGGGAGAATTTAAATATAACGGTAATAGACTGTACTTGGACAAGGATTACCCACCAGAAATCCAGAAACTGAGAATGCAGTATAGACCGGTCATGAAAGCACTTCGCACCAAAAAAATCAGGTTCCAGACACCATACCCAGCTAAAATGAGGGTGTTTTGGGAATAGGGGTCCAAGCTCTATTCTACTCTGGAGGCCATAGCAGAAGCACTAAAACAAAGGGGCATCACACTGGATCATAACCAGTGGACCATTACCAGAAATGAAGATAGGAACCTGAGGCACCTGGGGGAATATCTTCAGAGGGGACCAGATAAACTGCAGGACACGTTCATCACACAGAAATCCCTCTCGAGAGTTCAGAACAGGCTGCAACAGGCCAGAGCACAACAAATGCAGAGCAGGCAACAAGCTCCGAACACCTGAAGCTTTAACAAGAACTCTTTTAAGCACCGGAATCTCAGTCCAAACAGCTTCTTTCGCACGCTGACGACTGGAGTGGTCGGTAAGCCCATGTGACAGGGGACAGATGCTTTCTCTATGTTTCTACATACAAAAAATCTATGATAACATTTGGAACTTGAAAATGGAGAGAACTCTGGACGGAGTAGAAGAGAATGCAAATAAGTAGTCAAATCACTGACTTTGTCTGAAGTTAAATACCAATTAGACTGCCAATAATCTTATATACTGCTCACATTTTGTTAAGACTGTACATAACAAGCTCATGATCTGAAGTTGGAAATGAAATGGCGGGGGGGGGAAGGGGGACAGGTTTCACCTAAAGGAAGCTAATCAACCTTAAAAAATATGAGCTGGAAAACCAATGCTCGTAAGGTCACTATGTCACTTGATAATTGCACTCGGGGAAGGGGAGAAGAGGAGATAATATAAAAAAACAAAACAACAGTGGTGGAGACTTGAAAGAGAGATGGATA
The DNA here is from genome assembly GCA_016271365.2 of Neoceratodus forsteri. Lineage (NCBI taxonomy): Eukaryota > Metazoa > Chordata > Ceratodontiformes > Ceratodontidae > Neoceratodus > Neoceratodus forsteri. The sequence continues at coordinate 621,649,649 of CM057456.1, read as the reverse complement.
CTAGCTGCAAAGTAGGTACCAGAACGTGTTCAGCTCAAATGAGGGTGTGCTGGAAGGAAAAGAAAGGGAAGGAATGCAGGTTGATCCACTGTCAGACGGACTATAATCATGAGAAAAATGGGGATTAAAGCCTTATCATTTAATGTGACTGGATTAACAAATCCAATCCGGAGAAAGAAAATAATGAACCATATTAAAAGTTATAAAGCAGATCTAATCTTAATGCAGGAGACCCACTTATCAGATAAGGAACACCTAAAACTAAAAAAATTTGGTTTCTCAGCAACATAGAAACATAGACTTTGACGGCAGATAAGGACCACTTGGCCCACCTAGTCTGCCCATTTCCCTACCTACTGGATAAGCTGCAGATTCTAGTTAACCAACAGCCTATTTCCTGCAACCCCCCACTATAATTGCCGTATGTCTGTCCCATGCATGTTTGAATTCCTCCACTGTTTTAGACCCCACAACCTCTCCAGGAAGGCGGTTCCATGCGTCCACCACTCTCTCCGTGAAAAAGAATTTCCTCACATTACCCCTGAGCCATCCCCCCTCTAACTTTAAATTGTGCCCCCTTGTTCTTACACATCTCTTTTTCTGAAAGATGCTACCCTCCTGGACTTTGTTGATTCCTTGAGGTACTTAAAAGTTTCTATCATGTCCCCGTCCCTCCTTTCATCAAGGGTATACATATTAAGCTCTCTCAGTCTCTCTTCATATGGTTTCTGATGTAGACCCTGCACCATTTTAGTTGCCCTCCTCTGGACTGCTTCCATCCTGTCTATGTCCTTGCATAGATGAGGTCTCCAAACTGCACGAGTACTCCAGATGGGGTCTCACCAACTGTCTGTATAGAGGGATAACCACTTCCCTTTTCTACTTGTGATGCCCTCCCTATGCATCCCAGTATCCCCCTGGCTTTCCCTACTGACTTCTCACATTGCATACCCACCTTTAGGTCATCTGATATGACTACACCCAGATCCCTTTCCATTATTGCTGTTGTTAGTACCTCCCCTGCTATTGTGTACTCTTCTCCTGGATTTTTATTTTCCAGGTGCATTACTTTGCACTTCTTTGCATTGAATCTAAGTTGCCATATGTCTGACCATTCCTCCAACTTTGCCAAGTCCCATCTCATCCTTTCTACCCCCCTTGTGTATCAACTCTGTTACAGATCTCTGTGTCATCCGCAAAGAGGCATACCTTTCCTTCCAGACCCACTGCAATGTCACCTATAAAGACGTTAAAGAGGACTGGACCCAGTACTGAGCCCTGAGGTACTCCACTAGTAACCCCCCTTTCTTCAGAATGTGTTCCATTCACTATTACCTTCTGTGTCCTGTTGTGCAGCCAGTTTTCTACCCAGGCTACCACCCTGGGACCCACTCCCAGGCTGGCTAACTTGATTATTAATCTTTTGTGCAAGACTGTGTCAAATGCCTTGCTAAAGTCTAGGTAGGCCATATCCACAGCCCCTCCCTGGTCTATTACTTTGGTCACCCAGTCAAAGAAATCGATTAGATTTGTCTGACATGACCTTCCTGCTGTGAATCCATGCTGCTTTGGGTCCAGTGCTCCGCTGGCCTCTAGGTACTCAACAGTTCTTTCTTTCAGAAGTGATTCCATCATTTTCCCCACCACTGAGGTCAAACTAACAGGTCTGTAGTTTCCTGCTTCTGCCTTGCTCCCACTTTTGTGAAGGGGAATCACATCTGCCCTCCTCCAGTCCTCAGGTACCACCCCATCTTCCCATGATTTGTTAAAAAGTGTGGTTAGTGGTGTCACTAGGTCCTCCCTTAGCTCTTTCAGGATTCTAGGGTGAATCCCGTCAGGCCCCATTGCTTTGTCCACCTTGAGTTTTAGAAGTTCTTTCAGTACTCTTTCTTCTTTAAATGGACTGGTATCAACCCCACTAAGCATGCTATTCATCATATGAGGGGGCAGACATAGAGGGGTGGCAGTACTTATACCAAATGCCACTCCATTTGAACTACTTGACCAGATGGCAGATGAAGAAGGTAGATTTGCCCGATGAAGGGGAACCTAAATGGAAGGCTGCTGATGGTGGTATCAATCTATATCCCCCCAGGCTCCTCGTATGATATATATAGGCAGCTTTTACTTAAAATAACGGAAAGGCAGAGGGAACGATTATAATTGGGGGGACTGGAACATGGTCCTGAATCCAAGAATAGACAATACCTCAAAAATACCTAGAAAAATAAACAGAATACAAAAACAAATAGAGGCCTTACTGGCACGACTAGGCCTACAGGATGCTTGGACTCATACAGAGGGCCACACAAAAGGTTTTACTCACCATTCAGCTATGTACAGAATGTACTCAAGATTAGACTATTTTTATGTGAATAGAGAGGTAGCCCCAAGGATACAAAAATGTGAAATAGGGCCATTTACTTTGTCAGACCATGCTCCACTGGTGATTAAGGTGGACCTGGCCCACTTCCCTCGTAATATATTTTGGAGACTCAACCTGGCTTTACTCCGGGACAAGGAGGTACAGAACAAATCCCGCAGTTAATATCACACACCTTACAAGATAACGACAGTGGAGAAACAAATAAAAGTATAGTTTGGGATACCCTTAAAGCAGTGATCCGAGGAAAGCTAGTGGCCGTAGCCTCAGCCAGGAAAAAAGAGAGAAGGGAAAAACAACAGAAATTAGAAAGTCAGATAAAGATACTGGAAACACAACAACAGGAAAGATATTTAGCACAAAGAGAAAAGGAAATATTAAAATATAAAAAAGAACTGAACAACATTGTGGATGCTAAGATCGAATTCAACTTACAATATCTAAGGCAAAGCTATTATGAAGGCAAACCACGAGCCATCAGACATTTGGCCATCTGGCTGACAGCCAAAAGAGCTAGGGCACATATAGTAAAAGTAATACACCCCCAAACTAAGACAAACAGTGCAAAATTAGAACATATAACAAATGTGTTCCAGACATATTATGAACAATTGTATGCCCAGCCTCAAGACCCCCCAATAGGAGAGATGCAGGAATTTTTAAAGGAACTTAATTTACTCCAGGTTTTGGACACGTGGAAGACCAGACTATTAAGCCCATTATCAGAGTCAGAAATAAATAATACCATAAAAGAGGGGAAGACAGGGAAATCACCAGGGAGTGACGGACTTCCTATGGAGTTCTACAAAAAATTTCAAACCACCCTGGCCCCAATAATGAGAAATATTTACCAAGAGATTATAACAGAGGGCTCTACCCTTCCCCCCTCCTGGAGACAGGCAATAATCACAGTCCTCCCCAAGCCCAGCAAATACCCCATTTATTGTGCTTCATACAGACCCATTTGGATTCTAAACGTAGACTATAAGATATTGACCTCTATAATAGCAAAAAGACTCCAAAACCTAATACCGACCATAGTACATAGACACCAAACCGGATCTGTAGCAGATAGGGAGGCAGAGGACAGTGTTAGACGCACTATTCATATTATAGACTACCTAAACCAGCAAAAGACCCCAGCAATCATAATGAGCCTTGACGCTGAAAAAGCATTTGACCGGGTAAGCTGGAATTTCCTGTATGAGGTCCTTGCTGGGTTTGCTTTCCCAACTAAATTTATCACATTAATAGAATTTATCCATACAGACCCCCAGGCTTACAGTTGCACTAATGGCTCATTATCCCAGAGAATTAAATTAAATAGATGTACCCGACAGGGATGCCCCCTGCCCCCCATTTTATTTTCCCTGTACACAGAACCACTAGCACAGTGGCTTCGCAATGACCCAGGAATAAAGGAATTTCAATAGGACAAGTGTCCACAAGGTGGCACTGTCTGCTGACGATGTGCTTACTCTATTTAACAAATCCAGAGTCTTCATTAGCACAAGTCATGGAGAAAATTAAAACCTTTTCTGAACTGCCAGGTTATGCACTTAAATACCAACAAAATTGAAATACTAACATTTAACTATAGTCCTCCACAACACTTCAAGACAAAATACAATATGAAATAGGGACTTCATATCATTTAATATTTGGGGGTGACCATAAGGACATCCAATACCTACTGTATTTATATATAGACAACTATAAACCCTTGGTTCAGCAACTTCAACTGGACATGATGAGATGGTAAATTCTCCCATTGCCAATGTATGCTAGGATTCAGGCTGTAAAAATGAACCTCCTTCCGTGCCTTCTATACTTGTTTCAATGTGTACCAATCACCCCCACACAGAAATGGTTTCAAGAGCAACAAAGCAAGATATTTAAATTCATATGGAATAACCGTAGACCTAGCGTACAACGATCTACCCTGTTAGCTAATAAACAAAGAGGTGGGAGAGCAGTCCCTAATCTAAAAGATTACTGGATAGCAGCACAAGTAAGATGGGTCTTGTTTTGGTCATAGACTCCCACAAACACCCATTGGCAGGAAATTGAATAAGCATATAGCCCAGATTCCCATATCCAGACCAGCCTGTTCCTAACAGAGGTCCCACAAAATTGAAAGACAGTACCCCAAAAGGAGCAGCACTAAATGCATGGAATTCACTGTCAAGCATACCCGGGTCCACAGACAGAGATGTGGAGGGTGAGATGGTTCATAACTGCTAAGGATTTTAAGCCTGGAAGGGAGGATACATGGTATAAGAAACAGTTGGCCAAAGGGTTTAGGGCACCCATACAGTTACTAAAGGGGGATGCGATAATCTCATTCCCAGAAAGTGCCCAGAGATGGGAATGGACAACTGGGAAGAAACTTTATTACTTACAAATGTATACCTACATTCAACACAAACTTAGAAACAAGGAGGAAATTACCAGGTCGAGCTCAAAGATATCCTTGGGAGATCTCTTCTCACTAATGCATGCAAAAGGTACAGTCACTAAGATTTATCAATATCTTAGTGCGCAGAAGGAGGAGGTAACTCAATGGTTATAGACAAAATGGGAGGGAGAAGCAAACTTTCGTATAACCGACCCACAGTGGGAGAGGCTCTGGGACTCCACATCACAGGTAACAATGTCTCTCCTCTGGCAAGAATATATGTGGAAAGTCAGAGTATGTTTCTTTATAACCCCAGACAGAATGGCAAAATACTTCCCCCAAGGGCTCAGCCAGTTGCTGGTGTCAATGTGGTGAATGCCACGCAACCCCCTCACATATTTTCTTTGAGTGCCCTAAATTATAGCAAGTCAGAAAGAAGATAGGAGAAAAAATCGATACCCTATTTCAGCTGTCTACCCCATTACAGCTGCAAAATTTAATATTGGGACTCCCACCGGAGGGTTTGAAGGGAAATGATACATTATATTTGTGGTATATCTGTACAGTAGCGTACAATAAAGCGATAACCAGAAACGGGTTACAACCCACTCCACCTGCTGTTAAGGAGTGGTTCAAGATTGTTAATGAAATACAGCGTATGGAAGAATTAACGTACCAGTTAAAAGATACCACTGAGAAGGGCCTGAGAAGATGGACGAGGTGGACACTCCTGATACAATAAAGATCAAGAGTGAACTGCTGGGTTTATCAATGGGGAAAGGAAGACAGATTAATTATTAAAAGAAGAGGCAGGAGTAAGAGAAATAATTCAGGCAGCCTCATCCGGAGAGCACACCCCTCAACATTATCAGTACCATTATCATTCTTATTATAGCCTAAGCAATGACTATGGGTCTGAAGCTTGAGATAACTATAAAAATGTCCTAATGAGGGGAATGATATACATATGTACAAATGAAAATCTAATGCAATCTACCTAATAGTAAATGTAGACTGTATACCTAGGTAATACTTCATTAGTTATTAGTAGTAATGTTATTCATATAGAAATTACTATATGTAGATGAATATGGTCAATGGAATTGAAAAGACATCAACTTAAGAATGTAATTGTTTATTACAACAACAAAAAAAAGAGAAAAAATAATGCCTTATAAAGGATGTAATCTATTCAAATTGAGAATTGACAATAAAGTAAATATAAAAAAATATATTTTACTAAATGATGATAAAAATATGAAAAATGTAAACATGGAACAATATATCAAAGCGCATACAATCACTTAAAAGAAAAGCAAAGAAAACTACAACTCCTACCAGCATTAAGTTTAGATCCTTTCTATCTTATGTATTACCTCTTTAAGTGCTTATCAGAGTTGTGTATCTCTACAGTCCCAAGATGGTATATATGTCTAAACAGTTCAGGCACAGTATAGTTTAAACTGTGTCTCTCCACACTCCTTCTGTGAGTCATCTAGCTCCTCCTTTTAGAATATAAAAAAATACAAAACAGGATGTCCTATCAGGAGGTATATTAAACAAGGTGACATCAGCAAAGACTTTTTTCCAAATTATGAGTCTCTGATCCACCAGTTCCCTTGAAGTTTTACAACCCTGCAATCCCTCACCTAAGTGTGAGATAGCTGGCAGGAATCAGCTTAATGATGTCCTGTTTCGGAAGTCATAAACTGTATATTTTAGTTTCCCAGCTTCAGAGCAGCAACAGGTCATAAAACAGCCATAAAATGCAATTTCTCAAGAAAGTTAATTAAATTACAGAGATCTCCTGTCAGTGTAATATATGTAGCTTCACTGAAACCTGGGGGGGGAGGCACCCATGGAGCACAGGCTGTCTTATGTGAGACAATCACATACTATATTTTTATATTACAAATAGCATACAATAATCATAACCAGCTGGCCAAGCATCACAAGCATTAGTACAAAAAGTTGGGGGGAGGCACAGGTGATAGTATCTGACAGGCAGTGGTCAGAGAGACTGACCCATAGTTGGAAGACGCCCTTCTCTCGCACTTACATGGCATTTTATTGCATGATTTATTCAGATTTCTTAGGACATAGGTAATCACTAAGCATTTTAAATGCTTCCTCTCAGACACCTGTTGGAGAGTACCCATTTGCTTGTTTTCTTGGGGGGGGGCAAAATTATTGGGGTACTGGGAACAAGTACATGAAGTAATACAAAAGTAGTAGGCCATACAATTCCCTTTAATTTTCAGAAGCTGGTACTCATAATACAGGGGTTGATGGCTCTTCCTCCTCCTCTGACAGGTATTTAGTTTTGATTTTAATAGTTACCACACTTAAAAGGAAAGTCCCCTCAGTCTATTTTCTGTATACTTGTGTAGTCTGTAAGCATAAACAATGATTCCCCTCTCTTGCATCCCCCTAATTTCATCCTAATTTAAATATAAATGAGGTTGTTTCACTTTGTTTTGCCTTGGCGTGAAAACCTATTTGTGTCTATAGCAAAGGTAATGACCCCATTCATTCAAGGCATCATGGGAGTAGATGTGTACCTGCACAAGCCAGCAGAAGTTATATTCTCATTCAGTCCTATTACATGACTTGTAAAGTCCCTGTATTCTCTTAAAGCATTTGTTTCTAACTCAGATACACTTTAAACTACAAACAAAAAACAAAGAAAAAACAGCAGGATACTTACTATACCTTGAAAGGTTTCATGGCCAGCATAAGACAAGAACATAGGGACTGCAGAGTACAGCAACAGCACTGACTAATACATTTTAACTACTGCAGACATTAGCACTAAAACATCATAATATTCCAGGATGCCTTACATGAGTCTGGTCCTGACCTTTGCAATGGAGTCAAGCAGGTTTTCACACCAGAGTTAAGCACCTTCATTTACATTTAATCCTGATGAAATTAGGAGGGTGCAATAGAGGCAATCATTGTACATCCCTACAAACTACACAGGGAAGCAGAATAAAAGGCTGAGGGGACCTTCCCTTTTATTACCTGAATGTGGCTCTTGACAAACAGGCCTGTGATTTTCTGGGGATACGTGTGTCATACTGTACCAGTGCATTCGGTAAATAAATTTGCTTTGAATAAATGTTGTTTTCTCTTTTATCAGCTTTCCATTTGCTGATCCAGGTTTTCTAGCTGCGAGAGTAAATGCTCCCTCCATGAGACCAGGAAGCTTACTATGGCCTGGCAGCAAACAAAGTATAATGGCAGTTATTACTGATGTACAGCAGAATTAATAAAGAGTCCTGATCTTGAAAAAAACAAACTGTAATTATCACTTAGTGAGGGCATGTGAGGATGGCTTACTGTGGTCGGGCAATAAAAGCAATTACTATGGTCAGGCAATAAAGCAACGTTACAAAAGCAGTACAGGTGCAATAACTACGGTGCTGGATCCTGCACAAAACTGTTGCACCATATTGTAAAGTGGCAATACGTTTCAGTGCCTGTAACGAGAATGCCCTATGGCGCAGCATTACGGATGCAGCACATCCGTGCTGAAACCTAATTTCATACAAATGTGAAAGAGGAAACCAAGACTTAACAGGAGTACCATGGAAACATGAGCTCCCTATTGCGTCAAGACTGTCACAGCCAGAATCATGGAGAGGGTCAACGAAACTCAGAAGCTAAAGGCTCCCAGCATCTACAACAACTACTGTGGGCCCAACAAGCAAGCCCTACGCTGGTGCTAACATGCCATGCTGCAGGTTTTCTTTAAAAAACCAAAGTCAGCCACATGGTATAATTTTACTCTGGGTACATTTTCCTGACAAGTTTCCTCCACTCAAAGTCATTCATTCATTCATAGTTATATAAGCCCACATTTTACAGATGTACTTGTTCTGAATCTTAAACCATTACACTGAAGTTTTATGTGAACTGTCAATCTGCCTGTCCTGGGCCTGGCCCTGAAAACAATGGGACACAGTCATAGGTGCCAGAACAGAGGGGGCCACTGGGGCCATGACCCTACCACTTTCATAAGTGGCCCTAGTAGTTTTTGCAATCATGTTAATGTATTTAATAGGGGAGAATTTACCCCTTAAATCTTTGGCCTTACCACTTTTCAAACTGTTTCGGCACCAGTGGACTCAGTTTTGGCAAGGTGTCTGTAACATTCAGTAGTTTAGAATTTTTTGGGAGAAATATCTTTAATTCTGTTAGGCAGTGTGGTCTAGTGGTTAAAGAGCACCAGGTTTGGAACTGAGAGATCATAGGTTCAGTCCTCGCTATAGTCAAATACTCACTGTGTCAACTTGGGCAAGTCTCTTAACCTCTGAGTGCACCAGTCCACTTACAGTAGTTGTGGAAATGGGTAGCAGCAGGACCCCACTGGCAAGCCAAGGCTGGATTTTACAAGCTTCAGGATTACCACAAGCTCTGGGTGCATCAAATATATGGTCACTCACGGGCTTGTGACAGTCTAAAGAGATTTTCTATCCTTTGCATCAAAGTGATGCTCGCTAAACCATCTTTTTGTGGTCTTGTATGCGTCAGTGCCAGGTAACAGTAACATGCTGCTTGCAGCGGACATTTGCCACTAGCTACTATAAATCAGGTAAACTGTCACAAGTAGACCAAAGATTATAACATCGGCTGCAGTTGTGGCAATTGGCAATGTTGCAGTAGCAGCAACACAAGAGTTTGACACATGGCTTAGTGCAACTGCATCTCAGCCGAGCTATCCCAAGTAAACAAGTTGTTCATAAAAAAAAAAAAAGTAACATCTCAGTGCTCCAGTCCAACCAGCTGCAAAAGAATGGCAGAAGCAGGACCCCACAGGAAAAGAGATGTTGCATTTCAGCTGGGTTATCCTGGGTAAATTTATCATGACAAAAAAAAAATCTTCTTGTGCAAACAGCTTTTCTAAACCAAACAGAAGTTAATTTTATTTTCAAAAATGATTGTTCAGAACTCTAATAAGCTTTGTAGGCCTAACAGGATGACAGACTCCCTTTAAAGAACAACGTGATTTTAATGTAATTGATTTAACTCCACAGATGTTAGCCAGATGTCTCTCCCGACAGAACTGCACAATAGCACGAGTCTACTATTTAGAACTTGTTTTTATTCTTTTCATTTTCGCTCACTGTGATTTATATCATGACAGGGAAAGATTAAACACTGCATTAACTTCTAATAAAAAGAAAACATGATTGTGGAGGAGGTCAGCACAATCTCCTCCTGGTTCGTCAGCAACCACCACCTAATCCCCAATGCAACCAAAACTTAGTCTATGGTGCTTGGATCCCAGAACCTGCTAACTCATTTAGCTGATACCCTTGTAATCATAATATCAGATGGCAATGCTACTGAGCAAGTCAACATATTCAAATATTTACAAATCTGGCTCGACTTATCACTTACATATAGTAGGCACATCAGTCACATCTTAACCATAGGGTCCCAAGTTCAACTTTCTCTACATGTCTAAATGCTGTCTTAGTGCTGATTTAAGGTAGCAGGTGGCCTCCTACTTCTTGCTCCTTTCCATTGACTATGGAGACATATCCCACTGAGCAAACAAAACCACTCTGCAGCCATTGGATCATTTGTACTACAAGTTGTGCAGCTTCTTCCTGTCCTGTGGACTGCCTACCCAGCATTGCCTGCTGTATGATCAGCTGAACTGGCCAACTCCCTCAAGTAGGCATGACTACTAATGGCTTTCTCTGTTGTACAGCTGTGCACCAGGAAACCTCCCTAATTATCTCCTAGACAGCCTTGCACAGTCAAGCACTTGGGGTGTGTGAATACCTTATTTCGAATATTCAGCCGAATACTCTATTCAGGGGGCCCAAATATTCCAGTATTTGTTATTCATTATTCGTATTCAGTGAGGGGGGATGTAATTAAAAAAAAAGGCAAATTAACAGTCCCCCATCCTCCTCATCAGCCCAACTCACTAAATCCACCCCCCAAGTCATAAAATCCCTGGGGTCTAGTGAACTCCCACCCCGACAATCACCGTCCCCAATATAAATAAATATATCTTAATTCCTGGAATCTAGTGGCCTCACCCCGCTGATCACCATCCCCAATATAAATAAATATATCTTACTTCCCTGGTGTCTAGTGCCCCCGCTGATCGTGGCCCACAGCTGAAATAAAGAAACCTACCCCAGGCCCCTTCAAGCCGATCGCTGGCCACTGAGTGAGCAAATAAAAATATAAAATATATTTCTCTAAATTCAATCGCTGTCCAAAATATGTTTTCTCACCTGTGATGCAGAATGGTGTTGCAATTGTGCAGAATTACATTTTGGCAGGGATTTGAACATTTTCTGTGCTGGGTACATGTGGTGAGGTCATAAGAAGGCTATGTTGAAAATTTGGCATCAAATAAGGATTCTGTTATAGTATCTCAATGGAGGGATGGTTGTAACATACAGATACTGCTATAGTATGTCAATGGAGGGATGGCCCTGTGTTCCCACCACAAAATAAGGATACTATTATACTACCTTAAAAAGTCAGGAAATAAACTGCAAAAAAACTTCACTAATGCATCAGTTAGGGTCAAAGCCACAAAAGTAGGGAAATGTGGCATTAGGGTTTCCAACACTAATACCCCATTGCCCACCCTGCGCAGACCCACAGGCGGGAGGGGGGTGGTCTTGGGGCCTGTGAATCCTAACGCTCATCCCATTCAGCTATAGTGTAGCCATGTCACCTAATTTGGTACTGGAATGTGGTAAGCTTAGGGTTCAAGGGGCCAAGACAGACCCCCCCCCGCCTGTGGGTCTGTGCAGGGTGGGCGATGGGGTGTTAGGGTTGGAAACCCTAATGCCACATTTCTCTACTTTTGTCACTTTGACCCTACCTGATACATTAATGAAGTTTATATATATATATACACACACACATATACATACACATATATGAAGGTCGTGTCCTACCTTTACAGTCCAAGGCTCTGCATGGCTTTACAATAAAGTCCCTCTCATACCATTACAATCAAGGCTCTGTTATAACTTTATAATCAAGGCTCTGTCCTACCTTTACAATCAAGGCTCTGTCATACCTTTACAATCAAGGCCCTGTCATACAGTACCTTTATAATCAAGGCTCTGTCCTATGTTTACAATCAAGGTTCTGTCATACCTTTATAAACAAGGCTCTGTTATACCTTTACAATCAAGGCTCTGTCATACCTTTATAATAAAGGCCCTGCCATACAGTACCTTTACAGTCCAGGCTTTGTCATACCATTACAATCAATGCTCTGTTCTACCTTTACAGTCAAGGCTCTGTTATACCTTTACAATCAATGCTCTGTCCTATCTTTACAATCAATCTGATTTGATTTTTATTTGTAGATGGATAGGCACACTGGAATACAATTCCATTTACAGGCGCGACCCATAGTCTTGTATAAGTCTTGTATACATACAAACAATACACAACACATGAACAAAAAACATTGTAGGAAAAAACAATTTTCCATGTCATTAAAAAGAAATTAAATTAGCAACAACCACATGTCATTTGATTTTTGTAGAAATTCAATAAAGTGCTAGAGAATGTTTTAAAACAGTTCAGATTCCTACTTCTTGCTGGAATGTCATTCCATACTGTAGATGCAGCATATAAAAGAGTATGTTGTCCACTCAGTGTTCACTTAATTGGAACATCCAAGAGAGTTTGGTCATGAGATGGTCTTGTTTTGGCAATGATATCTTGTTCCCTTAACTGATCGTATAGACTTATTGGGATATCAGAATTTCTGATCCTGTGTGTAAACCTAGCTAGGGATAGCTTAAAATATACATGTGGAGTTAACCACTCCAATCTTTTCAATATTTCACAATGATGCGTATTATTGTATGATGCAAGAAGCGCAAATCTACTGATTTTATTTAGTAGTAGTCTTCTGTTGCAAAGTACTCACAGGAGCGTTATCAACTACAACTGATGCATAATTGATTATTGGTAGTAACCCTTGATTTACAATAGCTAACCTAGTTTTTTCAGTAAGAAGAGTACAAAGTCTGTATAACAAAGCCAATTTAGACTGAATTTTAGCTGTCACTGTTTGTGTGTGTAGAACATAATTCAAGGTTGGATCTAAGGTCACCCCCAAGCATTTTATGCTTTCCATAAGCAATACCATCAAAGGACATTACTTGTAAGCAATTACTCTTATCCCTCAGTCTGGCCCATGTACCAAAAAGCATTAATTAGTTTTTTTGTTTATTTAGAACCAATTTGTTTTTAATGAGCCTATTCTGTACTTTAATTCTTCTGTTAGTGTTGTGTTTATTTTAAGCAAAGATGGCTCCTGTGAATAAATCACAGCATCGTCTGTGTAAAGTATTAAATGAATGTCATTAATTATAGTTGACACAGAATTGAAAAATATGGAAATAAAATTGGCCCTAATATGGAGCCTTGTGGGACTCCACATTTGATCTTAGCTTTTCCAAAATGCTATTCCTATATCTGATCATCTGTAATCTCTCCATCAAGTAACTTTCAAACCAACCCAGTGCTGAGGAACTTATCCCCAGCTCCTTCACTTTTCCAGCCATAAATGCAGGGTCCACCAAGTTGAATGCCTTGGTCAAATCCAGGAACTCGGCCCCAGTCAGGCACCCCCTCTCCATCCTTTGTGGACCGCACTCGTGAACTCGACCAAGGCAGTCTCTGTTCCCTTCCCCTTTCTAAAACCATGTTGATTTTGTGAAATTAAGTCATATTTGTCCAAGTACTCAGCTAACTGCCCATAAACAAATTTTTCTTAGATCTTAGAAAGGGCCAATAAAATCAAAATAGGTCTACAGTTGGTAAATTCATGGGTAGGCCCTGATTTGTGAATGAGGGTTACATATGAGTATTTCCATATATCTGGCACCTCACCCAGTGAAAAAGACAAGCTAAAGATAAGACTAACAAGATAGAAATGTTGGTACTCAACCGTCAAAACCACATGATTTGTCTGGCTTTAGTTGTTTTAACAGTTTATATACTTCATGTCTTTTTACAATCCTTAGATAAAACTTTGATCTCCCCTTCGGCTCTTCGAATTCCATTTTTAATTATTCTGCAAAAGAGTTATTTCTCTAAGTTTGTAAACATTCTGTTAAATTCATTTGCAATTTGGAGGGGACATGGTATTTTATAATCTCCCTTAGACATGACAGTATCGTAATTAGCCCTAGGATTAATCAAACCATGTATTGTTTTTCAAAATGTCTTATTGTCAAATTGAACAGCCCCTCTGTTTGTTATTGTTTTAAATAATTGACTTTTGCCAGTTTTATCTTATTTTTACATACATTTCTCAGATGTCTTTAATTTTGCCAATCTCTGTCAGTATTAGACCTTTTATACTTTTGCCATGCCTTATCCTGCTCTTTTATCATCTTAAACAAATAAGAGGTCAACCATTTCGTATCCTGCCCTCTAATGCATCTCTATGAAAGGTGCATGAACATCCAAAACGTTTATGTATTTATGTATGAAAAAAATCCAAAGCACAGTTTGCATCTGGGATCATCTCCAAATATGTCCAATCCACTCTCTGTAGGTCTCCTAAATTGTTGTCCGTTAAATCTTGAAACATGTCTAATTTCCTCTACTTTAGGTGTACAATTTACTGTACCTGAGTGTTTCCAGATGTAAAATGTGGGATGATGGTCACTAAGGGTATCAACAATTAATCCACTTCTCACAATATGTTTTACCTTATTGCTCAGTATCCAGTCGAGGACTGTATTTCTTTTTGTTTTTATATTTAGTCTGGTAGATAGACTAATTAGTAGACTAATTAGTTTAACCAAGTTTGTGTGTACCAATGTATTCATTAGTTTAGGAATATCAGCCCCCAACCAGTTAGAGTTGAAGTCTCCCAGCACTATAAGCTCACCGATGTTGCTGAGCAACAACAAATCTGAGAATTCCTGTAATCCATCAGTGATTACTTTTGGTGGTTTGTAAACACAACATATAGTGAACTTCATGATCAATCCCAATGTAACCTGAATGGCCAAAAATTCACAGTGCTTCATTGATTCATTTTTAATATTTTTTTTCTTCTGTCACATAGGTGTCCCTTACATAAAACATCACACCACACACACCCTTAGACCTATCTTTTCTATAAATATTGTACCCAGGAATAGTTATTTCATTACTGAGAATATAGTGGTGCAACTAAGATTCAGTAAAGGCCAATATATCTGGTTTGTAACTGGCTACCCAAGCCTCTATTTCATGAAATTTAGATACAATGCTGTGTGCATTAAAATGAATAATTCTCATGCCACCTGTGGTAGTTGCAAAACAGTCTAAATCTGCTCAGTCATTGTCAGGAGGACCAGGGTTGCTCTCGATGTCCCCTGCCAATGTTAATGAACACATAATGTTTGCCACTACCAAAGACATTGGCATCCTGAGCAACCCCAGTCACTCTCGCAATGTGTACCCCAAATTATATCCAATTCTTTTATTCTCAATCCCCATGATTTGACACTGTAACAAGTCATAATTTGATATTGGCATACATGTAACTCCAACATTTCCTATATTGTGATTAACAGCTTCATCAATCTGACAGCGGTTCATAATAATATCAGACTCCAGCAAGACTAAAATATAGCATAATGCTAGTAACCCCTCTTTAGCCACAGTAGTGCTATAAATATAATATTAATTATACAATCAAACGATACTATTCAGAAACCAAACTTATTACAACTTCTGTTGACAGCACTAGCTACAACTCCTCATACATATGTAATTCCAGGTACCTATACTCCTTAATGTGTGTACTGTATCTTACGGACACAGTGCTCTGGCCCAGTCTCCCACGGATCCCTCAGACTTCCTTAGACTCCAGCACTTGACCGCCGCATCAGACACCGCTGTGTCTTACTGGCAGCAAATTTAAACCCCAAGCCCCACCAAACTGGGCTGCCACCACCAATTAGGTGGGAGGGGTTGCAGCTTAGCAGGGACATGCAGCAGCGCTTCAAGTGTGGTGTTACTAGGACAACACAAGTAATTAGGGAGCACAAAAGTTAGAAAGGGTCAGAGCCTGTATATGAACGACTCACAGTGCTTCTCCACACAGACTGTATTCACAGCACACAACAGCTTGTTAAGGATTAGCGTTAAGCAGCAACATGCAAATATATAAAGCAGAGGTCCCAGTAGCAATTAGCAGTCAAGCAGCAGTTCACAAATATTAGCAGCAACAATAGCAATAGAAAATTATTAGCAGCAGCAATGGCAGTAGAAAATTATTAACAGCAGCTATGGCAGTAGGAGCACAACCAACACAGTCAATAGCAGTCAAAATGGCTTTCCACCAGAAACACAGGCAACTCAGCAATTATTTCAATCAGCAGTTCCGTTATACACTTGTATCAGTTACAGTCTCACGTCCCTCCAGGGCTGGATAGCTTTCTCAGGTGCTCTGGTGTCGATTCGAGCAACACCTCCTGTACTCCCTCAGCTGATCTTGATGTCTGTCAGGACCTTTAATGTGGTTCCCAGCACAGTTCAAGTACTGTTAATTGGAGTTAGGGAAGCCTGCCACACTCCCTTGGACTCCAGCACAAGGCCCTGTCATACCTTTATAATCAAGGCCCTCTCATACATTTATAATCAAGGCCCTGTACTACCTTTACAATCAAGGCTCTGTCATACTTTTATGGTCAAGGCTCTGTTATACCTTTTCAATCAAGGCTCTGTTATACCTTCACAATCAAGGCCCTGCCATACCTTTACGATCAAATTTCTGTTGTACCTTCACAAGCAAGGCTCTGTTATACCGTTACAATCAAGGCTCTGTCATACCTTCACAATCAAGGCTCTGTCATACCATTACAATCAAGCCTCTGTTCTACCTTTACAATCAAGGCTCTGTCATACCTTCACAATCAAGGCCCTGCCATACCTTTACAATCAAGGCTCTGTTCTACCTTTACAATCAAGGCTCTGTCATTCCTTCACAATCAAGGCTCTGTTATACCTTCACAATCAAGGCCCTGCCATACCTTCACAATCAAGGCCCTGTCATACCTTCACAATCAAGGCTCTGTTATACCTTTACAGTCAAGGCTCTGTTCTACCTTCACAATCAAGGCTCTGTTCTACTTTTACAATCAAGGCCCTGCCATACCTTCACAATCATGGCTCTGTCATACCTTCACAATCAAGGCTCTGTTATACCTTCACAATCAAGGCTCTGTTATAGCTTTACAATCAAGGCTCTGTCATACCTTCACAATCAAGGCCCTATAGTGGCTTTGCAATCAAGTCCCTGTCATACCATTACAATCAAGGCCCTGTCATACCATTACAATCAAGGCTTCACCATACCTTTACAATCAAGGCTCTGTTATACCTTCACAATCAAGGCTCTGTTATACGTTTACAATTGAGGCCCTGTAATGGCTTTACAATCATGGCCCTGTCATACCATTACAATCAAGGCTTTGCCATACCTTTACAATCAAGGCCCTGCCATACCTTTACGATCAAGGCTCTGGTGTACCTTTACAATTAAGGCTCTGTTATACCTTCACAATCAAGGCTCTGTTATACCTTTACAACCAAGGCACTGCCATACCATTACAATCAAGGCTCCAACCTGCACTTCTTTGCGGACGATACTGTTCTGTATACCTCTGGATCTATGGTATCGCAGGTCAGGGATGTATTACAAGCTGACTTCGCTCAGCTCAAAAATAATCTGATAAAAGCCAAGCTGCTCCTTAATGCTAAGAAAACGAAAGCAATGATTTTCTCTCTTAGTACCTCCCCTGGTCCCTCCCCTGTCCAACCAAATGATTTTATTGTTACTGCACTAGGTGAACCTTTGGAAGTCATTCCTAAATTCAAATACTTGGGTATCTTGTTAGATAATAAGCTCTCATTTAATGACCATACTGATGAACTATCCAGGAGGCTCAAATCAAGATTAGGATTCTTTTTTTAGAAATAGGTCTCTATTCCCCCTTGAGACATGTATCAGGCTCGTACAGGCCACATTCCTTCCCCTACTCGATTATGGTGACTTAATTTACACTACAGCTTCAACTTCAGCCTCAGCAAGCTGGACGTTCTTTATCACCGCACGTTACGTTTCATTACTAATTCTCCCTACCATACTCATCACTGTGATTTGTATGCAGCTGTTGGTTGGACATCTCTCACCACTAGATGCCTGTTCCACGGTGATCTTTGGACCCTTAAGTTGCTTTTTCAGAAATTACCATGCTACCTAACATCGTTAATCCGTATTTCCCGCAGTACATATTCCCTTAGGAAAACTGACTTTGTCGTGCTTGATGTACCAAGGACTTGAACCTTCTTTGGCAAACATGCTATTTTGTATGCCCTCCCTTCTATGTGGAACCAACTTCAATCTATACTAAAACTAACTAGAATTGTCTCGGTTAACTTCTTCAGAGTGCTAATTGCATCTAAAATAAAAGATACTTGTAACTGCCACTAAGTCCCCTCTTATCCCTCTGTGTGCCTCTTGTCTATTGTCTTTATTGGCCCTTGCCGTACTAAGACCATTAACCTTCAACCTACTTTACCCTCTGCTAACCTACTCCTCCCCCCAACCCTGTTTACCCTTATTATTGTATCCTTCTTCTAGTTCTTCACCACATTTTGATTATCTATTGCGTCATATAGTGATAAAGTGTTAAACCTCACCTGGTATTGACTGTCCCTTAATTGTACATATGTCTGTATCCTTGTACCTTGCTATGTACTACCTGATTAGAGCCTTGTGTGCACTCTGTATATTTGGTTATCAAGGCGCTGTACTGTATAATATGCCATTGTATGTGTATTACCTTCAGGACCTCCTTGTGAATGAGCTTGATCAATGGAGTCTTCCTGCAATAAACTTGAACAATCAAGGGCCTGTCGTACCCTTACAGTCAAGGCACTGCCATACCTTTACAACCAAGGCCCTGTCATATCATTACAATCAAGGCCCTGTCATTCCTTTACAATCAAGCGCAATCATACCCTTACAGTCAAGGCACTGCCATACCTTTACAACCAAGGCCCTGCCAGAGACCATTACAATCAAGGCTTTGCCATACCTTTACAATCAATGCTTCACCATACCTTTACAATCAAAAACCCTGTCATGCCCTTAAAATCAAGACTATGCCATACCTTTACAATCAAGGTTCTGTCATACCTTTTACGATCAAGGCTTTGATGTGCCTTTACAATCAAGGCACTGTCATACTTTTACAACCAAGGCTTTGCCATACCAGACAATCAAGACTCTGTTATACTCTTACAGTCATGGCTCTCACACCTTTACAATCAAGGCTCTGTTACACTTTTACAATTACTACTGTATATCAATGAAGCTAGCTTTTTTGGAACTGACTCCCAACTCTAAGCTCTCCCTTTTGGTAGATGATACAGCCCATTCTGCTCAGTAGAAAGCCGAAGGCATTTTTTTTAATTACAACACATGGCTATATGAGTTTGTCTGCCCATGTCTGCTGTCTGAACAGTCATTAGTGTCCTTTGCAGGGGACATCAATTTTTAAAATGGCAGCAAGTTGTTAAACTGCACTTGCAAAAGCTTGATCATTCAAGGTTTCATGAACAGGTAAAGCACTCACACTGGAAACAGGATTTGCAAATAAACGTTACACTAACTGTCAAAGGGCTACATTGTCCCACAACTCTATACCTGCATCTGACACAGAAATTTCTAGAATCACAATTAGATCCCTTTTAACAAAGGCATAAACTGACATTCTTTGAAACTAGTGTCACAAGACTATAACGACTTCCACATGTACTCTTATCAAAAACAGACACATAACTCCAACAACACAAAAATTGTGCTGGGCTGCTGCTAATTCTGAGCAATCAAGAGCCTTCTATAAATTACCCGTTCTCAGACAGTTGCCACGTGTTTCCCCTTGAAATATCTGGAATAGCCCATATGAACAGAACTGCAGTAAGTATCTTTCTTGTATTGAATCAAATATTGTGACTGCTGGAACACCACAATTAATTGTCATCAATCTGCTAGCCAATTCTATTGGCAGTTACACTTTGCTTTTCGAGAGTCTTGTCCAGTAAATCTTCAGTACTGCTGACACTTCTCTCCAGTGCTATCCCTTCCTCCCTTCTCTTCCACCTCAGTGCCCCCCTTCTCTACCTTTGCTCATTTATTTGTTTCCATTACTTATACAGTTAGTAGTAAAGGAACCAAAGGGATTTGGGTTTACAGTGTGCCTTTCATACATAATATATCCCAGTGCTTTACAAGCCAGGAACAGCTGTACGAGTCATTAGGTGAGAACAGGCAGATTTCTTGTCATGAGACAAACAAAGACTAAGTGTGAGAGAGGGAAATGTAACAACAGAGAGGTTAGCCGGCACAGGAGTAGTGCTCACACTTGCGACCCAGACAACCTGGGTTCAGAAGTGAACATGGCGAGTCAGAGAGCTGGCCAGGGGGAGGAGGTCTGAGCATCCACAGGACAGCTCTCCTCCTCCAGGGGGAAGGGAAGAGAGGCAGATTCCAGCACTTGCCTGGCTCCTGGTAAAAGCTGAGGGAAAGGCAGCCCAAGCCTAAACGTCAAAGAGGCATATCAAACATCAGCGCACATCACGCGGGAGCATGTGGCATGCATCCTGATGTTATTGCACACCACGCCTCACATGGGCACCATAAAATAGGAAAAAGCCATCAGCAGGATGGAGACGAGTGCTCACAGGCCCTGCACCCAACTAGCTGGGCACACCAGCCCAAACTGGATCTGGACCTGGACCTCAGTGGGGGTAAGAAAACCCCGCCAACCACACAATGAGAAGTAAGCCCTAGGGGAAGACTGCTGGTGGTAAGTCCCAGTGGAGGTTGGAGTGATGGTCTGCTACGCTCATCTGAAGGGGACTGACTGGAGGAGGAGGTAGACAGAATGAAAGAAACTAAAAATAGAGAGGTTAAGTGACTTGCTTAAGGTCAAACAAGGAGTAAGTATTGGACCGGCCAGTCAGTGCAGCAGTAGAGCTACCATTCACGATGCCATGACCCAGGTTCATGAACGAGCCCTGGTCATCAGGGGGCTGGATTAAGCTTCGTGCAGTACACTCTCCTCCATGGTGGGAGGGGCGACCCACTACCACTGTTGTGACTGCCACCTGGGTGATCACGGGTGACAGCGCAGTCTGGAGTGTGAGTAGGGGCTGGGAGGGATGCCATTCACTGAGCTGAAGGGATGCTGTGCGCATCCTGCTGTCTCCAGTGTGCACATCTCAGAGGTAGGGGGGCAGACCAGAAACTTGGAAAACACCTCAGCCAAAGCAGAATAATGGGCATGGGAAGTCCATAGACCCCACACCCAAAGACCCAGGCTAGCTCCTTTCACACTATGCTAGCCTTTCCAAGGGAACTGGGCCAGCCTGTGGATCTCCATCCCAGGCTGGGGATACCATGTGTGCAAATACAGGGAGCAAGGTAAGCCCAAGGAGAAGGTGGGGTGCGAGGGCTGGGGTTCTGGGTGGCCTGAAGAGGGCCTGAGGCAGGCTGAGCAGTAAGGGGCAAAAGGTATAAAAAAAAAAGAGTAAGAAATGAATGATAAATTAATGTCTTCAATGAAGCCTGGTATCACTGGGTATTTCATCAAATGTAACTGGACTCCTGTTTTGTTCCCCGAGTGGTCCCAAGATGGCTGACTCTCTCCCCTCTTGGATACCCCACATGCTCCAGGGTTAAATGATATGATTAGCTTATGCTTTAATTGTGCTCTCACATCAAGTCTTTAAGATTGTAAAAGATGGAATTATTTTGATGTACTCACCAGCATTCTTAAGTTCTTTCTGTGATATTTTGTCTGTACTTTTTCTCTAACAAACGCAATAAGTACTGATTACAAAACATGTAAAAAAAGAATAAGTGACTAGCCTAGAAGGTTTATAATGGCGATCTCCCAATTTACAGCTCTGCACCCTATCCACTAGAAACACTGCCTCAATACTAGGGGGAGTACAATCTTACAATGTAGTACACCAACTTAATCATTGTGATTGTTATGCTCCCTCTGAAGTCTTTTATACAATACATGGCTACCACAGTCATGCAAACTGGCCAAGGGAATGGCCCTCAGAGGAAAGGAGGGAGGGTGACCAGCGGGGTGCCTCAGGGATCACTGCTGCGACCGGTCCTCTTTGATGTCTTTATAAATGACATTGCAGAGGAGCTGGAAGGGAAGGTCTGCCTCTTTGTGGATGACAGCAAATTCTGCAATAAGTGCAGACACTCTGGGGGAGAGGGGGAAGGATAAGCAGAGACTTGAGAAGACTTGAGAAGTGGTCAAAGGTATGGCCGCTGGGTTTTAATGTGAAAAAGTGCAAAGTAATGCACTTGGGGCACAAAAACCCAGGGGTAGAGTACAAAATGGGAGGAGTGGTACTGATGACTGCCAAGCAAGAAAGAGACATGCAGGTAATCATACTGGATGACCTAAAGGTGGCCAGGCTGTGTGACAGGGCAGTAGGGAGAGCGAGTGGGACGCTGGGGTGCATAGGGAGAGGTATCACCAGCAAAAAGAGAGAGTTGGTATCGCTTCAGTATAGATCACTTGTAAGATCTCACTTAGAATACAGTGTCCAGTTTGGAAGACCACATCTCCGGAAGGACACAGACAGAGTGTAGCAGGACCGGAGGAGGGAAATTAAAATGGTGCAGGTTCTGCATCAGAAGCCCTATGAGGAGAGACTTAAGGACCTAAATGTGTACACCCTGGAAGAGAGGAGGGGGAGGGGGATATGATAGAGACCTTTAAATACATCATGACGGTAAACAAGGTACAGGAGGAAAGTATTTTTCAGAAAAAAAGTGCTCAAGGACAAGGGGCATGATAAGAAGCTGGGGGGGGGGGGAGATTCAGGAGAGATGTGAGGAGGTTCTTCTTCACAGAAAGAGTGGTGGATTCCTGGAGCAGCCTTCCAGCAGAGGTGGTGGGGGTGAAAACAGTGGTGGGGTTCAAGAATGCATGAGATAGCCATAAGGGAGTCTTAGGGAATGGTGGGGGTGGGAGTGAATGGGCTGCAGATCAAGTAGGATCTGTGGTGATACCACAGGCAGAAAAAAATGGGAAGACTAGGTGGGCCAAATGGTCCTTATCTGCTGGCAAATTCTATGTTTCTATGTAATAGGCATTCCTCTCTGGCACGTCACCTGTATATCACCTTACTTGTGTACCTTCCAGGATACTGCTCACCTGTGTTAAAGGAACACTGTCAACCTCGTTTGTTTGAAAAATTTAAACCTGTCATTTTTTTACATTTCTCACATGATAATATACCAAGGAAGGTGCCTATGATGTTTATTTTTAGAAATGAGGGTTATTTTGTTTACAGTTAAGTGAAATATGCACAGACTCCATAGTGGTGTTACCACCCCAACCCATTCCCGTGTTTACATCTGCAATTGAGCAAGAACTGTTTTGCGAGTCATGTATGCACTTATCAGGCTTCACAACTACATTCTGCAGTTTCTTTTTTTATCACAGCACTGTTTTTGTCCTCCGCCACAAACCCAACAGGGGCTACATCCTCTGGCCCATCAGGGCCATCATGGGTCCTGCCGGGTCCCGGCATTTTCCTCCGCTTTTCTCCCCTTGTGCCCACGCACCATGCAATGGGTGCAGCAGCCATCTCCACCTCCGCGGAGGCAGCCAAGCACCCCGGCATAGGCAAACCCCTCTAGCTGTGCTGAGGCACACAGCACAGACCACCCGCCCCAAGGAAGGAGAGCAGTGACGCTCAATCCACCTCCCCAGGTGGCCCCCGAACGACCTGAACTGCTCCCGAATCTGGTCCGGGCGTGATGCGAGATGGCATCCAGAATCAACTCTCAGCGCCATCGGGCTGGTCATTCTACAGTTTCTCTATCATAACTTACACATTTGGGTATTTTATAACATTTGATAACAATCAAATCAACTTGTGAGGTGATGCATATGCAGCTACCGAAATGCAATCACGCTTCCTGACATTAACTTCAAATATCTTAAGTTCAGACGGAATAAAGTGATAGGAATAAGGAATGCCAGTCTAAGACTAGCAAGGAGGTTAACAATACACAGCAATCACAAAAATACAAAATAAAGGAGTAAACGCAAATATGTTGTCATTGCTGACTACACAGTAAGGAAATGCAGTTCTGCAAAGTGTAATACACATATTACCCCCCCACCCCCAAAAAAAAAAGAGGAGTCAGACATTCATTATGGCATCTGGTCAGTTCTGAATCACACATCCATGGAAGTGGGAACAGCACTAATGGAAAGTAGCAGCACCTTCATTATACAGGCTCAAATGAGTCATTGAATGCTGTCGTAAGTAAGCATAAGGAAAAAGAAATTAGCAAGGTGCCATTTGTTCAGGCGAACAGAATCAAGACGCTTTGTGTGATTTGAAAGAAGTTAAAACTTCTCTGCAATTATGACACTGCTCAATCAGTAAATAAAAAAAAAGACACCAGAATGACAAGCAGACACAGTAAATAGGTCTGAGAATGTTAGCTTTTTCATTCCAGCTGCCATCAGGCAACACTGCAGATTAAAAAAACAGGATCACGTATATAGACACTAATCGTATGACTCTCTTTGAAAGTTTGCTTCTGTTTATACCACACTGTTTCTTTCATTTTTATTTTCATTGCATTTACCTCAGAGGAGGACATTTCAAGGATATGACGTCTGAGTGATGGCAGCTACCAATGGTGGCACTGCCATGCATAGTCATGAGATGCAGATGCGAATACACACAAATCTGTGACTGCACATGGGTGCTTTCCTGTGACTCTTGCGTGGCAGTTCATGAAGCTACCTGCAGGTCACAGTGTCAAGACACTCGAAAGTTTTACCAGCATGGTCAATTCAAGCGCTGCAGTTTGTAAACAAATCAGGCAAACAATGAATTTATACATTATTTTAAACATAATTATGTGTGAAATAAAAGATGACACTGGAAGGTTTATGTAACATCTTTATTCATAAATGTGGCATCAGAATGCTGTTTTAATTAATTTAAAACTTAGTTGACCGTGTCCCTTTAAGGTTTCTGGCTCTAGCACACAGTTTCTCCTCTGGATGTGCCAGACTGCCTTCGGTAGTCATATCATTTTTATTTATTCATTTATTTATTTTCACTTTGGTAACTGGGTAAGTGTACTGGCACCAAGTGCCTTTTTCAGTCACGACCCAGGTGTAATTGCACAGACATTTGAGGACATACATACATACAAATGTTTGGGCGCTTGTTGCAGAAAATGAAACATACACACATCGATTGAAAATTACATACTTGATTACATACTTGCAGCACATAGAAAGCACAGCTGATTAGTGCAGACACTACACTGAGTGCAGATGCACAGGGGTATGTACAAGGGATATTTACACAAAGAAGTCACAGACACTGAGCGATAGATAAAATTATTACAGATTGCTTGAGGAAGCAGAGACAGTTGATGATTCTCTAATGGGGGAAGGGGTTGAATTCCATAGTGAGGCAGCTGAAGGAGAGTTGTCCAGTGTTTGTTCAAAAAAAAAAGGAAACTTTGAAGTTATTGTTTGAGGTGGACTGAGAGGAGGGCAAGTTGACAAACTCGAGCTGTTCAGCTAAATAGATGGGGGAGTTTTTAACCATAGTTCTTGTAATAAATCTTGCGTGTTAGGTTGGATTTGAGCTCTGGTGAGAGCCAGTTTAAAGAGTTCAGAGAAAGGCAGCGATGCGTCTTGCTATTGCTACCTGTTGCAAATCTGGTAGTCTTGTAATAGTGTGCTTCTTCTGTAGCATAGTTTTGTTAACAGCATCGGTGACCAAGGAGCCGTAGTCCAGTATAGGAAGCAGATTTGCCTGTGCTATTTTATGTCTTTATTTATTTATTTATTTAGCTTTTGTTAACCGGGTAAGTACACTAGACAAGACATTTGCCTATTTTCAGGAACGACCCGGGAATGTCTGGATTCGAGCGTTAAGAACTTGCGGATTCTGTACAGGGAGCCAAGCCTTTGGTGAAGCAGGTTGGTAGTGTTTTGAATGTGGGTATTGAAGGTAAGGGTAGAGTCTAAGTGTGCTCTTAGATATTTAAAGCAGCTGACTTTTCCATTAGAGTGCAGTTGTTCCTGACTTGAGTATGGAATTCAGTCCACACACTAAAGACATACAGGAACATATTAGCTCTTTAAACTTAAAAGTGGCTATCAAAATGTTCAGCCTGGCATTCCTGTGTCCCACCCTCCCATTAAATGCAAAATGCATCCACACTTTTAAATATCTAGGAGTCCTTTTAGAGCTTAGGCTGATCAACCCCTCCCCAAAATCCTGTCCTGGGGTGACCCTGCTGATCAGTCTTCCTGTAGGCTTGTACAAGTGCCACCTGTGACATCCTTTTTCAGTGACCCAAATCACACACGCTTTCCCAGTCTCAGACCCACATCTGTTTGGGAGAAAAACAAGCCTAGGCTGTTAACTAAGCTACCAACAAAGCTTTTAAACCTATCCCTATGCACATGAAAGCATGTCATACTCGTCATATATTGTTTTATTATTTTCCTAACGTTGCACATCATTCATTATAAAATAAATGTAGTCCTTCTTGCATCTCATTTTTTTTATCTTCCTGTACTAGTGTAATATTGTCGAGTGTTTTACAAAACAATACAATTTTGTATACAATCGTGCATACAAAAATCACTATACTAAAAGAATGTGACTAATAAATAATGGGAAAAAAATATGATAGTAAATGGCTGATCAATAAAACCTAAACAGATATTTCCTGAGGATTAATGCTCAGCTTGGAAGTGTTCACTGAGGGCCAGTAACCCCATCTCGGCATTAATCCATAGGAAATGCCAGGCTATAAGGGTGTTACTGTGATGAAGTATAATTAAGGACTTATTATGCAACATACAAGTTACATATTTTAGTAGTCTTTTAAATTACTTTTCAGCACAGCTGTTGTGACATGGTGATGTCAGATGCTGTGCGTCACCATGTGACAAATGTGCTGTGCTCTGGTTGCTTCAACCAGGAATTTCTAGGGAATTAATGCCCTGTAAAACAACCAATCAGAATGCTTGTCTGCTTTTTGAATAATTAATTGTACCTATAAATTACATAAACAAATTATGTTTAAAGTCAGGTTATAAGAAAACTACTTGTGCAAGTACTAAATCACAAATCAAATTAATTACAGTTCACACAGTACATCTTAAAGTAAATTTCACACCTTTGTTGTTAGTTGTTTGGGCTTCACAGCCCATTACCTTAGGACAGTGGTAGCTCTTTTCTGTACAAAGTTTAATTTTTTCCACAAGTAGTTTTCAGAAAGGAAGGGATCATAAATAGAGTTGAAGCCATGGCCAGCCGATCCCTTCCACTTCTCTGTCCGCTGGTTCCACCCCTGTGCTCAGATGTTTTCTGATGTCTAAACAGGGAAAGCATGGGGGGGGGAAGCGCCCCATACAAGTCTATGGGGTAGTTTTTCAAAGCTTATTTTTCATATGTTTATGCAACCACGGAGAACAACGATAGCCACTGCTCAGCTAACAGGGGCCCTATTAGTCGAGCAGTGGCTTTCATTGTTCTCCAAGGTTGTATAAACATATGAAAAGTAAGCTTTGGAAATCACCCATAGACTTATATGGGGTGCACTCCGGCTTCCTCCTGCTTAGACATCACAAATGTCTGAGCACGGGGGCAGAACCGGCAGACAGGGAAGTGGAAGGGATCAGCTGGACGTGGCTTCAATGCTATTTATGATCCCTTCCTTCCCAAACACTACTTGTGGAAAAATTTAACTTTGTACAGAAAAGAGCTACCTCTCCCCTAAGGTAATGGAGTATGAAGCCAACATACAAATCTTTGAAACTAACTCTGTGAGTTCTTGTGATTGGTATCAGTCAGAAAAAAACACTTTCATGATAAAATCTTTGTTTTTTCCATTAGCATGTCCATCTGACAGTTTACATCTCAAAGGCACTGTAAATCTGTGTGGGGGAAGCAGGACGACTTGCAGCAGATACAATCAAATGGTGGTTTTTAACCGTGTGCTAGTTCTGGCTTTTATCAGTTATCACTGAAATCTGTTTTTCTGCAGCTGGTGGTGTTTTATCAGTTATTTTTGGTGTAAGCCCCTAAAATGAGCTTACTGTTAGTAGAGCTCCATGCTCCTTGGTTTCCCCTCCATGCGTGGCTTTGTTCCAGGGTTTCTGGTGGAAGTCGAGCCTGCAACCCCCCCGTTGCAACATGTGGCTGTTTTCACCGGTGTCTCGGCCGAATTGGGGTCAGGCTGAGTGCTGGAGTGACTGTCTGTGCCGTCAGGTGTGGCGTCGAGTGGTCCCGGGTCCGGTGAGGTCCTAGATCAGGCTCAGGGCCGCGCGAAAGTAAATAAATATTTTTTTAGCTTTACAGATGGTGGTCCCATGTGCAATGCACATGCGCGGGGACTGCTGAGTGTCCAAATTTAAAGAGCAGTAGCTCTTTAGGTGGGGAGTAGTTTTCAATGCTGGGTGGCACCAGCATTTAGTAGTGTAGTGGGACTACAAGTCCCAGAAGGCTGCAGGCTTGGTGCCACGGTACATGGTTCCTGACTGGACTGAGAGTTTTGGTGCCAAGCACCTAAACTATTAAAAGCCAGGGCTGAAGGGGACAAGGTGAGAATTCACAGGGGAGAGAGATAGAGAGAAGGGGGTTGCCGTGGGGCGCTCGCCTGCTCGGCCATGCGGCCATTGCTGCCTTGTGTTTGCTTTGCTAAGCATGGCCACCAGAAGAGTGAGGACTCTTGGATTCTCGACCACAGAATCCAAAGATGGAGAACAAAAGAATTGCAGAAAGGAGTAGGAGCTGCAAATAGTGGGGAGCCCTGGGATTCTTGGCCAGAGAATCCAGATGACGAAAAAGCAGCACTGTGGCCTGCACGTGAGCCATGAGGTACGGGGTCATATGTGGGGTCTGTCAGTGGGCAGCCTCAGAGCAGATCATGTCCCAGTGCCTCCAGTGGGAAAATTCTGGGCTTCAGGCCCAGCGTCCCGCAGGAGAGTGTGTGTGAGGGGCTGCTATAGGATCAGGCAGTTGTTGGCCTCAGTTCAGCCTGCTCTGTGTAGCAGTGCTTGTGTGGAGCCAGAACAGGGAGCTGCAGCCTGTTGTTCCTTTTCTGTTGGGGGATGGTCAGTTTGGTCTCATGTGGGCTGTTGCCTTGGACTGCAAGCTGCCCAGTGATCCTGGAGTAGCTGCCTGGGACCGCATGGATGTGCTGCTGCATGTTCAGAATGGGGGCCCCTGGGTCCCAGCTGTAGCTAATTGTCTACCCTGCATCTAATAATGTGGACCCTGGTCCTTGTTTGCTGCTGTAATGAAGTGACTGTCTCTGCTGTGAGACTGATTGAGCATTAAATGGAATCCCCTGGTCCTACAACTTTGTGTTTGCCTCATGTGTTCTAAACAGACTGTTTTGCCACAGTTAAAAGAAGTTGCCTCCACAGCCTTGCCTCCAGTGTGTTCCAGCCCAGCGCCATGAGGGTCCGTTGCCCCAGATGGAGTCCATCCATCACCATCTTTACCCAGGGACATTTAGGTACTGTTTTTTCATTGTCATACTTTTGGACTGTGTTTTTGTTGGCTGTACGGCACTACCCCTTCCCCACGAGCTTTATCGTCCAATTACCCCTAGACAGGGGAAGTGGGGGATACTTACATTGGTTTATACTGAAAACTGGAATCCCTTCTTTTAATATCATATATATTCCTGACAGCAGAGGAGTTGGTTGCCCCATACACATTTGAGAAACTTATCAGTGGGCACAATTCTAAAAGGCAATAAGAATATAAGATAGCGTGATTATATTGGCAGGTCTAACATTCTGAAAATACTATCGACATTATACTTACAGGACTTCAGTTGGAATCAATGAAATTAATCAAGAATGCTTACAAAAAGTACATCACCATAGCCAAGAGGAAGTTGTGATAGCAACAAAACAATGGTTGTCTTCAGAGTGGATCAACAATTCATTTAGAAAATATTTTTATTCTGGAGTACAACTTTACATTCCCACACTCTTCATGTACACCATATTTCCACCTTCTCTGGCTAACTGTGAACTTTATAGCATTACTGAAAGCTTGTGACGGTGTGTGGTACCAGCACTTGGCTATACACAACTCTGAAATGTCAGTAACAAGGCTCTCATGGAAGCTACGGTGAGCTACTTCACAACTAACCATCAGGATAAACTTAAATCCCTCTCTAAATTCTGGAAGGTTATTTGCTCTGGTGTTGATATGCCATTCCAGTCTGCTATCCTAGTCCTGTAGTCCGAGGGTACACCAACCAATCCCCCCATAGAGACTACTTTTAATCAGTATTTCATAACCTATGCTATATCCTTCATCCAGCACCCCCGTTTAACCTGTAGTGTTCACCATTTTCTCACCCCTCTCCCTTCTGTTCAACCCCTTGCCACCATTCTTTCCTCTTTGTCCTTCTCCTATATCTACCCTGTTCCTACTCTCTTTGGTGTTCTGTTCTCCCCGAATGCCAATTGTACACCATACCAGCTTTACATTAAACTCCTCCCCCTGCTTGCAACCCCTGTTATTGCTTTCCCCATTTCCTCCCTACTAAACCATTCTGCCCAGGATGGTTAAAGTCCCACACCATAAAAAGCAGCTAAGGTTTTCCACCACATAAAAGATGGTGACCCTTCTCCCACTGGAAACTACCACCCCCTCTCCCTTCTCCATTACCTCACAGGGTACATGAAAAACTTGTCCTCACCCAGCTCTCCTAATTCCTTTACTCTTCTTTCCTCATCTTCCCTTTTCAGTCTGGTTTCCAAACATCCATTTCCACAGTTTTGTCCTTTTTGTGGCTCGCTGACTTCTTCCTGAAGGGAATGGATACAGTGCTGTTCCCTGCTGCAAACTTTATTGATGTCGAAGAGACTTTCAACATTGTTTCTCATCTTTTTCTTCTTGACAAACTCACATGGGTGAGTCAATCTAGCCTATCCGTTGGTTGATATTCTACCTGTCTGGCACATTCTCATCCATCCATCCAAATAGGTGATGCTCTCTCCCCCTTCCCATTTCCTCATGAGTCCACAATGGGTCTTTCCTGTACCCAGTCCTGTTCCCCATTTTTCTAAATGACCTCTCCTCAGTATGTGTCTCTAGAACACAGTACTTTTTTTTTCCTCCTCCTCTGGGGCCTCAGTTTTGGAGTTGGAACTCACCTCACAGAAGGATTTTTTTTTATTTAAAATTTTTAATGATACATGGATGAAAAAGGCTGCATCACATGTAAGTAAGTGTCCACATAGATAGCCCATGAAATATCAAAATGTAGTACAATACTTTTATCACCTCTACTAAAACAGGCACAAGGCCTCCCCGAAAGTCTATGTGATTACAGGCACCAGTTGGAAAACTCAAGGCAGTGCCTACCTCAGGCCATCCACAGCCACTTCACTCTAAATGAGCACCAGGTCAAGCTTTGCCCAGTAGCACCCTCAGCACTATCTAGTGGAAGATTGGAGGTGTATCAATTGTTTGAAGACCCGCTCTAAGAGATAAAGTCAAGGTCTATATTTAAAATATGCAACATCCAGCGTTGCCACCTGGCAATAAATTGGTCAGACTTATCATGAAGTGTGCCATCATCCTCTCCACATCATAGATCTCACCGACTATCATGTGCCATGTATGTACCATTGGGGCAGTAGGGGTCATCCAGAGGTGTGCAATAGCCTTTTTGGCTGCCAGAAGATATGTGTATATCAATGACTTAGGGGGAGCTGGACATCCAGCAGAGGAACAGACAGCAGAACCAGCATTAGAGAAAGCCAATTGGGAGAATCAGACAATTGCTCCATTTGATCCACTATAGCCTCCCAATAGTGGGTGAGAACTGGACAAGACCAGAAAAAGTGGAAGTGGTCTGCTCCGGGATTGACTGCATCCTCTCCAGCACTGCCTATACCCTGATGGCATAAACTTCATTAGCACCACCAAGGTGAGAAAATATCGGTACCAGCATTTCCATGCAAATTCCCTCAACACATTGGAGGAGGTAATATTCAGTGCTGGTAGTGTGTACTTAAGTCAAGTGACTAAGGAAACTGAGGCATTCAAGTCTTTGTTCCAACTGTCCAGAATTGACTGGGTCAAGTCACCTAGGATATCATGCAGTCCTCAGTATAAGTTATCTATCATATGCCCCCAAGGTATGTTGCTGAGAGCATCTAAAAATATTGTAAGTAACAGTGGGGCAGCTTCAGGAAATACATTCTGGCTGTCTGTGTAGGAGATAGGCATGTACTTGACGATATCAGTAGTGTTCCCAACCCATCAGGCATAGGTTTGTTGGAGGGTCTCAAAGGGAAGAACACCCTTAGAACCTAAAAATTGGTAGATATAAGTGATTCCTAACCGTCTCCACTGTTGGAGGGTTGGTTCAATTTGGATGGGGAAGAATTCATCATCCACCCCCAGAACTGTACAAAAATAATATATCTGGACCAACTTTGAATGTTCTTTAAGATTAAACCATACTCTAAGCATACGGCCCGTGAAATAGGTGTAGTGTGCCAATGAGTGGGAAACCATCTGATTAGCAAGGAAAAGCAAGCCAATATCATATAGGTCACTAATCACAAATTCAATATGTTTCCATGGTAGGGAGGCCTGAGGATGGATCCAAGATAATATGATGTGCAAGTGAGAAGCCCTAGCATAATTTAGGAGGTTTGGTAGGTTAACTCCACCCTTGGACAGTGGTAGCTGTATTAGAGAATAATGAATATGGGACTGGTGTCCCCCCATATGAATCTTG
The DNA here is from genome assembly GCA_016271365.2 of Neoceratodus forsteri. NCBI lineage: Eukaryota > Metazoa > Chordata > Ceratodontiformes > Ceratodontidae > Neoceratodus > Neoceratodus forsteri. The sequence goes on along the minus strand of CM057456.1, from coordinate 621,616,976 downwards.
ATATCAGGTTGTTTTATGAGGTAAAGTAATATTGCACAGGAAACAGTTGAAGGGTTTGGAAGAGATATAATAAATGAGGTAAGATGCGTTTCCGAATTACTTCAATTCTGGCAAAAAAAAAAAAGTCAATGGTAACTGCCCCACTTAAAGTAAATTTCAAACATTTGTTGTTAAGTATTTGGGCATCATAGCCCATTACCATAAGGCAGTGGTAGCTCTTTTCTGTATAAAGTTAAATTTTTTCCACAAATCATTTTTGGGAAGGAAGAGGTCATGAATAGAATTGAAGCCACAGCCAGCCAGTCCTTTCCACTTCCCTGTCCATAGGTTCTGCCCCCCATGCCCAGATGTTTTGTGATGTATAAGCAGGGAGAGAGTGGCGGTGTGCCCCATACAAGCCTATGGAGTCATTTTTCAAAGCTTATTTTTGATATGTTTATGCAACCTTAGGGAACAATGAAAGCCACTGCTCAACTAATAGGACCCGTTAGCTCAGCCGTGGCCTTGATTTGTTTGTATTAAGCATCTGAACTATTGAAATATCGCGCACCCATGCTTTCCATATTATTACATCACAAAACATGCTATGCGGGGGTCGCTTTGGATAGAGAAGTAGAAAAAAATCAGTGGCTCTGCTCCAAGGAGTCAAAATATGATCCCTTCCCTTCCTAATTAGAGGCAGAAAAAAAATCTACTTAATGCAGATTTTAATTCTGGGGCAGGTAAGGGTGCTCTTGTGTTTCTAGTAGGCATTTGGTAAAACAGCACTAAAGGTGCTCTTTAAAGTACATTGGTGAGTAGCTAGACAGAGACCTGGATATCTCGTCTGACATTGACTCCATCTGTAAAAAGGTACCCCCCCAAGCTTAACTCTGTATTGGAACAAATCTGGCCTTCTACTCCCAGTTCACTGGGGGATTCTTCTCCAGATGATCCTGCTGGTGTCTGACTACACGGACACTGTATACTGAGTTTTCCTCACATCCACACTTACCAGACTGGCCCCCTCTTTCATGCCTGCCACTGGGCCCTAAACAGTCCTCCTCATAACCATCACTGCTCCCTCTACACTTACCTCTCCTTCCCCTCTCTAAAAGGAAGGCACCTCTCCCATTGTGCCTCCTGCTCTCTAAATTTTGATTTAACTTTCTCCCCTTCCTCTGTATGGAGCAACCCTCTTCAACCCTCCCAGATGTCATGATGCCAACGATGGCAAGTTATGTCATTATTTTATTTTTAGATGTTCAACTTATCCCCCAGAAGAAGCTTTATGTAGCAAAACAGCAGGGCTCTAATAAAATAAGATTGATCAGTAATATGTCTTGAACACTCTTTTGTGAGTGACCTCCCCCCCCCATTTCCTGTGAGAAAACTCATCTGCATCCGGGCCTGCTCCAGCTGAAAACCAATACAAATAGAATACCAGTAGTCATTTCCCTCATTAATATAGACTTCTGTCCTTGAAGATGTCCTGCCAGTCCCCCATTTCAGCAAATCCAGTTCTAAGGGGGACTAGAGAGTGAAGGCTGCACCTAGAATTAGGTTGGTAGCAATAAAGGGTCCGTGAGCCCAGTATAGGTAAGCCCCCAAAATAGGTGGCGGCTTACAATAGGAAAGGACAACCCAGCAGGTGTGCAGTTTCACTATTAAAACTTGCAAGCAAACACGACTGGCATTGGCAAATGCTTGTTTATTTGAAGATTTTTTTTTTTTATGTGTGGCTTAATTGGTGCATTTAGCCATAGATTATAACTCAGTGTTTATTTTAACATTCTTTTAATAGCCTTATTTTAATCCAGCTGCCTGAACCAAATGTGCCTTATCTACTCCACACTAAGAACCTCAGATATGCTCATAGTTGATCCTCCTTGGGACTTCCTGCCCCAGTGAAAACAAAATATGTTGCTATTTTCTCTTGCAGAACACTGCAGACTAATTTAATTCACACAAAAGGTCTACCTTTACTGAGAAGCCAGATTGATTAACATGCCCCGTCAGCCCTGAAGAGTTTTAAGTTGTTAATAATGGTGAGCCTTTTTTTAATTTAAGGTGCCACCTTCGTCCCAGAGATCCAGGCAAGTCAAGACAAAAGTGATTTGACAGCTAGACCACTACGGTCTTAAAAGAGATACTGAGGCCACAAACTCCTCACACCTCCAATCTGAGATGGAGCGTGGAACCCATGTACAGGTGCCAAGGCCTTATCAGCAAAGCCACAGTACAACATTTTTTAAAGGGGACTTATTTTGCATTTCTATGAAAAAAATTAAACAGAAATATAATAAATACATGTATTTATTGAAATTCTTGCAAGTGCTGTGATTTCTTATTTATTCAGCACATCATGCCTGACATCAGAAGCCAGTGCAGGCTCAAGAGGGAGACGGATCCACATTGGTGTTCTCTCGGCAGCAGACACCATTAAGTAAAGATGCCTCAAGGTAAGAACAGTCTGTGAACAGCACTGCTAAACAGCTAAAAAAATTTTAACCTGTTGGTTCACGTTTAAAGAAATTAAGAGCAACTTTCCTTGCTCCCATTAGATGAAAACATTGTTTACAGCCTGCAGCTGATAAAAATATTCCACAGAGCGAATCTTGCATTAGGCATTACAGCTGCCTAGAGAGGTTACTAATTGTGTCTTACAAATACAGTTTTTTAACAAGCAGGATTCTCAAGCTGCAAAAGGCATGCTCACAGAATCAGTTGGGCACACACCATTTATATGAAACTGTGTTCAAGTGTATGTGAACTTTGCTGAGAGCACAGTGTGGACACTGAGTGATGGAGTGATAAACACTGTTAGCGGTGTTGGTTATTAAATTTGGAAGTGGTCTAAGTCTTAGTAAGTCAAACAAGTTTAGAAGTATTACATAAAGTATTTATTAGAGTTTTATTGTGCTATTTTGCAGCATTACAAAAGTAAATAAATAAATCACATGACCTGCAGATAGCAGGCATTTGCAGCATTGAGGTACAGGAAAGTTACTTCGGTAAATTCATTCTAAGTGTTGGGTATATAAGAATTTCAAGAAGTACATGTATTTATTATATTTTTGTTTATTTTTGTTCCTAGAAATGCAAAATAATTCATCTCGAAAAAGGCTATAAATACTAGGTGAAATGCTGGGGTGAAGCAGTAAACATTTTTTTTTCCAGTTCTTTTTCCCCTCCGGTCACTGGTACCTGAGACCTTCCTCAGGTGTAGCCACTCCTTGTGGGCTGATTCCTGACAACCTAAGACCCCCCTGAGTCAATTCCCCTTCTGTAGCTCCTCTCCTACTCCCAGTACTTTACATTAATCTCCCCCCCCGCTTGTACCCCCCCGAGGTGGGGTCACCACCACCTACCTTGGCGCTCCATCAATCCAGTTGTCAGGCTGGGAGGGGTGGATGATATTGGGGATCCGATCAGGATAAGTCCAGCATTGGGTGTGGAGCCACTGGAAGGCTCACTGTCATCCTCCCAGGCACCAGGATTTGTCCTTGTTTGTTTCCCCCCAGAGGTGCAGATGTGCAATGACTGCACCCACCACAGTATGTCCGCTGACGCCTTAAACCCATCTAGGTGTCCCCGACTGCAACACTCCCAGTCTCCAATGGAAGCAGCTAGATACTGCAGACCCATGCCTCCTTCCTCCCCAGGAGAGAAGAGCAGTCTTCCAGATGCTCAGTCCTCTCCTCTCTGTCTGACTCCAGTGCCCCAAGCACACTCCCGAACCCTGGTTGCCGGCATGGCACGAGGTAAGACGGATGTGTCAGCCCTCAGCGTCAATGAGCCAGCAGCAGTAAGCATTTTAAAGACAGAGGAAACCAAGGCAGTGTGGCTTTGTTGAAAAAGCCTCAGCACCTGCACACCTTACATTTTATATGCTTCATTGACTTCCGAAGAAGTGCAAAAATGGATTTAAGCCACTACCATTATCCACGTCTACTTGCATAATTTTATGAAACCAACATCCCAGTGGTGATGGTGGAGGGTAGTCTCCATTACATCCACATCCAGCCTTAGTCCCCATTAGGTCCTCAGGCTGTTAAGGGGACACCCGGCCAAAGCTAATGTGAATCATTAATCCTTGTAACTGAAATGAAATGCCTCTATTTCACTCATTGTCTCCAGCTGAAATAACACACAGGAAGGATCACTGGACTGGGCTGACATTCCCAAACTTACATTAAGCAATCTGCCAGGCATGCTACCATAATCGGTCCTTTAGTGTGAGATAGGACAGATGATTTTAGGATCTCTATATTATCTAAGGGGTCAACTGTTGTCCCATGGGCAGTACATTGCGCTTCCATGCCAGTGACTTGGGTAACCAGTGGTGACACAACACGTCAGTGCTCCCAGCTCAGGGAGGGACAGCACAAAGTTCCACTGCCACAATAGGTCAGGGAGCTAGCTCCCTTGCATAGGGACACTGTTGTGTACGCAGCCACCAGAAGCATCTGCCTGCATCTTATGGGAGGGCAGCTGCAGCCTTAACTACAGACAAACTAGGCAGCTGCCTAGGTAGGAGTGACAACTGTGAAGGGGCGTCAAATCAATAAATCCTTGTTTCTGAGCTGGCAAGACCCATCAAATTGGGTGTAACTGGGTTGGGGGGGCACTGATACTAAGTTTGACTAGGTGCTTTTCAGGACCTAAGGCCACTCCCTGGGTGGGAGATGGGGAGGGAGAAAATTGGACACAATGTGTGCTGAGCTGTCTGAATGACAGTCACTGGCACTCTGCAGTCATGTCCCTTGTGGACCCCCATCAGTTCCAGTGATGAGGGGGTGGCAGAAAGGGTTGGAAGGTCACTGTCACCAAGGGCCTGAATTAAAGAGTAGGCGGTGGCTCAGAGGCCAAACAGCTGAATTTAAAAACAGAAAAAACAAACAAAACAAAAAAAAAGAATATTGCTATTTAACCTATGTTTGTACTCAACATCCTTGCTGCCCACTGTCCTATGAGAATCTGAACTTGTGACTTGGTAAACACCCAGTAAGCCTTACCTTGGTAAACCCTATCCCTTGATTTGCAGTATAGCCTAGAGGTTAAGGAAATGAGCTGTGAATGAGCTTGTTACATCCAGCAGACCTGGCTGAGTGCCACAACCTCCACCTGCACACTGTGTGACCATGAGCAAGTCACTTAACCTCCACCATGCTCATGGGTCATCCTGCAGACAGGTCTTGTACCTACTGCTGCCCAGTGGGTCTTACCCAGTTGCCTAAGAACAAAAAAAAAAAAAAACAGCATGCAAAGCATATTCCAAACCACTTCTGCATGGATTGCACTAACCTGCAAGCAAATCACTTGAAGCCTTTTTCAAAATCAACTCCCCAGCATTCAGTAAAAAATATTCAAGGGGATATTTATATTTAAGAAAATAATTTTAAGTCTAAATAGGGCTTTTACAGTACCCTTGGAAACTGACAACATACTGTACCAGCCCTAAAGGGAACATACACCTTGTTTTTTTGCATATTTAAATGGGCAGAACAGGAAAAGGGGTCCATCCAGACTGTTAAGGTTTAGATTGTCTAAAAATTTTGACTTTGCCTTTATTGCTGATCTTGAAATGTTAAATTGGGATCGTCTTGAAATAATTCCAGATATGGATTTGGCCTGGGAATATTTTTGGGGGGGAGTTGTTACAAGTTTGCAATAAACATATGTCAATTAAATCAAGAAAAGTAAAAACAAATTCAGCAGTATGGTTTACATCTAAATTAAAGAGAATGAAACAAGATAAAAATAAGGCACGGGAGAAAGCAGGGCGTTCAGGGAAAATAGATTACTGGTAAGCTTATAGAAAAGCTAGAAATGCTTATGTAGCCGGGGTAAGGAAACCCAAAACCAATTCTTTAAGGCTAAAACCTAAGAATCCACTGGGGATCTCCAAAAATGTGGGGCTATAATCAAAGATTTAAATGTCCATTCAAAGGCTAACTCTAACATTCAACTTTGAAATGGGTAAATCTTTGAAAAAGTTCATTGCCTGAAAGATTCAACATTTTTTTTGTAGAATCAGATAACTTTTTATGGAACTTTTCTAAACCTCCTCAGAATCTATGGGACTTTGGTAAGGAGGAAGCACCACATTTCTCCTTTAGAGAAATAGAAAAACATGAGGTATTGGAAATTCTTTTGAGTTTGAAAGTAAGTGGGAGTTGTGGCCCAGGTGGTTTGACATCTACCATGTTAAAATATTCTGCTATACAAATATCTGGCCCTTTGTCTTACTTATTTAATTGGTCTATATATTTGGGCAATCTCCCTAGGGGTTGGAAGCTGGCCAGGGCTGCCCCGATTTTTAAGGAGGGGGGGCAATCCTGGCTACCTATCCAACTATAGAACAATTTCACCGTTGCCTCTTGTAAGTAATATATTGGAAAAATTATTAGCTAATCAATTGATGGATTATTTGGAGAAACAAAATCTGTTTGACCAATATCAGTCTGGTTTTCATAAACTGCATGGGACTGTGGCCCCCATGTCGAGGGTCATGGATGACATCGGCTCACCTAATGATGCTCAGTGTTTTACTGTTGCCATCCTGGTCGATCTCTCCAAGGCCTTCGACATGGTTTACGAGGTTTTTGTCTATAGGATGACAATAAAGTAGTTCCATTCTTATTTAACTGACAGATGTCAGATTACAGCTGTGAATGGTGTTGAGTCTGCCCCACTTTCTGTTGTGAGAGGAGTACCCTAGGGCTCTGTCCTGGGTCCACTCTTTTTCTTGATATATTTAAAAGATCTTGGTCAAAGTGTGGGGGATTCTTGTTACCATCTTTATGTCGATGACACCATAATATATTCTTCTCAATCTTCAATTTGTGCTGCACAAAATACTCTCCAGGACAGTTTCAGTGGTCTCAGTGGTCTTCAGGCTTTTTTTTTTTTTACTAATTCTAAATTAAAACTCAGTACCTCCAAAACTAAATGTATGATCTTTGGAACAGCTCATAAAGTGAAAATGGAGAATGGAATAGTGATTTTGGATAATACTGGAACTGTCTTGGATTGTGCAGATACTTATAAATATTTGGGTTTTTGGTTGGATCATTTGGGTACTGGAAACAAACATATAGATAAACTAATAGCACAAGTTAGCAAGAGGGTGGGATTTCTATACAGAAATCAATATTGTCTGGATTCTGATACCCTAAAATTGATTGTACAAGTTCAGATTTTGCTACTGATTGATTATGGTGACATTTTGTATGATAATGTGACTTTTGAATGGCTGCATAGGTTGGATGTTTTATTTAATCATTTAGTAAGATTAATTCTTAAATGTCGTAAATCTACACACTGCTGTGACATGTACCAGCAGTTAGGCTGGTTATCACTGTTCAGCATGAGAGAACTTCATAAATGTATTTTTGCCTATAAAAGTGGTTTAGGTTTGGTTCCTAAATACCTTACTGATAGATTCATTTTTAGGAATATTGATTCCCCTTTGAGAAGTTGTCATTTAAAGGAAATATTAATCCCTTATACCAAAACCAAACACTCCATGTATTATTTTAGTAAATTTGTGCCAATTTGTTGGAATAAACTCCCATCGGGGTTTAGGAAACAACATGTTAAATCTCCACCTATTTTTGCACTGAAAAAGCACTTGTTCTCTTTACAAAATCCCTGTAGCTGTTTTGTTTAATTTTATTCAATGTATGATTGTGAATTAAACTGTATGTTTGCATTGTATACTTTATTTGTATATATATATATTGTATTGTATTGATTGATACGTTCACCGTTGTGACTGAGCTTATGCTCAATGGTTTCAATCTTCAATAAACAAACAAATGTAATTAGAAATATATACATGTGCAAAGTCAGTTTAATACCCTCGATGTATTGGCTTGTGTATGTTTTGAAATAGTCTTGTTTTTCCTTATTGAGTATCTTTCGTCTATGCTACCTTTTTCCTGCCCTACATTTTTTTAATTACTGATCAGTTCCAGAACTTGGATGCATCAGCTGAGTTGAAGCCTAGAGTGAAGCTTTCCATGCAGGACATCTGCCAGGTTGCTGTCACTGAACTCTGGAACTGGTAGGTAACTAAAAAAAAAAACAAAAAAAAAACACTAGGCAACAAAAAGACAACATTAGCAAGGCACCCTAACTAATAAAAAATAGGACTGTTTCAAAACAGAAGTATGAAATAATACACTGAGAGTATGAAACTGACTTCACATGTGCCCAAACATCCAGCTGTTCTAAACAGGTAAAAATCAAGGTTTAGGGGGCACATGACAGGAGCCAAGCAGATGCCAGCTTAAGTCCTTAAGCTGCATCGAGATCTGCTGAGTTAAAGGTTGTCCCCACTGTACCACCACTGAACTGTAGAACAAGTGACCCTAACTGATGCAGGAACAGTCTGGAATAAATACTGTTATATCCGAAGAGATATGAGATACTTCCAGTGACCATTAGATACTATTAAATGTCAGCTTTCCAAATGAAACTATTCATTTTTTGTCAGTTTGGATCACATAATAGAGCTGCTCAAACCTCATTAGATGTCTGAAGATGTCACGGTGGACAGTGGTACTTTCTCCATGACTACTGCTAACTGTATCTGATTATGAATAGATGGGCATATTCCAATACTCTGCATCTCATTCAAATTGCTTTCACTGGTAGAATGCAGATTGGATCTAGAACAGAACTTGGTTTTATATAAATTGCCTTTCATAATGATAGTATCCTAAAGCAGTTTTCAAAATGGGGAGTTACATATAGAGTAATTAACCCCCCAGCTGGGAAGAGCAAGCTGATTCAGACACCCAGTGGGTGCTGTGACATCATGTAGCATGAGAGGAAAGCACAGGTGTTCTTGATGGCATCACAGTACCCACTAGCTGTCTGAGGCAGCTACTGCTGGCATGTCTGAGGCTGAAAGGGTGGGATTGTTTAACCAGGAAAGGCACACTAAGCTGAAGCTTGTTTCCAGGTGCGACCTGGGAGCACAAGGACATTAAGTGACTTGCCCAGGGTCACACAGTATGCAAGTGGGGGCTGTGGGATTCAAACCCAGGTCTCTAGGTTTGCAGCTCAGCGTCCTTAACCACTACACTGTGTCTGCTATGGATGCCTGGAACAGTCTTCCAGTGGAGGCAGTGGGGACAAAAACTGTGGAGGGGTGGAAAAAAAGGCCTGGAACAGGCACAAGGGAATGATAGGGTTAAGGAATAGAGATTAAGTGATGACACTGTAGATCAGAAGCAGATCTGCAGCAAAAAATGAAGGTCAATAAAATGGGCAGACTAGGTGGGCCCAGCGGCCCTTATCAGCCATCACATTCAATGTTTCTATGTTCCTAACAGTTGAGGGGGTTGCATAACAGAGGGGTTTTCATGTTTTTACAACATTTGGCTGTAAAAGGGACTGACACATATGTGACAGTTGTAGATTCCCTAGTCCCTCTGTGCAGTAAACTTGGGATGAAAATGAGTCTGTGAGTATCTTTGGGAGCTGCAGTCCAAGAGGATATCGGGAAGCAGCGGAGTGGCTCTGCAGACTAAGGCTGAATGAATTAGGGAATATAACACTCTGATGGTTGTGACTGAGTGAAGGGAGTTGGACAAGAAGGTGAGCAGGAGGGTAAACGAGTGAGCGAACAAGTGAGAGAGGTGGGGGGGTTGGTGTGAGACAGCAGGAGTAGGCTTGCTGCTGTTTTATTCAAAACAGATACAAATACAGATAAAGCAGTTGATAGAATAATTGCTCACACAGGGACTGTAAGGAACAGCTGCTTTTCTTTTACATTTTTGTAGCTTGGCTGTAGGATCTTTATGCTACTGCTGGTCCCACAGCTGCTCATGCTAACCACTTCAACTTTTTCAGCACATTCTGAGTTGCCCTTCACACTTCTGTATGTAAAACAACTTCTAGAAAACAGTGGTAAAACATGAAAACCATTTATTACATATTAATAATGCATGGAATGTGTGCAACAGGAGGGCAGTATAGCATTGTGGTTAAGAGCACTGAGCTGCAAACCTGGAGAACTGGGTTTGAATCCCACAGCCACCTGTAACCATGAGCAAGTCACTTAACTTCCCTGTGCTCCCAAGATGCACCTTGAAACAAGCCTTGGCTTAATGTGTCTTTCCTGCCCCCCTTAGAAATTAATAAAATAAGCATGCAGTAGCCATACAAACTGTTTGTTTGTCCTGACGTGGAGCCTTTGCAAAGGAGTCTTTGACTCAAAGGTTGTAATTCCGAAAATTTAATAAATAAATAAAAAAAAATGCACACTTATGCACATGTGTGCATGCATACACACACACACACACACACACACACACACTGCTGTATTGCTTTAGAACCACAGCTATCTGTTAAATATGATATGAAACAAATGTTCCACATTTCAGTTATTTAACAGAATGGTTTCATATGCCATAGCACCAACAAGTGTCATTAATGCTGAATAACAAAAAAAAAAAAAATTGACTTCTTGCAGTGCCTTCCATGGAGAGCAATCAGCAGCTTGTTAAACGTCCTTTATATTGTCTCAGTGTGTGCAATTAACCTTCTTCACAGTGCTTACAGTCTACCTCCCTAATAGCTCACTAGTGATGCCTCCTTTATTATCATTGTCTCCTGTTTCCACCCAACACTTTATCTGCACAGGATGGAGCTTTCTCATACACTGCCCCCCCAAACAAGTAAAAAGCTATAAGCTAGAAGTGCAGTGCTGCGACTGTCTGTGGCTGCATTCGACTGTCTGTGGCTGCATATTTACTATTCTAACACCATGCCACCAGGGATCACCACTCCAGCGCAAATCGGGGGGCAGTGCAGATTTATTATTCCTAACAACACAGATCACGACTCTATAGAAATTAGAAGCAACAGGCAACCACGCAGTCAGGCACCTCGCTATTTTTGTTCACCAAACTGTCACAATCAGTTGGTGAGAGCCCATCTGGAGTATCGTCCAGTTCTGGAGACCCCATCTCTGCAAGGACATAGACAGGATGGAGGTAGTCCAGAGGAGGCAACTAAAATGGTGCAGGGTCTGCAAGAGAAGCCATAATTTAAGAGAGACTGAAGGAGCTTAATATGTACAGTATCCTTAAGGAAAGAGGAGGGGGGGCATGATAGAAACTTTTAAGTACCTCAGTGGAATCAACAAAGTCCAAGAGGGTAGCATTTTTCAGAAAAAGAGATGTGTAAGAACAAGGGGACACAATCTGAAGACAGTGGGGGGACGGCTCAGGGGCAATGTGAGGAAGTATTTTTTCCAAGAGAGGGTAGTGGACACATGGAACAGCCTTCCTGATGAGGTTGTGGGGCCTAAAACTGTGGGAGAATTCAAGAATGCATGGGACAGACATAAAGCAATTCTTGTGGGGGGTAGGAAGACATAGGCTGTTGGTTAACTAGGATCTGCAGCTTATCCAGTAGGTAGGGAAATGGGCAGACAAGGTGGGCCAAGCGGTCCTTATCTGCCATCAAAGTCTATGTTTCTATGTCACATCTTTCAAGATTTTGACCACACACACTTTTGACCACGCTGTTTTTTCTGCTTATGCTCCTCATACACCAGTGCTGCCCTTTGCTGGCCTGGTTACCACCAAGCCCCACCTGAGCCTTCTCTGTTGCTTATCGCCTATCCCCTTCTTCTCCCGCAGACTTTTCCCCTCTGTGGTCAGGTCTTCTTTGTTGGGGGGATAGGGCTCCCAGCAGCATCCCACCTCCGCAGGACAGCAGAGTGCTGGTAGATGGGAGGGCAGTTAGCATCAGCGGGATCCAAAAGTGCCTGTCATTCTGCTCATGCTGGGAGGGAGGGGTCTTGTTTTTCTGTGGAACTGCCTGCAGAGGATACCGATGGTAAGGGTCAGTGGTGCGTGCTCACACAGGTACATGCCTGCTCTCTGGAGCCAGTCAATGCGCCCCCCCTTCCACTCGCAGTTCCAGCTACACAACATCTGTGATCATCCAGCTGGCGATGTCGCAGTGAAGCTTGCGTCCCCTCCCTCCTCAGCGTGTCCTCTGGGGCGCTTCAATCCTCTTCCCTGTGGCTGGCCCTAGATGTCCTGGGCTCATCCTGACCAGGCCACTGCAGGTGCAAACAGCATCCCTGATACTGTGACCAACAGGCAGGCAGGCATTCTAATGAACACTTGATAAAATAGTCATTTTATGTATAGTGATTAATGGGAATGTATTTTGAATCTCTGAAGTTGGAAATCTGACATTTATTCTGTTCTTAGAAAAATGTTTTTAAATTGTTTCATTTCATTTCCATTTCATTTACTTGTTGTCCCGGTATGTACACTCAACCAAAAAGGTCCATTTTCAGGAATGACCTGGGAATTGTTAATTGTACTTTTTCCGTCTATTGGCATGAAATTATGTAAAGGGCTTTGAGCTAGTATGGGAAAGGCACTACACAAGTGGACTGGGCTGACACACAGCACACACACAAAGAGAACATTCACAGTGGGCTCAAGGTTTGTCATTAGTTAGCTCTGATATTTGAACCACCCACTGATTGCTTTTTATACATTTAGTACAGCTCCACCTCATCTAGTGTAAACCATTGTACCACTCTCACGCAAATCCTAAACCTCGGGAAGGTACAAGGACCAATTACAGAAGTTCATGACACTGCTTTTGTTTACAATACATGATGCTAATTTTTGAACAGAACTTCCTAAATGATTTGTTTATGTCTGCATTCCCTGGTTGCTTCTGGCGCCTGATTCTCAGAGGGAGCCCAAGGCCCTGCCATTTACAGTTACAGTGCTGTCCATCTGAATTAAGCACTCATATTACTGTCCCTGAAGTGCAACACACTGGATAGGAAGAAGGGACCAACGTAAATGAAGTGAAAGCACACGTACTGTAAGACAACCAAGCAGATACAGAACTACAGAAAAAATCCAATCCCCCACACAGCTCCACCTATAGGATAAACAGGGAATAGGAACTTCTTTATAGATAAATATTCTTCCACACAAAAAAAAAATGAGTGAAAAAACTCTTTAAAACATATATCTTTTATTTTTATTCTTTTATTTAAAGGTTAGCCATTGTATAATAGAAATAATGCCTTCCAGGGGTGGGTGTTATGCTGGGATAACATCCGCCTTGAGTGATGGGCGCCCTCGGCCATTGGCCTCGGCCCAACCACCCAAGGTGGGATGTTATCCCAGCATAACACCCACCCTGTCGGGCATTATTCCTTTAATAATGCACTTCTCACTTGGTTGTGGCACTCTGCCACACACTGTACCTAACAATCACCCAAGGTATGCATTATTTTCTTTTATAAAATGGACCGAGAGTTTCCTGAGCCCTGATTGATCAGGACTCGGCCTTATAGGACAACAACCATAAAGGTGGCACATTTGTGGGGCAGGCTGTTTGCAGCACAGCCAACATAGACCATAGGACATGTTGTTTAGGTAATACCCATTACTTGTCCTAACCTTCAAACTAAAATATAAATCCATCATATTCAATAATCATTTTCACCTAAGAAACAGTAACATCATGACACATGGAAAAAAACATTTTAAAGAGCAACTCTGCACTTCAGCAAGTGCTTTCATAAATAAGACAGTTCCGCTGTTACAGTTTACTAGAGAATACATATTACAGAACATCTTGTTAGCCCATCTAAAAAGACTGCACAGAAGACATTTGAAAACTTTTGCCTCTCCCCTGTTAACCTCACTGTGCCTTTGTTTATGACATCTTAGTGCTCACCATAACAACAGACTATGTCACACACAGCAATTTTGTGGTTAGCAGGGAAGAGTTAGATACAGTTTAAAGGGCTCAGTGAAATAAGTGCTGCATTACCTACAATATTTAGTAGCGCAACAGTGGGAAAATGTAAAAAAAAAAATCTACAAAACAATGTTAAAACATAAGTGGTGTAAATCTAGTGCTTTTAAGCTTTTTATTACAATAGAGAGTTGCTCTTTAAGTAAAAAAACAAACCTTCTGAAAGGCCCAGCCGAAAAGATGATGGTTTTTTTAATGTTGCATCATGAATGATCATTATCCAGTTATGTTCAGAGATCATGTTTAAGTTTCAAAAACCATCATTGCGATCATCATTAACAATAATTATATGACAGGTATCTGGTCTCAGCCAATGAGAAAACAGAGCAGCTGTCAGTTATTCTCTCACAAACTTCAAACTACCCCCCCCCCCAGAGTTGTTTATTCACTCAAACCCCACCCACAGTCATTTAATCAAACCATAACTCCACCCACAGTCATTTAATCAAACCATAACTCTACCCACAGTCATTTAATCAAACCATAAGCACACCCACAGTCATTTAATGAGAGACATGCCAAGCCCACACTGAGCACAGTAACAACATTCAGAACAAGTAAAGGTCTGCCCAGTCTGAATTACTATTGTAAAAGAAAAATATCCTCTTAACTGTATTCTAAACTGCTTTGTTTCCTGATATTAATTACACTCACATTCTGCATCCACTGTTGCAAAGCTCACTGCCCAATATTCACCCACTCCAGCAGAGCGGAGACGATGGAAAACTTCTCCATAAACAAGTGACACATTTCTGCTAAAATACAACTAAACCAATACTTCTTGATAAACATCACAGCACATAATAGCACAAATTCACTCGTAACCTAAACCGAACTCTATAAAATTAACTAGTTTCCGTCCAAAAACTGAAGCGAGATTCCAGGCATGCGCATTAACGCATCCTCTAATATACATGCACCACTGAGCTTTGTCTGTTGACCCAAAATATGTTTCTCCTGCTATTTTACTACAAATGTACAGGCAATCCAGACATAAAAAAGGTAGCTGACCTCAACTCGCCAGTGCGAGTGCCACCAACACTTCAAACGACGGCAACTGCATCCTGTGTTCTCGGTGAGCACATGCGAGCCGGGACACAAAGTAAGCAACTTCTGAGCACTTCAAAACATGTGTAGGGAAACTCCAACTTGTATAATAGTGATAACATTCATTGAGATGGAGTATACTTGCAATAACCAGCTTCTGTGAAGATTAAATGCCTCGACGTTTAACCATCCACAGAAGCTGGTTATTGCTTCGTATACTCCATCTCGATGAATGTTATCACTTAATTAACCATCAACGTTCAATGGCCACTAGTCAAAAACCATGAAGATATGGAGATGGTGATTATGTATAATGATGATCTCATTTCATCATGATTTTTCATGATTGCCCATGGTCAACATTACAGAAATAAATTTAAAAATTCAATTTAATTTTTTACTATATTTTTGGAATTTATCTTCTATTTATACATCTTTCCTAGAGTGATCAGTTATGACACCGCTAAGTGGTTCCTTTTATGGTTGTGGTGAGTTCCTAAAAGTAATTGGTTTGTGCTCATAACCTTTCCTAATAGTCTGAAAACTAATACGGTCAATGCAAAATGAATTTAAAAATAGAAATTACCATTGTTTTGTCCCATAAACTGTGCTGCTGAAATATGCAAATTGGGTATGCAAATATGTATCCTATACCAGACACTGCATGTACTCTTTCGGATGGAATTAAAACTTGACTTCACATGATTTACATTATAATTCATAATTAATTTGACTTTGTTGATATGTGACATTCATATTTTTATAATTAACTAATAAAACTTTAAGTATTGCTTCTGTGACTTGCAATCGTATAATACTGAACTAATATAATCATCAATGATCATCATTTGATCATCCACAGATCCTCAACAACCATCATGCTGATTTAAGATGACAAAAATAATTAATAATCAGTTGGTGATTTGAAAGTGTTTGATGATTAAATCATGATCTAGATGATGATCTTAAAGCATGATCTCCTTTGATGATCCTATGGTAACATTTGATTAACAGCAATCAGTCATGACTGACCTTCAAAAATCATGACTGATGATTTACCAATTGGTCTGGGGTAGTTGTCATTATTTCATTTTGTCAGGCCTCTTATCCACAGCCATAAGTTACTGGCACTCGCCCATGAGACTGTCCTGTGGTCATCCCATGGCCCATCTGCCCCCCCCCCAGTGCACCAACACCACATCCTATCCATTCACATATTGCACACAACCAGGAGATGAGCCCATTATTAGATTATTATTATTAACGTAATTAAATATTTCTTTCCTACAGCCACCATGAGAGCAAGATTACCCAATCTATTTGGCACACTGGGAAATCAGTCAAGTTACTCTTCTCCCACTGGAAGCTGCCACCCTGAGACTTAATAGAGTGAGATACCTTTCCTATTTAAAATATAGTAAAATCAACATCTACACTGGTGTTGCTGGAGTGTGTATGTTGGGGGGGTACCTGCTGAAATGGGAAGCAGCGGCTACACAGGTGAGGGGGTGACAGTACAAGCAGAGGAGAAAGTGCTGGCAACTTTCAATAATTATTTGCTCACCATCGCCAGCAGATCACGATCATGACAGTCAATATGCCAGAAATCCTTTGCTTACTTTCTTCTTTGAAAAGATTTTTGTGTGATTGCTCTACTGCCCCACATGAAGACAAGTCATGAACTAATGTCAGCAAATCAAGTGAGAGTTGTGTTCCATACATGTTGTTTTTTTTTTAAATGGATATATCTCTCAAGAGAACATTGCCATGAGAGGGGCAGCACCAAAGAGGACACAAAGCTGAAATGGAGGACAACCTTCAACAGTTTATAATGTGAGCCCTACCTGATAGAACAGTTGGAAGACATATGTGCTGCTGTCTATTTTACTGATCCTGTGCCTCTATGGCAAACGTGGCCATGGGTGAGGATGGGGCCTTGCAGAGCAATGGGGTGGTCAATTTTAAATGAAGTCTGAAGTTCGCTGAACTAGCTATTAATGTTTAGCCCTGGCTAGCAGCTCCACTTTTCCACTGGTACAACTGCCAAATGCTCCTAAGTAGCTAGTTACTCAAAAGCTGGCTGCAAGAGGGAATACAGACAGTGGGGAGGGCCAACCTACCATAGGCTGACTGTGATGCTGAGAGGAATCCATACATACTGAGGGAGAGAGACAGAGACAGAGACAGACAAATACAGGCACCCTCTACTGGCAACTAAAGACTTCTGCACTACAAATGCATAACATTTAATGTAAAAAGACAAAATACTTGACATTAAAAATAACAAATCCCCACTTTTAAAAGCTTTCTGGATTTTTTTTTCTTTTTTCTTATCTTAAAATATTAACTTTTAGAACACATTTTATACATGCAATAAGACACTCTGGGAATGTGGGCTGTTGCCTGATAAGACCACTTCCCAGCTGCTGAAGGCACTCGGCACAAGCACCTCGTACATCACTACACACCTGGGACATGCTCGTATCAGGCAACAACCCACACCCCATTGTGGCTTACTGCTTACATAATCGCACACCCTGGAATGTGTTATTCCTTTCTTAATCCAAGGTCAAGGTGGTGAGGGTAAAAAGGGTGGCATTCAAGAGATTTAAGGAAATGCAGAGGGGGGAAGACAGGGAGGTATTCTAAGCAAAACAGAGGAACACAGGAAAAGCAGTGAGGGAAGCAAATGTGCAGATACTGGAAAGGACAGCCGAAGAGGTATCTGAAGGGGGTGAGAGTTTCTTCAGGTACATAAGTGAAAAGGGGACAGCAAGGGGATGGATAGATAGTGAGGATAAGGAGGGTGACATGGGGAGACTGCGCTGAAGAGGATCAAGAAAAAGCACACACCCTGAATAGGTACTTCTGCTCTGTCTTCACTATGGAGGGGAACAGACCACCAGTGAGCAGCAGAAAAACAGGGGGGAGAAAGTCCATTTTCAGTGGAAAGAGTCCTAAAGGAACTTGCAGCTCTGAAAGTGGACAAGGCTATGTGACCAGATGCTATACACCCAAGGGTACTAAAGGAACTCAGGGAGGTACTAGCTACCCCACTGACAGCCTTATTCAACAGCTCACTGGAAACAGGCATAGTTCCAAAGGACTGGAGAACAGACTTGTTCCCTTCCCATAAGAGCAGCAACAAGGAGAAGGCTAGCAACTACAGGCTGGTCAGTCTCACGTTAGTGGTGGTAAAATTAATGGAAACACTGTTAAAGGAAAGACTGGTGGAGTATCTTGAATCCAGTGGACTGTAAGACCATAGGCAGTATGGATTCATGAGTGGAGGTCATGCCAGATGGCTCTGACTGATTTTTTCAACTGGGTGACCAGGGAAATTGATCAGATTAGGGCAGTGGACGTGTCCTATCTGGACTTTAGCAAGGCCTTTGACACTGCTGCACAGGAGACTGGGATCCAAAGTGGTGAACTGGATAAGGAACTGGTTAATGAACAGGTGACAGAGGGTGGTGGTTAAATGAGATAGGAAATGATGATGTTCTAGTTTTAGGTGTAACATTAATCATTAATTTCAAATTATAGCCTTTGTGTGTCTTTTTTAAGGTGTAAATTCTCAAAACCATATTTGTATTCTCTGTTCTTTTGTTGACTTACCTATCAGCCTGACATAGTCTATTTTTTGTATTGGGAGTCAGCGCATGTCAGGGCTCGAAATGCTGACATCACAGATTCCCGATACAATGCCTCTGTACTTTCTATGGCAACTCCACTGAAGTGAGTCACTCCCAACCCTACTCTCTTGCTCTAATTATACTCAAAAATTTAAATACTGCAACATACAGTATTACTGTGTATAAGAAATTTTCAGCTACCGGCACAACCCATCTTTTACTTCCTTGCCAAGTCACCGACCACTGACATATCAATGGAAACACTGCAAAACAGAAAGCGCACTAATGTCAGTTGGCTAACAGAGGAAAACTACAGAGGAAAACTAAAAGTTAGTTGGAGAACCTACTCAGTTGTGTCCCCCCCCATACACACACGCACTGTCGGGTGCTTACCTCAGTACCATCAGTCTCCCCCGAGCTCCTCTGTTTTGCAGCCCTAGAAACACTGACCAGGAGAGTGGGTGATGCTGAAATGTGCATCAGCTCTATAAAAGACCATCAAGAGTGTGAATCAATGGATGTTCGGCTTAGAGGATTGCATCGAAGACCAGGAGGAGAAAAATAGGAGGAACAACCTAGTACTGGTGGGCATCCCGGAGAAGGCAGAAGGAGGAAACATGCTTGCTTTTGTACAGAAGCTCCTGCAGGAGGTGGCGGAGCCACCCAAGCTGGCGCCATCTACACTATTGAACAGGGTCACTGATCCCTGAGACCACAACCTCCACCTGGGGATAAACCCAGAGTTATTATCTTGCGGTACCTAAACTATTAAGAAAAACTTTACGTACAAAATCAATCATATAAGCAAGGCACTATAATGTGGAATGGGAATCGTTTCCACATATTTAGCGAGTTTCACAAAAACAAACCTGCCTACAAAAAAATGTAACAAATTCTGCATGGAGCCCAGATCAAACTCCGTATGCTGCGCCCTGCCAGACTGATTATTTTCAGCTACCGACACAACCCATCTTTTACTTCCTTGCCGAGTCACCGACCATCCAGCTGTCATCCATGTCACTTTCTACAGCTGTTGGGACACACCTCTCCATCTGTCGTCCATGGCAACTAAACATCCAATGGGAAGCCATGCAGGATGTATCCTCCTGGATACTGCTCACACATTCAAGCAGCCTGAAATGCTAGACTGAAAGTATCAACTGGTTCTTGCACATGGCGAAATGGTTGAAACCACTGTGCAGGGTACAGACGGATTCCCCAGTGTGCAGATGTGGCTAACAAGGAGCTCCTGAAATTGCTGCCTGAAATCTTCAAATTGCCACCCCCTCGCTAAACTACCCTTCTGTTTAAATTACTTCTCCTCAGGCAACTACACCTTCAGGTACACACCAGTCTAACTGTGGAATGTATGGGACATGCTATCTGTAACAACTGATTATGCGACTACTGTGGGTTCATAATCCCCCCTCTGGTAACTGCTGTTTTTTTACTGTGGACGTAATACTGTTAACACTTGCACCTTGCTTGAACTTGCTCATCAAACATGGTCTGTGACTCTCAATATGGCGGAATGTTTTCATTCTGTTTAACTGTCACTTTCTCCTAGAATTCACTGCTTCCTTTCCTGCCTTACAACCCCTGACAGTGCAGCCACAGCTGGACTTTTCTGTCAAGAGCTGTCATCCATGTCACTTTCTACAGCTGTTGGGACACACCTCTCCGTCTGTCGTCCATGGCAACTAAACATCCAGTGGGAAGCCACGCAAGATGTATCCTCCTCCTCCTCCTCCTCTGATGCACCTCTTCACCACCCCATCGAGCTGGATACTGCTCACACACATTCATTCAGCCTGAAATGCCAGACTGAAAGTATCAACTGGTTCTCACACATGGCGAAATGGTTGAAAAGTTGGGAACTCGTACTTGCTTCACACTCTTCAATGTCTGGCAATGAACGGACACTCAAAGGGAGGATTCAGATTTCACTTGCCAATCCACCTAGCACTCATTCAGTTCTCCTGACCTCAGAGATCAAGAGTATGGACATGAATGGGCACCTCCCAGCTGAACTATGTGCCTCCCTGTCACCACAGGTACTGTGAGCCATATTTACAAATTTAAACACCATTTTGGACCTTTACTCCACTCCCTTTCAGTGAGGCTTCAATGTCCACAGCATATCTAGGATATGTACTTCAATCAGGGGCATAGCAGATTGCATTCTGAAGTGTCACGGATGACACACTACTGGTGGACTAATACATTGGCAGGGGGTTGGGATGGGCTTCCACAAACCAGGATGGGTGAGGGGAGGCGGGCTACTGCATTTATTGTAACTTTTTTCTTTCTTCTCCTTTTTTTCTTTTAGTGTAGCGGTCTGGTACCACTCATATCAGTGAATTTCAACAGCATGCCGATTGCTTTTTACTGCATACCACATTTAAGCCTCATGCTTCAAGAGGCTTATCTATCAATGTCCTGAAGCTGGTTCACTAGTGGAGGATCACCCTCATATAGGCCCTGATTGGACTTGCCAGTTGTGGTTGGTGATGCCACGCCAGTTGGATACCTTAGCGAGGTGACAGCTGGTGGGGATCTCAAACCACTCTAAAAGTTTTTATTCTTCACCATATTGCTCTCACTGCACAACAGGTTTAGTTCTGTTTGAGTGGTACACTGGTCCCAGGGACTTTTTATTCCTGTTACATCCTTAATGTCGTTGGGTGTATTCTTTGTTCAGATTTTTTCCTGTAGTACACTGCTGATGCACTTTTATCTGATTAAGTTCTTGCCACTGAAAGGAACATGTTGTAAATATAGAACTACATACTTGTGCCTTGCCAATCCCAGGTCTTACACGGTATGTCTAATGCAGACTAGTAAGCTCTCCTTGACTGTTCTGCTGCAGGCTTCCCAGGCATTTACCAGTCCTTATTCATGGCAGTTAATCCCTACTGTTGTTTAACATGGAATGTTAAAGGGTCTCAGAACAAAGAAAAGAGATAGCAACTTCTCAAGTGCCTCAAATCCCTGGGGGTTAAGATTGCCTTTTTTACAGGGAAGAGACACACACACACACACACACACACACACACACACACACACACACACACACACACACACAGCAGGCTACACTCTGGAGGGGGGAGTGGGTAGGGCAGGTGCTTGCCACTGGGTTTAGTAATAACCATGCAGGGGTTGCTATTCTAATTCACAGAAGCCTGCCTTTCCAACTGATTGAGTAGCAGGTGGACCCAATGGGGAGGTATATTTTAGTTGGGGGCAACCTGGGCAACTTAGAACTAACTCTCTTCTCAATATATGGCCCAAATGCAGCGGATCCACAGTTCTTCACAAAACGTTTAACTAAACTGACAGCCACGACCAGCAGCCCTGTTGTTCTGGCAGGTGACTGGAATTTTGTACCAGATAATGCCTTGCATAAGTCAAAAACTAAGTGGATGGGTCTCTCTTCCACTTAAAGGGTTTTTTGAGAACTTCAGGACTCCCTGGGATTAGTGGACATATGGTGGGTACTGCACTCCAATACCCATGAGTACACATTCTGGTCAGCAGCCCACAATACCCTCTCAAGGCTTGACTTCTTAGTAAGTCAAGACATCCTTAAGGTCACCACTGTCTGTGAAGTACATCCCAGGGTCATATCTGACCACTCCCCTGTTGGCTTCTCCTTCCTGTCTCCTGAGCAAGCTGATCGTGACAAAATGTGGAGACTAAATAACAACCCTGTAAAGGATCCACATTTTCTAGGTAAAATAAAGGAATATGCCAGACAGTATTTTCAAATTAATACAAGCACAGTATTCAACCAGGCACACCTGCGGGGAGTCTTTAAATGCACGCTCAGACAGGAACTAATTCGCCTGACCTCTACCAGGAAAAAGAAGAGAGAGGCAGAGGGCAAGCAACTATTGCAAACTATTAAGGACCTCGAGCAGAAAATCTCAGGGGGATGTAGCACCACTATGCTTTTCCAGCTTAATGCAGTCAGAGCCAAATATGGGGAACTATTCAGGAAACAGGAAGAATCTGCAATATTTAAGTCCAAAACTAAATATGTTGATCAAGGGGAAAAGGCAGGGAAGTTGTTGGCCCTCAGGCTCAAGCAACAGGAAATGAACAAAACTATCAAATCAATGAGATCCAAAACTGAACAACCCCTATCCAATAAAAGGGACACTGCAGTGGCCTTCGGCGAATTTTACTTTAAACTATATTTATGCTAAGGAAGCACCTGTGCAGGCACCTGAGGTCCAACAGTTTCTTCGCAAGGCAAATGTCCCTAAGTTTACATCGGACCACATAGAAACAATGAGAGCCCCCATATCTGAGCATGAAGTTAAACAGGCTATTGCCTGCCTTTCTCCCACTTGACAAAGCACCCAATCCAGATGGATTATCCCCAAATTTTTATTAAGTCCTGGCGTAGGACTTATCCAATCCCCTCATGCTACTCTTTAATGAAGCCAAATCGAAGGGGGACTTAGATCCGGCCTTGCAGGAAGCCCTCATAACCTTACCCTCTAAACCTGACAAAGACCCCACACAAATGGGCAGTTACAGACCTATCTCAATCCTAAACATTGACTTAAAAATCTTTAGCTAAAATCCTAGCTACCACGGTAAATGCTGTTTGGAATTCCCTGACTGGTCCACAACAAGTGGGCTTCATGCAAGGCAGACTTGCTACTGATCACCTGCGAAAACTGGCCCACATTCTCTCTGCATCCAGGGACTCACGATTTTTTTTAATTTTTTTTATATATTTATTTGATAATCGGGCAAGTATACTGGTCCCAGGGACCTTTTTATATACGACCATCAAGATGGCACATGGATACAAAAACCACAGTTATGGCAATAAGATAGAAGGCACATAATACACAGGATTGCAAATTACAGCAGAAAGATAATCATATTTATTTATTTTTTATTAAGATTTCAGAAAGCACCTTTGAGCCAAGGCTCATTTACAAAGGTTCCACGTAGGAAATAGACAAGTTAGATATAACAAAATGGACAAATTACAAGACAAGAAAAGTTATACAATACAGGGCAACCAGAGGCTTTGTCAGATACGATCATAAGCATATAACTCCAAAACATAAATACACTTTTTGCAATGTGACATGGGCTTGAATAGCAGGGGCAGAAACAAGTGATAGACTGGGAGCTGGGAGCAAAGATTAGTGGGGTACAGGGGGTGTAGAGCAGCTCAAGAGCATTGTCAGATGCCCATATAAATAGTACATGGCAAAGCAAAGCAGTAACCATTAAAAAGGACAAAAAACATGACAATAAATAAAAATACATATTCCAACGAACAGTAATTGGTACCATTTGGTTGCAAGGCGGATAGTACAGCTGAAGGTAGGACCCATACTTAGGCCAGCCACCCGTTAGCATAACCTTAGAGTTAGGATAGGCATTTACAAAGCGTCCTAGATGATAAGGCTTCCAAGAAGTGCTTTTTGAAGGTAATAGGAGATACAAGTGCACGCAGCTTGTCCAGGAGAGAATTTCACAGTTTGGGAGCCACATAGGAAAAGGCTCTACGACCCATATCTGTGAGAAGCCTTGGACTTTCTAAGAGGCCGCTGGTGGAGGACAGTAATTCCCGCCTATTTGTCTTAAAGGTTAGCAAACCAGATAGTGAGGATTTAATTCCTGCATACAGAGTCTTAAAGTTGAAGGAGCCAAACAGTAGCTCCCATTGATCCTGGGGTGAGAGCCAACCAAGAGTCTGATACAACTGACAGTGGTGGGCACGGAAGGGGGCCTGGGTAACAAATCTACAAATAATGTTATAGGCCATGTTCAAATGACAGAGGAGTGGAGGAGAGGTGAGAGATACAATCGGAGAGCAATTTTCTTGAATGGGTAGGAGAGTTCCCTTCCCTACGGCTAGTTTGGCTTCGGGGGACAAGAGGTGTTTAAGATGGAAGCACACCCCTAGGCGTTGGCTGACCTTCTTTACTACCAGGCCACCGTGTGAAGCAAAAGTAAGGGGGGGGGGTTGAGAGTCATACCCAGGTATTTAAAATCTGGCACTTGTTCGAGTAGGGAAACGTCCATGGCCAGAATGTTAAAGGAGTTTTGTTGTGAGGAGGAAGACCTGGTTAGCCTGTGTTTACACACAATCAACATGCATTTAGTTTTATCAGCATTAACGATGAGCCTTCCAGCTGGGCTACTTTCCCTAGACACAGAGAAAGCCTTTGACAGAGTGTCAAGGACTTTCCTCTGCAAGACCTTAAAAGAATATGGCTTTTCCTCTTCATTCATAGAATGGTTCACACTAACATCCCTTAGAAGGAATATTCTGCCATGGTGTTCTTTCCTCTCCCTTTGAATTACAAAAAGGCACCAGACTGGGATGCCCCCTCTCCCCTTACCTCTTCAGTTCATATCTTGAACCCCTGACAAGAAGGATCCTGGCTGAGGATAATATAAAGGGTATCACTGTGGGAGATTTCTGATACAAAATCTCCACTTATGCTGATGATGTGCTGCTACACCTTGAATACACAGCTCAATCAATCCCAGCACCTCTTAACTTGTTACAAGAATTTGGGTGTCTCTCAGGGTATAAACTGAACCTCTCCAAAACCTGCATAATGAAAGTAACCATCACACTCTCAAAGAGCCTGTGATGCAATGGGGCTGGTGCCCTGACTAAATTAAATACCTCGGCATTTTTATTGCCAACAGCAAGAAATTAATGGTCACCAAAAATCTGGACTACCTCCTCACTCTGATCAAACAGGATCCAAAATGCTGGATGTCTCTCCCATTAACTCTCTGGGCAAGAATTAATATTATCAAAATGAATGTCCTTCCCAGGCTGTTATCCCCTCTTGGGATGATAGGTTGCATGTTACCAAACACCTGGTTCCTTCACCTTAAAGCTGCCCTCTCATCCTTTCTCTGGTGTGGCAATTACCCATGCAGGTCCTACCACAAGTTAACCCCGCTGAAAGAACTGGGTGACCTACAGCTTCCTGATTTCACACTATATTATCTTGCCATCCACGCAGGTTAGTTCCTATGGTGGAAAAAATATACACCGCAAGAGGAAGGTCTAACATACCTTCCCGAATGGAAAGCTATGGAAGTAAATCTATGCAGAAAAGCAGGCATATTTGTAAAGGCTCTCCTTAATATACCCTAAAATTAGCTCCCACAGTGCTTGAAAACTACACCCATTGGTACCTCAGTCCTGATCAGCAAACAACTCCATAGGCTACTGGGCACTAACCCCTGCCATGATCTGGCACAGCCCTTGACAGGTAATCCAAACTTTAAAATCCAGCATAAAACCCTTCTTCCAAACTTTGTGGGTGCTGTCGTGTTAAACAATCTCAACATGCTATCAGATGGGAACTCCCTAGTAACCTACAACAGGTTTAAACAAACCATGGCACCCTGTCATACACCGGTCTTCTTCTTTCATACAACACATGCTTGCCACTGCTTTAGGCCCGAGACCCTGGGAGACTGTGAATTTCAGCAAATGGGATGAACTGGGGACTTTGGCAAAGCAGCTCCATTCCACCTCTTTAATATACAAAAAGTTGTTAGCCCTCACCACCACTCAAGATAATGCCACCTGTACATACTGGCAGTCTGAGTTCCCAAAGCTTGCCACTTTATATAAGTACTATGTGGAAGCGGATCTACAGGTTTATCAGATTCAACGGCTTAAGGTTAATGCAATACAAAATCAATCATAACCTTTACTACACCCCAGTAAAATTGTATAAAATGGGGAAGCTTAACTCTGAGTTATGCTCCAGATGTACGAAGGATAGGGGCACGCTCAAGCATATCCTATGGAATTGCTCCAAGGCATGACCCCCTATGGGATGAGATTAAGTCCCTTATGGATTCATTATTGGGACTGGAAAATCTTTTTGCAGACCTTCCAACATTTGGCAGATGAAAATAGGTACACGTCTGTGTTGCGTTAAGTGAGCGGGGGAGGGGAGTAGCACCCCCACTTTTGCCCATGAGTATTCCAAGGGCCTGTTTGCTTGCACATACCACCTTTTTTGCCCTGTGCCCTTACAAACTTCAGCACCCACCCAGCCCCACTTTTACCCATGCATAAGGCAGTGCAATTTAATGCTGGTAGCCTGGTACTTAAACAGAGTGCTAATGACAACTGGGGAACACCAGAAAATACCAATGTTCCATTTCCAGTCTGCTCTTAATACCCTACCCCAAGACTGTTTTTTAAAACAGATTTAATTAAGTTCATATTAAGTGCATTAATTACTCTCGCCTGCAACTTCATCTGGCAAGTAATGGTTCTTGAATGCTTTGGGGTGCATTAGCACACTACTGTTATATGGGCAAGAATATGACATTTTTAAAACTTGTATATAAAAATGTTAAAACAGGCAGAAATTCAATCAAAAGCAAGCAACATTAATTACTACTGTATAAAATTG
This sequence comes from Neoceratodus forsteri, assembly GCA_016271365.2. Classification (NCBI taxonomy): domain Eukaryota; kingdom Metazoa; phylum Chordata; order Ceratodontiformes; family Ceratodontidae; genus Neoceratodus; species Neoceratodus forsteri. The sequence continues at coordinate 621,590,053 of CM057456.1, read as the reverse complement.
ATCTACACAATTTGTGCATGCATTAAGCCACAAAGTCGCAAATGCACAGCAGCAGATTTGTACCCTATCGTATGGTGGTGTTAGCCGGGCTCTACTTCATCCATCTCTGAGATTCAAAAATGCGGCAACAGAAAAATACAGAGACATAGCTAAGTCTGTGTGATAATTTAATTAGCAAGCTCAGCCGCGTTTCACCATCCAGAATCGAGATGCGGTCATGACTCCCAGACACACATGATGTGGTAATAGGCTCAGCTGTGCTGACTGACTCAGACAGTGTGACAGATCTTCCCGCCAAGTGTCAGGGGAAACAATTATTCCAGGCTGCAGCAGCTGCTTCCGGCGGTCACACTAGCAAGCCGGGGTATCCGTGGTGGTTACCATGGAGACGGGCGGACGGATGCTCATCACAGTGCACTCTGACTGAGACTCACTGCACAAAAGACTGGGGAACACTGCCACAGATTGAACTATTTTCTGATAGCCATTGAAATTCAATACACACTCAAGAGCTTCTCAGATCCGGTACCACTATAAGAAAGCTGGTACTGTACTGACCAAATCGGTACAGTTGGAGGGTATGTTTTTTCCCCCCAATGTTTGCTAGGGCTCAATATAGACTCTGTTTTCGGCCACATAAATTCTATATTTCTCTTATCTTAGCAATGGTGAAAAAGCTTATTCTTAAGCACTGGGTGGGTGAAGTAGTGCCTACCTATCAGGAATGGCATAACGCAATCCTAGAGGTGTTACGAACAGAGAAAATGATTTGTCACATGAGAAGTGCTCATGTGCTATATAAAAAAAGATGGGGGATGTTGGATGCTCTGCTCCTAGCTGTTTAATTCTAATGTAAACAGAGTAGAACCTTGGATTGTTTGCTTACTGCATGTAGTCTTAAGTTGAAACTACTTTCTATGTGTAATTCTCTGTATCATCAGCAGAAAGGAGGGGAACAAGGGAGGGAAGTCACTTAATGCAGTCGGGGGAAAGGGTATAGGTTAGCGGAAGGGCAACAAGCCAGGGGGACCCAGGCCTAGGGGCACCAAGTAGGGGGAAAAAAGTGTGGGGGGGCAGGCGATAGAAGGAAGAAGAAGGCAGGAAATGGGGGAGAAGGGGAAATAGCACCAGACAATTACTTGGAATGAGAGGAACGAATAGCATGAGGAAGGTGTCCCAAGTGGGAGTGGGTCCCAAGATGACAGCCTGGGTAAAGAATTGGCTGGAGAATAGGACACAGAGAGTAATAGTAAATGGAGTCCACTCAGAAGAAAGGAGGGTTACTAGTGGGGTACCGCAGGGTTCAGTATTAGGACCGGTCCTCTTCAATGTCTTTATAGGCGACATTGCGGAAGGACTGGAAGGAAAAGTATGTCTCTTTGCAGATGACACTAAGATCTGCAACAGAGTTGATACACAGGGTGGGGTGGAAAGGATGAGAAGGGACTTGGCAAGGTTAGAGGAATGGTCAAATGTATGGCAGCTTAGATTCAATGCTATGAAGTGCAAGGTAATGCACCTGGGAAACAAAACCCAGGGAAGAGCACACAATGGGGGTGAGATACTAACAACAACAAAATGGAAAGGGACCTGGGGTAGTCATATCAGATGACCTAAAGGTGGGCAAGCAATGTGAGAGGGCAGCAAGGAGGGCTGGGGGGATACTGGGATGCATAGGGAGGCATCACCAGTAGAAAACAGGAAGTTATTATCCTCTGTACAAACAGCTGGTCAGACCCCATCTGGAGTACTGTGTGCAGTTCTGAGACCCAACTCCGCAAAGACATAGACAGGATGGAAGCTGTCCAGAGGAGGGCAACTAAAATGGTACAGGGTCTGCAACCGGAAGACATATGAAGAGAGACTTAAGGAGCTTAATATGTATAGTCTCGAGGAAAGGAGGGAGAGGGGGACATGATAGAAACTCTCAAGTACCTCAAGGAATCAACAAAGTCCAAAAGGGTAGCATCTTTCAAAAAAGAGGTGCAAGAACAAGAGGGCACAATTTGAAGATAGAGGGGGACAGCCCAGAGGTAATTTGCTGAAGTATTTTTTCACAGAGAGGTTGTGGATGCATGGAACGGCCTTCTGAGGAGGTTGTGGAGTCAAAATCAGTGGTGGAATTCAAGCATGCATGGGACAGTCATAAGGCAATTCTGGGGGGTGGGGGTAAGAAGAAGTAGGCTGCTGGTTAACTAGGATCTGCAGCTTATCCAGTAGGTAGGGAAATGGGCAGACTGGGTGGGCCAAGTGGTCCTTATCTGACGTCAAATTCTATGTTTCTATGTAAGGTGGAAGGAGGAACAAGAGTAGGATCTTCAGACAACAACTGCACAGTTGTGGGGGGGGAGTATGTGTACAGTGGGGAAGAGAGTAACTGGAATAAAAATGGGGTGGGGGAAATACTGATGTGGAAATTGCAACAGGGATGGAAGAAGGGAATAAGGTGCAGGAGGAGGAGTTGGAGAGGTGGGGAGGGGGAAGGGAAGCAGGAAGATGGAAATGGGGGGAATATTAGTACTGGGGGATTCAATACTAAGAGGTGTCAGGTGGGGTAGCAAGGGGGAAAAGCATAGTCGTATTTGGGTGGAGGCCATGCCAGGAATGACAGCTGAAAGGGTGAGGCAGTCAGTCCTGAAGTATGCTAGAAGCGAAAGGTAGAAACCTCATTTAATACTACATTTGGGGACAAACAACCTGGCTGATACGACGATAAATGTAGTTCAGAAGTGATCTGAGGAGCTAGGGACATCATGCAAGAGGGCAGGAAGATCAGTAACTTTTTCAGAGGTACTACCAGTGCCCAAGGTGAGCACGGCAAGAAAATGGAGAATAGAGGAATTTAACAAACGGTTAGGGGCATGGTGTCAAGCCAAAGGGTATGGGTTGGTGGGAGGGTTGGGAAGGATCTGGGAGGACAGTAGTCTTTACGTTAAGAATAGACTGCACTTAAGTGAAGAGGGCAAGATTGTGTTGAAAAAGAGGATTAGAGATTGTACTGAGGTAGCTGGGAATTTAAACTAGGAGCGGGGGGGGTGGCAGGAGGAGAGAGGGCACGCAGAGGCCACAAGATGGGGAGTCACATGAGCTTACCCCCAAAAAAAAACAAGGGCAAGGGATTAGGTGAAAGTACTAAAGGAGATGCTAGAAGGGGAGGAAGAGGGGAAGGTAAGGGGATGGAAGGTGGTAACCTTAAATGCTAGAAGCCTGAGGAATAAGATGACAGAGTTACAGACCCTCATGGTAGAGGGGGAGGTGGACACAGGAGCCATCACTGAAACATGGGCCACCCAATACCATGACTGGGACCAGGTGGTACCAGGGTACACAATATTCCACAGGGATAGGGTAAATGGGAGAGGGAGTGGCGCTATATGTGAGGAAAGGACTGAACTGTGTAAGGGAGAAAGGGAGGAGGGCAGTACGGCGTCATTATGGTTGCTAATCCAGGATTCCAGGAATAGGAATCTCCGGATGGGGGTGGTGTACAGGCTGCCCTCCCAGACGGAGGAGTTAGACAGGGAACTAGTGGAACAGATTAGGAGGACATGCGGGAAGAGGAGTGTGGTGGTCGTGGGAGATATCAACCTGCCAGGAGTAGACTGGAGTACCCCAGCCACCAACAAAAGACAGGCGCAGGTACAGCTGGACACTTTCCAGGACAGCTTCCTGATACAAATGGGCAGTGAACCAACCGGGGACAGCACCCTTGACCTAGTGCTGACTAATGGGGAATTTGTGAGGGATGTGAGGGTGGCTGAACCACTGGCGGGGAGCGACCACTAGTCAGTATTGTTCACAATGAATATGGGTAAAGAGGGAGTAGTATCCAACACGAAGGTACTGGACTTCAGGAGGGCCGATTTCACAAGGATGGGGGAAGTAGCAAGAGGGTACCTAACCAGAATCCAGCCTAGTATGGACACAAACCAGAGATGGGAACTCATGAAGAAGGGGACAGGAGAGGTAACCAAATCCTGCAGCAGGGCTTAGAGTAAGAAGGCTAGGGCAAAAAAGCCAAGCTAAATGAGCAGGGTTGTTATGGAAAAGGTAAGCAGGAAAAGCTAGGCCTTTAGGAGATACAAGAAAACAGGGAAGGGGAGGACATGGAGGAGTACCTGAAGGAAGCAAGGGAGGTGACAAGTGTAGTAAGAGTAGCAAAAGCTTCTAAGAAGCTCAGGCTGGCACAAGGCATTAATGAGGGGGAGAAAGACTTCTTCAGGTACATCAGGGAGAAAAGGAGCTGTAAGAAACAAATAGTAAGAATTAGGAAGGAAGGGGATGGGTGGAAAATGGAGGAGAAAAGGCAGAAGCACTTTACGACTACTTCTGTTCGGTATTTACTAAAGAGAAAGGAGGGGAAATACCCAAGGGGGTCGGTGGGAGGGCAGGAACAGAGGGGGAGGGGGTGACAGATGGTGTTATCACAGAAAGTAGGGTGCTGGAGGGCTTGAGGGAGCTGAGAGTGGACAAGGCATCAGGGCCAGATGGCATCCACCCCAGAGTACTGAAAGAACTGGCTGAGGTCCTAGCAGGGCCCTTGGCAGACCTGTTCAGTGCCTGATTGGACTCGGGGTGTGTACCTCAGGATTGGAGGATGGCTCACGTGGTACCCCTCCATAAGAGTGGCCTCAAGGATGAACTGGGGAACTACAAGCCAGTGAGCCTCACATCCATTTTGGGGAAGCTGATAGAGACAATCCCAAAGGAGAGGCTGGTGTCTCTTCTGGAGGCCAATATGATGCAGGACTGCAGACAGCATGGCTTTGTCACTGGCAGATCCTGTCAGACCAACCTAGTGGAATACTATGACTGGGTAACTAGACAGTTGGATGAGGGTCATGCAGTAGATGTCCTGTATCTGGACTTCAGCAAGGCATTCGACTCTGTGCCACATGAGAGGTTAGGTTGTAAGCTAGAAGGCACAGGGGTGAGTGCTAAGATGGTGGAATGGATAGGGAACTGGCTAAGTGGAAGGCAACAGTGAGTGGTAGTGGATGGGGAGTTCCCATCACCAAGGGTGGTGACAAGTGCAGTTCCGCAGGGCTCAGTGTTGGGACCAGTGTTATTTGGGATATTCACTGCAGACATTTTGGTGGGTATGAAGAGCATGATCAGCCTGTTTACAGATGACACCAAGATGGGAGTGGTGGTGGATGACCTAGGGGGTTAACAGGGGATCTGACAAAGCTGGAGACCTGGTCAGACATCTGGCAATTGGGGTTCAATGCAAAAAAGTGCAAGGTGCTGCATGTTGGGCAAAAAACCCAAAAAGGAGCTACCACATCTGGATGAGGTACAGTTTGCAGTGACTAAAGAAGAAAAGGATCTGGGGGTACTCATAATGGGATTGAGGAACAACTCAGCTCAATGTAGGAAAGTGGCTACAAAGGCCAATAAAATGCTGGGTTGTATTGCCAGGGGTACATCCTCAAGGAGGGGGGAGGTTATTCTACCATTGTATAGATCGCTAGTAAGGCCGCACCTGGAGTACTGCATGCAGTACTGGTGCCCGTACCTGAAGAAAGACATTAAGTTACTGGAGGGGTGTAAAGCAGGGCAACAAAGATGATCCATGGTCTGGGGGACTTACCATATGAGAGCAGACTGAGGGAATTAAACACGTACTTGCTGGAGGAGAGGAGGGACTGGGGGGGATATGATAGAAACCTTCAAGTACATGAAAGGCATAAAAAGGACTGGAACAGAGGGTCTTTTCAAACTAAGGGAAGGGAAGGATACTAGAGGCCATGCTATGAGATTGGAGGGGGTAGGTTCAGGAGGGAGATGAGAAGACACTTTTTTACAGACAGGGTAGTGGCCGAGTGGACCGTGTTACCAGCGGAAGTGATATCCTGCAGAACAGTGAGCTGCTTCAAAAGGGGCTGGGACAGCGTAAGAGGGAGGGTTATGGGAGGGGGGAAGGGAGGGAGGGAGGGGCAGCTGCTGAGTAGGGCAGCTAGCTGCAAAATTGAACAGACTTGATCCTATAGACCTTTATCTGCTGGCTAATTTTGTATGTTTGTATGTTCATATGTTCATATGTTCATCACCACTGCAGCTCTGCCTGTTCCTCCAACACTGATGGGTCAGGCAGACACTCGCTTAACTGTATGTACTGTTTTGTGTTATTTTCTTATGTTTCTCCTGAAAACTGATAAAGTTTACTATTTTCGAAAACTAAAAGAGAAAGAGAGCAACAGGACTAGAAGCTGGGGGGGGGAGTTTAAGAGGGATGTGAGGAAGTACTACTTCACAGAAAGAGTGGTGGATGCCAGGAACAGACTGCCAGCAGAAGTGGTGGAAGCAACAACAGTAGGGAACTTCAAGCATGCACAGGATAGACATATGGGAATATTAGTAAATAGGCAGGGAGGAGGGAGGGTTACCAGAGGCCATTTAGGGTCTGCAGAGACAGACTAGGCAGGGACCATCTGGGCAAACTGTGTGGGCCAATAGGTTCTGTTTTGCTAGCAAATTCTCTGTTTCTATGTTTCCAAGATGAACCTAGAAATGAGTTACTCATGGTTTAGCACTCCTCTCCAAGTCACCAATTTACAAACGAAGATTTTTTTTTTAACCAGGAGAGACACACACTAAGCTGAAGCTTGTTTACAGGTGTGACCTGGGAGTATAAGGAATTTAAGTGACTTGCTCAGGGTCACACAGTATGCAAGTGGGGGCTGAGGGATTCAAACCCATGTCTCCAGGTTTGCAGCTCAGAGCCTTAAACCACTGCACTATACTGCCTCCACTTATTCTGTTAATTTGTTCAACAATCACACACTGAAGAACAGTTAGAGAGGGGTGTGAACAACCAGCTAAAAGAACAGAACATGACTTTATTGAGTCCAGTTATGGAAATGAGGTACGCAGACACAACTGGTAAGAGATATGAATGTCCAAAAGCAACATTAAACAAAACAGTTTAACTGAGATAGTACGTGAAATTCAGGCGCTGAGATGGCATCAGTGGGAGACACGGATGAGCAAGTAGGACACATAAAAAAGAGATTTTATTGAGTTAATCTGCAAAGTAATTAGGAACAGAGCCCACAATCAGTGAGAGTCAGGAGTAACCTGTGAAATATTAAAAAGGTTTTACGGAGTTAATTTGCGTAATATAGGTACTGAGACACATTACTGTATGGTATTAACAACCAAGTGTAATATAGTAAAAAACAAACAGTTTAAAACTCAGTCTTTTTGAAGTGGTAATTTTGCATCAAGGTTAGGCAATGGAATGTTCAGACTTCTAAAAGCGCTACTGGAGGAAAACGGAAGTCAACACCGCTGTTCATGGCATATACATAGATACATAGATCATGGCGGCAGAAAGAAGGAGTGTCGGCCCATCCAGTCTGCCCACCCCACCTAACTACTCTGCACCGTCCTGTTCTTCAGTAGAAAAGCAAAACAAAAAAGAACAGCTCTGCTGGTTCTTATAGTGGGTGTCTCAGTGGTCACGCTGCTGGAAAGTGTGACAGCCAGAGCCAAACTGTTTGCAGGGGGCTAGCTCCTGGCAAGCAATACAATCAGCTAAACCCCTAGAGGTGGGAGTAACCCCTGGGCTATAGTCCCCTTCCCCCACCCCACCTTCTCCTTCTGCATTGCTTCAGGACAGATCAATCAGGAGGCCAGAGGAATAAGGATGAAGAGGAGGTGCAACACTCCAAAAGAATCAGATCACCTCAGAAGGAAAGGGAGAAGAGGAAAGCCAGGGTATTACAGAAATGGCCAGGCTCAGCCCTGGGGGAGACATAAGATGATGCCAACAAAAATGGAAAGGGAAGAAGAAAAAAACATGAGTCTACACAGACAAAGTTTGCGGGAGGAAAAACTGCAGACTACTGAGGTTGCAGTTGAGGCCACCATGTCACACTGCTCAGACAGTCCTATCTGTGGGTCCATATTCAGGAATTCTGCCGTTAGCATCACTTATCTGGGCAGAAAGTCAGAATTTAGGATGTCAAGAATGAATTGCCAGAAATTGATTGTACTCCCTTATACCTGATTATTCCTATTTCTTACTGAACAGATCAGTGCCTTATGTTTCACAGAAAACAATGTCTTGACCTGGGTTCTAGTTATAAAATGACTAAGGTATGGTTGCCTGGCTCTCAAACATACTACTTTCAAGCTCCAAATAATTCCCAGCCTTTCACAGCCAATGATGAGCTCCCTCATCCAATATTTACTGTCCAGCCCAGGATCAACATGAAGAGCCAAGTGACCCCCTTGGCATTACTGAGTCCCCTCTGGATCCACTTGCCCTCCACCGAGAGCTCATCCCAAACTGGGAGGTCACAGTCTGCTAACAAAGCTGCCCTGATATCATGCTGTGATAGCTACCAAGTGCTCACTAAAAACAACCTCTGCCCAGCTTGAAACACAAAAAGTAACAGCAACATGTCGAGTAAATGTAAACAGCATGCTGAAACAGAATAAAACTGACAGTAGGTGCTTCAAACTCATCCCACTTAGATCCCTCAACCCCTCCCCATTAAGAAAATACTCAGTAGTCACTGTTCCCATCTTCTGACTGTCCATGGAATGCCCAATACACAGTAAGAGGGTGGGATAATGTTGCTTGCCCATGTGGTTCCCTGGGGAGAATCAGAGTAGAAGGAGGGTGAGCACCAGCCTTGGGCTGACATATAACCCCCCTCTTCACTGGGGTGGAGCATCTCCAAACCCCATGACCTGATTCACTGCCCAGGCCATAAGCCCCACAGCTAGCCAGGGGGCTTGAAACATATATGCCCCTGGGTGGTCCTCTACTTCAGGCTGTCCTGCCAGGTTCCCAGGGTCTACCAGCTGGCATCTGAGACCCCCTGTGCCTGGTGGTTTCTGGCCACAGGTTGATCTACCTCACCCTCCAGAGGTAGGCGCCGCTGCTGTAAGTGGCCTTCAGTGCAGACTCCTACCCTGGAGCCTTAGTGTGGGTCTTTCTCTTTCTCTCCATATGGTAACTAGTTACAGACAGAAGCTGCATGCTTATTAAAGAGAGGTTGTTGGTCTCTTGCCACAGTTTGTGTTGCTTAGTGCCTGCACTCCTTGACAAGTTTTTGTTTGAAAAAAAATTCTGTCGGGCACTTCGGGGAAAATCTGTATTTTCTGCTGTTTTTCACAAGTCTTTACATACCTCACAGCAGGCAAGCCTCTAGGTCCAGTATCTTTTTACAGAACAAATATTTAATTGGCTTGACTAGTGACTACTCAAAGCCATGCCCAACTCCTGTTGCCAGCCAGCAAATCCTTAGTCAACTGCCACCCCTCTTTTTTTTGTTGCATTTTTATATATTAATATTTTTTTTTGTTCATGTCAACGCAGGCCTGAAAATTCTCCCGATCCAACCAAATCGATTTACCATGAAAAGAGTGTGGACGAAACAGCGTGGGCAAAAACCACAGTAGCAAAACAGCGCTGTGGACTTTACAGTGGGAAACCAACATTCTGTGGGGGGCTATGGCCCTCACACCCTCCATTGTGGAGGGCTTCGCCCACAACACCCCCCTACCAAATTATAACAAACTTTGAGGGGAGGCATGTCGGGGAAGGGCAGAGTATTTTGTGGACATCTGCGGCGGACACAACCTGAAGGGGGGAGAATGAGGAGATGGGGTGTATCCCCTACTGCAACTGCACAGGAGGAGCAGCTTGCAGAAGGGGGCAGATTAGCCACACTAAACATGAGAGGGGAAAGGAGGCAGCCTCAAAGGAAGGGAAACAAAAAAAACAAAAAAAAGAAATACTCTGTGGAGTCTGAGACCCAGACCCGGGGCTGCCATAAGAGCCACCTCCATGCACAGCCTGTCGTTCTGCCCTCTGAGCCACAGACACAGCACGCTGACCAAGCACACTTTCGGATTGGAAACAGAAAGGGGGATGGTGCTGTTATGCCCACACTATACTTTCCCTGTAGCTGTTTTCACTAATGCTATATTGACCATGCGGTTTTGTCCCACGCTGTAACACCCACGCTACACTAACCGGATACTGACCAAATCTGCTCCATAATGTAGGCCCCAGCCCAGCTTGTCCTCAGTTCAGCAATTTTCTCCCTTACTGCTTCCAGATCCCTGCTCCAGGATGGCATAGGTCAAGAATTGCCTTCTCATGATATTTTAGAATCCCCGTTGAGAGTAATGTGAAGTACTGCAAGAAGAGAGCATTCCCATGGTATTTCAGGCTTACTTTCACAGGTGGGCAAGTAGATATACTGCAGGCATGCCTGTTGTTGTAAATGTTCACTGGTTATGCCAAAAACTCCAGAGAGCCAAGCCAACTCCATGCTGAACCAGGGTGGCTCGACTTGGGCTTAGCTTCCCGTGAGCCATTCCACTTCAGGACAGGGTGTTTCTCACAATGCTTATTCTTCCCAGCTAAACAATTCTACCAACTCTTTATTTGACAATCATATCAACCCAGCTTCCACTATAATATCTGCCTCTCAGAATTATCTATAGTAGGCTTTGATGTCCTGTAGGAAATAAAAGTCTGCATCTGGTTGGCCTTGAATCCTAAAAAAAACAGAACTGTTATTGGTAGGGTCTGATCAACTGGTACCTGCTTTAAAAAGCACCTTAAGCTCCCCTTCCTTGATGGTGTCTAGCTAAAGGTGGAGAGGGTGATCAGCAACTTGGAAGTAGTTCTTGATGAGCAGATGTCCCAGGAATCCCAGGAGTTAGCAGTGGTCAAGGGATACAGGTTATTCACCTGTAACCATAGTTCTAGGAGTGGTAAACAGTTCACATCCACACTTTGATAGTTTCCTGAAAAAGGCTGATTCATCAGATGTCTTCAAGCTAAGCTTCTCCAACCACATGAGTGGTATATCCTCTGGCTACCCCCGAGACATCAGATCTTTGCATGTTCCAAGCAGGGATCCAGGTGCCACATTGCCAGGAGAAGCTGGGTGCGTTGTGTGGATGTGAACTGTACACCACTCTTAGAACTAAGGTTACAGGTGAGTAACCTACATTTCTAAGGGCATGGTTACAGTCTACTATCTACTGTACACTTTGGCAGACTCCTAGCAGTTCCCTAGAAAGAGGGGGCAAGGTATGCATTCCTATTTGTTGAACGTCAATGCTGTAATGCATCGGTTATCAGACTTTATCACAGTAAGCCTCTCCCAAGCCATAGAGAATTTTAAGCACCCCTCAAATATGAAAATAATCTTGGGCTACTCCATTAAAAAAATCATACTCTGCACACTGTATCAGGAATAAAGTGAAATACCTTAAACTTAAACACTGTGTCCCCTCATATTTCAGTTGCCACTTTGCTTAAATAGACCCACATTATCCACCCTATTTATTCCCTTCAAGTACTTGAAGGTCTCAATCATGTCTCCGCTCTCTCTCCTTTCTTCCAGGGAGTACATGCTCGGGGGCCACCAACCTCTCTTTGTATGCTCTACCATGTTAACCCCCGATCATCTTAGTTGCCCTCCTCTGGACATTTTTTGTGCTGAATTAGTGCTGGGTATCCACTGTGAAGGTGGAAAGCTGCAGTCAGGCACTTGGACACATTGTGACAGCTGTTGCCATGGCACGGGCATAGGGGTCACTCACGTGCAGAGCTGTCTGCAGCTGGTATTTAGCCAGCGCTTGTCCCTGGTCTCTGACCAACTTCACTGGCAGCTGGCAATCAGCAGGAAGGTGAACAGGGAGTCACCAAAACTGGCCATCATCATGGTGTAGCTCACCTGACAGAGACCTAAGGACACAGCAGCATAGATCTTCTTAGCTGTGTAGTCAATCTTTTTGGACTCAGTCTGCAGCCTTGTCCACATCCCCTTGGCCACTAGATTTCCAGCAGATCAAGTCCAAAACCAACCCTTTGGTCAAAGGGTAATCAGAGAACTCCAAAAGGGACAAAGTAGGGACTGCATACTTATGGATCATCTGGGTGCAGAGTGCTGGGCAGGATGCTGGACACTGCCAGCGCTCTATGGCCAGTCCCAAAATGGCCTCAGCCATGGTCAAGGCAACCCTTGGGAATTCATCCCTGTCCAGGAAGTCAGTAAAGGGGTATTTAGCCCTCTTCTGAACTGACTCCAAGGGCACATGCATGGACTCTGACATGAGATGGAGTAAAGCCCCAAATGACACTGGCTCATGGTCGGTACTCAAGTCCTCGACTGACATACGTTCAAAAGTGTAAGTCCATAAAGAAAGCATGGACAACCCATCTGAGTCATCCAAGGACTCCTCAAAAAAGGCCCTTGACCATTTACTGCTGTGGACCTCTCTGGTATCCTCAGACTGGGTGACCTCACAACATAACTGATCTGGCAAGCTGGCAGAGTCTTTTGTAGGGGTGTCAATCAAAAGCTGCAGTGATGGTGGCTCCAACCACTGTGGTGGAGAAGCAGATGCTGAGGGCATCTGCACTGGGTGGACTGGTGTGGGCACCACGGGCAGATGCCAAGGGACCGATGTTCCAGACTGTAGAGCCCTAGCCCACACTGCAATAGTCCACTGCAGCCAGAGGAACTCCTCATAGCATGGATGCATCTTGTGCAGGTGCCTCTCCTCACCCAAGGTGAAAGAAGTCGAGAAGTATCAATGGTGGTGCTTCCCGGACAAGTGAAATTGAGAGCACAAGCACCTTGACTATCAACCCAGGGGCCGCTGATGAGATAGGTCTTCCAGCAGGTCATGGTAGACTGCATACCTCACTACATTCAGAAACAGAGGCTTTGGAGGCACGATTACTGACAGAGGCTGCTCCCAAGGTGACCCAATCGAGGACACCGACTGGGCCAAGCCCTCTTGAGGGAGTACCAGAAGCACCAGATTCTTGGAGACTGACTCTTCATTGAGCTCCTCAGACAACCAATCAACAGGCTTGAGGAAGACCTTGACCACCTGCTAAACTGGAGTCAAGGTCAACAAGCCTGACTGGGGTACTGAGGAACCTTTGACCTGCCCCTCAACTGAAGGGAGCTTGACCAAAGTCAAGTGGTCAGTGGAGTCAAGGGAGTGGGAGGAACATGTTCAATCCTGGTCCTACAACCAGAGTTGGTGGTGTTTGGCTTCTTGCCCCAGTGAGATTGGCTCTCCCCAAAGGTCTGGAGGGCACAACACATTTCCAGAAAGTGTGCACGAAAAGGACCCTCCAACGCTGACCCCAGCCGGAAGCGCAGCGCCAAGAGCGATGAGGAACTCACCATGGCAGTAGCCAGTTACTCCTCAAGGGCTACAAACTGCAATACTGACCTGGAAGCCTCAGAGGCCATCTTGCAGCCCTTAGGTTAATCCCACTCTGGGGTCAACCGACAGTAAGCTATGGCTTCCAGTCCTCCATCAAAGTTGGAAGCATGATTTGGCAAAGGCCGCAACCCACCACACCATGCTGCATACACAAGCAATACAAACATGTGATGTGAGAGTCAGTGACTGACATTTGCTGCCAGCACTGCACACAAAATTTGAAGCCTGGTTGTTTCCATTCCTCCATCGCCATTCAAAAGTCAGAGCTGGAGATGAGGATATTGAAGAAACAACTTAACTCAGTTGATGAATTCTCCTTACAAGAGTGCTTGATATAGATTCCCTCAGCTGCTGCAGAGCTGTGAAGTAGGAGACCTGTCCTTTCCAAGGGAAAGAAAGATCTGACATCACAGAGCAGAGACAGAGGCTATACCTCCCAGGTGGTGGGAGGAGTTTAGCCTGAAGATGTCTGATGAATCAGCCTCTTCCATGAAACTGCCAAACTGTTGACAGTGAACTGTAGCCACACCCTTAGAACTGCTTTTACCATCCAAAACACACTTCTAGGTTGCACTCCTTCCTAGACCTACAGATCTGAGAACTCCAGTATAGGTGCTTATCTCCTCATGTCTCGATTACTGTATTGCACTCTACATAGGCCTGCCCCACAATGCATAGTACTTTATAAGAACGAATAGGAAGTTTGAACATATAAACCACGTGCTGTAAAAACTGCACTGGCAACTAATAAGGCAGCAGAGAACTGACCTCATGGTGTCTCTACTGACATTTAGGCCTTTAACAGATCTACATGAGCATTTATGGCTCTACTGACAAGAGCTTCTGACCACTGACTGCCCTGGAAGATCTCTCCATTCCAAGGACTGCGAATTTCTTAGTTCCCCCAACCCCACTTCCCGAAAGAAATTGGCAGGGATAGGGATTCAAGAATGGGAAAGGCAAGAAGCGGATCTGTTTGCATCATGGAAGAACAAGAAGTTAAACCCATTCTGTTGCAGATCACGTCAAAAGGGCAGAGTGCCATGGGAAGCTCTGACAATGTTCTAGAAAAGGTAATTTATATACCTTCCCCTATTCCTTCTCATTCAGAAAGTACTTCTCAAATGCACAAGGGAAAAGGCAGTACTGATCCTCATAGCTACAGAGTGGGTGAGACAGCCTTGGTACCACCATCTGTTCAGACTGCCTCACAAACCTCCTTTACCCCTTCTTCTGAGACAGTACCTTCTTTCTGTACCAAAAAGGAAATTTTTTTATAGACCTATAGGCTAAAACTGCAGATAAATGTACGTTGAGGGAAGATGGTCTAAGATCCTTATGGTTAAAATGTAAAAAGTCCTCTAAAATCTGAGATATTCTATAGGTACCTGGTGAGATATGATTGGAACCACACCATATAGAAAAATGTTTTAACTTAGATGAATGTGATAGTCTGAGCAGAAGGTGGCATCAAGGCTTTGTCACTCAATCTGGAGCTATGAGGACTATTGCTGCCTTTTTCCCTTCTGAGTTTGAAAAGTATGTTTGGAATCAGAGGGAATAGGGGATTGCACATAGGAATTTCCCTGTCCAGAATACTTTCAGAACTTCCCATGGCACTGTGCCAACTTGTGGTGACCTGCGACAGAATAGATGTAGCTTGGGCCGGCCTGCTGGTGTAGCAGTAGCACTACCGCTTGCAACACCAGCAACCTGGAATCAGGAGCGATCTTGGACTGCTGGAGGGGGAGGAGGATCAAGTGCCCAAGGGGCTGCTCTCCTCCTCCTCCAGGGAGGGTGGGCTGTGAGTCCCGCCACTCTACTGCCACTTGGGTGACCACGGGTGGAGGTGCAGCAGGACTGCAAAAACCTGGGAGGGAAGGACATTGGGCAGGATCTGGAGCTATGGCATGTCTCAACGTGCCCTGCCTCCTTGGATCCCTACGCGTGCCGGTGTCCTTGGGGAGGACAAGGAAAAAAAAGCAGGAAAAACCCTGCATCAGTCGCCAGGAGATGGGACCTGGCTGCTCCAGACTCCTTAACCAAGTTCTTTTTGAGGCCAGATGGGCCACCTGACACACACTTAGGGACTGCGGGGAGATGACCTAGAGTCCCCTCCGTCCCCGCCTGGGGGGGGGGTCAAACTGTGGCAGGATGGGGATGTCCACCAGTTCCTGGAGGAGTTACCTGTGGCAGAGCTAGAGGAACATACAGCCTAGGGTTCCCTGAAGAGTGGTGACTGGTGTGGAGAGAAAGGGGGCATAAAGGGCAAATAAAAGAAAAAAACAGAACAGATGCAGCTTCTTGTTCTCCCATGATGCAGAGATCTACATTTGGTCTTCTGCTTCTGAAATATGATGTCCACTACCTCCTGAGCCAGTGACCACTTGCTCGGCCTTCTGTGGCCGTATCATGTAACTTTTATCAAAATGTTTCTATCTTTGGCCTCTGAATATGCTTCATGTTGTATTTGCTGTTGCATTTGCTACATTTGTTCAAAACTGTAAAGCACTCTGGGTTTTTAGAAGGATGCCAAGAAAAAATAAAAACCCAAACAAACTTGCATAAGTTGCCCCAAAAAGTGGCTTTCATGTTTGCCTTTTTTTTTTAAACAGACTAATAGCATTATTCTAAGGGTACAGGCTAACACAATTCATACCTAGTAGACAGGCCAATAGTAAATTGACGACAGTTGCATACAAGACTTTGAGACTTAAGGATTTCATTTTTCATTTTGTCAACCAGGTGAGCAGGCTGACCCAAAGACACATTTTCAGGAATGACCAGAGTATCTGCAGGTCCGAATTTCTCAGTACGGAGCCTTTTTCTTCAAATAAATAAAATGTTCAAAGGATCGTGACTGCACCACTTCAGTAAAGAAATGTAAAAAAATGACCTTGAAAATTCCTGTACCATGACACATCTACATTTAAAAAAAATTAATTTAAGCAGTTAATTTTATGCTACATTTGAAACCAAGAGGTTTATTAATTTCAATTAATGAAACTGAAAAGCTATAGACGCAGTCATTAAAGCATCATTACTTGCACAGTCCTGCTTGTTTTTTTCCCTTAACACAAGTTTGGAAAAAAAACGGATTCCATGACATAATCAATTAACTCAGCTCTGCACTCAGAAGATGCCAGTGAACCATCAAAGACCTGAAGTTAGCATCTGTTCTCCAGCTGCTTCTTTTCTTAAGGAGTACATTCTTTTTCTGTACTGTGCTTCAGATCCAAAGGTAAAGAACACTGAGTTGTATGCCTCCAGCTCCCAGACAGTGTTTTAATAACCTTGCTTGATTTATTTTTGTTGCTTTTTCTTTGTGGACAATGCTTTAGACAAATCTATTTTCACAGCGATTGGAGGTGAGTGCACCCTTTTTTAAGGTGGTGGCTAACAACAGCTTCCACCTATTATCACCATGTGTACTCTTTTGTGCAGATTTTAAAGATTAACACTACATTTAGAGTGTGTGAGTTGCCTGTGCTGAGGCCTGAGTAGTGAAATCTCAAAAACGATATAGGACCAGTTGAAAAATGTTCTAATAAGTGTACCCCCCCCAAACACATACACATTTGGTTTGCACTGGGTTTGAGGCTTTTGAGTGATTGCATGTGTGTGTGTGTTTATAGAAACCACACAAATTGGAAAGCATCTGCTTTCTTGTATCATTTATGCATCCTAAAGTACATATTATTCTTTTTGTAAGCATTTAAATTACTTTATCACTCACTTACTCAGACAGTAAAAAGAGGAGTTCAACTGTACACTAACTGTTCTCCAGCACCTGAAACAACAGTAACTGCCCATCATTATGGGCTCACTTTGTGGTGAAGTGAAATTGTCAGCAGATGGGGAGTGGATTTTCTCAAGAGTCTGGCCCTGGCTTCCGAGATGCTGGCTGTAGTTGGGGCTGCCTTTAACATTGCCATATTTCTTCTTTTTCTTGAAAGGGTGGATTTAAGGATGACTAATGTTACCTTTTCGTGTGCATTGCCTGGCTATGGGGTGGTGTGCATAGTGACATGGTTCTTAGCACATTTCAGTACCATTAGTACTTGGATTAAATATGGGCTAGTGCCTGGACTGAAACAGTATGGAGCACTGTTCATGCACTGCATCCCAAAGTGCTTTTACAAGCAGTCTACTTACACAACGTAGCATAGCTGAGCTGCAGCTCATTTCCAGTATGGTCCTGTTAGAGCTTAGGACAGCTTGACGCCTGTCAGTACCATTGGCACTTTCATTTATATGTGTTATGGATACTCGGAAAGCCTGAAGGTACAGTCCAGCAGTGAGAGAGATGAGTCCAGTATTCAGTGGAGGGCATGTGAGGGAACTAAAATAAGGCTTTGGGATGGGAGACCTCAGTCTCCAGCAAAGCAGAAGGCTGCCCAAGTTACATTTAATTGCTTTAGCTAAGCCAGTCTTGTGTGTTTTGTGAGCATTTTCAGTGAGCTGGCAGGTGAGTTATTACAGAATTGCCAGTACAGCTTACATGCTGGTAAAAAAAAATGGTAATAAAGCATTAAAGTGAAATAACAGCTGGGGCTTCAGCCATGCCATAGGATTCAATTAAAAAATAAATTGTGAGGCTGCACGCTCCTGCTAGGCCAATATGATTCTCTGCCCATGAGCATTTATCAGAACTGGAAGATATGGCATATTGCTGCATGCTTCCCCATCTGTAGTCCTGAACAAACTGTCCTAAGAGCAAAAACATGTCTGAAGTGTAGTTTTTTGAAAACATATAGAGAAGAAAACAAAAAATATGTTGCAGGTGATACCTTTTATTGGACTAACAAAATTATTTTAAGACTAGCTTTCGAGAGATAAAACTCTTCCTCAGGTCAAAGTGAAAACAGCTGAGCAGTATGACAGATATAAAGGTTGGACGTGGATTCAAAACATAGACTAGCAGTTTACAGATCAAAGCATTGCAGTCAATTTGCACCTCTTACAAACAGGAAGATTAATTTTCACAGGAGTGTGTCTGTTGGAGAGAACAACTTGTAAGATCAAAGGGCTGACTAATTTTACTCTGACTCTGGACCATTAATTAACATTTCTTAAAAATCAGAACAGAAAGAAAATACATGCCATTGTCTTAAGAAGGTACCTGTTAAAAGAGCCAGAGGGTGTTGACGTGAGGGTTTAAAAAGAAACCCTGAAGCACTGCTTTAAGCATAATCACCGGTAGTATATTAAAAATCAACATCTTTATTAAGTCCATAGTACGCCAATCTGTTCATGGCAGATCTAGAAGAAAAATTCCTCAGCACGCAACACCATAAACCATTAAAATATTATTGAAATATTGATGATATATTTATCATATGGACACTTGGAGAGGAAAACTTAAAACAATTTTTTTGACAGCTTTAATCATTTCCATCTTTCCATTAAATTCCAAATAAATTACTCTAAGTGTGTGCATTTCCTGGATACTGGAGTCACACTAAAAAATCGAACACTGCAAACATCTGTGTACAGAAAACCTACAGACAGATGCAGTTACCTACACAGCTCGAGCTACCATCCCTCTCATATCAAAACATCCATTATATACAGCCAGGCCATCCGGTACCACCGCATTTGCTCTAATCAAGACGACAGGGACAGACACCTTATTACACTAAAAGAAGCTTCCAGACAGAAGGGATATAAAACCAGCTCCATTGACAGGAATATCCATTCTGCACTTCGTAATCCTAGGGAAGAACTACTACAGTACAAGCCACAGAGAACAACTGATCGCACACCTCTGGTAGTAACCTACAACTCAGAACTGGAAAAACTATGGAAAATAATTAAAGATCTACAGCCACTACTGTCTGAAGATGAAACTCTAAAAAATATATTTCTCACTCCACCAGTGCTTGCCTTCTGCCAGCCACCAAACCTGAAGTAGAAACTGGCGTGAAGCAAACTTCCCTCTGAGCTCCAACTAGGTGACAAAGGTACAAAGCCATGCAAAGCACCTTGTTGCAAACTATGTGTACATATCTCTCTCCTGAGACATGTGTCAGTCATAATGGAAAAATATTTACAATCCAAAACTCATATACCTGTTCTTCTAGCAATGTAGTATACGTGATACAATGCAGAAAATGTGAGGAAGGCTGGTATATTGGTGAAACCGGACAGGAACTCAAAACAAGAATGAACCACCACAGATTCACAGTTACCCATAAAAAATGAAAATACGCCAGTAGGGGAACATTTTTCTAGACCACATCACTCCACCAGTGATTTTACTGTCAGAGTATTAAAACGGAACTTTAAAAACAGCCAGGAAAGGCAAACATCTGAAATAAAAATTATACAATATTTTGACACCAAGGAAAAAGGACTTAATAAAGATGTTGTTTTTTTAATACACTACCAGTGATTATGCTTAAAGCAGCGCTTCTGAGTTTCTTTTTAAACCCTCACATCAGCACCCTCTGGCTCTTTTAACAGGTACCTTCTTAAGACAATGGCATGTATTTTCTTTCTGTTCTGATTTTTTAGAAATGTTATTTAATGGTCCAGAGTCAGAGTAAAATTAGTCAGCCCTTTGATCTTACAAGTTGATCTCTCCAACAGACACACTCCAGTGAAAATTAATCTTCCTGTTTGTGAGAGGTGCAAATTGACTGAAATGCTTCGATCTGTAAACTGCTAGTCTATGTTTTGAATCCACATTCAATCTTTATATCTGTCATACTGCTCAGCTGTTTTCACTTTGACCTGAGGAAGAGAGTTTTATCTCTTGAAAGCTAGTCTTAAAAATAATTTTGTAAGTCCAATAAAAGGTATCACCTGCAACATATTTGTTTTTTTTTCTCTACGCTCTTGACTGGACTAACACGGCTACCATATTTCTTTTTTTGAAAACTTGTCAAACCTTTAACTCCATGGCAGATAACCATTCCGCAGTGCTTAGAGTTCATTACAGGCTAGGTGATGGCTGCCCTAAGCCAGATGTTTCAGATCAGTTATGTGGTCTAAGTGAGAGGGGGGGGGAGAGAGAGAGAGAGACAGTGCGTGCATGTGTTTTTGGGATAAGAGTGTGTGTGTGTGTGTGTGTGTGTGTGTGTGTGTGTGTGTGTGTGTGTGTGTGCTGGAGCTATGATTAGCTGGCAGCTATCCATCTCCATCACAGATCACATGCATACAAAAATGCCAAATCCCTAGCACTACTGGAAATTGGTTTGAGTCTCGGAAATTGCTCTCTCACCCACACACTTCACCCCCAGTTGTTCCCGTGGCCTTGTTTTGTTTTCCTGATATGTTGACTCTTCTCTCTAACCAACCCTTTCAAGCACAGGAAACAGATGATTGATAAAGTGATGGGTCAAAATTACACAGCTGCCAATAAATTAGAACTCCTGATAACTCTCACAGGGGGACCACCAGGGGAAGCACAGATATCTGAATGTAATTCCACATAATCACGCTCTGCTGTGCAAAGGTACGTTGCCAATTAACTCAGTTAACAAATCAACCTCTCACATTCTGACAGCAACCACAGGCTCAGAGTTCCTGCATAGCAATCTAGCCAACACACTGCTGCAAATACCACTTGCAGAGAGAACCAGGAAGGCAGCAGCATGAGACTGAAAGACATTCAGAAGTACAGGGAGAAGTAAACAGAGAAGTCAGGGAGTTTTACTATTTAAACTGGCATGCTGGTAAGAAGTCTTGATTATACAATGGACACAAAAAAAATCCTGTAACCTGATTGATCAGCTAAGGTCTGTACCTGTGGGAAAATCCCATGATAACTTATGGATGAGGAAGGGCAGTTATAAAAAGCATAATTAAACACATTTTTTAATTTATTTTACACATGGATCCATTATATAATATAATTTAGACACCCCATGACATGGGTAATTGGGGGGAATTACCCACTTCTCATGTGAAGTCACACAGCTGCGCCTCATAGTACACTACCAGAGGCATGGGTAGATCATCCAATAACCTACACCCCATTATGCCTTTTTGCTTAAATAACTACCCTGTGCAACATGTTTCCATACTATTGACTGAACAGTTAATCAGTGAATTTCCTGACAAGACATATTGTGCAGCTCACAGTTGTCATGTCTTGCAGCCTACTTGAAACTCAGCAGTGGGGCTGCCTATGTGCAAAGGAAACCTGTGGTGTTGGGGTCCTTAAGTCCAGCTGCCATTCTAAATACAGTAATTAAAAATAAATGGATCATTGTAGGGACTTCTTGTGCTTATAATTGGTCAAGACAGCAAGAAGCCCCTGGAGGGCAGTTTTCCTCTCAGATATGCATTGCTGCACTACTGGGTCATGATTTAATAAAAACTATTTGCTGGAAAATCTCATCGAAAGGATGACACAGACTAATTTGCTTGTAGAACATGAAATTGGTGCCACACTGCACAGTGCTAACAGAAACCAGCTTACTGGTGACATTGAAAAAATGACATGTAGGCCTTTCTGGAACTGAACAAAACTAGAAAAGAATGTGTTTATTCTTAGACAAAAAAAACTATTAATGTCTTCCAACCATTTCCATAAATAATCTTTTATCTTGTTTTATAATCCTTGAAAATATATTCAAAAAGATGTAACATTTGAACTTTCAGACATAGAAACCAGCAACATTTCCAGCAAAGGGCAGCAGCTGTTGCAGAAATGCCCAGTAAGACTTCTATAAATAAAATTAATTTATTAAATACATTTTAGAAGTTTTCATTTATAGCAAAAGAATCATGCCGACTATGACTATGGCCAACTCACCCATGGTCACCTCATGTTCAACAAGCGGCTTTGGTACGTGGATTACGCTAATGATGGCCACCAACTACTTGCAGAGTTGGTGGCCCTCATTAGCATAACCCATGTACCAGAAGATGCTTGGTGAGCGTGAGATTTCCACTAGTAACTCATCAGACATAATAGTCGGTGCTATTCTTTTGCTATAAAACATCTAAAAAGGTATTAAAAAAATAAATGTTATTGATAAAAGCCTGAAACAGGCATTTCTGCAGCAGCTGCTGCACTTTGCCGGTTAACCAGTGTTTTTCTTAAATTTTTTTAATGAAAGCATAGAGTCCAAGCAACATAAATAGAGCCTAACAATACATTTCTCATGTGTCGCTACATGTCTATGTAGGTTGAAATAATATGTTGCTAAAATATATGTACTTTAAAAGTTTAGAACCCATTTTATGTTGATTATATATATATAGTAGCTGAAGCAATATCTTATATCAATATATTAACTTAGCTGACTCCATACTGTAATTAAAAAAATAATAATTTTCTAGTTATTTATTTATCTATGATGTGTATGTTTATATGGTTGTATTTATTTATTTGTCAATCATTTTTTGACCGGGAAAGGAGGGCTGGAAAATTTTGCCTATTTGCAGCCTTTTCCCAGGGGTGGCCGGGGGTGATACAAATGGAAACCAACTGAAACTGAACTAGATCAAGCTATTGGTATTTTTAGTAAATGGGGGAAATTTGACGAAGACACCGGGGAAATTCTCTTACTTTTTGACTGAAGAGGGCGCTGTTGCGCTGCAGGAAGGGATGGCGGACTCCAGTCCAGGTTTGGATGTGGAACAGGATGGACGCATGACAACAGCTCCAGTTCCTGAGTATGGACCTAATACTAAGCAAGATCAGGGAATGAAAGTTCAGCAGTTCTCCATGGATATGACTGGGCAAAAAGAACTTGTATCTGAACACCCTGAGTCGGATGAAGATTTAACCTTACAAGAGCAACTTAACAAAAAGAAAAAGCACTTGACAGAAATGCTAATAGCAGTAGAAAATGACTTTTGTTTAAAAAAATTGCAATTGTTGGATGAAAGAACAAAACGGAAAAGATCCACGGTGAGCCCTATTCAAAAAGGGAATAAATGCTTACCAATCTCTTTAGCTACAACAGAAGTCCCTGGACCTTCTAAGGAGTACAAGGAGATTTTGGTCCCCACACAGAGTGAAGAGGGAGAAACGATTTTCAGCGGTTCCTCGGATGAATGGACCCCAAGAGGAGCTCTTTGTGAGGCAGGTTGGATTTGCAAGACAAAATATGGGTTCCTGATGCAGCATTTCCAATACCCGGAACACTGAAGCATGGTGATGTAGCTAGGAAAGAGAAACATAATTGTTTTCCTGAAGAGATGTCCACGAACTGTGAATCTAAAGCTAAGTTTCCGGTTTGCCCTACTGCTTCGGCACAAGCTGAGAAGGAGGTTACAACTACGCCAGACGCTGTGGGCACAATCGGTGACAGTCTACCTCTCTCTCCTATGGCTCGAAATCAAATTTTAAACAGCAAAAACAGCTCAACCAGGAGTACAGAACCATTGGAAATCGTATTTGCAGGCAGTGAGAATACCAAAGAATCAAGGACACAAAAACAAGCGGAGGAAGCCGGGGGAAAACGATCCTATGCTGGGCTCTTTCAGAAACCTGCTGAGGCGGCAAAGAGAAGGTACCTAGTGTGTTTACGTTATAAAGGTCTTGCACCAATAGCTCCAGATAGACTATGGTTGGGTGAATCTCTCATCATTGAATCTTTGGGGTTTTCCCCTGCAGAAATATATGTGTTTATACAGGCGCCAGGAGATAAAACCTATGACTTTAGTTTTAGTACCATGAATGCTTTGGACAAATTCTGGCATTTATATTATGAACTAAAAGATATTGACATTTGGAAAGACTTTATGGCTATTCCTATAACAAAACCCACCATTAAAATAGTTACTCTCCTGTTCAGAAATGAAGGGGTTAATATTAGTAACATTTTGTTTTGGTTAGAAAAACGATGTACTGTTTTTGACAACCCCAAGCCGATCATGGATGACAATGGATTTTGGACAGGGGGATGGACAATAAGGGTGCAATTTCCACAAAATGATATGGGAATACAGCATTTACCAAGTTCCTTTTATTTAGGGAGGGATAGAGGCATTTTGTTTCGTGCAGGGCAACCCAAAAGTTGTTTTAAGTGTGGCTCATTACAGCACCTGAGCAATGATTGTGACCAAATTAAGTGTTTTCACTGTGGGATGTTAGGGCACTCAGCGAACAGATGCCAGGCCCCCCAATGTGTAATCTATGTGGGGATAATGACCATTCTTTTCCAGACTGTCCATGGGCAGAACATAGCTCAGATGAAACTTCTGACCATGAGTTTTTTTCTAGCACAGGCCCGGAAACCCTTTCACTCCACAGAAACTTCCCATTCTGGAAGACAGAGGGGTAGAGGGAGGTAGATAGGGTGGGAGGGGAAGTAGTGGTGAGAGCAGATTTCAGGCCCCTCTGATGCCATGCCGCGAGTTTACTAAAGAGACTGGAATACCTCCTAGAGAATATATACCTACAGAGACACATAGGGAGGATGAGGATACTCCTTTTACTACTCCCCAAAATTTGCCTCCTCGGAGAGGATTAATTCAAACGGTTATTGAAGGAGACAAGGGGGAAATGACTGGAGAAACTCAAGCTGAATTATTTCAAAAGTCACGGATTGAGGACAGGATGGGGATGCCATACAGGCCAAGAGCATGCCTCCCCCCCCCAAGAAGCTCCCATATCCCCACTTCCCCTAAGTAATAGGTATGGTGTTCTCTCCACATGGGGGGACCGGGTAGAAATGACCCAACCCATGGAAACCGAAACCCCTGGTATAGAGGCTTCTCCAAATGAAACTGTTCCAAGTTCGATAGAAAATTCTGGCTGTGCAGTGGCCTCACTGACAAAGAAACCACAGAAGTGGATAACACACTCAAGTGGGAAGACCTTTAAACCTCCTTCCTGAACCTATACATCTGAAAGTATCTAGTCTAAATGTAAACAGTATAAAATCCAACATGAAACGACTAGCAACTTATGGCATTCTCCAACATCTAAATTTTGATGTATATTTTTTACAAGATACTAGACTGCATTCTCGGTCTGAAATAGAGAAAGCCTCTGAGGATTGGAAATGGGGGATTTCCCAATGGTCAATTGGGACGGAAACTTGTGGGGTGGGATTTTGTTTTTTGACATCCGCAACTAAAATTTTAAGGACAGTGGACCTGGAACCTGGTCGAGTACTTATTTTAGATGTACTTTTGAACGCAGTGTCATATAGATTAATTAACATTTACAGTCCCCAAACTAAAGCGTTACGAGTTTCTTTGTTACAAAAAATACAGCCTTACTTACACACATGCAGGCAAGTGATTTGCGGAGGGGATTTTAATATAAATTTACAGGAAAAGAATATGTCTGGAAAACAATATTGTGACAAGACAATGCTTAAGACATTGATTAAAATAGCAGGACTGCAGGATGTTTGAGTAGGCCCTAGAGGGAAGGCTCCACCGACCTTCTATAAAGGCCAGTTATCCTCTAGAATCTATTTTCTTTTTATTAAAGAACAAATACCTTTACTAACAGTGGAAACAATCCCAATAGAAACTTCCGATCATTGTCTAATTGGCTTCCTTTTATCTTATCACCACATAGAGAAGCAGGGCGGGGTGTATGGAGACTAAATATCTCCATTTTACAGGACAAAAGTATAATACGACATATAAAAATGATTATAAGTGACAAATTAACAACGTTAGAATTATATGATAACATCGGGTCTTGGTGGGAAGATTTTAAAAATTGTATGATAGGGTTTTTCAAAGTTTTAGGTAATACAAAAACACAGCCTTCCTATACAGAATACTTAAGACTACAGACAGTTTACGAAGACCTACTTTCCCGTCAGTATGAAGGGAAGGAAGATCTGTCATCTGAACTGGAGATAGTAAGGGATAATATGTGTCAATTCCAATATAACAGACTACCTTCTCTAATAAATGAACAATCCTTTGGTACTCAAGGCACAGCTGCCCAAGTGAACCCATATCTTGCTAGTCAAGAGAAGAGGGACAAGAAAATTATTCCTACTCTACTAAGTAATGGAGGCCTCGTAGCAAGGAGCAATGAGGACATTATGTCACAATTAGAGATCCATATGGAATCAACTTTTAAAACTTCACACGGAAATAAGGAGACAGCAAACTTAATATTAGAATTAGCAGCACCCCCTAAATTAGATGTTAAGCATGCAAAGGATATGCTAAAACCGTTTTCAATACAGGAAGTAGAAAATGTCATAGCTGGTTTAAAAACAAAAGTTTCCCCTGGGTCAGACGGTTTACCAGGCGAATTCTATAAACTGATATGGTCTATTATGCCCACAGTGTTAGTGCAGTTATTTAATTCCTTTTTGTTGGATCATAGTTTACCTACTCAGATGTATGAAGGTTTGTTGATTTTTCTATTCAAATCAGGGATACGGAGTGATATTAATAATTGCTGACCAATTACATTGCTAAATGTAGATTTTAAACTATTCACAAAACTGCTAGGGAACCGACTGGCGTCAGTCATGTTGGAACTGCTACTCCCTACCCAATTTTGCTCAGTGCCTGGCCAATGTTTGACAGATGCCTTGATCTTTTTGAGGAATTTAGTAGAGAAAGGCATGGAACAGGATGGGGCCCTGATCTCAGAAGGCTATATAATTAGCTTGGATCAATCCAAAGCCTTTGATAAAGTCTCACATCAATATCTTTGGGAATGTCTGTGATTTTATGGCATTCGCGAAGAATTTGTTCAATGGCTTCAACTGTGTTATAATCTGGCATATGTTAGACCTTACGAAAAAGGCAGACTAGGGAAAAAGATAGGTATTTATCAAGGAGTAAGGCAGGGCTGCCCCTTGAGCCCCCTATTTCGATGGACTTTCTATAGACCCACTGTTACGTATACTCCTGAAGTCTCCCAAAATTTGGGGTGTTTTAACAAAGGACCTACCAGTACACAAAGTGATAGCATATGCAGACGATTTATGTTTAATCTTACAGGATGAGAAATCCTTAATTAGAGCATGTAACTTAATTCAGGAATTGGGGAAAGAAACAGGGGCATGCCTTAATTTGGGGAAAACAAAATGTCTAAAATTGAATGGGTTTCCTTTGGGCCCTGAAATTTTTGGGGGCTTTACATTAGCTAGATCACCTTGTAAAATTCTAGGGATTTACTTTGGCGGAACAGATATGGCCAGGTATAATTGGGAAATAGCCTTACAAATGGGTACAGCAAAGGTAACACAATGGAATAAGTGGAAGGTCTCTAAAAAGAAAATAATTTATTATATAAAAACATTTTTAATTCCAACTTTTTTTATTTATTAGTACGATTTTCCCTCTTCCCAAGGGTTTAGAGGTCAAAATATTAAGTTGTTTCTTTAGTTGTTTTTGGGGCAGTAGGCTGAATCCGATTAAAAGGAATGTATTGTATATGGATATTAAAGAGGGGGGAATAGGGATGCCTAACCCTATTTTAATTTTCTTTACAGTTCTTTTATACACCAATGTCGTGCCCCTCATGAAAGGATGTACGCACATTTGGGGAATGCAGAAGTTAAAGGGGATATTAAATGAGTGGCAACATAATGAGTTCATTCACAAAAATAAACGTTGTCCTCGGTTAGGGAACCACTGGGAAGAAGTTTTTTACAAAATTAAACAATGGGGAATTAGTTATGGATCAGTGTTAAACTTCTCAAGGAAAACCTTGTATCTGAAGTTTTACAGTCTTGTTTTGGGACAAATGTGTTTGGGGATTTCCCGGTTCTTGCCAAAGACCAGATTATTAAATTTATCACAGATGATAGAATACCAGCCCAGATGTGGGATCAGGTTTGGTTGAGTATTCATGGATGGATAAATGTTAAAGGAAACCATAAACACAAATCCCTGTTAGATAGAAACTGCTCTAGGTTATCTTGTGTGCACATAATAGAGTCTATGGATCATTTATATTTTCATTGTCCTTATGTGACACAGTTATGGGACATAGTTAAAAACCGGTGGAAAGACGTACAGTTTATTCCGCCTATACCAGATCTTTTGTATTATGGACGGAATTACAGTCTTTATCCTATAGTACATTAAGACTGATTATGGCCCATTTTTTATACTGGCTCTGGATCAGTAGATGCAGATTTACATTACAACAGCAAACTGTTTTAGCTCTAGAATTATTTATTTTCATAGATTCAAGTCTTAAAGGTATAAAGTGGAGATAAGGAAGTCATTTGGATACTGGGACTTGGAACTTGAGATGGGGACAATTTTCCTTTATTTAAAACCCTTAGTATAGAAACAGTTGATTGAACATGTTACTGTGGTAACCTGTATATGATTTGTTATAATTTTGATATGAAAAAAATGTCCCCTACTCTTATAGTGGGGAGGGGGAGGGAGTGGGTTATATTGTTTCTTTTATGTGCAGGGTTATTGTATGAATCAATACTTTTTGTTTCTTTCCCTTCTATGGTTATGTATGTTGTACTATTGATTTGTATATGCCTTATTATGATTTTGTTCAGATTTCAATAAAAAATTTCCCCTACTCGTTGGTAGGGGGAGCTGCTGTGCTGCCTTGCTGAATGGCAGACGTCGGTCAGGCTTTGGTGGAGATGGACGTTGCTGCTGTAGAGCAGCCTGTGGAACTTCTGCGATGTGATGTGCATCCTAGTGGAGGCAGAGTTCAATCCATGCTGCGGTGCTAATTGCATGGCGAAGCCCATGCGATGGAAGCGGTGGAGAAAAGTGTCCCTTTTACCTTTTCTCCACTGCAGACAGCATCAGTGAAGATCTGAATCCTAGCGATGACGTGGTGCCAAAAGGAATGCGGAAGCAAGCTGTAGCTGACACTGACGGCCGCTGGTCAAAGGAGCAAGCCTTGCTCGATGCTGGCTGGATGTGTGTTGATGGCAGGTGGCTTCCTGACTCTAACTGGGAGTCATTCTCTCCACCGCAAGTGGACTCTATCAAAACGATGGCTGCTGGACTAAATTCAGGTCAGACTCTCTCTAATTCTATTGCGGGGACAGATGCTCGCCGGTGGGGGCTCCGGAAGATCTGGGACCTGACCCTGCTACTGACTCGAATGTTCCTCCGGCTGGTTCGCCCCCCCCTTCCTCTCGGAGAGATTCCGGATGACCTGGGCCACATTTTTTGGACTTTTTTCACAATAATAGGTTGAAAAAGTCCCCTCGACGTAACGCTGTATGGCTACGGTATCGAGGTGGCTTACCCGAACATCCGAATAGGACTTTTGTTGCCCGTAAACTCTTGAAGGAGTCCATGCTTTTCCTTGCCTCTGACATTTATGCCTTGATTAATGTCAGTGGAGAAGACACTTTTGACATTAGTTTTCGGACTTTTGCTGAGTTGGATAGATTTTGGCAATTGTATGGCTCTTGTAAATCTTCACCTTTATGGGTTCCTTTTTTTGCTATTCCCATTACTAAACCCTTATTTAAAACGGTTCATGTTATGTTTCGTAATGAAGGGGTGAATATGGGGGATATTCAGTTTTGGCTGGAGCACAAATGTCATGTTCTAGGCCCACCTGCAGCTGTTATTGATGAGGAGGGTATTTGGACAGGCAGTTGGAAGTTTAAAGTTAAGCTGCATATTATTGAAAATGATGTTGTGCACATTCCCAACAGATTTTTTCTGGGTAAAGATCGGGGGGGTTGTTTCTACCCTGGACAGCCCAAGGCCTGTAATAAGTGTAGCAGTCACAGACATCTTAGTAGTGTCTGTGACAAGGTGAAATGTGCCTTATGTGGAGATTTAGATCATGATAGTGGGGTTTGTCGTAATGTGTTTAAATGTAATCTCTGTGATGAACAGGGGCACGCCTATCATCAGTGGCCCTGGGCTGGGCAAAACAGACAGGGTGGCATGAATAAGGATGACCTTATAGATAAGGCCCAAGATACATACAGGCCTCATGCTACGGCCTAGGACTCATCACATTCTGACCCTGGAACCCAACCTGGTTCTGATTTTGGGCCTGCGGTTCCCCTGCTGCTCAGCAGCCTTCAGAGGCTGGCCTTACTATGGGGGTGCAGGATTGCCTGACTTCCTCTGGTAAATCTGACTCCATAGTACCAGAGACTATGCCCTCCCAACCCGATTTTAAGACCCCACACCCCAGAAGGGTTACCAGAGCAACCAGTAAAATTACTCCTCCCTCAGAATATATTTCAAGTTTTTGCAGGACCAGGATGGGGAATCTGAATGAGATGTCTCTTCTAAATCTGGTATTCATTCTGAAATGGAGCTGGAGGAGGAAGGGGGCCTAGATGCTCCTATTCTAAAAAAAAAATCTGGAAAAAAAAAGGAAAAAAGATAAAAACCTAAATGTTATGGCATCTCTGAACCTAGTTTCACTCAATGCTTGCAGTATGAAACATTATAAGAAGAGATTGGCTTGTTTGCATTATTGCAGGAGTTTGATTGCAGACATTACTTTTTTGCAGGAGACTAGGTTTAATTATTTACAAGATGTCTCCTTAGCGAAGAAATCCTGGGTGGGAGGTCCTTCCTTCTGGTCTTTTGGGATTTTTTTTGCAATGTTGTTTTTTTTTTTTTCTCTCAGGTTATATCCTCCCGGGTCGTGACTGAAAATAGTCATTTTATGGTTAGCTCACCTACCCGGTAAACAAAAACCAAATAAATAAATAAATAATAAATAAAGATGTGGAGGATGTTGTGGGGATCCTTTTTACCTGCTCACAGATCCAGGTTTTACATTTGGTGGATGTACTGCCTGGGAGGGTCTTGCTCCTTGATTGTATTTATAAGGGTATTCGTTACGCCTTGTTAATACTTATGCTCCTCAAACTAAAACGGCCCGTATTGATTTATTTAACTTGGTTAAGCCCTTTTTGTTTACCAAATTACATAGATACATAGACAGTGTCGGCAGATAAGGGCCTATGGCCCACCCAGTCTGCCCATTTGAGCTTGTAAGTTCAGTTTATGTTTTCCTAGAAGTCTGTTGCCCCTTACCCCTGACCTCTAGAATTCCTTTATGTCTATCCCATGCATTCTTAAATCCCGTGATTGTTTCAGCCCCCACCACTTCCTCTGGCAGGGTGTTCCATTTGTCCACCACCCGTTCTGTGAAGAAATTCTTCCTCATGTTTCCTCTGAATCGTCCTCCCTCCAACTTCATCCCATGCCCTCTAGTCCTGGCACATCTATTTAGCTTAAAAATAGTGTATTCCTGCACCCTGTTCCTCCCTGTGAGATACTTGTATGTCTCTATCATATCCCCTCTCTCCCTCCTCTCCTCCAGGGAGTACATGTTCAGTTCCTTCAACCTGTCTTCATAGGACTTGTGATGCAATCCATGCACCATCTTTGTTGCCCTCCTCTGAACCTTCTCTACCCTGTCTATGTCCTTACGTGAGGTATGGTCTCCAGAACTGTACACTGTACTCCAGTTGGGGCCTCACTAGTGTCTTGTATAGCGGAATTATGACCTCCCTTTTCCTGCTGGTGATGCCCTGCCTATACATCCCAGCATCCTATTTGCTTTACCTGCTGCTTTGTCACACTGTTTCCCTACCTTGAGGTCATCAGAGATGATAACCCCAAGATCCCTTTCCTGTTTGGTGCATGCTATATCCTCACCCCCAAACTGATATATTGTGCCAGGGTTTTGTGCCCTATGCATTATCTTGCACTTCTTTGCATTGAATTTCAACTGCCAAACCCCTGACCATTCTTCAAGTTTCTGCAGGTCCTTCTCATTCTGTCTACACCTTCTGGTGTGTCAACTCTGTTACAGAGCTTTGTGTCATCAGCGAACAGTGAAATTCTGCCTTCTAGGTCCTGCAATGTCACTGATGAAGATGTTGAATAGGACCGGTCCCAGCACTGATCCCTGTGGTACCCCACTGGTCACTCTTTCTTCTGTGGAGTGACAGCCATTTACCACCACCCTCTGTGTCCTGCCACCCAGCCAGTTACCTACCCACCACACTACTGTTCTGCCCACACCCATATTCCCCAGTTTGTGTAGTAGTCTTCTATGTGGCACAGTGTCAGAGGCCTTGCTGAAGTCCAGATAGGCCATGTCCACTGCCCTCCCCTGATCCACCTCCCTAGTCACCCAGTCAAAAAATTCAATGAGGTTGGTCTGACATGACCTCCCCCTGGTGAAACCATGCTGCCTTGGGTCCTGTAGTCCATTGCCAACCAGATGTTCCACCAATCTCTCCTTCAGTAGTGCTTCCATGATCTTTCCCACTACTGAGGTGAGGCTGACTTGCATGTCATTTGGGGCAGGGACTTTAATTGTAGTCTGGACTTAAAGATTAAGGATAATATTCAAAGAAAACATATTGTGATGCTCATGCTTTGCAGGATACTATTCAGACTGCAGCCCTGACTGATGCTTATCGACAGCTTTCCAGGGATGCAGGGGTCACCTAAAATAGAAGTGCATTTTCCTCCTGAATTGATTTTTTTCTTTCCAAATATCTGTTGCCTACTATTTTAACATTACAGATTTCGGATCATTTGACCTTACTTTGTACAGTAGGTTTATCTGCAATTCCTCCACGATTCCCATCTGTAGTTACCTGATGGAAGTTGAATTCTTCCTTATTAGGCCTTGCAGAAATGAAGAATCAATGTTTATATGTGTTACACTCCAGATCATCTGTATTGGATATGTATGATGATTGGGGTTCCTGGTAGGTGGATACTAAATCTGACCTTAAACAGTTTTTTATTCACTTAGGTACAAAATGGAAACAGGCTGATTACCTTAAATATTTAGGATTTTGAAATCAATATCATAAGCTTATGTCACTACCCTCTGTTTCTGATGTCTGGATCCGGCAACTAATAACTGATGTTAAGGTTAAAATGAGGCAATATCAATATGATAGGGCGGCTTCTTTGCAGGCGGAAATGCATTTTGGTCTGCAGAAACTCCTTCTGCTGACCCCTTTTCTGCTTGCAAAAAATCTGTGGAATGCAAATTGATAGATGGTTTGTTTAATTCTGCTGGGGATTTGAAGCATTCAGACATTGAAATGCTGTGTATTATAGAAAGCTTTTTGCATAACCAACATGGGGATCCTTTTCTTTCTCATTTACACTGGGATGAGGTTTTTCATTTTTCACCTCCTGGGATTACACAGGAACAAGTTTCTGATTTGGAGCGCCCTATCCTGATAACTGAAGTACAACAAGCAATTGCTCGTTTGAAATTGGGGGTTTCTCCTGGTGAAAATGGTATTACCAACAAGTTTTATAAACATTTTTCTGATGACCTTAGTCACATCTTATGTGAGCTCTATGATGAAATTTTACAGAATGGACGGTCCTTTTCTGTGTTTAATGCTGCTCTTGTTATATTCTTATATAAGAAAGGATCTTGACATCACATAGAGAATTGGCAGCCTATCAGCCTTCTCAATACAGATTATAAATTTTAGCCTCTATCTTGAGCCGTAGGCTCCAGACTGTTGCTGCTACTGTTATACACCCTGCTCAAGCCTGTTCTGTTCCTAATAGATCTATACAGCATAATCTAGCTTTTTTATGGGATGTTTGTGCCTTTGGTCATCAAAATCGTCTTTCGGGATATTTGATAGCCTTGGATCAGACTAAGGCATTTGATAAAGTCTCTCATGCTTTACTTCACTTAGTATTGTATAAATATGGGATTCCTGAAACTTTTTGGAATCGGATATGGTTTTTGTATCGGGATAGTGTTTTATATCCAATTGTTAATGGTCTTGTAGGGAATGGGGTTTCTAGTTATAGGGGGGTATGGCAGGGTTGCCCATTTAGCCTGTTACTTTATACTTTTGTTTTGGATCCAGTAGTGTGGATGATAATTCAAGATAGTGGGATCTGGGGTCTTTCCCCGGCTTTGGATTTGTTACCTCAAAAGATTGCAGTTTATGCTGACGATATTTGTATTACTGTCCGGACTGCCGAATCTGTTTTGCAATGCATGACTGTTTTGAACTGCTATGCAGGCATGTCTGGGGCCGAAGTGAATTTTTCTAAAAGTTCAAGGGTTTATATAGGAGCTGGGCCTTTCATTCCCAAAATAGGTCAGATTAATGATTTCTGATACTACTATCAAATTATTGGGTTGTCATTTTGGTAATGGGGATTTGGCTGCTCTGAACTAGATTGAGAAGCTTGAAATTAGAGAGAAAAAAGTACATCAATGGAAATCCTGTTTTTTATAAAAATTGTGAAAACGTTTTTGCTACCAATATTTCTTTATATTAGTGCTATTTTTCCAGTCCCTTTGAATTTGGAAACAAGACTTTTAAGTAGTTTTTTTTCAAATGTTTGCGGCAGCTGTTTAAACCCCATTAAGGGAGATTTTATGTATTTAGCTTTACAGCAAGGGGGTCTGGGTATGATTCACCCTGTAGTTTTTTAATTTTCCTTTTTTTGTACTTTAATTTTGGTACAGGAAATAAGCACCTTTGGTCTGACTGGACTTCCTTTTTGTTTCAGATTTTTTTTCAGTGTTGGGGTACGGCTTTTCCTCGGTTGACTTCTGCCCTTTCGATCCCTGATTTTGCTGTCCCTGCTTTAAAAAAATTCACTCCCTGGAAAGTAACGAAATTAATATTACTTTCACTGAATAGGAAATCCCTATATAGAGAAATTATGGAGCACAACTTTGCAGTTCGGGTTGATTTTCCGAAATGCTTGCCTACAAAATTGGGGTTGACCCTCAGACTGCTTATTGATAAACAGATTCCCATTGCTATGTGGGATGTACTGTGGCTGAGATGTCACGGGAAGCTTGGGGTGAAAGGTAATCTTAAGCATAAGCCGATTGCTGAACAACAATTTATCAGATCTGAATGTGGAGGGGTTGAGGAAACTATGGAACATGTTTTTCTACTGTGTCCTTTCACTACTGTATTTTGGCATGAATTACTTGATTGCTGGAAGTGGAGACCTGTGTTTAATGTCACCTATGAAGCTCTTATTTTAGGTGACTATTCTGGTTTTTCTCCTCGTGATCACCACA
Organism: Neoceratodus forsteri; assembly: GCA_016271365.2. NCBI lineage: Eukaryota > Metazoa > Chordata > Ceratodontiformes > Ceratodontidae > Neoceratodus > Neoceratodus forsteri. Next base: position 621,554,913 of record CM057456.1, on the reverse strand, counting down.
GTACTTTGAATATTGTATTTGCTTGTATTAAGTTTTATTTATGACAAACTCGATATCGTTTTTCATTGCAGCACGTCAACACACCTATGTTGATGTTGATCTTACAGATTGAGAATGCTTTGAGGCTACAAAAAGAAAAGGAAAGGGCTGTTTTGGATCCAGGACTTTTTCAACCATACTGGAGAAATGTCCCATGGATTTAACTAATTTTCTTATTTTTTTTCCTTGTGTGGATTTTACTGTTTCCTTTTTGCCTACTGTATTGCCATAGTGTTGTGCTGAGATAGGAGTGTTTTCTTTCTTCCTTTTTCCTTTTCAGTTTTTTTTTGTTTATATTTTGTTTCTCCAACTTTATGAAGACATGTTTTTTTTCTGTTTTCATGTTTCTATTGTTCCACTGTGACTTTCTTTTTGTGATGTTATTGTTTCATAATAAATAATTCCCCTACTCTTTTTGGCAGGTGGCGCTGTGGAGTCGAAAGAGTGAGCTTGAGTTTCAGATGGATGAAGAGAGTGGAGGAGAACAGTCGACTGCACACCCGCGGCAGCATTCATCATGCAAGGGGAACGATATGGCTCGAATGCACCCAGAATGTGGCCAGCAGAATGTACTGACCCCCCCCCGCAGCAGTAGGTGTCATCAGACGGTGCAGGAGTCACCGGAAAAAGTATGTCAACAGAGGGCCTGGCTAATCGGGTGGATTCTGCAAATATTATGGTGGATCTAAACACAGGCATGTGTTCAGCAGCAGACGGAGAGGTTTTAGACCAGGGAAATGAGAATTTACAAAAACAGCTAGAAGACAAATGGAGACTTTTGGAGGAAGCAACGGCGGACTACAGGTTAGCCCAACTGCTGGCTGAAGAATACAGGAAAAGGAAATGACCCAAGGTAGATTCTCCCTCGGGCACTTCAGGTACCAGTACAAAAGTCTTTAAATGTACAGACGCTGTAGGTTCCAGGGAACAGCAATCCCTGCCCCAGACCCCAAGCACCCAGGCGGGCGTACAGCAAGAAAATTGGTCCCCGGGCTAGCAGCCCTCGAGAGAGCAGGCTGGATTCAATTGGAATCAGGCGTTTAGACAGCGGATCCCGCAATACCGATTTCTGGGGTATCTGGGGTGGGAAGAAAGATACTGTCAGAACATGCACAGCAGAGGGAAAAGGAGGTACAGCAGCAGGCTGATATGTTAAACCAAGTAGAACAGCAACCCTCCAGCCCGGGGAATCCTCTGGACACTGGCAGGCCTAAACAGCAAACAAACACAGTTCCCCCTGACCAGGATGAGGAGCAGTGTAATATAGCCTCTCAAAGCCCTATTTCATATTCTCCAATAGAGGTATCACAACAAGATGTATTGCAAGATACTAGCAGGTTAGGGGATCACCCTAATGAGACAAGGTCAGAAGTCCCACACCTGGAAGGAGGGCTAGAACAACCCTGCTTAACAGTCCCTCCAGCCACATATGCTAGCCTCTTCCAGAAACCTGTCATGCTAGCAAAATGAAGGAACGCTGCCAGGCTGCGGTTTATGGGGCCTACAGATAACATGCCAGATTGTTTTTATGTGGCAAGGTATTGATAAAACAAATGCTGGGTTTCTCTCCTAGTGAAGCATATGCCCTCATACACACACCAGGAGATAATACTTATGACATAAGTTTCAGAACGCCAGATAAGCTTAATTGTTTTTGGATGAAATACGCTCTGCTAAAAATAAACCCAGCATGGTTGCATTTTCAGGCTATCCCCCTTACAAAACAGTCTTTTAAAGTTATTACGGTTTTGTTCAGAAATGAAGGGGTAAACATCAAAGACATTACATATTGGCTTGAGAGAAAATGCAAAATCCAAGGAAATCCAGAACCCATCCTGGACACAGAGGGTTTCTGGAATGGGGGTTGGAGGTATAAAATGAATCTAACAGAAACAGATGAAGGTTTACAGCATTTACCTAGTTGTTTTTACTTAGGTCATGACAAAGGTTTTATCTTCACTCAGGCCAGCCACACCACTGTCACAAATGTGGTTCAGCCAGGCACCTCAGCAGAACATGTTAGGTAATCAAATGTGTAAAGTATTGCGAACTGGGGCATATGATGTCAGACTGCCACCATCCAACAAAGTGTTCCCTATGTGAGGAGGGACATTCCTATACAGAATGCCCATGGGCAGCCCAAAATATAATGAATGGGGATTTCTGCATTCAGGACTTCTATATTAACATGGTGGTTAAGACAGCGCAAAGACAGAGGCCTCCACCCCAGGAGATCCCAGACACCTACCCGGGTAGGGCAGTTGGAACCTCCGGCAAAGGAATTTGAAGTGTCCATGTCAGGGATTGGGGATGTCATGAAAGATCCAGCTATGATAGAAGGAGACAGTTTAACAGAGGACCCAAGTGCATGCACTACAATAATGCCCCCACCGTTGCACCCAGAGGAGGCTTTCACACTTGTCTCCAATAGACGCAGTAGTCTGAAACCCAGGAGCACAGGGAAAGCTGCGTTCAAGAAAGCACAAATCCCCTTACAAAATACCTATCTGGCATTACAGGAAGAAGTAGGTACAGAGTCGGATTCCACATCTGTGCAATCATCACAACCAGAGGGGGCATCCGATATAGAACAACCTCTGGAGAACTCACACAATGTTAAAAAGAAAAAAAAACAGTATGGGGTAAGGAAATGGATTAAGAAGAAATAAAAAAGGGCATCTAGAGTAAACTAAGTGACTTAGGATGGAAAGTAGTTTGTAGTATTTTACAATTTTTCACTGTATGCTGGAGATTTACTAAATTTCTGTGGCATCTCTAAATGTAAATAGTATCCAGTCGGAGAGAAAGACAGTGTTAATTTATTCGTTATTTGAAAATGGAGAGCAGGATATAATATTTTTTCAGGATACTCATTTGCACACCAGAGTGGAAATGGAACAGGCAACAGTAGGATGGAAATGGGGGGGGTTACCTATTGGTCGATAGGGAAGGACATGTGCAGTGGAGTAGGAATTGCTGTAAATAATCCAACGGCACGTTTGGTGCAACTAGTGGATATTATCCCAGGATGTGTGTTGATGCTGGACATGGTTATAAGTAGTTTGTACTGTCGTTTCATAAATGGGTATGCTCCACAAATAAAATCTGCTAGAATCAAAGTATTTAGAGCCATCTAGCCCTATCTATTTACACCCAAATATGTGTTTTTAAGGGGCGATTTCAACTGTAGCTGGTACAGAACAGATAGAGAGCTCCGAATGAGGAAAATGTTTTGCAATGCAAATTGCCTAAATGATTTACTTTTACAGATGGGGCTTATAGATTTCTAAATTGTCTCTAATGTGTATATGGTTTGTTAGAACTTGTAGGTGACCTACTCACCCCGGGAGTACATTAACCTTAAAGTTATAAGTTTTATTATGACCTTCCATACCCCTGGACAATGTTACTATTCCTATATGTTGTCATGATGTACTTACATTCTACTGTAAAAATGTCTGTATCCCTATGTTGTACTCTCCCGGGTCGTTCCTGAAAATAGGCATAATACTTGTCTAGTGTACTTACCCGGTCAACAAAAGCTAAAATAAAATAAAAATGTCTTAGCTATAACTGGAAATCCAAAGAAAACCTTTTTCCATGGCACCCAGGCCACCAGAATAGATTTTTGTTTTTTGTCTGACTCCTTGAAGGTTATAGAGACCAAAACATTGCCGGTCGCCCCATCTGACCATGCCATAACAGAAGTCATGGTTGCTAGCCATGACAAAATGCATCAAGGACCAGGGTACTGGAGACTAAATTTAGAGCTTTTTCCCCTCCCAATGGTAGAGGAAGGATTTATGGCTTTGCTAGAGGCAAGGAAATCGGTGGTATGTCTCTATGATACACATAGGGAGTGGTGGGGGGATACAAAAATGGTATCAAGCGATATTTCCAAATTATAGGGAAAATTAATGGGAGATACAAATCTGACATATACCAAGAGTATAGGGAGTAATTCTTAGAATTACACTTTCAAGCGGCACAGGGAAATAAAACGGTCCTCCCAGAATTAAATAAAATAAGGAATCTAATGAACACGGCACAATATGACCATTTAAAATCATTAGATACAGAATGAAGGTTTGGGTCTCAGGGTAGTAAAGCTTTTATGAACCCCTACCAGTTTTGTGCCCATCAAAGACAACAGAAATATATGGCAGGTATAAGAGATCAGATGAGGAAGTGGTGTACGACTAAGGAAGAAATTATAAAGGCCATAGACAAACATATACAAATGCTATTTGGTCCACCAGATATGCCAGAAGATGCACATAAACCCTAGCTAGCTCAGAGCACACTACCACATCTTTCTACACAAAATAAGGACATGCTAGTGGCTCAAATTACACCCCAAGAAGTTTCAGCTGTACTTCTACAAACAAAAGCAGGTACAGCCCCAAGGAAAGATGCAATACCCTGTGAACTGTATAAAACTATTTTTAAAATATTATTACAGGAGTTTACGTGGGTTTTAAATGAAATACTAGAATTGGGAGTGCTACCAGATAGCATGAATGAGGGCCTTGTAATATTTATGTATGAAAAAGAGAATAGAGAAGAGTTAGTAAACTGGCTGCCAATAACATTACTCAATATAGATTTTAAGATATTAATGAAATTATTGAATAATAGGTTACTACTCAATGCAGATTTTTTATTACACACTGCGCAGACGTGTTCAGTACTGGGTAGAAAGATAACAGATGGTCTAATACTACTCCGTGAAATAATGCAGAGGGGGTCTATGGGGGAGAGCACAGGTCTACTGTTTAGCCTGGATCAGGCCAGGGCCTTTGATAATATAAGTCATGCATATTTATGGGATTGTTTAGAGCAATATGGGTTACCATGAACTTTTGTAAATTGGATAAAAACATGCTATGATAAGGCAACAGCACAAGTATACTGTAATGGGTGGCTAGGGCAAAAGTGTAAAATACAACGGGGGGTTCGTCAAGGATGCCCTGTAAGTGCACTCCTATATTTGTTTATGATAGATCCCTTAATACTATGAGTACAATGTACAACAATGTGCAATGTACTCTTTCCCTGGGTTTTTGTTTCCCAGGTGCATTACTTTGCACTTCTTTGCATTGAATCCAAGCTGTCATACTTCTGACTATTCCTCCAACCTTGCCAAGTCCCTTCTCATCCTTTCCACCCCCCCCCTTGTGTATCAACCCTGTTGCAGATCTTTGTGTTGTTTCCAAAGAGACACACTTTTCCTTCCAATCCCTCTGCAATGTCACTTATAAAGACATTAAAAAGGATCGGACACAGTACTGAACACTGCGGTACCCCACTAGTAACCTCCCTTTCTTCAGAGTGAACTCCGTTTACTATTACCTTCTGTGTCCTGTTGTCCAGCCAATGTTTTACCCAGGCTACCACCCTGTGACCCACTCCAAGGCTGGCTAATTTGTTTATTAATCTTTTGTGTGGGACTGTGTCAAATGCCTTGCTAAAGTCTAGGTAGGCCATGTACACAGCCCCTCCCAGGTCTACTACTTTGGTCACCCAGTCAAAGAAATCTATTAGATTCGTCTGACATGACCTTCTCACTGTGAATCCATCTGATCATAATTTGATAGGTATATCCCTATGTACACCATTGAATAAACCAGTAGCCAATAACTTCTGGAAAATGAATGTGTCCCTTTTAGCGGACAAAACACATTGGTAAAATGTAGTAGAACTCCTAGAAGCTAGGATACCAGTGTTTGAATTATACAACAATACATTATTATGGTGGTGGCAAGAAACTAAACTAGAAATAAAAAAATTGTTACAACGATCTTCAAAAATGGCCACACAACACAAATTTATAGCATATTTAGAACTCTGAAGACAATTACAAAAATTAAGTTCCACAGCAGCTGAGACAGGAATGAATTATACAACATAATGGATAATATTAAAAAAGAAATATGTAAACTTCAATACGACAGGGCATGCTAATTATTTCAAGAACAAAAATTCTGTACCCATGGTACGGCACAGGTAGTTAATCCATATGATAGCTGCCACCAAAGGATTGAGAAAAACGTATATGCCAAAAATAAATGATAACACAGGGAAACCTGTAACAACAAATAGCAAAATTTTAAAAGTAGTTAATCATACAGAAGCACTATTTAATAAAGACATAAGAGGGATAACTACTTTAGAGACCTTTTTACAAGGCTTAGACATTACAGAAATACCAGATGATGTTAAAAGACAAATGATCCACCCTCTAACTCAAAAAGAAATTATAGATGTAATAAACACCTGAAAAATGAATCAGCTCCAGGGCCAGATGGAATCCCTGGAGAATTAAATAGGAAAGTTAGTAATACTATATTCCAGCAACTACTTGTAGTTTTTAATGATATTATAACAGGAACAGAAGATATTCCACCAGCCCTAGCAGATAGTCTCCTTATATATTTACATAAAAAAGGAGATAAATTAGACATGAATAACTGGAGACCAATAAGTTTAATAAATGTTGATTGGAAAATCTTAATTATACCAAGGACCTCGGACACCGACCAATGAAAACGGCAGGCTGTCACCTTATCTCCATTGTAAATCATCTGATAATCACTGCAAAAGGTGCCAGCCAGCCGCATCTTGGAAAAAAAGCAATCCGACGGCGAAATCGCAAAACTCCGGCCGCCATCTTGTTTCCCTGCTAAGCGGAGACTGTAAAACTGCTCCATACATCGGGGAAAGTAAAGAAAAACACTGACTGCTCTACTGCTGAGTTGCTTATTTAAGCATTATAGCAAGTACTGTTTTTAAATAATTAAAAAAGCGGTACTTGGTATAATGCATAATAAACCCACTCGAGGATCTGTGTTGATGAGTTTTACCACGGCTGGCGGATTTACCCATTGGCTGCACCTCATGGGGAAAACCACCCAGCCAGTGGTAAACCTCCACAACCCACACCGTGGCTTATTGCTTAAGTAAAATATTGACTATCCAAAGTACTCCCATATTGATATTATTAATAATGAAAAAATGTATTAGGTCCTGAGGACCACTTTAAATTGTGAAATACATTGGATATTACTTATTATGTCTTTATAAGTTTCAAATTGTTTTTTCCCCTTTCCTTCTTTGCTCTTTTCTTTTTTTTTCTCCCTTTTTCCCTCCCCTTCCCTCCCTTCTGCTCCCCATTTCTTATCTCTCTATTCCTACTCCTTTATAACCTCTATTCCCTCTCCCCCTCCTCCCCCCTTTTCCTGTTCCCTTCCTATTTTTTCTTTTAGTATCTCCTCCCCTTTCAGTTCTATTTATTAAGATGAAAGTATGGTATTTATGATATTTATAGCACTAGCACTTACACTGTGGAGGTCTTGTAGATATATAGATAGTTATGAAAGGAATAATGCATGACAAGGTGTGTGTCGTGCTAGGATAACGCCATGCCTGGGGGTTGGGCACGAGGCTGCAGGCCGAGTATTGACAGGCATCCAGCATGATACACCCTGGAGTATTACTCCTGTTATACAATGACTTGTTGTTATATATAGAATAAAAAATTATTTTAAAGAATGTTTTTATTAGTGTGGAAAAATATTTTTGTTTCTTAACAGGAGATGGAAAAAAGAAAAGAAATAAGAGCCTGACACTAGAGCTGTGGCATTATGCAGGGATAACGCCATGGGTCCAGCCCCAGATTGACCAATCACAGTCCAAGATTCTTTCTTTCCATTGTATAATAGTTTTTTTAATAATTGAATTAAAAATCAGTTTTTAATACCAAAGATTTTAACCACATGTTGTGAGTCACAGGGTGGCATAGGTCACATGATAACATTAGACCTATAGATGAGCTTGTATTCCTATCATCCCCCAGCCTTTGAAGAAGGAAGTAATTCCGAAATATGTCAGGCTGGGACATTTAGTCTGATGTCTGTGGTAATAAATATGCTTTTTTTAACCAAGTTTTGCTTGCTGTGGTGTCCTTCTATAGTGTTTGGTGTCTGTGCTTGGAACTTTTTTGAATAGTAATATATTGACTAATAGACTCTCACAGGCAGCCAAGATAGTTGTGTATCCACCTCCCAAACCTGTGCAATACCACAATGATCAATAATAGACAATTTAAAAGTTGTAAGAGAAGTTTATGAATGTAATACAACCAAAGGCTATGTTTTAAGCTTGGACCAACAAAATGTATTTGATTTTGTTTCACATGACTATTTGTTTCAATTATTAAAGCCATGTGGTATCTCCAACAGGTTTGTTACATGGATACATCATCTTTACAATCAGGCCACTACTAGTCTTTTGGTAAATGGAATAGTAGGGAGACATATTCCCATTAAGCGTGGAGTCAGACAGGGGTGCCCTTTAAGCCCCCTGCTCTATGTTTTCGTAACAGACCCCCTCATAAGGAAACTAAACAGTGTTCATAATATAACTCTCATGCTAAATCCATGGGGATTACAATTCCCAACTGCAATGGCATATGCAGATGATATATGTCTTTTTACCACAGATCAGGACTCAGGGATTAAGGCATTAGAATTAGTCCAAGAATATTCAGCACTACCAGGAGCAATTTTAATAAAAGTAAAGGCTCCTCTATCGCCATATCAGAGGGACAAAAAGTACAGGAAATTGCAGGCATTAGTATAAAAGCAGACCCAATTCAGATTTTGGGACTAACCTTTGGCAGTGCAGATCCTGCTAAAGACAACTGGATAGAAAAAATAAAAATTGCAGAAGGTAAAGTAAATAAATGGAAGTCATATCCCATGGCTAGGAAAAAAATAATCTTTATGCTAAAAACTTTTGCGATACCAGTAATGTTAAAAGTTAGTTACATTTTCCTCTTACCTGTCAATTTAGAAACTAGAGTTAATAATCTATGTTTCTCACTTTCATGAGGCAGTTGTTTAAACCTGTAAACGATTCATCACTTATTTATCTATAAAGAATGGGGACTGAATATAATCAACCCTATCATATTTTTCTTTTCCATCTTTTTATATGCAAATGTATTACCATTAATTCAGGGTGGTCAATATATATGGATTGAAACTCTGAATAACAGATGTACATATTTTATGTGAAAATGGAATGCCCCACAGTGGGGAAATTTTCAAAGAGTCCCACCCAGAACAGCTCTATATTTGATTTGATAACATTTTATTTTTATACAGGAAGCAATTGTTAGGGTGTTACCCCCATTTTCAACAATGACCTGTGATTCAGTAAATTACACATAACAAATACAATTACAAAATACAACATCAAATATCACATACAATTGAAATTATCTAAAACATATACATTTAGAGTGAAGGTGTTTGAACAGAAGTAAATTAAAAGTAGCCAGAGTTCGTACAGACTTTAGATCATGTGGCAATTTGTCCCAGTATCTTGACAAACTATTCTGTAATATAACATCACCTAATCTATGTAAGATCTTACCAATGGAACAACTTGTTTATTTTCCCTCAATTTTTCTAACTTAATACCAAGAGGTTCATTTGTTACCAAGTGTTTCAGTGAGTGCTTGTCATTAAAATAATTAACTTTAGGCACCATACTAACCATGTATAAATTGTTTTGGACTTAGGTTGAAGCCAATTCAATCTATCATACAGAGTACAATGGAGAATGCCATGCTTGCTTTTTGTTATAAATTTTCCTAATCTATAATATGTTTGATCGATACGCTTCAGTGCAGCTTGAGTGTAATGCATATATAGAAAAGAACAGTATTCCAGAACTGGAATCAACAACTGAGCCACAAGTTGGTGTCAGTACTAAGGCATTCTGAAACCCTTCTTAAAGTCCCCAGTCTTTGATTTACTTTCTTAACTTGTTGTGAAATATGTTCAGTATATGTTAGTCTTGAATCTATTAGAACCCCCAAGTATTTATATTTTTTAACATTCTTAATGGGAGTGCCATCTGCTAATTCAGCATTGCTTTTCTGATTTGATCCTACTGTAAACAACATACATTGAGTTTTATTTGCATTAAACAGTAAACCTGAGTCTCTAAACCATTTCTCCATAGTTATTAGATCCTGTTGCAATTGCTTTCTAGGTTGTTCATCACTATCAGCGGAGGACACTAACATGGTGTCGTCTGCATAAAGTCTTACTTCACTATTTGATATGACAGATGGCAAGTCATTAACACACACATTAAATAATAGAGGGCCCAAAATTGAGCCCTGAGGGACACCTCTGTTTACTTCAACTAAGTTAGAACGAATTTTCCCACATGAAACGCATTGTGTTCGAGCGGACAAATATGACCTGAACCAGTATAGTGGCTGCTCCTGAACACCTTGTTTACTTAGCCTTGCTAAAAGTCCACCATGGCCCCCAAGATCAAAGGCTTTGCTAAGGTCCACAAACACCTCTCCTGTCTTCCTCCCAAAATTTAAGGATGATGCCACCATGTTGTTAAAATCTACTAGGGCAGTGTTTGTGGACCTTCCCACTCTAAATCCATGTTGATCATTTGTCAAAAGCCCATGATGTTCCAAATATTGATAAAGCTGACTGTGAACTTGTTTTTCAAACATTTTTGATAAAACAGGAAGTAATGCTATGGGTCTATAGTTAGAGGGGGTTGTACTATCTCGACCCTTGCATATGGGAATTATTTTCCCCATTTTCCATACTTCTGGGGCAGTCACACTACATAAGCTCCAGTTAAAAAGATGAGTGATCATTGGAGCAAGGATATCTGCACCTAGTCTCAAAAACCTTATATATCATAGAAATATTCAAAAAGTTGAAACTATGGAAGATATCTGTTTCAGATACATTACATCAGAACAAGAAATAGTTGTATAGATATATTTTAAATAAAACCCTTTCAGTAGTGCCAGCATTTCAGTGCCCAGATAATAATACAGAAAATTACATAATTAAGCAAATTACAAATGAAAGAATACCACAAAAATATGGGATATCTTGTGGATGTGTTGTCACGTGAAGTTTAATGTTAGAGGCAACCATAATAACAAAACTATACAGGAAAGGACATGTTTAAGAAATAACTGTATAAACCAGCCAGAAACAATGGAACACTTATTTTTCAAATGTTCATACAGACAGTTATTCTGGACTTCTGTAGCCACCACTTGGGCAATCCCACAATTCAGTACTATTTCATATGTCCACCCCCCATATCTGCTCTGATGCCTACCTCGTGGCTCCTTAGTACTTCACCCATCTTCCTGAAGTCCACCCTCCTAAAATCCAAGATTCTGGTCTTAGGTGGGATGCTTTTCCTTGCCCACATCAAACTGGAACCACACTGTGTAATGGTCACTCCCACCAAGGGTCTCCCTGACTGTTATTTAGTGTTTATGCTCCCCATTCATGAGCACCAAGAACTGCCTCTTCTTTTGTTGGTTCTGTGATGCCCTGAGTCAGGAACCCACTTTGCAGTCTTTCCAGTATCACCTGACTCCAAGCACATGTTGTGGATCGTATGCTCCAGTCCACCTAGGCAGGTTGAAGACTAATTCAAAGCAGCCGCCACTGTCAGTTCCTGGAGTGACAGTGTCATGATCAGCTGCTGCAGGGAAGCAAAATTTAAGAAAGCAGGTTACAGGGGCAGAGGTGAGGCCGCTCTGCTCTGACCCTTCTGCATTTGTTGACATAGTCGTTGGAGCATGCTCTGGAGGCAGTAGGAGGGAAAAAGTCGGCAGATGGGAGATAACGTGCCAGTACTTCACCAAGAGGTGCTGAACTGATGAAAATGGGTAGACAGGTAAGCAGGAAACATGTTCTGGAGCTGCACCCTGTTTCTGCTCAAGTCGGGACTAACATGGGGGCTACAGAGGAAGCATAGCACACTATAGTTTTGGGCTGGGAAGGTACTGGCGTGGAGCCATCTACTAATGCTCCATTCCTCTGTAAAGACTCTCCTAGCCCTGCTACACATCCCCTGATGACTGATGACACTCCCAGGTATAATGCTCTGGTTCAGAGTCCTGCAGGCATGACAGCTATTCCCTTACAGACTGATGGCCTCCTATCTGCAGTACAGCATCCCCCGAGTTACCTGGTTTGAGTGGGCGACAAGGACAGGACACAACTAAAGCTGTGGCCTCCACGTCTACAATGGAGAATGTACATGAACTGGTTAAGGTGCCACAGCCCCCTCCAAAGGATACTACTGCTGCACACTACCTCCAGAGGCTTGCGACTTTTCTCCCCCCGCCACCTAGGAAAGCACAAGCAAAAACAGACAGGGGGTCCCAAACCAGAGAACCCTGTAACTCAAGAAGGAACTGCACCTAAATTCTCTGATTTTTTTTTCTTCCAATACTGAACCAGCACAGTGGAAAAATGCCATTCATTTTCAGTATTTGGGGGGGGGTTCCTCCTGACTGAACATATGTAATTTGGAAGCTGTTGATGGTGTCTGTGTCTTTGGTGGCATCTGAACTTTATGCCTTCCTTCACATATCACAGGAAGAGACTTATGATATAACTTTTAAAACTGTGGGGTCTCTAGATAGGTTTTGAGCCAAGTATTCTAAGTTAAAAAGACTCTGCACCTTGGGCAGATTTTGTTGTCATACCGTTAAGCAAACCTGCTGTTAAAGTTATAACAATCTAGCCTGTCCGGTGGTGTTGAGTGTCGAAGTACTAGACACCACATCTCCCACCATGCCAGTGACCCGGGGTTGGGAGCGACATCAGGTAGGCAGGGGAGTGAAAGGATCAAGTGTCCGACAGACTGCTCTCCTCTCCCAGGGGAGGGAGGGTTGTTGTCCCAGTCCTTGGCTGTCCCCTGGTGGAGGTCAGGGGACAGTGCCAGAGTTAGGAAGGCATAGGAGTGTGGTTATGTGGTGTGCACATGCCTCCACACGTGCACACTCACACTGAGGGGGAAGGGTGGGAAAAATGGAAAAAGACATGGCGACCCTGAGCTCCATGAGCTCCCGGCTGCTACACTCCGCCTCATTTCTGCCACCAGTCAGGGCCCCCATTCTGGATTGTGCTCCAGGTGGGGGAAGGTTAGACCACTGCTTCCTAGCCCCACCAAGGGGGGGAATCTGGGGGGCAGTGGATCTGCAGAGGGGCAGTGCTGGAGGGAGTAGCCATCCAGGGCCACCCCGGAGGATGATTAAAAAAAAGTTACAACAGTCTTGTTTAGACACCAAGGAGTCTGTGTCTCTGATATCAAATATTGGTCAAGTCAAAAAGATGAGGTGCTGGACGTACCATCTCCCAGTTTAGATGGACGGGTGGATGGAACTTCAGGGTCAAACTGTGCAGTGGAGTCTCTGGGCTGAAGCACCTCCTGAGCAGTTTCATTTTATGGAAGTATAGAGGGGTGTGTTTCTACCAAGGGCAATACCAGGCTTACTTTAAGTGTGGGTCTTTGGCCCATTTAAGTAACACCTGTGATCAGCAGAAGTGTGACTTTTGTTTATCCTGTAGTCACCATAGATCGAGTTGCAATAATCTATTTAAAAGGAAGCCTTTGTGAAAACCATGGGTACTCCTTTTGTAATTGTCCTTGGGCCTACCATAACAGAGAGGAAGGCTATGACCAAGACTGTCTGATAGGCAAAGCCCAACAGACCAGCCCCCCAGAGTCCCAGAGGGTTTCCTGGCAGGGCTTCTCGACAGCAGGTCTTCTGCATCCAAGCTTTATCGGTGTAACCAACCGGTGCCTGGGGTTACTAGAATCCCATCAGTATTTAGACCAGGAAGATCTCTGGGCAGCAATAGAGGGTTTTAAACCCTCTACCATACATTACCTCATTGTTTACCTTGTTAAGCTGGGCAGGAAATGAGGTGATATCATTTGGATCTCTTGCAGCAGCATAACCCCTTTTGACTCAGTTGTAGTGAAGCTGTTAGAACTTTGGTAGTTCTGAGTTGGAGTTTGAAGGAGAAGGAGCTCTCCGTGAGTTCAGAGGGCAAGAGGTGCCTGCCAGCCTCCCTTGGCAGTATAGCGCAGTGGTTTAAGGCTCTGAATTGCAAATCTGGAGACTGGGGTTTCAATCCCACAGCCCCTACTTGCAAGCTGTGTGACCCTGAGCAAGTCACTTAACTTCCTTGTGCTCCCAGGTTGCACCTGGAGTCAAGCTTCGGCTTAGTGTGCCTTTCCTGGCTGAACAATTTTCCCTTCCCCTTTCCTTTCCCTTGGCTGGGTGAAGGACCTCTGTTCGTTACTTTCTAACCCTAGTCTGGTGATCAACAAGTGTTTGACTTGAAGTGGTGGAGACCTGATCCAGTGGAGCCCCAGTGGGTTCTAGTTTTCATTCAGAGAAGTGGAAAGGGATTAAGAAGTCAGTGGTTCTTAGGGGCAATCCCCTGAAAGACGGAAAGTCTGTCACAGCTGCCCAGACTGAAGAGACTGTGTGAGTTTTTCTTCAAAAGCTATGGATTTGTGAGAGAACTGTGGACTAAAGTGTTCTTTCAAATGCCTGTAACAAGGGAATACCAAACCGTGAGTACAAGGTTCATTTGAAAATAGACTTTGGGTTGTCTGATGCTGTATGTGTCCTACGCTGGCTAGATTACAGGCACTCATGTCCCTTTTTCACCACAAAAATGTGCTAATCATGTGTTGAATGTAAGGATGTCTTTAGCAGCCCAGTGGGGCTGGACAATCCAGTTTGTTTCCTGGAGTAATGGCAGAGTTTGACTTTGATCAGGGTGGGCAGAACCTCATTCATGGTTGCAGAGTGGATCTAACTGATTACAAGATAGGAACAGTTTTACTGCAGATGTTCACAATGGTTCGTCTCGTCAGGTACTGTGTTTCAAGTTTTAGTGCGTGGTAACCTCACAATATATGCACTGGGTGCAGATCCAGAGATCCTTCAGCACAGGGATGGATAAGTAATTGGGGAAAAAGTGTTCATGTTGGAATTTACAGTACTGCCAGTTTGTAAAGTATTTCTGACTGAAAAAAATTGTCATCTGTCTCGAACAGTTACAAACTTGGGGGACCACCCTCTTCTGTTTTACCATCTTGTCAGAAATAAAGCTATACAATAAAATCCCAAGGTTTATGGTTGTGGAAAATCCATCTTTGAGTCTCTGAGTGAAATGTTTGGGGCCCCTCAGATAGGAGACACAGCATAGCCCTGGAGACCCCTCTCCCAGACTCAGGTTAAATATAAATGGTATTTTGTGCCCTAACCCTCCGACCTCTTAGATGCTTGAGTTAGGGATTTATCCTAATGCCAGGAGTGATACCTGTTTTTTGGCAACTTGTGGTTTGTTGCCATGTCTGTGTAACAGGTAGGGGGAACCTGGTTGCAAGATGCAGTTCTTGGTCTGGATAATGGTTGCATGGGGAAGCTGACTGAACCCCGTTATAAGGAGAATTACCTACCTGTCAGTAAAAACAGATGGGTTGGGTATGATTAACCCTGTGTTTTTTTTTCTTTTGTTCCTTTTTTCTGTAATTTTTCACCTCTTTTATCAGGACACAGAAATCAATGATGGTTCTCTATGCTTTATTTTAATATAGTGGACTGCCAGGGCCCTTGGCGTTCACCTCTCCACACCTCTTGAAGCGGGTCAGCCTGAGGTACCTGAGAATATACTACACTGAGTACACTGGCCTAACATGGTGCAGTGCCTCTTCCAGGGGTGGCAATATAGGGCACCTGAATGCTGACACATAAGCCTGTTATCCACCACCAAGAAACAGTGCACACACTGCCCACACAGGGACAATTCCTGAACTATGAAATGCAGTTCAAGAAAATAATTTATTTTAAAAGAGAAGGTACAGAAAGAACGAGGGGGCAGCAAGGGTAACTAGGAGCAATGGGGGTAGCAGTGAAGTACAGTCACGTAAGAACTTACCGTAATAGTAGATCTTCGAGAGGAGCTCTTGCAGCAGGTGACACCAGTAGGACTGAACTGGGCAGGTGTCAGGACACCTCCCCGGAAAACTTCTTGCTAGCAGTATACAGGCGGGGACCTCCCCCAGTCACCTGCCCTGATGTCATATACACAATAAAAGGAGTGCCCCCCCCCCCAGCGTCACCTCAGTTCTCTCGCTGGAGACTCCAGCACAGATGAAAAATTGGATGTCGAGCCAAGGATGCTCCTCTCAAGGAGGAGGTCAGAAGGAATCCCCAAAGGGAAGGTGGGTGGGAAGCAGCACCTGCTGCAAGAGCTCCACTCGAAGATCTACTGTTATGGTAAGTTCTTACGCAACTGTACTATCTTACTTCAAGAGTGAGCTCTTGCAGCAGGTGACACTGGTAGTCCCAAGCAGTGCAGAGGCCCTTTGGCTCAGGGTGGAAAAGACAGAGGGAGAGAAGACTGAATTTTTCATGACCGAGGTCCCTGCAGGACAGCGAGGCCAAAGCCTGTCCTGCACCTGGAAGCAATATCCAAGTTGTAATGCTTAATGAAAGTGTGGACTGAACTCCAGTTGGCAGCTGCACAGATATCTGCTGCAGACACATTCCTATTGATCTTAAAATTCTGTCCCTTACTCTGGAAGAGGTGGTGCACCCACTCACCAAAATTTGCAATCTCTCCCTCTGCCTTAGTCAATTTCCCAACAAATGGAAGTCTGCTATAATCACACCAGTGTTCAAAAGTGGCGACAAGTCCCTACCAGAAACTATCGACCTATATCTATACTCCCACCCCCCTCTCCAAGGCCCCCGGACGCATTGTGACTGACCAACTCTCAGACTACCTGCATAAGTATAACATACTCTGCTTGCAGCAACATGGATTTAGGAAAGGACACAGTATGTTGACCACCCTACTGGAATTCTCAGGAGAAATTCACACTGCCTTGGACAAAGGATATCAAACCGGAGCTGTTTTCATTGACCTAACAAAGGCATTTGATACTGTTCATCATGGCTTACTTATCACACAACTACACAGTCTTGGGCTCTCAGAAGGACCAGGTGCCTGGGTTAAAAGTTACCTGGCTCAACGCTCTCAATCAGTAAAAGTCTCAGAAGTTCTCTCAGACTCAAAACCGGTCCTCTCAGGTGTTCCACAGGGGTCAATCCTAGGCCCCCTCCTTTTCAGTCTTTTCCTAAACTCTCTCCCCAAATCCTGCCCGGAACAAATAATCCTTTATGCTGACGATGCCGTGATTCTCTCCTCTCATAAGGACCAGAAATCCTTACTCCGGACCTGCAACTTGCTTTCTCCAATGTGGAAAAGTGGTTCCTAGTTCACAAGCTGGTCCTAAATCACAAAAAAAAAAACAAAATCCATGCTTTTGTCCAGTCCATAAAACAGAAAAAGACAAATTCCACTTACTATCAAAACATACCCAGCAAATACCCTTGAACAAGTGCCAACATTTAAATACCTTGGAATCACCTTTGATCAAGGTCTTACCTTTGCGACCCACATTGATAACACAGCGAAAATGGTGAACCAGCGCATTGGTATCCTGTTCCAAAACCGGCAGTTCCTTACCCAAGCTGCGCTGAGGATTGCTATCCAAAGCTCTGTCAACTCAATCATAGACTATGGCTTAATTATCTATGGCTCTGCCACTACCACCGCACTAAGGCGCATCACAACCACCCTAAACAAGGCCTGTCAGCTGCTCACTGGAGCGCAAAGACGTGCTCATACATGTGAGCTCTACACTGAAACAGGATGGCTGCAAGTCTCAAATCGCATAAGGTACCTCACATGCTTGATGGCAAAAACATCCATCTTGGGCCACACTCTGCCGTGTATCCAAGACCTAATTTTCCCGAATACCAGCATCCATCCCACCAGAAGATCGGAACACTAGCCTCTCCAAGTCCCCAGATGCTGGACCACACAGGGCCGAAGATCTTTTGCCTGTCGTGCCCCCAGCTGGTACAATGCCCTGAGCTCACTCATTACATCCTCCACGTCACTAGGAGCTTTCAAATCTATGCTTTACTCTCACCTCTCAGCCTCTAGCTCCTGTGACTGCCTTGACTAATGATTCTTCCATCATAGCTGTTTTTACTGTTTTTCATCCTCTTCCTCTACTTCTTTCTTGACACAGGCATCTGAGTACCTCTAACTACTCTAAGTCTGCTCCCCTCCCCATATCTCCTCCTACCCTTCCCACCTTGACCATTCCTCCAATGTTTTGTTTTTTTTCCTGTGATGTACTGTATTATATTGGCTTATTGAAACCTTTATAATTTGCTGACCATTCTATGTAACATGTCTTGTTTGTTTGTACATTGATGACATGGAACCTTTGTAAAAGAGCCATTGGCTCAAAGGTAATAATTCCTAGAACAATAAACTAAACTAAAAAAACTAAACAAGGAGAAGGAAGCTGCAACTTCCCTAGTGGAGTGGCCTTTTACCAGGTCCAGTAAAGGCTTATCGTATTTTTGGTAACTGTACACAATACAATCAACCAACCATTTGGAAAGGGTTTGTTTAGAAACAGGTGCTCCTAGCTCCAGGGTGACAAAAGAAACAAACAATTGGTCAGATTGTCTGGAGCCCCGAGTTTGAGTCAAATAATAACAAAGAGCCCAGTGGACATCTTGAGTGTGAAGGAGAGCCTCCCCTTTCTTTGAGTGCTCTGGGTAATAAACGGGTAGGTGAATGTTCTGATTAAGGGTAAACTCAGACACCACCTTTGGTAAGAACTTAAGATTGATCCACAAGGACAGCCGGTCCTTGTGGAAAACTAAGTATGGCTCTTTACACATCAGAGCCTGAAGCTCTGATCTCCTCCAAGCCAAGGTAACTGCAACTAAAAATAATGCTTTCCAAGTGAGAAAGCGTTGCTTGCAATCTGCAGCTGGCTCGAAGGGAGGCAAAGTAAGCTTCTCCAAAAAAAAAAAAGAAGATCCCACAGGGGAATGGGTTCCCTAATGGGAGGTTTCAGGTATAATATGCCATGTACGAAAATGCATGACAAGTCCAGTTGTGCCAGGGTTTCCCCCTGTATAGGTGCATGATAGGCTGACACCGCAGATAAGTGCTCCTTAATGGAAGAGCAGCTCAGGCCCGAGTCAGAGAGTGAAAGGAGGTACTCAAGGATTGAGTTCACCTGACAGGTAAATGGATCTAAGTGGCGGGTGGTACTGAGAGGCAGAATCCCTTCCATTTCATGGCATAGGTGGCCCTAGTTGAGGGTTTTCTAGTGGCCACCAAAACATCAGCCACTCTAGCCGAGACTCCAAAGTGGGAAATGACTAAGTCTATAGGAACCACGCGTGCAGGTTCAGGGATCTCACATCTTGATGAATTAGGGTCCCATTGTCTTGCAAGAGCAAGCATGAGCTCAAGGGCAGGGGCAGAGGTGGTTCTGTCACCAGCTGTTGAAGCAGAGGGAACCATACCTGCTGATGCCAGAAGAGAGCCTCTAGGATCATCTTTGCTCCGTCTGACTGCAGTTTGAGAAGCACCCTCTGGATCAATGGAAAGGGGGGAAGAACATTGAGGAACCTTCCTGTCCAGCAAAGGGACAATGCGTCTCACCAGAAAACACTAGGCCCGGGATCCAGTGAGCAGAAACTGGGCAGTCTTGCATTGTGTGGAGACACAAAGAGGTCCAATTCTGGTTGGTCCCACCCGTCGAAAAGGTCATCTATGATGGATTGCTGGAGTGTCCACTCATGTGCTCTGGTTCTTGACAGGCTAAGAACTTCGTCCAAGGTGTTCTGTATACATGGGACATGGACTGCCGAGATATCCAGGTGATGATCTATGGCCCAGTTCCATATCCTCAGGGCCTCGCGACAAAGTTGGTATGAGTGGGTTCCTCCCATGCGTGTTGATGTAGAACATCACCAACATGTTGTCTGCCTGGATAAGGAGGTGTGCCGGTAGCATATCAGTCTGCAGGGCTTGCACAGCATAGAGGATGGCCCTCATCTCCAACACATTGATGTGTAGAGACTCCTCTAGTGCAGACCTCATCCCCTGAGTCCTGCAGTCATCCAGATTGGCTCCCCAACCCATGCTGGAGACATCTGTGGTTAGGATCTGTGTGGGAGACGTCCTCTGGAAGGGCAATCTCACTGAGAGGTGAGATGGCATTAGCCACCATTGGAGGGTCTGGCGGACCAGGTCTGAGACTGAGACAGCATGATCCAGGTTGTCCCAGCGCTGGTCCCACTGGACCCTCAGGGTCCACTGGACGGTCCTCATATGCAGCCTGGCCAAGGGCACAGTAGCAATGGCTTCTGCAATGTGGCCTAGGAGTCTGAGTATTGTCCTGGAAGGGCCCTGCCTGGCAGATGAGATGTGTCAGGCAAGACTCCAAGGCGGTCCGCTTTGCCTTCTAGGAGGAAGGCTCTGCCTTGGATGGTGTGTAGATGGGCTCCTATGAACTGAAGTCTCTGGCTTGGCCAGGGGATGACTTTGGCAGGTTTAGGGTTATCCCTAACTCTCGGAAGAGCGAAAAGGTGTCTTCCATGGTATGGAGTAGATCTTCTCTGGATGGGGCCATAAGAAGCCAGTCATCCAGATAGGGGAAGACATAGTGGCCCATCCTCTGGACAGCTGCTGCCACAACTGCCAGGCACTTGGTAAAAATCCAGGGCGCCAATGAAGGGCCGAAGGGCAGAGCCCTGAACTGGTAGTGCTGTCCCCGGAATTCGAACCTTAGGAATCTTCTGTTGGGCTTGGCTATGAGGATGTGAAGGTATTCATCCTGCATGTCCAGGAATGATAGCCAGCCTCACAGATGGAGCATGGGTATTAGTCCCTGAAGGGTAATCATCCAGAAGTGCCTGTACTCCATGAACATGTTGAGGTCGCTGAGGTCTAGGATGGGTCATAGGTCCCTTGATTTTTTTGGGTACCAGGAAAAAGTGGGAATAATACCCTTTCCCCCTCTGAGAGGCCATCACAGGCTCTATTTTACATTTGTCCAGAAGAGCCTGGATCTCATCGTGGATAAGAGCTGCATGAGATAGGAAATAGTGAAAGTGTAGTGGAGGCCAATCCGATGGTACCTCCACGAACTCTATCGAGTGCCCCTTTTGGATCATTTGCAGAACCCATTGGTCAGAGGTAATCTTCCTCCAGCCCTCTAGATAGAGGGGAAAAAATGATCCCCAACCACCTCTCCTGCTAGTGCAGCAGGAAGAAGAGGGTTCAGCAAGAAGTCCTAAAGCTGGAACCTCTTGAGGTTTGAGATAAACCCTTACGGTTGTAACCTCCTCTCTGCTGCTGTTGTGGTTGTTTTTTGGGCTGTTTGCCTGATTTGCCTTGAAAACACTGCATACAAAATGACTTTTGTTTAGGCTTTAACATGGTTTGGACAGATCGAACAGCTTTGCCAGAGTCCCGTATACTCATATTGATCTTTTTGGACTCTTCGCCAAAGAGAACTGAACCCTTAAATGGGGCATCTAAGATGCCGGCCCTGTGACGACCACCCTGGCTGCTGTGTCTACTGAGTTATAGGCCGATCTGAGGATGTGGGTGCCTATGTCTGAGCCTGTTTTCATGAGCTTTTCCAGCTCTGCCTTCTGGGGGCAGTCAGGAATGTCATGAATCATGTCCATCCCTTGTTTCCACAGGGCATTCTGGAACTGCATCATGTGCGTGAGGAAACTGAGCAATCCAATGGTGCAGGTAGCTGAGGAATATACTGTACCTTCCTGCACATGCTGTCCGGCTGCTTTGATTCCCTGTTGGGTGGCTGTATACTCAGGTGCCGTGGTGTCTGGGACCTGTCGTGGGCAGCTGTGATGACCATTGAGTCAGCTGTCGGTTGCTCATCTGGGAAGGGCTCATCTCTGTGTGCCCTGTAGAGGCGATCTGACTTTTTAGGGATTGCTGAGGATGTGGATGGGTGCTTCCATGCTGCCTCTGTCACATCTTGAAAAGTGTCCACCAATGGTGGCACAACAACATTTTTGGGGTTCTTCTGGTTTAAGTATTTCGCCAGACAACACCTCTCTGAGTCAAGGTCTTCAGTGTCTCAGCCCATATTTGCTTGTATGTGCCACATAACCTCCATAAAGAAGGGGTCAACTGGTGGGGACCTAGGAGTATTCCTTGGGTCAGGTAAAGGGAGTCCCCCTACTGAGGAGGATTCCGAGGAGGATGAGGAGGAATGGTCCGATTCTTTGGAGGAAGAGGACCGAGACTTCATACGTTGACACTGGCATTTATGCTGTTCAGTAGAGTGGAAGGAGCTCCGGCTCCTTGTCCGGGATTGGCTAGTAGGGACCCCCGGCCACTGTCCTCGTGGGGGAGAGGTGGGTTCCCTTGGAAGCAGAGAATGGTCCCTAGGGATAGGCTCCTTCACATGGGTGGGCTTTGGTGGAAGGAGATCCCCCTTGATGGTATTCCACCAACAGGAAAAGAGGTCTTTGACCTCCAACAGCTAGAGCCTTGGTTCCTGGTCCGGCCTCGGACAGTTCGATGGGCCCTGTGTCTGGTCCAGGAGCGGTGTCAGTGCCTTGGGTCATAGCCCAGAGTTGGCAGCTGTAGTATCGATTAAGGCTGATGGCGGAGTACCTGACAGTGGTCTGCACTCTGAGCATTCATTGGCAAGTGGTGGGGGTGAGGCCGGTGATGCTGGAGTTGAGGTGGCAGGTGCCGAGGCCTGGGGCACTGGCTTGGAGATGGCCTGGGAGGGCTGGTGTCAGTGCAGTTCCTCGGCTGACGACCGCCTCTCCAACGTCCACTTCTCTGGTGTCAGATTGTCCGATGTTCAGCCTTTTGGAAGCTGTGAGGCAGACCTCCCAGAAGAGCAATCTGAGCCCCCATGTCTGTCCAAGGAGTTGGCACCAGTGGGAGTGGCTGACTTGGATGACACTTTCGCTGATCTGGCAACAGAGGCTCTGTCGCCCGGGGATGAGCCGGCATTGCTGCCTGATTGATGACCCATAGCCTGAGACGATGACCGGACTTTCAGGGGATGCAGGACCAAGCCAGAGGCCCCGGACCCCAAATCCTTGCCTCCCAACGCCCATGCCAGGGTGGGTGGTCTCACTGCCACGAGCAGGGTAGGAGATAGCGCTGCCTGGGATGCCGAATCTGAGCTCCCCGGGAGGCAAACCTGTAGTTGGAGGGCCTGGATTTTGACGAGGATCTCTCTTTTTCCCCTCTCTTTCCTTTTCTCTTTGTGGTGGTGCTTCCCCGATGACTTTCTGTGAGAGGGGCCTCCGGGATGAAGAATCCTTTTGTATGGCAGCAAGTTGTTGGAGCAAGAAGGCCTGGAGGGCTTTTTGGCAGTGAATTCTCATCCTGCTGTTAAACTTCTGGCAGTGTTGGCAGGCCTTGGTGTCATGGTCTGGGCCTAGGCGCAGAAAACAGGCTGAGTGTCCATCCTTAGATGGAATCCATTTGCCACAGGCACACATCGACAGGTGCCGGTTAATGGACGACGTCGGGGAAGATGACATACAGATGAAGAATAAAAGAAACAAACTTTTTTGGCAAAAGAATAAAGCATTAAAAACGAGGTTAAAATGGTGGTCGATCTCAGCAAAAGGAGTCTGTGGAGCCAATGTGCTTGGGTCGACGGTGGGAAAATAACTGAGGTGATGCTGGGGGACTGCCCCTTTTATTGTGTATGTGACATTGGGGGCCGGTGGGCTGACCAGGGGAAGTCCCCCGCTGTATGCTGCTAGCAAGAAGTTTTCCATGGAGTCCTGGCACCTGCCGGCTTCAGTCCTACGGGTGTCACCTACTGCAAGAGCTAACTCTCAAAGTAACATCTCTGTATTCTAAGCAGTTAGAATATTATTATTGTATGCAGGCAGTAAAACAATCAACACTTTATGCCACAGAATCTGCCCACCTCCCGGCAGTCCTCAAACCCCAGTGCAGATGTACCCGGCTTAATTCTGCCCCCAAGACCATGGGTGAAAGCTCTCATTTAATGTTGCAGTGGGTACCACCACTGGGAATGCTGCTGCTGCTAGCAGGGTGGAGCTGAGTGACATGCTTTAAAAGAGTTCAAGTAAAATACTTTTCAAACACAACTGTTGCAGAACAAAAACTTTAAACTGACAAAACCAGTTGCAAAGGGGCCCCTGTTTGTATTCCAGAGAATGTGTGGCTGGCTGACCTCCACAAGTCTTCTGTCTGGACTTCTCACACTGGTACAGTTCTGCTCAGGACTTCTCCCTCAGCTCCTGGCACAATAACCTTTCTCTCCAGTTGCAGGGTCGAACTCTGGAGTTTACTTACAGTTTTAATGCCTCGAGCAATACCTGTAGTGCAGGTTGCTAGGACAGGCTGAATGCATGCAGTTGCTCCCAGCTGGGATACAGGCTTCCCCAGGCTTGCTGGTGGCTTCTCTCCACTTCTCCCTCCCCCTCCCCCTCTCTCTCTCTCTCTCTCTCTCTCTTGCTGTCTCTCTGAGGATCGGGACCTGGAACAAGGCAGGGGCCTTCTTCGACTGGACATGCTGTGGGAGCTCAACTCCCAGAGGGAATAGTCTTTGGAGGGGCAGGGAAACCACAGCTCCAACTTGCCTTTAAAACTGTAGTTTTGGTTAAAACTTATTTTCTTCACATAAACACTTTAACTGGGATCCCAAACACTTTCAGTCTGCCAGGCCTGCAGTGCCTAAACAGTGGCACACCAGCCCACACCTTGACACACAGTCACACATTTGGCTGTCTGAAACCGGCCACGATCTCTGGAAACAGATCCTTTTATCTGTGCTGAAACTCGTCTCCTGATTGGTCAGGCTTTCTCCAAGACAAACAGTTTTTGGCACCAGCTGGCTCCTGATCTGCCAAAATTCAGAGGTAAAGTTGGTCCTGATCTACGACCCCTTCCCAAGGTGCTCTGCAGTCTGTGCACTCATGGGTGGCAGCCATCTTTGTTTGCATGAAGAGTTCAACTTTGACAGCTTGCTACTGGTTCAAGTCCCAAAATATTAATTTTATAATTTTCTGGCCCTGTTGATCATCCTGGGATCAGGAACGCTGGATATAAGGTAGGGCACTAAGTCTATTTTAAAGTCGGAACCCTCCAAGTGGGAGGTGGCTATCCATGCCACCCTTCCAGTGGTACATCTTTTCATCCCAAGCCCCACTGCCTACCCGTGGGCCAGGAAACACACTTCCTGTGTGCCCAATGGTGTGTTCTAACTTCAGTCCCAGCTCTGCTTCCTGTCCTGGAGCCCAGATCCACACTTGGAGTTGGTGATGGCCCAGTGGTAGCCACGGAGCTATGGCTCCATACTGCATGACTGCACATGCATGGCAGCCCAACACAGCTGCCATGCTCCTCTGCCACTCTCTTCCCTGGCCCACCAACTCTCCTGAGTTCAGGGAACACACAGGCTGCTGGCTGCTGCATTCTTCTTTCTGCCCCCTGCCTTGGCCCCAGGTGAAGCTGGAGAGGCCTCAGAAGAGGGGGTGGGACTTTCGGGGATGGCCAAGGAGATTTTAACAGGGAACCCTGGTTTGCATTCCACCGGGACTCCTGGCTACAGCTACACATGCCCTACCAGTCCCCCACCTACAACAGTCCTGTAGAACCAGAGGGTGAAGTGGTTGTTCAATTGGACACAAAATGGACAAAGACTCTCTTTGTCATATAATTATGTCAGATATAAGGAACGTTTATTTCAATGACATTGAATTTTTAGACAAAAAGAAATCCTTTGATCATCACTGGAGGAACACACCTTTGACTCTCCATGGAACCAAGAGAAAAAGGATTGGTTTATATTTTTTTTGTTTATTTTTTCCTTTTACGACCTGCTGTTCAGTTTTGTTTCTTGTGGTCATACAACTTTGTTATGCTTTTCATCCTTCTGTATAATTTCCCTTGATTTACTTAGAGGTTTATTGTTTGTATTTGCTTTCTTTTATCAATAAAATTTGCCTACTCTTTTCGACAAGTGCCATGGGATCTTTAATAGCCACCCAAACAACCAGCAGAACAGGCAGATGGGGCCTTGGTTTGATGCCTCACCCAAAAGACAGCACCTCAGGAGTGCAGCACCCCCTATGCTGCACTATTGTGTCAGTATTAG
This sequence comes from Neoceratodus forsteri, assembly GCA_016271365.2. Lineage (NCBI taxonomy): Eukaryota > Metazoa > Chordata > Ceratodontiformes > Ceratodontidae > Neoceratodus > Neoceratodus forsteri. The sequence continues at coordinate 621,528,963 of CM057456.1, read as the reverse complement.
GATTTTACTCAAAGTTTCTGGTATGGGGCTAGAACCCTAACCCTAATGGTTCCAAAGTTATCCCATTTTAAAGAAATCATCTTTTGAAAAGCCCACTTTGGAACTGTAAAGGCTAAAAACTTTTTTTTAAATGAAACCTTGGGAGTCCAGCTGTTAAGAATGAGCTCTATTGATGCTGTTTATGTATGTCAATACTCAAAATTACTGACAGTTTTAACCCTTGCTGTGCCATGGACTGATATGTCAGTCCAAAATTCCTATATGTTCTAATTCTGTCGGCAGCCTAAGGGTTAAAAAAAATGATACAACAAATATTTTTTTTAATTTCTCTGAATTTTCGTAATATACATTATTTTTTCTTCCACAAAACGTTTTGTTGTCCGAGTACAGGTGGTGCTCTTCAGCCCCTACCCCATCTCCCCCAACCAGCAACCACCTCCTCCACGACAAATCTGTTGTCAAGATTCCCCCATGGATTACCCCACCCCACCCCTACCCCACCCCTGTGACCACATCCAGAAGCGTGTCAGAGTCCCAAGTGATAGTGCAGGCTGAGGCAGGCAGACGAGACTCATGGCGCATGTCCTGGGTTTCTGTTATTCTCCTCAGACTATGCGCATTATGACATTAGATAAAAAGTGGGAGGCACAAACGCCTACTGTGCCTGCCACAAGACAACCCTGGGCCACACCTGCTGCCCTACCACCACACCTCCATGTGATGGCATATGAGAGTGGTGCGGTTGTCTCCTCACCCCCGGAAAGGACAGTAGTTAGCCATTAACTCAATTCTGTTTCTCCCCGGCTGACACCCTATGACCCGAGCTCACTCCTGAAGCCAGGCTGCTGGTGTAGCATTCAGCGCCTCAACCTGCCATGCCACTGGGCCTGCATTACACATCATTTTATTCACAACTGCATAATCTTCTACTTCATTATGATTCATATTGTGCCCCTAGCTGTGTTTTGAACATTCCACTCTCCCCTCCAGCAGTTCCTACTCATCCTAGCATTTGCTGTCTTTGTCTGCAAAAGCGTCGAAAGAGACTAAACAATGGAAACAATGGTATGGATTGTCAGGTATTACTGCCAAACCATACCTACACCTTTATTTAGAATCCTTACCAACTGTGCTTTGTGCCAGGTGTCTAAGCGTCTCAGCATTTCGGTGCTGTATTATAACCCCCATTCTGCCACACCCCTACAGTAACATATTCTCTGCATGCCTTTCATTTTGTTGCCTGTAAGTATATACTGTATGTGTTGATGTGAGTAGGATACTGATCACTTCTATTCCTTATCTTGTGTCCCTTTTTCTTTTATTTGACCAACATAACAAACATTGTTTTACTGTTGAGTCTTTGTAAAGGGTTTTGAGACACAGCTAGCCTGACAGCGACTACATAAAATAAGGTAGTGTTGGTCTGCATTGTATAGTGTTTTTTTTTTTTTTTCTTGTGGAGCAAGATAGCCCTATCTTGACAGCATTATACGTTTCATTAAACATGACAACTGGCTAATGTACTATCATTAAGGGTATGTGGGTGTTAAAATAATTGGACCTCCTCACCCATGTGCTTTACTATTGTTATGAAACATTTACTTGTTTTAAGCATACAGTGCCACTGTTTTTTCATTTGTTTACTTTCCAGCTCCCAATATCTGGTGTGTGACCAGCAGTAATAAAAACAGAGTACAGTGCGGTGCCTCCCCCAACACACACCACAAATGGTAATACTTTCAAATGTATTTTTTACTCTTTTTTTTTTTTCTTTTACTCCATGCTTTTCAAGGGGGGGAGGAGGGGTTACTTAGTTATCAGATGTCAGGTGAGATGGGAATTAAACTCAATCACCACCAGATAACAAGGTGAACCCTCGTGTCTTGGTACCAACTCTTAACGTTTACAGTGTCAGTGGCTCAGTAGGTAGCACACTCGCCTCTGAGCCTGGGAGATCAGAGGGCTGTGGGTTCAGTTCCCACATCTGGACTTGGGTTAATATCCCAGTACTGACACTGCAGTGCAGCATGAGAGGGGTGCCGTACTTCTGAGGTGCAGTCTTTCGGATGAGATGTTAAACTGAGGTCCTATCTGCCTGGATTGGTGGTAGTTCAGGTGGATGTTAAAGATCCCATGGCACTTATCAGAAGAGTAGGGAATTTCCTGGTGTACTGGCCAAATTCCTCATTTCACTAAAAAAAAATACCACCAACAGCTTAATCTGGTTCAAGGTTAGTTGGCATATCATCTGTATCCCAGGTCGTGCCTGAAAATAGGCAGGATTTGTCCAGTGCACTTACCTGGTCAACAAAAACTAAATAAAATAAATAAAACATCTAAATCTTTAACTCACCTGAACTTGCTTCTTATTGTGCATGTTTAAATAAAATGTAGCCACCTACAAATATGCTAGTGGTCAATGAGAAGCTTACTAACCTGAAAGGATTACATCTGGGGTGCTGGGAGGGAATGCACTGGATTCTCTCTGATTACTGATATATGCCACGTAGCACCCATAGAAAACAAGGGACCTCATTAGAAATGTCATTAAAACTCTGTGAATAAACAAGGGCTGAGCTTGGTATATCTGGATTTGTTGAGCAGCCAATCATATATGCTACTGTCCCTTAGATAAATCAGCGGCACCCAGCAGACACCTTAGACAACAATCTATTTTTGACCTGGCTCCAATGGTCCAGATCATATACTTGGACTGTGGGTCATTATCTGACTCAATTATTCAGGTAAAACAGTCCCAGTATGAATGCTAGACATAAGCTGTGAATAGCAATTGAGACAGGATAATGCACATATACTATATAAATGTATTTTGAGTACTTGTTTATCTCCGCTTCTCTCTTCCATCCTGCTGCCTCTCCTGGCCATTCATTTTAACCTTGGGTTTTAGGCAATTCCTTTTAGGATGCAGCCTTTCGAATCCTGATAGTCAAAGGACTTCAATATTACATGGGTACCCATTTTATAGTATGCATTTTCTAAAGGTTACACCGCAATCTAATGACAAGGTGAGTATATATTGACAAAAGGTGAGTGATCTATAATACTCTTTAGCTGCAGGGCAAATAATCATCATATTGTCAACATTTTCATGAGACCAATATGGTGTCATGGCACTGAATCGATGATAAACGGATTTTAAACAAACAGGCCTCAGAGTTTATGAGTTCACAATCCACTTAATGTTCCATTCCCATTTAAAGCAAATTATCATGTAAATGTCCTACTGTTCTAACAATTCCACTGCATCAGTATATAAACCCCATAGTAAAAGGTGTAAAAAAGTAGTGCAACAGACTGATAACATCTCTGTAATGTTACATCCTACTCAGTAAACAAGAAACAGAGCTAGAGTGAGACATATACTAACAGTGGCAGTACTGCATGTCTGAAGGGTAAAGTATTTGACATAAAAATAAGCAAGGTTTGACTTTAAATGGAAAACAAAATAAACACTGCCCAACATCTCTCATTCAGGAAACCTCATGCTCCTAAAACCACGTTTGTTTTGCTTTTGGTTAGGATCCTCAGTTAGGATGGTACTTGTCCCAGTTAACAGAGCATGCCACGATACCATGCACTGTGAAAACCCTTAAGCCATGGTATTCACGTATGCTGGTGTACTGCAGGAGTATGGGACAACTATGTGACTGAAGCATTCAGATGTCAGCATCACCAACACTCAGATAGCAGGTGGTGGCACGTGATCTGTGACTAGCAACTAGTGATAAGTGAGTGCAACTATGCTGAAGACCTCTCAAGGAAGACATATTCGTGACCTTTGCCCTCCCCCATGGGAAGAATCAAAATGGATGAGTGCCACTGTACTTTTAGCCCCAGGAAAGCCACAAAATCCAATCCAGTAAGAAACTGCAGCGTGGGTGCAAGTCAGATGTGAAGTGTGTTAACCCTGTTCCCTCACACCAGCTGACAACAGCTGCTCATTCTCTCCAAGTACCAGGAATTCTTTTCCTGCCCCCCCCCCCTTCCTATATGACAATGGGACAGGCTGACAGCACCTGGACAGGGAGCTCATTGCAGCTCCACAAAGCTGGATCAGAGAAACTGTCTATCAAAGTACAACATCAGCTGAATAATCATTAAATGTTCTGTGCGCACTAGCTCTGAACTGCCATTCAGCCCCCTATCATTGTTATGTGCCAACGCTAAGCCAAATTCACAAAGCGTGTCACTCCTATTGGTTTTACACAGGGGTTAACTCTTGCCACACCATACAAGCATACTGTAAGCTCCACCAACTGGTGGCCTTTGTGCCAAACTCACTGCCAAAACAAACTACCCATCTGGTAACTCTGCTAAAACTAGAGAATAAAGCATGGTTTACAGTGTGTAATAAGCTATAATAACTGGTGATCCCCTATAACAGCTGGAAAAGTATTCCTGGTAAAATGCTATAACTTGCAGAATTCCATAATAACTTGATAGGGGGTTATTACAGCAATTTCTTCCTCACGTTCTCACTTCACTGTGTTTGTGCGAGTAGGGTGGCTGCTCAGGGACACGCTCGCTCCTACAAATACAGCATAGTTTTTCTCTCTCTGTTGAAACTCTGCACCAGTGATTACAAAAAATAATGCCTGTGCAAAGTTTGTTTCATGAGGATTTTTCATACACTCTTGGTATGTGATAACCTCATAAACATCGAAAGCTTCACTCTTGGCATTTATGGATTATCTGATACCCCAGATGTGTGAAAAATCCTCATAACACACACCTGCATAGGCATTATTCTCTATATAGTGTATGGAGAGTGTCTATTACCGATTGAAATCAATCAGTTTATAACCTGATAATCCCATCGTTATGATGTCAGTATGCTGTAAACCTTGCTTGAGTACATCATACCAATGGGATTACAGGTCAGAATGTCATCAGTTGTATTAAGTCTTTTAAACGAACATTGATCTGCTATCCATGACAGACTTTACTTGATCATCTTTAATGCCTGAGCTGTCTATGTTGAGGTGTCTGCTCCTCTGGTGTACAGACCACCACCCCCCTCCCTCTGATAAAATGCTGATACTGCATATGAGCATGAAGAAAGGTGACTCCAACGGACCAATTCGAAACTCACAGCTGATGCGGTTTGTTTATCTATGTGAGGGTGGGACCGCAGTAAATGTGAGGCCATTTGCATTACACCCACTAAGGGATAATGGGAAGGTAACATAAAAAGGGTAGATGCTGATTCTGGGGTGTAATTGACCCTACACAGTAATTATAAGCAGTTTATATCTTTCTGAAAACCTTAACAGAATTTCCTTTATGTATTCATTTTTTTTAACCAGTAAGTGGACTGGGACAAAGCCCTTTTGCAGCTACAATGGACATATAAACAAATTAAAAAACAGTACAAGACACGGCATACATACTAATAGTGCACACATCGAAGTACATCATGACAGGTACATGTATGTGCTGATTCGGATATGATACAGAGTCTTTTTAAAGTAATACAGAGAGCAATTTCACTGTTCTGTTAGATCAGCAATGCAGTTCAGTAGTGCTACGTTTGGCTCTCCTGATTCTCTTGGAATATTGGATTTTCTTATTTATTTGGCTCACAGGTTACCAAAACCCACTGAGACTAAAGCTTACTTAACTAGCAGAGAAAGGCAGGGCCGTTTCTTCCCCCGCTTATAGGAAACAGCTTCATCTGCTGTTTACTGTTCAAGCTCAGATTAGGGCACAAATCCAAAGAGCTCAAGTATCAATGTGAAGCACAAACGACACTCAGAGGAGAAAATCTCTGTTTACACGTCAATACTATATATATGGGCTCAGAAATTTCCCATGCCCTTTTCTTAAAATACTTACCACACTGCAGCCAGGGCAGTCTTTGCCATTCTCGCAAGTCCTGCGACGAGCCTGGACCCCTCCCCCGCACTGAGCAGTGCAGCGTTCCCACAGTCCCCAGCTGGACCAGAACATGTGTGGAGGACATGGTAGGTGCTCATTACAATATCTGTGAGAGACAACAAAAAAAAAAAGAAAACACCACATCAGGATGCTGACCCTAAACAGTTTCCAGTGTTTATCCAGTGTTTGTAAAGGATTTTCCCTGCATTTTTTTCCCATGTGACTTTAACCACCGAGCATGAAATGTTACTCTGCTGAGCACACATCTCCTTCATTCAGTTCTGCTGTTGTACTAGACAACTGGGTTGTCCATTTTCTGGCTGACGATGTGGGAAGAATAACCCTTAGTTCTGCGATGACAAAAAAAAAAAAAAAAACTTTTGCCATTCTCCATTATTGTATTTTATGGAATGGGGTCCACCCAGTTTTGCCTCTCACTTGGGCAGAAACCTGTCACAAACAGCTATGGCTAGGTAGTATGCTTAGTTTACTAGCCGCAAAGAATAATGCTTCAGGTCAAAAGTTCTTTAGGCAAATCAAACACAACGACATGACAAAATTACTCTCACCAGCTGATTATATGGGTTATTATTCCATTGTCATATATTAGAGATCACTCTCACAGCTATACATCGGTGGTAATGTGAATCGAAATTCAGATTCTATGCAGCAAGGTCAGTTCCTCTGATGACACTGAAATAACACAAAGTGGTAATGTGAATCGGTCCAGCAGGGATTGGGGTGGGCAGAGAGAGACCCAGCCTGCAGCTGAGAGGAAGCCGGATTGTGTGGATCTGCCCCATGCTCAGCAGCTGTGGTTCTATAGGCATGATCCAGGGGTGAGCAGCTCAGACACAGGGTGCTGTGAGCTGTTCTGCTCTGTCAGCACTTCATACAAGCAGCTTCATCACAGCTGAGACTGCTCATACCACATCCTCACTCCCTGATTCGCTGAGCTGCGGTTTTTCAAACCAGTTAATACAAGAACCATGAGGGGACCCTGTATGCATTAATGTTTTACACCCCCCTCCCATGGTTTTTGTTGACCATGCAATTCGCTAGTTATGTACTTGTGGTTTGTGAGGTCATCACATACCTCAGGGATGAAAACAGCTCATTTCTGGGGGTGTGCACACCCCGAATATTAATTTCCAAATACCACAAATAATGGTGCATTTGTTATTCAAATAATGAATAGTATCCATTATTTATGCTAATATTCAGGAGCTAATGAAAACACTTAGAAAAATAAACAATCTGACTTTCCTCAGGTGGCCAGGGCTGGTCTCCTGGCCACACTCTTCCCATGCCAGTATTTTTCCACCCACGTTACCTTTCCCCTTTGTCTCAGTGTCAGAAAAATTCCCTCCAAAGTGCCAGCTTCTGGCACTGTGATGAATGGAGAGAGCAGGCCTGCATTCGAGAGAGAGAGAGAGAGAGGGGCAGAGTAGGTGTGTCATTAGTGACGCTAGGTAGACTGACCCAATTAGACTGTCTAGCATCATTAATGTAATAATTACTCTGGCCTCTCGCTCATGGGTGTTGGAACATGAGGCACAGTGTGTGTGTGTGGGGGGGGGTTGAAGTTCAAAAGAACACAGGGCAAAAAAGGTAATTTGTGCAAACCACTGTTTTTAGACACGGTGATTAGCACATTGTCTAATACAAAACACAATATATAATGTGTCACACTTATGCACAAAGGCCCAGATATTCAGACTGTGCCAGGCTGTTGCACAAGCTTGGGCGCAGCGCAACTTAGCTGCGCAGGGGTGTTGACTGGGCGACATTCAATGGAGCTGCGCCATGGCACAGCATTGTTGAATATCGCACCCTGGCCACCCGCAGTGTGCGTAATTACGGTGCTACTGTGCCAGCGCCAAGTAGCCAGAAGTGGAGCAGGGGGATGCGGCTGGCGCAAGTTCATTGCGCTATCTTGGCAACCACCGATATTCAAAGTGCACATGCAAATGGGGCCATAATGTATGCAAGGCGCAATGGGGCCATTTGCATGTCATTATACTCTATTTGCATGTGCAGGTGCACCGACCCTCAGCAACTTGGCGCCTGGCACCCTGCCAGGCAGCAGCTGTCAGAACCGCGCCCCTGCACAGTGCGGCAATGTTCCCCACAGCCCGATCGCGGGCTTCAGTATAAATAAAAATAATCCAATATCCCTGGTGGTCCAGTGGACCACTGTCTGCCCGATAGCGGGCATTTGTAAAAAAAAAAAAAGATTTCTGTCCAATATCCCTGGTGGTCCAGTGGACCGCTGTCTGCCCGATCGCGGGCATTTGTAATTAAAAAGATTTCTGTCCAATATCCCAGATGGTCCAGTGGACCGCTGTCTGTCCGATCGCGGGCATTTGTAATAAAAACAAATCCTGTCCAATATCCCTGGTGGTCCAGTGGACCGCTGTCTGCCCGATCGCGGGCATTTGTAATAAAAACAAATCCTGTACAATATCCCTGGTGGGCCAGTGGACCACTGTCTGCCCGATTGTGGGCATTTGTAATTAAAAAGATTTCTGTCCAATATCCCTGGTGGTCTAGCGGTACCCCCCCATCCCACCTGCCCACTGAGCCCCACCGCCCTACTCCCCCCCAGTCAGCCGGCGGGCGACAGCACCCCACCCGCCTGCTGCCCGCCAACTTACACTGTAGGTAGGGCTGCACGCCCAGTGGTCCACGGCATGAGCCAGTGGGCGTGCAGCCCATACCGTACTACACATTCCATATATGTGAATGGATCCAGTCTCAGGTCCATCTTGTAAATGAGCTACGCTCAATGATGTTCGCCTGACTAAATAAAGATTTTGATTGATTGATTGATTGATGTGTAGTATGGTACGGGTTCACGCTAGGGACCAATGGGCATACAGCCCTAGCTACGGTGTCAGTCGGCAGGGCGGCAGGCGGGTGGGGTGCTGCCGGCTGACCGGGGGGTGGGAGGGGCTCCAGTGGGTGGGTGGGGGGGGGGACCGCTAGGCCACCAGGGATATTGACAGAAATCTTCTTAATTACAAATGCTCAGATCGGGAGACAGCGATCCACTGGACCACCAGGGATATTGGACAGAAATCTTTATTTTTTTTACAAATGCCCGCGAGACAGCAGACAGCAGTCCACTGGACCACCAGGGATATAGGGGTTCTTTATTTGCAAATGCCCGCGATCAGGCATGGGGCGCCAATAGGTGCAGCGGAGCTGGGTGGCTACTCATAGGTGGCAGCTGCCATGTTGCACCCTGCAATGCGGCAGCTCACCTGTGGGTGGCCATCCGTTGTTCCTTTTTTTTTGGATCAACTCCGTGCTGGCGCAGATAGGGGTTGTGCATGCATGGCTCTGCTCATCTTGGGCTGAATATTGGGTTGTGCAGAGTATGCATGGGCCCCCCCCTGCACCTGCATACATTACTGATGCGCTCTGGCGCATTGGGATTTGTGACGCACACTTTTCCCTTTTGAATATCGTGCCGGGACGCATCAGTGGGTTGCACATGCCGCAACACTGTTGTGCCATGCACAACCCTTTTGAATATCTGGGTCAAAATGTAAACTCATTTCAGCATTTTTTGGTTCCATGAATGCAAATGAAAGTACATGGACTGACTTTGTATCACCGGCAAGGCAACTTCAGAAACTGTCTTGACATAGCAGTGCGTTTGACTGAAGGACTGAGCCCCCAGTGCTAGACTGCCAGAAGATTCCATTTTACCTGGAAATTGGGCTGCATGTACAAAATTGCAAAAGAGACCATGATTGATTCTCATTTTACCTTGCATGCAGCAAAGGGGCACCATGGAGACTGAAGGGCAAAAGTGGGTCAGCTGCCACCCCCAGGACCATTGGGTCAGCCACCTACGCTCTCCCTGCACTCTCGCTTGATCTGTCACACTGACTGCATATACTGTGATGTGGACTGGGCATGCTGTGTGAAGGGGCCTAACTGAGCTAACCGGATTTCGCCAACTACTAGCCCCCTCAATCATGGATCAGGGTCAGGAGGGGGACTATTAATAGGACATCTTCAGGTACTGGGGGTGGCCAGGTAAGGGAAGGGATATGATATAAAATATGGTTTTGACTCCTTGTATGGTACCAGCAGCCAACATTTTGGAAACATTTCTTTTTTTCCTCTGAGACAATAGGGAAGTGGGAGGTTGGCAGAAAATACTGGAATGAGGAAGGGGTCACCAAGAGATTAGCCCTGGCTACCTGGAAAGGGTGATGAGCATTTTTGTTCCCCACCTTTTATATCCAAATAATGACTCGGAATAGCTGAATATTAGGCCCTGAATAGTAATATTCCACCTGAATATTTGGAAAACATTAGTCACATAGCCCTGTTTATTATACACATCCCCATACACTGTATATCTGAAGGTGTTACATGGGTCTGTGAGTGATGCAGTAGCCTTTTGGAACAGGAGACCAGCTATATATTATGGAGTTGAGCATTCCTATTCAACACAGTATTGCGATGTAGCATTTTAGTGAATAGGAGTGTTTAGCACTGTAGGTCACAGCTAAGATGACTAGTGGTCTTGGCACAGTTTCTAGAGTGCAAATGTCCCAGAAACCACACACATGCAGGCAGACATACACACTCACACACACATGCACACACACACACACACACACACACACACACACACACACACACACACACACACATTACTTAGTTTTGGAATACTGTGACGAATAAAGAGTATTGGAATTGAACTGCCTTTCACTCCTTCCCACAGTTCCTAAAAAATGTTTCATTAAGCAAAACCCTTTAGTATCTTTCCATTGCTCTATCCTTCAGTACAGCAGACTGTCTATCTGACTATTCAGTTATCCAGATATCAATCTGCTACTCATTCACTCATTCTGTTAATCTATCTTTTGTCAGTCTCTTCACCTATCTAGTTCCTGCTTACTCTTCCCATGCCTGTATCACTGTCGTCTCCTAAATTAGACCTCACCACTGTCAGAGACAATCTCCTTCCTAACAACTGGATCAGGGTCCATGTTTCAAGTTATGAGATGTGCTTAACTCTCCCCAGTTAGGAATTTGACTCTGGGATTGATCACCAGCCAGATTCAATGGGGCTTTGCTGAGTGGACTAGCTCTGGGGCTTCCTTGAAATTCTGAAGATGGAGCTTGCCTAGAGCTGAGCCTTCGGCAGCTAGATGCTACAGCCAGGCTACAAGAATTGCAATACAAGCATCTCTGTACTAGACACAAAAGCAGAGCAATCTATAGACAAAACAAATTAACCACACACGTTATACAAGAAAATAAAGCAACGTATGGAGCATAAGAAAAACAACATGAAATCACAAGAGAATTGCTCTGCTGTTACAAGGAAATATCAAGCAGGTAAAGTAATCCTGCTGTTTCCAGTCTCTTACCCCTATCAACAAAGACCAGAATATTAAAGTCACAAGAAATTATTTTATTTCATTATTGTTTTCTTTCTTTTTTTTTTTTTTATGTCTCAGAATATATACTTTCACAGCACTGTTTAAACCACCCACCCAGGACATTGACTCAAATAAACTAAGATTCATGGTGACATTTATAAAACCAGACAGCACATCTTGACTTAAGTTATTAGCTGTAATTTGATGAATGGGGCTGAAGCCAATCTGTATGCAATTTAATATGTAACTTTCTTCCTGCATGGTTTCAGCAGAGCTCCTCCAGGAGCTATGCAGCAGCCAGGAAGCGCATTCCGCTGTATTGCTGACAAAGCGCCACAAAACACAAGTCACAATCCTTCATCTTAGCCTGCAGAAAGCAATTTGGCAGCACAGCAATGCATTTAAGATTGAAAGCCATGCAGGAAGCAGGAGAAGATGTGGGCTTGCGCCACCAAAACTGATTTTGCTGGGTGGAGGGAGCATCTTGTGTTACAACAATTCTTGTCAGTGCCGGAGAAAAATCAAGAGATGGCTACAGCCAACAACGGCCACTTTGACTTGGCATTAGCTTGTTGTTAACCCTTATCCACCCCCAATGACACCCCCCCAGAAAAGGGTACATTTTAAAGGGAGACAGCGATGGGCGCAGAGCATCATCTCACTACTTCAGTCGTCAGCCATCCAAATGAATAGCACTCATTGTAATCCATTGTTTTTACTACGAGAGCGCTCATATTCATTGAGATGGCAACAAGACAAGTTGGGGAGAGGCGGGTCTGGGCCAGGCACCGTCCCTCTCTTCCATCATCATCATCATCATCAAATCTTTATTTATTCAGGCGAACATCATTGAGCAAGGCTCATTTACAAGATGGTCCTGATAAGGTCAAGGTTCAATAGTTGATACACAACAGATACATCATACACTTATATAAGACAGTTATACATACAGGGGAAAATAACGTTTATAAACACAGTGATGTACAGTAAATTCACATGATAAAAAACGGTTACAGGAAAGTTAAGCTAATATTTACAGTATGTCAGTATATACATATCCCAGTGGGGGCATGGCAGACACTCAACATAATGTAATACTAGGATGGTGAAGGTATTACTGGGTGCCATAAGATGGGGTGTCTGTCTGGAAGGAATATGCCATATATGGTTTGGAAGGAGATTTGTGAGATGACAATGCTAGCTCTAGTGGTAGCAATTGCATTTCTCTTTGAAGAAGACTGTAGAGTGCTGTTTAAAGGATGCAAATGGAATGATATTGGACAGTTTTAGGGATTTTTGTAGGGTGTTCCATGCTATAGCTAGAGAATAGCTAATTGCTGCCCTCCCTAGCCTGGTGTTGAATTTGGGCAATTTGAGCAGGATGATGTTGTTGCTTCTTAGGGCGAAGGAGGGGAGAGGTCTGGGTGAAGCAGTCCAGGATATAGTTTGGAAGTTTTTTGACAACGCCTGTAATCCATAGTGCTGCATTTCTGTTCCTTCTGAGGTGAAGGGAAACCCACCCAACTGCAGCATAAAGAGAGCAATGATGAGTATTAGATGGCAGATCTGTAATGAACCTTATTGCTCTATGATATAAGGTATCCAACTTGTGATGGTAGGAGATGGGGCAGTGACTATAAAGGAAGTCTGCATAGTCAACAACTGATAGAAAAATGGCCTGGACTAACCTCATCTTTGAGTCTCTGTTTAGGAAGGGTTTTAACCTATAGAGAAGGCCAAGCCTTTGGCGAAGCTTTTTTAACAGTTCTTCTAAATGATGAGTGAAGTCAAGTCTGTTGTCAATCACACACCTAGGTATTTGAAGTTTTCTACATACTCCAGATGTTCTCCAAGTATAGTGCATAGCTGGGGGAGAATGATTGGAGAGGATGTGCTGGTGGAGCTTTGATTTGTGAACATCATTGCTTTAGTTTTCTTTGCATTTAACAGAAGCTTTTTCTCGAGTAACTGATATTGTAGCAAGGAGAATTCTGTTTGTAGGATTTCACGAGCAGCTGCAGGGTGAAGGGTTGCTGACATACAGAACAGTGTCATCAGCAAAGAGGTGTACAGAGGAATTGGTAAGGGTTGAATCAATGTTATTTATATAAATGGCAAAAGGATAGGACCCAGAATAGAACCTTGGGGACTCCTCTTGACAGTGGTTTTATGGGGATAGGTCACCTTCAGCTTTTACCTGCTGTGACCCCACTGTGAGATAGCATCTGAACCACTTAAGGGAGGATGGATCTAGGCCAATGGAGTACAGAGATGAAAGTAGTAGCTCGTGGTCCACAGTATTGAATGCTTTGCTCAGGTCCAGGAATACTGCACAGACATTATTCTTTTATCTAATTGGATTGCCAGTCATTTGTGACCTTGGCTAGTGCAGTGATAGTGCTATGCTTGGCCCTGAATCCAGATTGAGCTGGGTTTAGGAGGTTAGCATTGTCAAGATACTCCTTAACTGATTACTCACTAATTTCTCCAGCATCTTGGATAGCACTGGTAGAATGGAAATGGGCCTGTAATTATTAAGATCCATAGGGTCCCCTGATTTTAGAAGGAACCACTGAGCTATCTTCCACAGTGTGGGAATAGAGCCAGAGTTTAGGGATAGGTTAAGAGTGTGTTAGGGGGACTGAGTACATGGCATGCAATCTTTTAAAGCAGGGGTCCAGAGAGTCTGCCCCTGTGCTTTTTTTGGTATCCAGTTGCCATAATAGATCCTCTACTTGTTTCAACAGTATAGATTTGAAGCTGAAGGAAGAGTCAACTCTCTGATCACCAGTGTAATGGGAGCTTAATTGTTCCTTCAGCAGGTTAGTTGGAGAGGTGTCAAAGGCAAGGCCAGCCGTTGTGAAGTGGTTATTGAAGGCATCCAGAATTTCCATTTTGCCAGTGATAGGGCCATAACTGTTGTGTAATTGAGTTGCAAGGGTGTTAGCATCCTGCCCACCATACCCTTGATGGTGCCCCAAAATCTAGCAGGATTATGGTAGGAAGAGTCAAGTTCGCCAAGTAGAAGGCAGCCTTTGCATCCCTAACTTTCTTGTGCATCTATTCCTGGCTTTCCTAAAGATCATCCAGTCATTTGCATTCTTGGTTTTCTTGCCATTTTCCAGAGTTTGTCTCTCTCCAGCAGTGCAGCTTTGAGGTCAGCTGTAAACCAACGACAGGATTTGTTTTTTATTCGGATACTAGAGATTGGGGCATGGGTCTTAAGGGCATTTATTATAATGTTATTTAGCACCTGCTGAGCTTTTTCAACAGAATGGGCAAGATAAAACTCTTGCCAGTGTGGAGAGTAAGCTAGATCATGTAAATATCCTTCAATATTTATGTTTTTCTTGGATCTCCTCATGAAGAATTTTGCAAGGCTTGTTGTTATGCTGGTGGATCTTACCCCTGTGATGGGGCAGTGATCACTTATATCGCAGAGAAGCACTCCAGCGTATGTGAATAGATGTGGTTTATTCACTAGCATGTTATCAAGTAGTGTGCTGTTATTACTATTCCTTGCATTAATTCTTGTTGGTTCACTAATTAGCTGTGTGAACCCATATGTATCACAGAATGATACCAGAGGTGCAGCTCCTGGTCAAGCCAGTTGAAATTCAGGTCACCCAGAATAATGACTTCTTCAGTGCTGGGTTTGAGCAGGTTCCCAGATGGGATAAGAGCTTGTGTTCAGCAGAGGGGTCTGTAGCAACCAACTAGCTGAAAAGCTGCTGTATTGGGGAGAGAGACTTTAGGATAGGCATTCAAACTCCTTGGGCATAGATGTTGCAGCAATATAGGATACAGCTAACGGATTTTGCATATATGGCTACTCCACCTCCCTTGTTTGGCGATCAGCTCTGAATAGCTGGTAGTTAGGTAGGTTAACATCCCTGTCTGCTGTGGTGGGTTTGAGCCATGTCTCAGATACCACAAGAAAGTCTGGCAAGGTATGGGCAACCCAGGCTTGTATCAGTGTGAGTTTTTCCAGCAGACTGCATACATTAATATGCAGGAAACTGAGGCCTTTAATTGAGGTTAGGTCTGATGGAGAGGTGATACATTCAGGGGGGCCAGGGTTGATTTCCACTGCTACCAATACAGAGCAATAGAAAGAGCAGGAGTTTCGTGAGGGCTGCCAGTGATAGGGAGAGGGGCTGTCTTTGGTCCTCCTTTTATTCTGTTGCCACTCTTTGGGGTGCTCCTGTGGGTTTAAGAGATTGTGTCGAGACACCAAATAGCAGTTTGGTGGTTAGGCTTAGGGGATCTGTATATCCAGCAGTGGAGCCTTGGTTGAAATACATGTGTGGTGGTATGTGTCTCTTTATGGTGATCACACCACTGTAGTCGATGCAGCAATGGTAGAGCATATGTGAGGGTTTGGCGCCAGCCAAAGGGATGGTCTAGAGAGACTGGGCAGATGGATCACCCTAGTTTGTGTGACAGGGACATCTTCTTTGTGGAACTCCATGGCTGACAGTGAAAGGAGTATCAGAAGTAAACTCCCCATTATGAGAGAGATATTGGTAGTTGGCTATCGGGGTGTCTGTCTGGAAGGAATATGCCATATATGGTTTGGAAGGGAGATTTGTGAGATGACAATGCTAGCTCTAGTGGTAGCAATTGCATTTCTCTTTGAAGAAGACTGTACAGTCTTCCTCTCTTCAGACTGCGTCTTTTTTTCCTGTGGTGTCATGGGGTTGGGGAGGGTGGATGTGGCGGAGCTACAGGGGGTACTGGGAAGGCGGTTGCCCCTCCTGGCTGCCCCAGTGTGAGTAGTAGTGCCCCACCACCATCTTCATTCAATGTTTAGTGCCCATTACTGACTGGATGGCCCCCCCCCCCAGCTCCCAACAACTCCCAAACCTGGAGGGTGGCTGAGTGGCTGGGTGGGAGGTTTGATGTCTGATTAATTAGGCCATGGGTGGGGGAGGTTGGGAATGGGATTGGGTGTTGATAGAAGGTGGGGGAAGGGTTCTAATTGACATCTCTGATCAGAGGGTGGTGTGGATACTACTCAGTGGGTGGAGAAAAGGGAGTTATGTATTTAAGCTGTGTAGGGCTGGGTGGGGAAGGAGGGTGGCATGGAGTACTACAAGAGGACAGGAGAAGGGAACATTTTTTTTTGCTTTTTCTTGAAAAAAATTAAACCTGAACTTTGTGCTGAGAACTACTGATGAAACAGCAACCTCACCAGATCTACACGTAGCACAAAGACTGGCACTTCCACATCAATTTGTTTTTGACATAACATTTTGCAACACTACAACCACCCACTAGGAGTGCTGTACAGTTTTACTTTACCAGTGAATTATTGGCTAAGTGCTAACTTCAAAGTTGGCACTTCACCAGCAATTCACTGGGCTAAGTACCAAAATGTAAAATTGAAAAAGTTTATGTTTCTTCTTCCCACCCACTGCGGTATCACAAATATAATCCTTGGCTCCCCACCCAGATCAAACTGCAGTAGTACCCCCACCAGACTGCAGTAGTACCGCCCCTCTCCCTACCCGCTAAGCACCCATGCACCTTCCTTCCTCACCGCAATCCTTGAAAAGAAGAGAACATTAATACAGTAAATAATCCTCTCCCCAGCCCACACACTCAGCAAGTGACATCCACTCTCCTCACCCCCCAGCCTTGCAAAAAAGATAAACCTCTCCCACCACTCAGCACCCTCTGTCCCCCATCTGGCAGCTAGCATAAAGCTAGCAGGCTAATTTGGGAAAAACTCCTAATACCAGTCAGAGGGAAGGAAACACTAGAAATTCACATACAAATTAAAACACTCTGCACAACATATATTTTTTCAGGTTTTGGGTGTAGTTTTCCTTTAAAAGAGCACCTTTTCGTGCCCTTTTCTAAAATGCCCCCTGAAACAGAGCATGGAACCTTACCTCCCCCAGAGTTCCTGGAGAGCTAAATGATAATTTTTAAATCCACAGCTTTTGGGAGTAAAGGGATTGTATTTTGGCTCCATGGAGCCAAGAGCCTGATCGTTTTCACTTTCTGGTACTAAGCCACACCCCCACACACTCACGTTTCATGATGTAATCATCTGGACAGTGCAAGGGCGTGCTCCATACAGTACTATAGGAATGGATATTTAAATGCCTTTAAATGTATTTATAATGGCCAATTTCAACAAATGAAAGTCACCAGCAACTAACAAGGGGCAAGTCCACTAGGAGTTGTAGGTAGTAGTAGTACTGTATTCTTCAGCAGATTTGTTTGAGAATTTTGCACTATCATAATTTTTAGGTCATTGACCAATTGGGATTTTGGAGTGGACTGGCGGTGCAAGATCAGTGTCTTGAGTTTTCTTTACATTTGGAACTAATTTTTATTCAGTTAAGCATCTTTGTAATGATAAAACGTCTTCTTGCAGTCCTAATTCTGTATAACATTTTGTATTTACCTATGATAAAGGTCCTGTGTCATCTACTAGTAGTCTAATACTATACGTAATTTACAACAGCTAAAACAAAAATGGTCCCAACATGGAACCCTGTAGAACACCTTGCTTGAGTGTTGAAGGTGTAGACAGGTGGCCTTCCATCAGAACTCTTTGGGCACGTTCTACTATATTGGACTCAAACCAGGATATAATGTTACCTGACACCCCCCAGATTAGTCAGTCTTGACAACAAGATCTACCAAATTTCCACAAACACTGCTTCTACATGCATTTTATTTTACAGAGCTTTGGAAATTATGTTTATAATTTCTGTAGGAGTGGTGCTCATGGAGTATCCTTTCCTAAAACATGACTGATAGGGTGTGATCAGACAGCGCCTTTCTATGTGATAATACATCTGGAAGTGAACCTGCCTTTCCAACAGCTTTGAGAAGATAGACAGCAACACAATTTGCAAGTAGTTCGTAGGGACTGTTTTATCTTCCCTTTTTGGAATGGTATAATTTTAGCCAAGGACAAGATATGGCTTCCATTAAACTGCATTGTGCCTTTCCGATTGGCTGCGGAGCATCTTGAGGTGGTTGCTATTGACTGCATGTACTCAAGCTCCAGCCCTGATTGGACTGCACTGAATCCAGCTCTTTAGCCCTCCGGGACTGAAACTATTGGCTCTGTATGGCTGTTTCTTTCTTCAGTAATTTTACCTACACTTTTACCTCAGTGGGATTTCAGCCCTGCCCCCCACCCCCTCCTCCCTCCTTTATTAAATACACCTTCTCCCCGCCCTCTGCTTGCAAGGGGTTTTCCAACTGGTGGGCTCTGTAGGCTGTCAGGGTCCCTCTGATTGGTGTATAATTTTGGATGAACTCCTCAGCTGCTTGACTCTTCTGTTTCTCACAGACCACCTGCGTAAGGTCCCTCTGCACTATAATGAAGTGTACTATTCTCCTCCTCTGCCGCCTAGCTGGCCTGTCCATCTTAATTTTTAACTGTAGCACCGTCCTCAAGCAAACTCCTAAACCAGACAAGAACTGGTGTCACATTACTCTCCCCCGTTATCATAATCTGGCCTGTAGCTTTATGTATGGCACAGCACTTTTTTCCATTTCCCACCTCTGCCACCTGTATTCTTCGTACAGCATTCCCTCTCCTTCAACGCCCGGGTGCTTCTTCTTGCATCCTTGGGATGCTTTAGACCTCAACCTGCCGAGTCCTCGACTCTCTCCTCCCGTATTTACAGGAAGGGGTGGGCTAGGATATTGAAATCATTATTGAATGCTATTAAAAAGAGCTTACTGATCCTCTTACTTTGCTCAGGAGACGTTGAGCTCAACCCTGATCCCCCCTTCCCTATTTCTGCCCCCTTGGTAATGGCAAATCTAAAGGGGTTGAAAATCCTCCATGTTAATGTCTGTAGCCTCACAAAAAAAAACTGGACTTGATCCAAACGTGGCTGAACCACTCTTCCTCAGATGTACTTGTTATTACTGAGTCCTGGCTTAAACCTTCCATTCAGGATACTAAAATCAATTTCCCTTTTTATTAAGTCTACAGAATGGAAAGACAGGCAAGAGGGGGCGGAGTTGCTATCTACCTACAGGATAAGTACAGTGCCTCTATTATTAACTCCATCAGTGAGCCTAAAGAATTTGAGAGCCTTTCCATCAAGATACAACTCTCCCCTTCCCAATCACTTGAAGTAACAGGGTGCTACAGGCCCCCATCGACTGGTCTAAAAATCCTACATCATCTGAGCACCTTACTTGACACTTCATCCCCAGAGGTCATAGTCATGGGTGACCTAAATATTGATTGGTTCTCTGCCTGCTCAAAACCCCTAAAGGACTTGTGTGATGCCTTCAGGCTCCACCAACTTATCACGGAAGCTACCCAACCAAACACAAAAAAACCCCGCCAACAGCTCACTACTTGATATCATACTAGTAAACAAACCACAATTGTTCTCCCATGTGGGTGTCTTCTTTAGTGATCTCAGTGATCACTGCATTATCGCATGTATAAGGTCCCTACCAAAACCTGTCTCATCCTCCAGATACATCTTCAAAAGGTGCTGCTGGAACCTTGACATTTCTGCCTTCCTTATCGACTTGCAATAAGCAAATTGGCAAGAATTCTATCTTGCCCCATCTGTTAGTGAAGCCTATCATGTATTCCATAAGATTCTCACAGACACAATCAACTGGCACGTTCCACTTGTGAAAATCTGAACAAGGAAAATTTCCTGCCCATGGTTTTCAACCAGCCTTAAATCAGCTCTTCTCTATACTGATGCCCTGTGGAAAAAGGCACAGAAGACTAAGCTTCCTGCTGACTGGACTGTCTTCAGAGCAGCCAGAAATCTGTGCACAATGCTTACGAGGGCTGCAAAGTCCAGTTACTATAATAATAAACTAGATGCATCCACTCATTGTTCCTCCACGTTTTGGAAGATCCTTAAGGAGGTTGAGGGTCGTAGGGCCTCCAACTCCCTCCCCTCCAAAATTTCCCTCAGCAATGTCGTATACACAGATAAACATGAAATACTGAATTTGTTAAACAACCACTTTACCACAGCTGGCCTGGCCTTCAACTCCTCCCATGCCAACACTCTGCGAAACCAGCTACGTGGACAGGGCAAGACCTACTCTGCCCCCACAATGGCTGTACCTTTCTTCCCCTTCAGCACAATCTCCCTGAAGCAGGTTGAAGACTTGCTTATTACATTAGATACTAGAAAAAGTGCCGGTGCAGACCTTATAGACCCGTGCTTTCTAAAAAATTAGCTCCCATATTCTAGCCATCCCCATAACTTACATCTTCAATTTGTCTCTCACGCAGAGTACCCCTCCTGAGATCTGCAAAACTGCCCATGTCATCTCCCTGTTCAAATCGGGGGATCCTGCCGACCTTAATAATTACAGGTCCATCTCTCTGCTTCCCACCCTGTCCAAAATGCTGGAAAAGTTAGTTAACCAACAGATCAGAGGCCAACTAGACTCTCACAACCTTCTCACCCCTATATAGTCAGGCTTCAGACCTCAACATAGCATGATCTCTGCACCAGCAAATGTTACTAACGACTGGTTGAATGCCTTGGACAACAAACTCTACATAAGTGCTTTGTTCCTGGATTTAAGCAAGGCATTCAACACGGTGGACCATGCTCTTCTCCTGGAGATCCTCCGCTACATTGACCTTGACTATGCCTCTCTCAAATGGTTTGACAGCTACCTTATTGGCTGTTCACAGCAGGTCAAAGCTGAAGATAACCTTTCCCTCCTGAAAACCCTTCCAAGAGGCGTACCTCAAGGTTCTATCCTGGGCCCCCTCCTTTTTGCAATTTATATCAGTAACATACATGCTGGCATCCAATTAGCTGATATTCATCTATTTGCCGATGATACCATCATATACATCTCCAGACCTTCCACTGACAAAACATGTTCTGACCTCCAACTTGAGTTCAACCTCCTTCAGAAAAACCTATTGCAACTAAAACTACTTCTTAATGCTAAAAAAATGAAGGCTATGCTCTTCTCACCTTTTTGTAAGACTTCCTTCACTACCTTGGTGGGTGCACAAATTCCAGTTACCACTCCCCTTAATGAACCCCTTGAATCAGTACATAAATTCAAATACCTGGGGATGTGGATCAACCACAAATTGATCTTTTTTTGACCACATGGAAGAACTAACCAAAAAACTCAAACAGAGACTTAGCATATTCTTCCACATTAAGCACTTGCTAACGTTGGAAGTGAACTAGAATTGTATAATCTACCTTCCTCCCTCTACTTGACTATGGGGATATTTTTTACAGACAAGGGACTAGCACAACTTTAAAAATGCTGGACATCCTATACCATTGTGCCCTAAGAATAATTTCTGGAGCACCCTATGCTACTCACCACTGTTCCTTATATGCCCTAGTCGGCTGGACCTCTCTCAGCCTAAGACACTCCAGAAATGCAGCACATTGGACATACCATGCTATTATTAAGAAACTGCCCCCCTACATCTTTGACTGCCTTCCCATTTATTCTCCTGATACCTATGCACTAAGAAGCTCCTCCTATATCTCCCTAGTTATTCCTAAAGTTAAAACTCGGTTCGGCAAGACTTCCTTAAGCTATTCCCTTCCTTCGCTGTGGAACAAGCTACAAAAAACTCTACAGATATCCACTCCACTTACCTTGGCTACCTTCAAAACATTAGTTGCCAGGGCTGCCACAGAAATTTGTAACTGTGCTTCCTAAAACTATTTTGCTAACCTACTTCCCCTTCTCTTCACTCCTCTTCCTTTCCCCCTACAACCATTCTCCCTCTGCTTGTGTCATTTTTTCTTCTCCTCCAATGTACATGCTTCTTCTGTCTAACTCTTGCCCCAGGTGTACTCTACTATAATTTTTTATTATATTATATTATATTGCTCTCTGCATCTAATAATCCTACCAAGTTCTGGTCCACTATTAAGGAAGTGTCAGGCCACTCACCAGGTAGTGTGCTCCTATCTAAAATTACCACTGACAATGTCTCTGTCACTGATAAATCTGAGATTCTTCAAGCCTTCAGTAATCACTTTGCTACCGCTGGCCTGGCTTTCGATAAAGCACCAGTAAGTAGTCTTCGGCCACAGATCAAAGCACAGTCCCTAGAAATAAACAACAATGGCAGGATCTTCGCCTTTTCATTAAACACTTTGAAAGAAGTTGAAGACCTTCTGCTACAGTTAGACATTAGAAAGAGCGCAGGAGCTGACTCGCTTGACCCATACTTTCTGAAAATAGCTTATCACATACTAGCAGCACCAATAATGCATTTATTTAACCTGTCTCTAATCCAAGGCTCTCTTCCTGCAGAATGGAAAACTGCTCATGTTATTCCGCTATACAAAGCAGGGGACCCAAGTGATTTGAACAACTATAGGCCAATTTCCCTACTACCTATACTTTTGAAAATGTTGGAAAAAATCGTGGATACACAGTTGAGATCCTTCCTGGACAACTCAGAATTTCTTAACCCCATGCAGTCTGGATTTAGAACCAAACACAGCACTATTACTGCACTGGCCAAAGTCACTGACGACTGGCAACGGGACCTAGACAAGAAAAAATTTGTTTGTGCAGTGTTTTTAGATCTTAGCAAGGCTTTTGATATCGTCGACCATTGTCTACTTCTTTCCGCGCTAAACAATTTAGGCATGGACTCAATCACACGGGACTGGTTCCAGAACTACCTCACAGACAGACAGCAACAAATAAAGGCCGAAGGAGAGCTTTCACCACTCAAATCAATAAAGAGAGGAGTCCCACAGGGTTCCATATTGGGTCCACTACTGTTCAACATCTATATTAACAATCTGAACTTAGGAATCGAAGAAGCCAGTATCCATTTATTCGCCGATGATACAGTGCTCTACCTAAGTCGAGACTCCCCTGGAGCCGCATGCGCTGCATTACAAGATGAATTCAACAAACTGCAAAACCAGCTCATCGACAAAAAGCTTTTGCTAAACGCATAAAAACCCAAGGCAATGCTGTTTGCTCCATCTAGCACCGGGGCCAACTCTGCAGCCATTGACACTGTTCCTCCTATAACCACCCTACTTGGTGAAAATCTTGAGTTCGTGCCAAAATTCAAATACCTGGGTATATGGCTGGATAACAAACTCTCTTTTAAAGAACATACTGAAGAATTACTGAAAAAGCTTAGGCAAAGGCTTGGTCTCTTCTACAGAATTAAACATCTCCTTACTGAGACTGCAAAAAGACAGCTTGTTCAATCTACATTCCTATCATTAATTGATTATGCTGACATTATATATGGCCAATGTCCTGTCTCGCAACTTGCTAAATTGGACGTACAAACCACAGAGCCCTAAGATTTATAACTGGCCTTCCATCCTCCACAGCACTGCTACCATATACACCGCAGTAGGGTGGCCTTCGCTTCAATTCAGACGGCAAGAAATGCAGCCATTTGGACACTTCGAGCTCTCACCAATAAACTCCCGGACTACATTGCTGCCTGCCTTCCTCTAAGTCCACCTAGCAGCTACGGCATAAGAAGCCACTCACTAATTTCCCTAAAAATTCCCAGGATTAACAACCACTTTGGTAGGGCAGCCATAAGTCACGCTTTGCCCTCATTATGGAGAAGGATCCAAAGCTTATTGAAACTCAGCACTCCTGTCAGTATTGCGATGTTCAGGCATCTTTACGACAAAACATTTACTGAAATTTGTAAATGTTACCATAGCTTCTAGTGGTTCTATTAGTGGCCTCATCTCTAAATCTACCTCTCACAGTCTTGAATCCTACCCTGCTAATCCCTCCATAACCTGTTAAGTAGCCAGTTGCCTTGTTTGGCCCTTGGAGCCTTTGGCACCTTCCTTTACCTAATCCTACATGCCACTTTAATAGTTGTTCTGTTGGAATTTTGGAATTTTAGGCCCTCTCTAAGCCATGGCCACTTTCAAGCCAGTGACCACCGCCTAAGCTAGAATTAGTTACTGAGGGGTGAAATGGTTATGATCTGCATTCCTTCGGCTGAGTCCAGTATAAAGTGTCACCTTCATACATGTATAAGAAGAATGTACATACCACAATTAGTGTCTTGTGTTGTTGTTTACCTGTTCCCCACAAGTGCAATGGAATGTATATACTGTACCGTTCAAATGTAAATCTGTATTCTTACATCTACATTTTGTATGTATTCTATGTATGTATATCTATCCTTGACAAACTGCAGGTCCACCTTGTAAATGAGCTTGCTCAACGGTGATCGCCTGGATAAATAAAGATTTGATTGATTGATTGACTGATTATCTGTTCCACATGGTTGACCTTGCTATCCTGGCAGACACCTTGTCATACCTGGTTGTCTGTTTTCAATGCTTTGTTCTTGAATGAATCCTCACTGTATAAACCGGCATGTATACTAATCTAAATGTTATGTTGTCATGCTGTATGAATTAACCTGTACATATTATCAAATAGTATGGTGTTTTTCGTTTGAAAATCTTTATCTTATTATATTGTATACCCTACTTGTCTCAGTGTTTTATTGTTGTTAACTTTGTAACTATTTCCAGGTCCATCTTGCAAATGAGTTCTTCTCAACAATGTTTTGCCTGGCTAAATATTGATTGACTGATTAACAAATTTCCAATCCAGAACAGTAGTGCTTGGCTAATGCTTTTGTGGATCTGACTACATTCCATCAGACAGTGCTGGTATCTGCCTCTAGATCTGACCATAATCTAACCAAAGTTGGATTTCAGATCCAGAGTCAGATAGTTGTGGATCTGAGGTCAGATCAGGTATCCATAGCTGGACCCATCATATCCAGCCTTGGATAGTGGGATTCCATGGTTGGATACCTGGATCCCATGGTCGGATCCATCGTATCCTGGTTGGATCCACAAATACCTCAGATAATTATTGTGGATCCTAGAGGTCAGATCCTCAGTCAGAGGTTTATGCCATCCGAGGCCATCTGAAATCCAGCCAAAGTGATGGTAGCCGATGGTATACGAACTGGCAGGATACTATTCGATGAACACTAATGCAGAGGTATATAACCCTCTGTAAACTCCAGTAAAAATATCTTGTTGGAAATGAAGCTATATACCCAGCTTCTTCTTTTAAAAATCACTGTTATCCAAATCTTCCAATTTGTGGACATTCAATTTCTATGTATACATTTAAATACTTCTTTTGTCCAAATTTAAATCTAAAAGAAGGGAATTACTGAACCCCCCTTACATTACTGTCTGTCTGCCTAAGCTGGGAAATTACTTCACTGTGTGACTCAAACACATGGCAGCATAACATAAGAACTTAGAATCTACCACTTGCTTTGATGAAGCAGCCATCCTGTTATTACTTTTATGTATACGTTTATGTATATCACAGAGCTTTCCTTAACTTTGATTTGTGACATTTAATCAGTTGCAGTATTCTCTAGGGTTCTCGGAATTATTAATCATACTTCAACAGTAATTTGTTTTCAAGCAGATTTACATGGAGTTCTTAAAAGTTTGATGTACTGCCAATCTTTTTTTGTAGTGGTCTTATTTGATTTCCTTATCACAATGTTTTTTCAGTCAAATCTGTTTTTGTATGAATTCATATACCATTCACATACCCGAGCAGGTGAGTTTTCCTAACCTGTGTGGTTTTAATTGGGGCATGTCTGTAGTAAATTTCTACAAAGCTTGTTGTAATGTCCCTCACAGCTTGATCTACATTAGATCGGAAATTAAAAATCAGTGTTCCCATCTATCATTGTATACACTACAGCAGATATAAATGGCATCATATAAAGTTCTTAAAATATCTTTTATGCTGTGAATTCAATGGGATTGAGACTATATGATCGTTATGAATTCTGCAACTGATTGGGTTGTGGTTACCCAAGTTTGTTGTCATAACCTGAATGTATTAAGTCACCACTGATTAAGAAAGCAATATTGAATTTAAAATATATCCTTGTCTTGTATTGGTTCCAGTTCAAATTAGGGAGGTTGTGCTTTTCTACAGGCCCAAAGGGGCAAAACTATCTTCCAATGTTTCACCTTTTAGGCATATGCAGTTTGCATAAAAGTCTCCAATTAAGAGTGCATCTCTTCCTTCTATTTTTTGTCTGCAGACATGTGCCAGGTTATTAAAACAAATTGGCTTTGCATTACAGGAGGGAATTAACAACTTTAAATGCCAGTTTTAGGCAATTTACATCTATTAACAGGCAATTTATATAACAGTAGTCTCATCATAACTACGTAAGTTGATGGCTGTCATTTAAGCCTGTGAACTCCAGGGTCATAGAAACATAGAATGTGATGGCAGATAAGGACCACTTGGCCCACCCAGTCTGCATATTTTCCCTACCTACAGTATGACTGCAAACCTTACTTGATCTCTGGCCCATTCTTCCTCTCACTCTTTCTTTCCTCTAAGATTCCGTTAACATACATGAACCCCACCACTCCTGCTCCAGAAATCCACAACTCTTTCTGTGAAGAAGTACTTCCTCACATCTCTCCTGAATCTACCCCCAACTAGCTTCACAGGATGTTCCCTTGTTCTAGAGCACATTTTCTTCTGAAAAATACTTCCATCCTGTACCTTATTTACACCTGTGAGGTATTTAAAGGTCTCAATCATATCCCCCTCTCCCTCATCTCTTCCAGGGTGTACATATTGAGGTCCTTTAGTTTCTCCTGGTAGGGCTTCTGATGTAGGTCCTCCATCATTTTAGTTGCCCTCATCTGGATTATCTCCACTCTAGCTACATCCTTCTAGAAATATGGTCCCCAGAACTGGATACAGTACTCGGGGAGGGGGGTCTTACCAGTGATCTATACAGAGGTAATATCACCTCCCTCTTTCTAATGGTGACACTCCTCTCTATGCATCCCGCTAGCCCTCTCAACTGCTTTGTTGCACTGCCTGGCCACCTTTAGGTTGTCCAATATGATCAGCTCCCAGTCTCTTTCCTGCTTGGTGGTCATCAGTACCACTCACTCCATTTCATACTGTGCCCCTGGGTTTCTGTGCCCCAAGCGCATTATTTTCTACTTTTTTACAATGAAACCCAGCTGCCATATCCTTGGCCACTCCTTGAGTTTTCTCAGGTCTCTGATCATCTTTTCCAGATGCCCCCCAGGTTGTCCACTCTATTTCAGATTTTGGTATCCTCTGCAAAGAGGCAGATCTTCCCTTCCAGCTCCTCTGCAATGTCACTTATAAAGACATTAAAGAAAACCAGACCCATCACTGATCCCTGGAGAACCCCCCACTGGTCACTCTCCCTTCATCTGACTGAACTCTGTTTACCACCACCCTCTGTCACTTATCCCCTAACCAATTTCTTACCCAGTTTACCACCTTTGGACCCCCTCTTAATCTACCAAGCTTGCTTACTAGTCTCTCGCGTGGAACAATGTTGAAAACCTTACTGAAATCTAGGTAGGACATCCACTACTACACCCTGATCTAGTTCCTTGGTCACCCAGTGAAAGAAATCTATCAGATTCATTTGACATGACACCCACCACCACCACCATGAATCCATGCTGTCTCGGGTCTTGTAACCCACTGGGTTCAAGATATTCCACAGTCCTTTCCTTCAGCAGCGATTCCATTACCTTTCCCACCACCAATGTCAGGCTGACTGGCCTATAATTGCCAGCCTCCTCCCTGCTACCACTTTTTTGAAGTGAAACTACATCTGCCCTCCTCCAAAACCACCATTGCTTCCAGTGAGCTGTTAAATAAGACTGTCAGAGGTGCAGCCAGTACCTCCCTGATCTCTCTCAATACCCCTGGATGCACTCCGACTGGCCAGTTGCTGTGTCCACTTTCAGATTAACAAGTCCCTTCAGGACACTCTCTCCTCTGAAAATGGACTAGTGTCCACCTCCCCCCCCAGCTCCTGTTACTTTTTTGTGGCCCCTTCCTTTCTCTTTCCCCTCTCCCCTGTGAGCACTGAACAAAAGTATTTGTTCAGGATGTCTGCCTTTTCCTGGCCCCCCACTGCACAGTCCCCAATCTCCCTTCCATTTTTAACCTTACAATCCCTCCCCTGGTCTTCCTCTTTTCACTTACATACCAGAAAAATTTCTTGTCCCCTTCTATTACCACCCGGGCTATTTGAAAAGGCAGTTGCGTTACAATTGGATGATCACCTTATATCTCACAATGTCTATGATACTCTCCAGTCTGGTTTCAGGAAAAGACATAGTACAGAGACTGCCCTTGTCCGGGTATTGAGTGACCTCCTGATGGCCAGAGATCGAAAGGCATGTACCATTCTGGTCCTTCTCGATCTGTCTGCTGCATTTGACACTGTAGACCATGGAGTGCTATTGGATCGCCTGCAGGTCTTTTGCAGACTGTCTGGTACAGTCCTCAAGTGGTTTCGTTCTTACCTCACGGGCAGGTTTCAGAGAGTTGTCACCGGAATTTATTCCTCTGACACTCACTTCCTGCCTTGTGGGGTACCACAGGGCTCCATTTTAGCTCCCATGTTGTTTGCAGTGTATATGCTGCCATTAGGAGAAATCATCAGGCGATACAGTTTGGGTTTTCACTGCTATGCAGATGATACTCAACTGTATCTGTCCCTTCTCCCCAGTCAAGGTGATGCACTCTCTGTACTTAATAGTTGCCTTGATGAGATCAGACTGTGGATGAGTTCGAGCTGGTTGAGACTCAATCTGGATAAGACTGAGGTGCTGGTTGTGGATCCAGGTCGTCCGGGGATGGGTGTGGGTGTTGGGCAACCATCAGGTTTATTACTTGGTGGCGTACCACTCTCTACCTCTAAACAGGTGCGAAACCTGGGCGTTATTTTTGATGATGGTTTAACCCTGAAATCTCAGGTGTCAGCTGTCGTCAAGTCCTCTTTTTATCATCTGAGGAATATCGCCCGGGTGAAACATCTGATTCCCTCGGATGACCTTCCAACATTGGTCCATGCCTTTGTCACTACCCGTCTTGACTACTGCAACTCCCTCTACCTAGGGCTACCAGGGGTTGATATCCGCCGCCTCCAGCTGGTGCAGAACGCGGCAGCCAGGCTATTGACTGGGACTTCTAGAACCAGTCATATTACGCCTGTGCTCCGCGAACTGCACTGGCTGCCGGTTTGGTGGCGGATCACCTTTAAGGTTGGTTTACTAACCTTTAAAGCCCTACATGACCAGGGACCCGGTTACCTGAAAGATCTTCTGATTCCTTATTGCCCCTCCGCCTCTCTCCGTTCGGCCAACGAGGGATTGCTGGAGATTCCAGGGTTCGATTGAAGTCATCAGGATCTCGTGCCTTTGCTTTTTCAGCACGACTCTGTGGAATTCTCTACCTTGTTGGTTGAGAGAATGTCCAACCGTTGAACATTTTAAAGTTGCTTTAAAAACATATCTTTTTGGATTAGCGTATCTCTGATAGTTGTGGCTGTCTTTTAAATGTTGTGATTTTATTATTTTAAAATTTTGTACAGCGCCTTGATTTTGAAAGGCGCTTTATAAATAAAATTGAATTGAATTGAATTGAATTTGCGCTTCAGTTAGGGCCTTTGCAATCCTTACTGCTCTCCATGCTTTCCTCTGTTTCCCCTGATACACCTCTCCATCCTCCTCACTCTGTGTCTCTTTCTACCTTCTTTATGCTACCCTTTTAGCCTTTACCTTTTCTGTCACCTCTTTTGAGAACCACTGCAGTCTCTTTTTCCACTTGCTTTTGCTCACTTGCTTGATGCAGAGGTTTGTTGACTTCACTATGTCCCCTTTTACGTATTCCCACTGTTCCTCCACCCCACCCAGGCCATCCCCTCCTTCCAGGTCATCCTGGAGACATTCACCCATCTTTATAAAATCTGAGCGCCTGAAGTCCAGAACGATTGCCCTTGTGTGATTTGATTCCACAGCCATTCTTCTACTGAACACACTGTACGGTGATCACTGGTCCTCAAGTGACCTTCCACACTGATGTCTGCAACACTGTCCCTGGTAATCATTACCAGGTACAGTACAGCCCCATCATGAGGGGGTTCACTGACTAGTTGCCTGAGGAATTCTCCCTGCAAGGAGTCCAGGGTGTCCCTGCTTCTAGCTGAAGTCACAGCTGGAAGGCTCCAATCTACATCTGGCAGACTTAAGTCCCCCACCAGCAGCACCTCCCCCTTTTTTGTCATCTTGACAATGGCTTTCAGTACCTTATCTAACTCCTCCCCCTGTACTGTAGGTCTATAGGTCCCGTCAGTGCAAATAGTGGCTCCATTCCTCGTCTCCAGGGTGATCCACAGTACCTCTGCCACAGCTCATCAATTGTCCACATTGGTATTAATACCTTTGCAAGTAAGCCATTCACTCCCTAGTCCTTCTAGCATGGGGTGGCGATATAAGCCTCATACTCTATCATGCAGTACAACTTAGTGGACAGAGGAATTTGTATTATAGTTTGTTTAGCCAGGATAGCCCAGGTGAGAATTAACATCTCATTTCCAGTTGGTTTTGTTTCTATCTGTTTCTGCAGCTGGGTGGACTGGAAGGTCACATGGTAAGAATTTGGCTCTAGCCTGATTGTAACCTGCACTCTATCAGTTCCCAAGTCAGTGCTCTAACCACTAGACAACACAAAGACCCAAGTCTGAATTCATCTAGGGCCACCTATCTCTCTCTGGGTGACACTAAGCAAATCTCTTGATCTCCCTATGCTTCAGTGCACTAGCAGTAAGAATAGGTAAGATCAGAACACCTCTAAAAACAAGACATTGCACTTCCACTGACTGGGAAGCTTTGGGGTCTAATGGTTAGAGCACTGGCTTAAAAACTGAGAGATCAGAGCCAACCCCAGCTAGAGCCAAGTGCTCACTGTCTGACCTTGGGCAACTTATTCTCCCAGAGCTGCAGTCCACCCAACTGTGGAAATGGGTAGAAACAGGACCCCATCTGAAATGAGCCGCTGCATATCAGTTGGGCTGTCCTGGGTAAACAAGTTATAATAAACACTGTCTGCTGTACTGCCTGAAGCTCTATGATTCATCTCTCTCTCCCACAACTAACACTAACAGCAGCTCACTCCTTCTCTCCCCACCCACCCCTACCCTTACACCTTGTTGACCAGTTGTTGCAGCTCTCCTTGTGGTGCCTCCCAGCCAATTTTCTGATGTCTTCTGCTACGTCCCACCTAGACGTGGCCCTGTTGCATAACACGGTAGTAGCTGCTCTGATCTTTTTCCTCCATTGGTCTCCTCTCGCTCATATCCCTGACAGTTGGCGGTGCTTTCAGGTCCAGATTCTTGCTGGATTTTTCACTGTGCTCCTCCATGTAGCATTGCCCCCCCCTCCAATCATTATTTGCAATGACACCAGTATCTCTCACTTGTGATCTGGCATAAACTGCCCCGGGGCTCCTGTGGCTCTGGAGATTGATCTCCCCGTGCAGCACAACAGAGGCGCCTCTGATCTATTTCCCCCTCTGGTCTCCTCTCACTCACAGTCTGGACTCCTGATGACCGTCTAGTCACTGCAGTGTCAGCATTGCTCTGTCACTCGCAATCCCATGGGCACCTCCAGATCAACAAATGTGCCCTCCATTACAGAGTTCCCCTCACCATTAGATTGAGGTAATTGTGTGGCCTGCCTGTGGCTCCTGATGGGTAAGTCTCTTGGAATCTCAGCACATTCTGCCTTTTTGTTACCTCCACAGATACCGTGCACTGCACTTAAAGCAGTATGCAGCAAACTGCCCAGGCTGTCTGGAATCACCACCAGTCTTCTGCCCTTTATACCATAGCTTTGTTGTATTGCATCCACAGGGATAGTCAAAAAGGGAAACAGCCAGTATATCTGCCTGTCTCCTATAACGGTATCCTCATTGGTGAAATCTACAGTAGTACTTATACAGTGTGGCTGTCCTTTAGGGAGAGTGAAAGAGAAAGAGAGAAAGGAGAGGGACGGACAGAAGAGAGAAAGGGAAGAGAAGAAGGAATGAAGGAAGGAAGGAAGGAAGGAAGAAGATGTTCAAGCCCATAATTAAACCAGGGCGCTGCAGCATTTGACTATGTAAAACCCTCACAGAAGGGACTAGCCTTTATGCCTCAGGGATGTTTAGACTCCTCCGACTGCTTGGCTTCAGCCTGTCACTTTGCCAGTTAGTTGCACGTAAAGGCTTTGCTGGCTGCTAATCACAACCATCTGACATGGGAACATAGAGGGCACACAGTGCCTTTTAATCCACACACACACATACAAAGCGCAGGCCATGAAAACTACTTTATAAACAAAATCTAACACTGGCCTGTGCTAGAAACATATTTTCACCACTGAAATCCAACATGAGCTCTAGTATCAATGGAATACAATATGCTCAACTGTTGAAGCAAAGAAAGAAAAAAATGTAACCTGCCCCTTCAACAGAAGGCAGACTTGCCACTATTTTTAGTTCCAATCACAAAGTACAATCTTGCACTTGATTCAACAAAGCAAAGCTCCGTAAACATCAGGTATGTTTTTACAGCAAAGCTCTATGCAACAGAGGATGAGAGAACTGTTGTATGTGGGGGGAGGGGTTGCAGCAGCATTTTTGAGGTACTGCTGGCTGTAGTTCAGACCAACCTTCAGGCTTTTTTTAACCTCTTCCCCCTTTCGCAGACCCTAGGCTCTAATTTCCTGTTCTTAGTGAAAATAAGTCAAGTGAAATATACAGTCATTGCTCTCTGCACTGTCCCATGGGTTGTGGAGGAAAAAAATCAGATATTATATACAATTCTGGACTCTCTCTGATCCTGCTTCTAATAGTTTTTATACACTTTGGCAGTAAAGTAAGCTGACATTGGAAAGGTGTGTGTGTGTGTGTGTGTATGTCTGGAAAGGTGTGTGTGTGTGTGTGTGTGTGTATGTATGTGTGTGCATACACATGCGTGTGGCGATACCTCTCCTCCCGGATCTGTCCAAGCATGAGCCTTGGCCTCCTATGACGAGTTGGTTGCTGCAGGACCGCTGGCGAACTTGAAAACCAATCCCACAACTCGTACTGCAAGGTGACCAGGATGTCCAAGGGGTC
The DNA here is from genome assembly GCA_016271365.2 of Neoceratodus forsteri. NCBI lineage: Eukaryota > Metazoa > Chordata > Ceratodontiformes > Ceratodontidae > Neoceratodus > Neoceratodus forsteri. The sequence goes on along the minus strand of CM057456.1, from coordinate 621,495,667 downwards.
CAGCCTCCATTTCTGCAAAGACCAAAAAACAGCTATTCATACCAGGACGGGGACTAAGACTCCTGGATTACTGCCATGACATGAACCTCAGAAGCAGAACACTGTTAATCTGTTTCCAGTGCCACTATGTTACACCTCCATAGTCAGGCAAAAAAAAAAATCTAAATTACCAGTCTTGTCAACAGCATTTAATGATGACAGATAATGCCATAAGGCTCAGTCAAAGTTTAACTTGTTGTCGTGCTAACTGTCTAACTGTGGTAATGGATCCATCTCAAGAGGATCACTGATATAATAAACCAGTGATTGTGGAGAACATCAGACCACCGCTACTAGCATAGCGCATTACGCTACCTGCCCACTTACAGTACGCTCTATGCCACGTCGGCCTGTAGGTTTTCTTTACTAGTTTGAATTGGTGGCTTTGCCCCCCACACCCCCATGTTAAAAAAACAAGGGGGCATGGGGGAAGGGAGAGCCCACAAATCAAATAAATGGACAAAACCAAAATCAACAGGAAGCATGCAACAAAAGTAGCATAAGGCAGCTACAGTATAGTGCAGCAAGCACACGACGAAAGTAGTGTAGCACAGCTACAGTACAGCATTTATTACATTATCTTCACAGCCGTGTGCTACGCCAATAGTGGTGATCCAATGTTCTCCACAATCACCCATAAACCAATCTATGACTGGCTTTCAACATCATACTTTATATATCTATAATACAGTATATATATTTTTTTGTTAGAAGTTTCTGTACCCATCTGGATAGGTACCCCCAGCCTAATCACCTGACATCCCTGGGTATTACCTTGCTCCGGTTCCTGCCACAGGATCAGCAGGAAATGCCTGACCACCAGTATGAGGCCTGCATGGGACTGGACCTTCATCCAGCCATGGGCATTGTTTTGCCTCATTTTTTCCTCATTTTCTTCCAATGGTGCCACATGTGAGCAATGCCACAATGTGCATGCCCCTCCTCCATGGAGACACATCTGGGCATGGGATCCCCTTCCCCTGTGGTCTCACTATGCTACCATCCAGATTCCACCCAATGTCAGGTGACCAGCAGAATATGCTAACCTCCTGAGGGAGGAGAACCGTCCAAGGGATGCTCAATCCTCCCTCTTCTGGACAGCGCCCAAGCAACCCGAGTCCATTTGTCAACCCGCGTTGCTGGACTAGTGAGCAGTAGCACTACTGCTGCTCTACCGGGTCCGCCTGCTTGCAGCACTTTAAAGGAAAACTACAGCCTCATATCTTGTAAATGTTATTTGTTTCCATGTCAACAGACAATTCTTTTCCTGTAGATGTTAGGGATATACTGTATGCATTTGCTTTAGTTTATGTCCACTGTTCATGCTAGTCCCCTGTAATTATACTGGCAAGTTCCATTTTATGGTTGTTGAAATCTCATTGTCCCTGACAGCTGCATTAGCATATAAAAACATGATGTGTCAGCACCCTTTAGACTCCACAGTATGCCTGTTTGCTTAATTAGAGTTATAATATGGGGTAGAAGCAGGGAGACAAGTGATTGGTGCAGGGCGATCACGTGACTGTGAGTTAATTCTCCATACACACACAGCAAGTAGTGATCAGTCCCTGAAAAAGTAATTAATGAGCCCTCCGGATCTCCTTGTGCCATGGCACAATTATTATTGCAGGTGGCCACTGTTGTTCTCGATAAGCGAATGCTGGCCACTCTGTGCCTTCCCAGTGGAGTGGATCTCTGTAACCCAAGCAATCAGTGTAGTCTGTGCCTTCCTACCCACCCACACCATGGACGTGCGTTAACCAAGTAATCAGTGTAGGATGGGGAAACTGCCATCATAGTATTCTGCCTTTCTTTTGTGCCCTAACCCACTAGAACAGTTCTTATCCCTGGCCACAAGTTGCGATGCTGACAGCGAGTGAAGGTGTACATCTAGTCAAAGTATGAGGAGAAAGAGAGAGGTTCTGCAATAATGTATTGCTTGTTGTGTCTGCCTCTCTCTCTCTCTCTCTCTCCCTCTCTTCATCATAACACAGTGTGTGCACCATAATATAGCACTACTCATATCCTGCAGCGAGATAGACACGGAGCAGAGTCCAAGTGTGCTGTCTCTCTCTCCCTCTCTCTCTCTGTCTCTCTATCTGTTAAGCAGTTGGTGTACTGGGAGCGCAGCATACCCGTACTCCACCCATGTCTCCCCATCGCTGGTTCCCTTTCAGCTCACAGTCCTGTATTGAAAGGCACAGTGGCCGAATGGTGAGACAGAGTACTCTCTCTCTGTCTCTCTCTCTCTCTCTCTCTCTCTCTCTGTCCATATCTCACAAACCGTACTCCACATGTCTCCCCACCACCACTTCCCTTTCTGCTCGCAGTCCTCCACTGAAAGGCACAGTTGCCGAGCGGTGACACAAGACTGCTTGCCCAACCTCCTGTCTCATTAATCAGTGAGAATGCTACAAAACTCAAGTATAAAGGACCAAAATTTGTTGTTGCAGTTCCCAGTGTTTAGTCACACAAACACACATTTTAGGGGAGACAGGGTAAAGTACTGTGGAAAAATGAGGGACGTCTCTCCAAATTAGGAGCAGTTGACAGGTATGTTGCAGTGTGCCATGAGGAAGATGAGTCAGCAGCTCTGTTCCCACAGGTGCATATTCAGCAGTTCATGTTCTATTAAGTTCATCAGTACTTATGATGGTGGTTGGATACATTAAAAAGTCCCTATATTTTCATCAACTATTCATGCTTTCCTTCTATTTTTGGAGAGTCTGGTGAGATCCCATGTTATAAGCCCAATAACCCATGACAGGGTGTGCGGTTAGTGGGGATTAATTAACACCCCAGGCACGGTGAGGACACATGGACTGTGGTCTCATGCCTCACAACGCACCAGGGGTGTTGACTGATCCCCAATAACCACACACCCTGTCGAGGGTTATTGCTTACTTCAACAACACAACTTGCAGTAAGGTGTGAAATACTACATTTACCTTCAGTTAGCTTTGCTAACTATCTGAGTTGTAATGTGGGGTTTTTCCTTTTAAAGTGCATTACATTTGTGTGTTTCCAGAGAGTATTTTTTCAGGATATTTGTACTTTCAGCACAGAGATATATGTTATAAATGGGTGGTGTGACATCATGTTCTCATATGCTAATGTGACTCTCATGGACAATGAGATTTCAACAACCAAAAAATGGAGACCCCTGGACAGTTAGACAGGACTAGCAAGAACAGTGAAAACAAACGAAAGCAAACATGTATGTCCCAACAGCTACAGGAAAAGAGTTGCCTGTTGGCATGGAAACAAATACAATTTACAAGATACGGTATGAGGATGTAATTTTCCTTTAAACAGGACTTAACAAAATTAGTTTCTACACGCTGAACACAAGGCATTGAAGAGCAGTCCTCTCCTGATAGTACCAGACTAATCCTTTCACCACTCAAAACATGAGCATCATCAAACTGGATTTATATCTATAGGTCACCAAATTCATAATTTCTATTCACTTAGAAGAAAAAGACACTGCACTTCACAACTTCGGATAGAATTTAGTAACCCCACCCCCAAAAGCCAAAACCCTGCATCTGTACCTGTTAGATCCAGACAAATATTTCCCCTGACCACTGCCCCAAGATCAGTCTGACTGAATAAAAAAAAACTCAGAACTGAAATCTGGAGGTCTGATTTGAATCCAAATTCCCCTAATTTTCTTTTATCATCAAATTTCCCCTAAGTGGTGATAATGGAGGCATGATGTTGAATGAATATACATTAAGGAGAAAGAAAGAATACTCTGTAGTAGCATATTCTCACAGTACACTTACTCCAGACTAGTGCTGGCAGTAAACTGGCCCTGGGTCAGGCTGATCTTGGGTCACTGGTCATCTTGGGCTACCTGACAGAGGACTGCAAAGAGCTCAGGGGGACACAGTGGTCCTGGAAGAAATGGCTTTTTTTTTTAAGACTTGCTATGCCACGGACTGATATATCAGTCCAGAATTCCTATACATTCTATTTCTGTCGGCAGCCTAAGGGTTAAGTTAGGTGCTTAATGCTGGCCCACCAGCGCAGTAGTAGCGCTATCACTCACAGCACTGATGACCCAGAGTGACCTCAGGAGTCAGAGGGTCAGTCGTGGGGGGGGGAGATCAAGAGACCCAAGGACTGCTCTCTCTCCTCTGGGGAAGGGTGGGACCAGTGATTGGCATTAGCCTAGTCCCTAGCGGTGGCTGGGGGGGGTCAGCACACCAAGATTAAATGTAGGGGAAGCAGAGGCAGGGCAGACACCCAGCGTGCTGTGCATGGAAGCGTGCATAGCACAGCATTGGTGTCAATGCATGCCACTTCCTCCACGTCGGGGAGAAAATGGGAAAATGAGACTGGTCTCCCACAGGCCCCACACCTGGCTATCAGGACACATCCTGGTGAACCAGATCCTGATCCTGGTGGGGCTTAAGGGAGGCCCTGCCAACCCCACTGGGGGGAGGGCAAGCCCTGTGGGGGGGGGGGAATCGCTGGACAAGGTATGTCCCAGAGGACGCTGGCATGACGGGGCTGGGGACTGGTGGATGGGGGTCGATCAGCACAGTGGAGATAAAAAGACAAAAAAAATAAATAAAACGTTAGGTGCTTGATTACTTTTTCTGGCCAACTATCTTGTGGCACTTTCTGGTCTTTTATGTAAAAGCTCACACCCTAAAAACATGTCAAGTTGTTTGAACCATCAGGGTTTACAAGATTTGATCAGAAATGTCCACATGCAAATAACTTCCCTATAGTCAAGATGTTAGGAAGGCCACAAGAAACAAAGCCTAGGGTTGGGGTGAGTTGGGGGGGCATTGGATTAGGCACCCTTTGCTCTGGCTGCAGCGTAAATTGAAGAAACCTCTCTCCTAGCAGCAGTGAGCCACTACAAACCTCCCCTCTTGATTTCTGCAAGTTCCCTTACATGGTGGCATCAAAGATCAATTTGATCCAAACTCTGTAGCATTCTCTGCTATATACATTGCCATAGGAAGAGTTGTCTCACATGCATCGTTAGAGTGTGGGAAGTTAGAACTACTCTTAAAACAGTAAGAGTGCTGGTGCAGGCTATTAATATGTTATAGCTCATGGGGGGCACACTTTTAAAACTGTAAAGAAAACAAACACTAATAAGCCCATTTTCTGGACAGCAGCAGGTGAGACATTCTTTGCAGAACAAGAGTCCCACGTGCAGGGCAATGGAGTGCTACGACTGGTAAGGACACTCCTTCAATAAATAATTCTAAAGTAAATATCCTTCAGCTGAGCTCAGGGAGACTCTCCATTAGATGATGCCACCAGTGGAGTGTTTGGCTTCTTCCACTGCCTGCATGACCACTGCCTCGTACTGTCTCCTTTAGTATTGTAGGTCTGTGATCGTGGAGAGCTAGTCCCTCAAAGCTCTGTTAGCCATCCTGTTGAAACAGCAGAAGGGCTGTTGCTCGCTATGCCAGCAACCTGGGTTCAGAAGTGAGCCTGGGACATCAGGGCCCAGCTGGGGGGGGGAGTAAAGAGCATCCCAGAGACTGCTCCCTTCCTCTGGGTGGGGTGGGTGCCAGTATCCAATGCTCTACTGCTACCTGAGTCGTGCTGGTGGTGACACAGCTGGGGGGAGGTAAAAAGCATCCCGAGACTGCTCCTTCCTCTGGGTGGGGTGGGTGCCAGTATCAATGCTCTACTGCTACCTGACTGTGTGCTGGTGGTGACACAGCTGGGGGAGGGAGTAAAAGCATCCCAGAGACTGCTCCTTCCTCTGGGTGGGGGTGCCAGTATCTAATGCTCTACTGCTACCTGGGTGCTGGTGGTGACACAGCTGGGGGTAAAGAGCATCCCAGAGACTGCTCCTTCCTCTGGGTGGGGGTGCCAGTATCCAATGCTCTACTGCTACCTGGGTGCTCGCTGGTGGTGACACAGCTGGGGGAGTAAAGAGCATCCCAGAGACTGCTCCCTTCCTCTGGGTGGGGGTGCCAGTATCTAATGCTCTACTGCTACCTAGGTGACGCCAGTGGTGACACAGCTGGAGGGCTTAGAGAGCATCCCAGAGACTGCTCCTTCCTCTGGGTGGGGGTGCCAGTATCTAATGCTCTATTGCTACCTGTGTGCCCGCCAGTGGTGACACAGCTGAAGGGGCCAGTAAAGAGCATCCCAGAGACTGCTCCCTTCCTCTGGGTGGGGGGGTGCCAGTATCCAATGCTCTACTGCTACCTGGGTGCCCGCCAGTGGTGACACAGCTGGAGGGAGGGGAAAGAGCATCCCAGAGACTGCTCCCTTCCTCTGGGTGGGGGGGTGCCAGTATCCAATGCTCTACTGCTACCTGTGTGCCCGCCAGTGGTGACACAGCTGGAGGGGCGAGTAAAGAGCATCCCAGAGACTGCTCCCTTCCTCTGGGTGGGGGGTGCCAGTATCTAATGCTCTACTGCTACCTGGGTGACTGCCGGTGGTGACACAGCTGGACTGGTGGGAAGGAAGGAAGGAAGAATGTTGACAGGCTACTGTATGCAAGGTACACTTTGAGCATGCATGCACACCACTGGGCCATCAGGTTGGCACCGTGACTACCAAGGGCAGGAAAGAAAACATAAAATCCACAAAGAGGGCAGTAACATAAAGCCATCACTCCCAGGCCCCTCAAAGCCATGACTGCCCACCCAATACTCAGTAGTAGTTGTGCACATCGGGAGAGGGTATTGTGAACAGTGCCCATGAACAGTATCTGATTTGTCGGGATGCTGCTGGTGGAAGGGTCTGTGTGCAGTCACACTGCTCTTAAAATACCTGTTCAAGTCCTTGTTAACACTTAACCAGTTACAGCACAGTATTTCTAAATCATTTCTGAAGATCATGCACGGAGAGGTAATGACTTTTCCTTCCACTTACAAATGTTATTTATGTGTTGGTAAAGGTGAGGTGGAGGGGCAGGTATGAATTCTCCATTTCATCCGATCAGACAGTGATCAGTACCCACGGACTGTGCCAGACAAAAAGAACTGTGAGTCCACCAAGAAATGTGTATTTTGGGGCTCAGGGGCCTTATTATTGTAATTTCAGTGACTCGTTCACAAGCACTGGGTTGCTCACAGAACGGTGTGTGGGGTATCAACATTTTCTTCTGTCAGATTCAGGGGGGAGTCAGCTCTAATACCATTTGGTCTGTGTGCTGTCATGCGGCTCTAACTGGTATTCGGAGCATCAACTGCAGGCAGCTGTTCAGGGATCACTATCAAAATTGGACACTCATTCTCTGCACAGAGTAAAAAGCGCACTTATTTTTTAATTTTTTTTTTTCCTTGTTGGGGGTGCTGTTTTCTGTCACACTACATTAACTGTCTGTCTGTAAGTTCAAAGTATTCATATATGGACACGCTAGTTTTCAGTCACCACTGTCTAGGTATAAGTACAGGGGATTTCGGAATCTATGCAAAAAAAAAAAGGCAGAAAATGTAGAGCAGTAGCAAAACAACACTCAAGATGGACATTCTGTAGCAGTAGCAGCATCCAAAAGGTAGGCTGCAATCTGACCGATTCATGTCTGACAGTGTTCCTTTAAGGAGGAAAAGGAAGCTAGATGTTTGGGGGGAGGAAACTGATGTACACCTTTGGATGAATAGAGGAGCAGGATGAGTATGTTACTTATGTGGGAAAATGGAATTCAAACATAAATCAAATTCAAATAATTCAATAATTAATAGTTCTACACGGGTGGGGGAGGGGGAATTCAAATATAATGTGGGGTTTGGGAGGAGGGGATAAGGTTGCTACAAGGGTGGATGAAAGGGGTTCTTTTGAGTGGGACTGGGGAATAAGGGTACTACCAGGGTGAAAGGCAGGAAGGGGGAGAATTAAGTACAAGACTGGGTGGGGAAAGAGAGGAGGGATAGTTATGCTGCAAGGGTGTGGAAAGTAACAACTCAATTTTCAGTTTGGTCAGTGGGCAGGGGGGACTGGGTGCTACCAGGGTATGGGGAATTCATGCATACAATTGCTTTTTAAAAAGCATAGCAATACATATAAAATACCCCCATTAAGATAACCTTAAAGTGTGCAGACAAAGTCAGGAGATGGGTAGTTAGGGTTCTAAAGCCAATACTTCTACCTCACCTGTTCCCTGTTAGCAAGGCAACAGGGTTTCATAGTTAGGTTATATATATATTTATTTATTTTATTTATTTATTTAGATTTTGTTTACCAGGTAAACCCACTGAGACCGGAGGTCCCTTTTTCAGGGGCGACCCGGGATGAGTACACCACCAACTTTACATAAGGTACAGTACACAGCTTCAAAAATATATATACAATTTGTACAGGAGGTTGGGTAACAGTAAGGCAGAGACAGAGATCATGTAGCAAGTAACATATTCAGAGAAAATTGCATTGCCAGGGGAAAACAAAAGTCCATGGGTCATTCAAAAGAAACATAACACAGTTTGTACAGAGGTAACAGTTAATAGAGGTTTGTTGGTACACGGGGAGCCAAGGATTCGTAGGTAGCCACATTTTGTTATGAGGGGTAGGGAGCTTATCTAGCGGTTACAGCAGCAGTGGCTCAGTTCCAGGAGGCAGACTTTGAGACCGGCCTTGAAAGAGGAGAGGGAGGGTTTTTGTCAAGCGGGGAAGAGGGGAGCGAGTTCCAGAAATGTGGGGCAGTGAACTGGAAGGAGCGTTTTCCTTGATTGGTGCGGATGCCGGGAATGCTCAGGAGTCGACTGGAGGTAGACGGAGGTTGGAGGGGACTTTAGGGGTAAACAGGTCGCTAAGGTGAGGTGGGTGGTGAGTGGAGAGGTTGTAGGAAAGGCAGGCGGGGAAAAGGATAGTTTTAAGCTTGAGTGTCGGCGGTGGTCATAAGAGCTTTGCAGTGATGCCGCCTAGGGGAGGAGTGGGTTGCAAAGCGAGCAATGCGGTGCTAGAGGGTGGAGAGATTGGTTAGCTCGGTCTCTCTAAGGGACAGTAATAATGGAGAGCCATACAGTAAAGAGGGGAGGAGGTTGCAGTTAGCAATGGTTCTACATGCTTCTCCAGAGACGGAGTTCCCAAGGCGGTATAGCAAGCCCAGTCTTTGGTGGATAGATTTTGTTAGGACATCTATGTGGGGTTTGAAGGTTAGCTCCTGGTCAAGGGTAACCCCAAGATACTTAAACTGGTCAGCAACCTCAACACACATTCCTCGAGCTGATGTTATCGGGAGAAGACCACTACGGTCTTTACCCAGTCACCGGGTCCCGAAGAGGACAGCTTTTGTCTTGTCCTCATTTAGCTTAAGGTGGTTGGCAGTGAACCATGTTTCAAGTTTTGCCAGGCAGGCTTGAAGTTCAGTTGCGATAACGAAGGATTGGGGGTCACTGTGATAGATTACAGTGTCATCAGCATAGAGCAGTAGGTTGCAGGGTGCACACACCTCTGCTATGTCGTTCACAAATAGGGAGAACAGCAGGGGACCTAGTATGGAGCCCTGAGGTACCCCAGTGATCACCGGTTTGGGGTTTGATTGGGCGCCCTGCTAGCGTACTGTCTGAGTTCTGTTAGTCAGGTAGCTAGTGGCCCAGGAGAGAGAGAGAGAGCTGATCCAAGCCAAGCCTTTGAAGCTTTGAGAGGAGCAGCTTATGACTGACCATGTCAAAGGCCTTGGAGAGGTCGATGAATAGCGTCCCCACTGGGGTGCCTTGGTCCATGGTGTTGAGTATGTCGGTTGTCAATTTGACTAGGGCAGTGTCCGTGCCATGGCCTTTCCGAAAACCATACTGGACCTTAGAGAGGAGTAAGTATTGTTCCAGGTAGCCTTGCAGCTGATCGTAGACTATTCTTTCAAGGATATATATATATATATACAGTTTGGTAAAGCATTACTACCTGAAAGGTTTGGTATATCATATCATATCATATCATATCACAGGGAATGCTGCTTCACCAAAGTGTATGTAACATAGAAACATCTAGTCTGCCTTATTATCCCTGCCTAACACTACACCCCAGACCCTACTTGGTCACAGGTGTCCCTCCCTCCTCCCTTACCTCTACTTATAATGCCCATCCGCTTATCTCATGCATGTTTGAAGCTCCCCACTGTCTTTGTCCCTACTACCTCTTCCTGCAGACTGTTCCAGGCGTCCACCACCCTTTCTGTCACAAAGTATTTTCTCACATGCCTCTTAAACTCCACCCCCCAAAGTTTCGTAGCATACCCACGTGTACAGGTGCTCCTCCTCCTTTGAAAAAGGATCCAGCCCCTGCATTTTATTCACCACCTTAAGGCACTTGTAGGTTTCAGTCATGTTTCCTCTTGCCCTCCTCTCTTCCAGAGAATACATGCCGAGCTCCTGCAGTCTATCCTTGTATGGCTTCTTGCGCACACCCTGCACCATTTTAATAGCCCTCCTCTGGACCGCCACCATGCACCATTTTAGTAGCCCTCCTCTGGACTGCCTCCACACTGTCAATGTCCTGGTGGAGGTACAGCCTCCAGAACTGGATGCAGTACTCCAGATGGAGTCTCACTATTGATCCAGCTTCTCAGCAGTGTCACTGATGGAGACATTGAAGAGGACAGGGCCCAGTACCAATCCCTCTGGTACTCCACTAGTCATTCTCCCATCCTCCAAGTGACTGCCTTTTACCAATACCCTCTGCCTCCTATCTTTCAACCAGTTTGATATCAAGCACACCATCTTTTCCCCCACCAGGCTACTGAGTTTCTTTATCAGACTCCTGTGTGGAATGGTGTCAAAGGCCTTACTGAAGTCCAGGTAGGCCACATCCACTGCCCTTCCTTGATCCACTTCTCTAGCTGCCCAGTCAAACACAGAAACATAAAATTTGCCGGTAGATAAGGACTGCTTGACCTACCCAGTCTGCCCATATTTCCCTGCCTATAGTATCACCGCAAATCCTACTTGATCTCTGGCCCATTCACCCCCCAATTCCCTAAGATTTCCTTATGCCTATCACATGCATTCCTGAACCTCACCACTGTTTTTGCCTCCACCACCTCCGCTGGAAGACTGTTCCAGGAATCCACCACTCTTTCTGTTAAGACGTACTTCCTCCCATATCTCCTGAATCTACCCCCCTCCAGCTTCTTATTATGCCCACCTTGTCCTTGAGCACCTTTTTTCTGAAAAACACTTCCGTCCTGTACTTTATTTACCTTGTAAGGTATTTAAAGGTCGACATCATATCCCCCCCCCCTTCCAGGGTGTATATATTTAGGTTCTTTAATCTCTCCTTGTAGGGCTTCTGATGCAGATACAAACAGAAGAGACAGAGAAGTAAGTGCCTCAGCTGGGATTTGGAACACAGGTCTCCCGGAGACCCTGAACCATTTTAGTTGCCCATGTCCTTTCAGAGAAGTGATCTCCAGAACTAGACACAATACTCTAGGTGGGATCTCACCAGCAAGCTATATAAAGGCAACATCAACTCCTTCCTTTTGCTGGTGATACCACTCACTATGTACCCCAGCATCCCACATGCCCTCCCAACTGCCCTGTCACACTGCCAAACCACCTTTAGGTCATCCGATATGATCACCCCCAGGTCTCTTTCCTCCTTGGTGGTCATCAACACCACCCACCCATTTTGTATTCTGCCCCTGGGTTTCTGTACCCCAAGTACATTATCTTGCACTTATTCGCACTAAAACCCAGCTGCTATAGCCTTGAACACTCCTTGAGTTTTCTCAGGTCACTGCTCATCCTTTCCACCCCTGCAGTGTCTACTCTACTGCAGAGTTTGGAGTCATCCGCAAAGAGGCAGACCTTCGTTTCCAGCTCCTCTGCAGTGTCACTTATAATGACATTAAAGAGGACCGGTCCAGCACTGATCCTTGAGGCACTTCACTGTTCACCCTCTACTCATCTGAGTGAACTCTGTTTACCACTGCCCTCTGCCGCCTATCTCTTAAGCAATTTCCTTCCAAGTTTACAGTCTTTGACCTACTCCTAAGCTACTCAGCTCGCATACCTGTCTCCTATGTGGAATGGTGTCAAATGCCTTACTGGAATCTAGGTAGAACGGTGTCAAATACCTTACTGAAATCTAGGTAGGCTATGTCCACTGCTCCACCCTGAACTAGTTCTTGGTCACTCATTACCCTCCCCCGAATCCATGCTGCCTTAGGTCTTGTAACCTACAGGATTCAAGATACTCCACAATCCTTTCTTTCCACAGTGATTCCATTAACTTTCCCACCACTGATGTCAGGCTGACTGACCTATAATTGCCAGCCTCTTTCCTGCTACCACTGTTGCAAAGTGGGACTACATCTGCCCATCTCCAGTCCTCCAGGACCACTCCTGTTTCCAATGAGCTGTTGAGGTGCAGCCAGTACCTCCTCACGTTCCCTCAATATCACTGGGTGGACCCTGTCTGACTCCATTGTTTTGTCCACTTTCAGATGTGTGAGTCCCTTCGGGGCTGTTGACTTGGAAAATCGACTAGTGTCCACCTCCCTCCCTCCAATGCTCCTGTTACATTTTTGTGACCCTCCCCATCTCTCTCCTCTGTGAACACTGATCAAAAGCATTTGTTCAGGATCTCTGCCTTTTCCTGTTTCCCCCTCTGCAGTACCCTCTCCCCTTCTTAACCTTAAAATCCCAGCCTAGTCTTCCTTTTTTCACTTATGTAGCTAAAAAATGTTTTGTCGCCAGCTTGGTGGCACAGAGGGCTGAGGCGCTGGACAACTTACCTTGTGTCAGGCTGGTGACCCGGGTTCAGGAACGACTTCAGGTCATCAGAAAGCCGGCATGGGGGGGAGCAGGATTGAGCAGTCAAAAGACTGCTGTACTCTTTCGGGGAGGTTGCTGACCCCCCTCCCCCCCGTAGTTCCACTCCCATCGGGTGGAGGTCCGATGGGTAGCTTAAGTGGAAGGGGGCCGCAGGCGATTGCCAGGGGTGGGGTGGATGGGACTGAGCCAGTGCCCAGAGTGGGTGTACACCTCCATGCACACGCACTGCTGTGATTGCTGGGGTCCCAGGATGGGAAGAAAATGGGGCACAAATATCAAAAATTACATATAGAAAAAAAATGTCTTGTTCCCTTTTGTTACTATCTTGGCTGTTCTCTTTTCAGTTTGCACCTTTGCACTCCTTACTGCTCTCTCCACTTTCCTCTGTTTCCCATGATACACCTCCTTATCCTCCTCTCTCTGCATCTCCTTGTACCTTCTGAATGCTACCCTCTTAGCCATCTCTTTTTCCTCTTTCTCTTGTTCCTTTGCTTGACAGAGAGGTTTGCTGCCTTCATTATGGCCCTTTTTAGTTTACTCCACTGTTCCTCCACCCCAAGCAGTTCATTTCCCCCTACCCCCACCAGGTCATCCCTGAGGCATTAATTCATCTTTTTAAAATCTGTCACCCTGAAGTCCAGGACCCTCAAATTCTGCAGCCATCCTTATATTGAACCACACTGTATGGTGATCACTAGTCCCCAGGTGGACCCCACCCTGACATCTGCAACAATGTCCCTGTTGGTGAGTACCAGGTTCAGTATTGCCCCACCATGAGTGGGTTCACCGACTAGTTACCTGCGGAACACCCCCTGCAGGAATTTCAAGATTTCCCTGCTTCTTGCTGAAGCTACATCTGGGAGGCTCCACTCTACATCCAGCAGACTGAGGTCTCCTATCAACAGCACCTCCCCCTTTTCTGCCACCTTGCCAATGGCGTACATCAGTACCTTATCTAACTCCTCCCCCGTGCTGAGAGTCTGTAGATCACATTTGTGTGAATAGAGGCTCCATTCCCCATCTCTAGGGTGACCCACAATAATTCTACCCCCCTCATATTCCATGTATCTCCATTGCTTTACTGCCCTCCCTCACATAAAGTACTACATCCCCCTCCTTTTCTTCCTACCCTGTCCACTAGTCATGTGAGACTGACTGGTCTGTAACTGTTGGCCTCTTCTCTGTTGCTACTTTCATGCACAGGGACCACATCGCCTCTCCTCCATTCCTTTGGAACCACCCCATCACCAGTGAGGTGACAAACAGTGTTACCAGAGAGTTGGCTAGCACTGTGCTCAGCTCCTTAAGTACCCTGGGGTGGATCCCGTCTGGACCACCACCTTGTTTCCTTTAGGGCTTCCAACCGCCCATGGCAGACTTCCTCTTCTGTAAATGGACTTGTGTCACCCCGTGCCTGTTAATGCATGATGGCTCATTCCTCGACACTGAGAATATCAAGTAGAAGTATCATTTTGCACCCTCTTTGAGAACCGCAGTGGCCTCCTTCTCTGCTGAGCCAACTAACAGCACTGTTACATCCTATTATTTTGCTTACACAGAACAGGTACAATTAGGGTTATCGAGTCAAGACTCAAGAACCACAACTTTTGATTTCTTTACTTTTTTGCAATTTGTCTGCTAACCCTAATGTTATTTAAACATATCTGGTTACATAAATATACTTATGGGCACCATGTGCCAGTGGGCTACTACTACCCCCTGACTGTTGACCCTGGTACAGGTTAAGGGTCCTGGGTCCTACTGCAGTAACATTAGTGTGGTGCCTCCACCCAGAGTAAGTTATAAGTTGGTCAGATGACTGGTTGGTACAGCCCCCTGGAATGCTGCACCTCTCCACCTCCCAGACCAGCCACTCTGCACAATGGATCCCCAACAACCTCTTCCCACCAAATATCATAGATCTGTCAGAAGGCAAAATGCAATAAACTTCCCTTGACACAGTAGTTTCAACAATTAACTCACAGCTTTAGTGGGAGGTTAGGACTAGGAAAGGGGTACCTGGAATAGAGATAGCTGTGGAACAAAAGAAAGAGTTAGTGGCAAATTTGCAAACAACACAATGAGGGTCCATAGGCCAGTCTGCCCCCTGGCTTCCCACCCCCATGTGTATCATTATTACACCCTGATAAGTCCCAGAGGTACCCACTAGTTGTAGGCCTGGATGTTGTCGTGGGTTGGACGGCTGTTGGGGCCCTGAAAACTTGGAGAAATTGTTTAAATCAAACTCACACTTCCCTGACTTATTTCCAGGAGCTAAATCCTGGGTACTCATGGTTTGCAGATTTCAACAACTTTTGAAGTGCCAATTTCCAAATGCCCTGGAGTATGAAACTCTGCTCAATTTGTGCAGCAAAGGGCAGAAGGGAGGATGGTCTCTGTTCCCTTGGCAGGTTGGATCTTGCTCGAAGGTCTTGCAGCTTGTCCCCTTGATTGAAAATCTGGCTGCTTGCCACCTTCAGCCACTTCTGGTCCATTGCAAAGCTCAACGGCAGGTCCACACCAGCCCCAGAAGGCCCAGACCTGGGAATGGCTCCACAGCCCGGCTCCACACCAGGGTTGTAGGTGCCCTAGCACCCCAACAAGCACTGTTGAGCTCCTGAGACAGTGGGTCCCACTTGGAAGGTGTTAGCGAGTTCCCTCCCTGGCTCTGAGTAAGGATTCCCAAGCTGTAGGAGCCCTCCGCAGTCCCTGCACTGAATCCACAAGTCTCTTGTAACTAGGAAGTGCTTCCAAATAAACAGCAGTCCCGCTGTATCAATTGGTGCTAGCTCTCCGATTTGCACTCAGACTATAGCAATCTGTGGGGGAAGGGGGTTAGAACTAGGCAAACCCTTGTTCACTTCAGCGCTTTCAGCTCTAATACTGTTCACAAAAGATTCCTTTCAGCTTCTGCTGGGACACAGCTCTCAAACACTCAGTTCAGTCCACACAGCAGAGTCACAGAACCTGGCTAGCACCCTGACCATAGACGCTTTGCCTCTTCAAAATTATTCTCAGAGAGTCCCAATCCGCAAAACAAGTCCTCTGCAGCAACTGTTCAACTTCCAGAATGAGACACCGCAGTTCTGGCAGCACAGTCCCATTTGCTAGTGCAGGGTCTCTGCAGCAGCTACTTTTCCCAATCAAGGCAGCATAGTTCACAGTACCTGGAGAGGTTCAAAATCTGTCCAGTCTCGGCACTGTCTACACAATACCTGAAAAATCTCTCTGTAACATTACAGAGGGTCCAAGCCATTAATGCAATGGTTTGCGTTTACACTGGTAATGTCACAGAAGGCATTTTCATAACCGTTACAGAAACCTGTTGTGTGGTGGTTTCAACAACGGTTTTAGTAATGGTTTCAAAACTCTGTTTGGCCCTGTCCACACTACACCAGTAAAATCCTGCAACTTTTTCAAAACATTTTCAGTGGTAGTGTGGATGCACTGTAACGTTTTCAGTCTGTAACGCTTTCAAAATGTTACAGATTTTCAGTGCAGTGTGGAGAGGGCCTCTCTTTTCCCTTGATGTTCTTTTTCTGTGGTGGCAATCTCCAACAGAGGCCTGAACAAGGCCTCTCACAGTCTTAATCCACCTACACAGAATCCTCCTGAGTCGAGAAGAGCCCAGGAACAGACTGACCCAAACCCAGAAAGTCCTTGGGTTTTCACTCGAGGATCCAGGCCCCTGATAGGCTGTTCAAGCCCATCAATCATCAGTAACCGTAGAGATCACTATTTCCTAATTGTTCATTGGAGCATGATTTAGACGCCTGAATTAATGAAATTGCCTCTCCCAGAATCCTTCGGGTCCAACTTTAGGCACCTAAGCAGGGGATTGGCTGCTGCACTGGGGTCAAAGCATCAGCAACATGGCAGCCCCCATTCAGTCACAGGCAGTCCCATAGTAGTCCACACTTCACAGTGCCCCTGCAGCCCCTGAATTAATATTATGAATGAGATTTCCCAGTGTGTGATACGGACATCTATCCTCTATTAAGTGACTGTATAATTATGACCATCAGGGACAGTAGGGGCGCCAACCAAACAGGCGAAAAGAGGCAACCCAGGTAAGCCCCAAAGGGGGGTTATACTTAGAAATGTTCAACTTGAGATACATCTCACTTACATAGGAGTCTAACAGTACTCAGCTTTGACCCAATGTAGAGCTGGGAAGATCTACATGGGGGGAAGGCAGGTGTCTGGAAGAAGCCCAAATTCACACAAAGACTGAGCATGGATTTGAAACAAGATCTACTGATATGCAGCCTTTTGCATTGATTCACAGCCCTCAGTGTCTCCCCTCCACTGGCCCAGGAACAAAAGACCTGAGGTCGCTCATGAACTCAGGACGCCTCTTTGACATGGCCACACAGCGTATGGGCACCAAGTCAAAAACTCCCAAAACAAGATTGGCCCAAAGAGGCTCAAGGCAGCACAGTTGCAGTTTAAAATGGCTTTACTTTTGCAAAGAGGTACACTGCACTTACAGTTATGATTGATGGCATTTTTCTTCAGGTTACACATGAGTGTAAATTCATAGACTTGATTTGCATCAAAGACGTTTTTGCATTTTTTGAACACCTCAGGCATAGTGTCAACTAGACGAGGTATGCAAAATGAGCTGGTGGTGCAGGCAATGGAACCCGGAGCTTCAACTGGGGCTGGATTAGAGTTCAAAGACCAGTAGTACATGTAGTCAACTAATTACAGACCAGGGCCCTCCAGAGATCAATTAAATAATTAATGCACCAATTTATTAAAGGGACATCCAAGGTATTCTTTGGGGGCTGACTACAGACAGAAAAAACACATTCTTTTTGTAAGTTTTATTAACTGAGGTGAATGATTTCATTATTTACAGCCTCCAAACATGCATAAAATATCTTTAAGCAGTCTGAGTAACAAATAAGCAAAATAATTTTAAAGTAAAAGTGGTCACAGAAAAGGGAAGAAAATGAAGTATTTATTGAAACAAAGTGGTCAGAGAACCTACATTTCAATTTGTTGCACCAAAAGTGATGTTAAATACAGACTATGTCTGACAGTCTGTAAAAAAAGGCAGAGAACTGCACTTCCAAAGAAGCATTTGTCAATGCCGAATGTTGTCTTGTTGGCGTTGGCATTGGTAGTGCAGGAGTTAGAGAGATGCATAATTGGAATGACAGTGAAGTATGGAACCGACGTCAACCCTACCCCACCCTGCAGAGACTGACAGGCATTGAGGTGTGCCTTTGGGTCACTGGCCATAACGCTCATGCCATTTCACCTCACCCTACCCTGCAGACTCTGAAAAGTGTCGCGTTGTGCCTTGGGGTCATTGGGCCTTACACTCACCCCATTCCATAAGGAAATACATTGAGATGGGTGCAGTATAGAAGAATGGAGTGAACTTTGGGGACGAGGGGTCCAAGGCACACCTTGATGCCTGTCATTGATTGCAGGGTGGGGGTGAGGGTGGAATGGCATAAGCATTACAGCTGACAATCCAAAGACACACCTGTCACCTGTCAGTCTCTATAGGGTGGGATGTTATGGTTAGAAACCCTAACGCCTCGGGCGTTTGTTGGTATTTGCACTCCAAATTTTCAACATGAGCTTTTTGTGACCCCACTTCATGAAAGCATTTGGGACCTTTGCTAATGAACAGAGGTACAGTGATTTTGTTAATCTGTCCCGAACGTTGATTTCCCACAGCGACCGTGCCATTCTGCGCCAGATGTGCGAAAACACATTTCGGGCAGGATGTAAAAAATGACACCTGTACCGTTCATAAGGAGGTGTGAAGAAATGGAAATGTTGAAAATCTGGAGTATAAATATTAAAAATTCTGAAAGTTATGAACATGCATGGAACTGAGCAACGCATGCTTGTAACACAGTCATTTTGTGGAATTCTTTCACCAAATTTTCAACACAGGCATTTTGGGACCTCTGCTAATGAACAGTGTTACTATGATTTTCTTAATCTGTCCTGAACGTTGATTTCCTACAGTGACCGCGCCATTGTGCGCCAGATGTGCGAAAACACATTTTGGGCAGGATGTGAGAAATGAGATCTGTACTGTTCATAAGGAGGTGTGCAAAAATGGCAATGTTGAAAATCTGGAGTGAAAATATAACAAATTCTCAAATTTACGAAGCTGTAGAAACTGTGCAACGACGTCAGAATAGTCATTTTTTGATTTTCACCAATTTGTAACATAGGCTTTTTGAGAGCCCACCTCATGAACAGTGACACTGTCATTTTGTTAGTCAGTCCCGAAAGGTGATTCTGCACAGTGACTGCGAAATCACTTTTTGGGACCGAATAACGACATAAGACTGACTGAGTTCATGAGGCGGGTCCCAAGAACCCCGTGTTGAAAATTTGGATCCAAAAGTGGCAAAATGGCTGAGATATCCATTTGTTGAACTCCCCACATTGATGCCATTACACAGCTTACTGGCATTTCTTCAGTATGTGGTGTTTGAAAGAGTGCAGGCGTGTTCCCCTCCACGAAGATCATCGTGCGGACTCCAGAGGTAAGTATGGGGGTGAGGGAGGGGGGAGTTCTGAAGAGGTGGGTTCGGGTTGGGGAGGGCTACACCAGACAGTGAGGGACCGTTTCTTGTTTACAGGTGATTAAAAAACACTTTGCAGGAAGGTTTCTTTCCCAGGTTTGCTTTGGGCACACTGGGTGGGCCCCCAGTGTGCCACCTGGGTGTTTTGGGGGGTACTGGAGCCAACAGGGATTGGGTACCCCGTCAGCAAACAAAACGTGTCTGTGTTTGGGGGGGCATGAAGCCAAGGGGATTGGACACCCCCCTCGGCAGACAAATTAAAGTAGGGGGACATTATGCCGATGAGGATTGGGCTCATCCGTCAGCAAACCAATTGAACTGGAGAGGGGGCATACCGACAGGTGGACTAGGCACCCAGAAGTTGGCTTGCTTGGGATTGTGAGAGGTGGACGGCGACAGCCGCCGCCATGTTTATTGAAATATTACACCAGGCAAGGCATGCCCTGCAATGACGGGGAGCTCCTTCATTGCAGTGGCAAAATTGTTTCAAGCTCATGGCATGCTTCTGCAGTGCTGTCATAGACAGCATGCTATTTCATTCATGCCACAGAGACCAGCCCAAAAAAGCAGTGGTGCCATTGGTCACAACACGACTGCACCTCCAAAACCTGCTACTCTACACCAAGCTACCACAACATGTTGCTTGCGCTGCACGCACAAAACAACATAAAAATGGACACCAAGTCACTGGACTGACACAGATGCTATTCTGATTCAGATTAGCTCAGCTATC
This sequence comes from Neoceratodus forsteri, assembly GCA_016271365.2. Lineage (NCBI taxonomy): Eukaryota > Metazoa > Chordata > Ceratodontiformes > Ceratodontidae > Neoceratodus > Neoceratodus forsteri. Next base: position 621,475,628 of record CM057456.1, on the reverse strand, counting down.
CTATATGGTAGTAATCCTGTTTCCTCACATTGGGCCTCTCAGCTGTACTTGAAGCAAAGACAGGGCAGAGAGATATACAATTTGCGAGCTTGAACTCCTGGCTGTATCTTCCTGCTGTTCCCCAATATACAGTGGCATGAAAAAGTATTTGCCCCCTTCCTGATTTTCTCTATTATTGCATATTTGTCACACTGGATGTTTTCAGGTCTTTAGACAAAATATAATATTAGATAAAGGGAACCTGAGTGAACAAATAACACTTTTTTTTTTTACTTATTTCATTTATTTAATGAAAAAGTTAACTAATACCAACGGGCACTGTGTGAAAAGTAATTGCCCCTAGTTAAATCAATCCAATTAAAGGGATAATTAGAGTCAGCTGTTTGAACACAGCCAGGCTTGATTACAGCCAGCCCTGCTCAATATAAATCTCACTTATTTTGACCCTTACCATCAGAGTCACGCTACAGCACAAAGATTCAACAAGCACATTATGCCATGATCAAAGAAGTTCCTGAAAAGATCAGAAAAAATTTGTTGCCCTCTATCAGTCTGGAAAGGATTACAAAGCTATTTCTAAGGCTCTGGGACTCCATCGAACCACAGTGAGAGCCATAATCTCCAAATGGAGAACACTTGGAACAGTAGTGAATCTTCCCAGGAGGGCGGCCTGCCAAAATTACTCCAAGGGCGCAGCGAAAATCATTCAGGAAGTCTCAAAGGATCAGAAAACAACATCCAAAGAACTGCAGGCTTCTCTTGCCTCAGCTAAGGTCAGTGTTCACGACTCCACAATCAGAAAGAGACTGGGCAAAATGGGCTTCATGTGAGAGTAGCAAGGCGGAAACGATCTCAACCAAGAAGAACATAAATGCTCGCTCTCATTTGCCAAGAAGCACCTGGATGATCCACAAGCCTTTTGGGAAAATGTTCTATGGACAGATGAGTCCAAAGTGGAACTTTTTGGATGACATGGATCCCATAATGTCTCGGCGTAAGCAAACACAGCATGCCACAGTAAGAACACCATACCAACAGTCAAACATGGTGGTGGTGTGATGGTGTGGGGATGCTTTGGTGCCTAAGGACCTGGATGATTTGCCATAATTAAAGGAACCATGAATTTGCTCTGTGCCAGAAAATTCTTAAGGAAAATGTCCGGTCATCCTTCCGTCAGCTGAAGCTGAAGCGTAGTTGGGCCATGCAACAAGACAATGATCCAAAACACAAAAGCTAGTCCACATCAGAATGGCTAAAAAGAAGTAAAATTAAAGTTTTGAATGGCTTAGTCAAAGTCCAGACTTAAACCCAATAGAGATGCTGTGGTAGGACCTGAAACGAGCAGGTCATGCTCGAAAACCTACCAAATGTTACTGAATTAAAGCAGTTCTGCAAGGAAGAGTGGGTTAAAATTCTCCACAGCGATGTGAAAGACTGATATTGAATTATAGGAAGTGTTTGGTTGCAGTCATTGCAGCTAAATGTGGCATAACCAGTTATTAAGTGTAAGGGGCAATTACTTTTCACACAGGGCCAGTTTGTGTTGGTTAACTTTTTTTCATTAAATAAGTGAAATTAAAAAAAAAAAACAAGTGTTATTTGTTCACTCAGGTTCCCTTTAGCTAATATTACATTTTCTCTAAAGACCTGAAAACATCCAGTGTGACAAATATGCAATAATAGAGAAAATCAGGAAGGAGGCAAATACTTTTTCACGCCACTGTAGCACAACAGAAAGATTTGCCATGCAGCAGAGCTGGGAACACATTACTGCTAAAATATGTTTCACATGTGAAGGTCAGAAGTTAGGCAAACAAGCAAGGCTTAAAATCTTGTTCAAGCGAGTGAAGGACCAGCATCTGGAACAATTCCATCCTGCAGCACATAAACAGCAAAGCAGAAAGGAAGACAGCTTAATGTGCGAGTGCATCATGGGGGAGAAAATGTCAAGGGACCAAGGCTACCATTTCATCTGGTCAAAGGTGATGAAATGTGAAATGAAGGCCCATAATAACAGATTAATGAGAGTCATTACAAGTCAAAACATTATGTCATTCTCCAATGAAAAAGAATAATGTATCTGAGAAAAACTGTCCACGTTTGAGGCCCTCAGCAGCTGCCTCTTATTTTTAGTCTATGGTTTTGTTCCCCTAATTTAATGGAGCTTGAAAATGCAATTCGACCTGCATTATGGATTGTGCATATTCCTCTATTTATTTTTAATAAAAAAAGACCTGTGTTCCCCTAACTCCCCCCACTTCCAGCTTTCCTGCTACAGGTAATGAGTTGGGGCGTGGAAGCACAGAGGTGCCTTGATGAGACTTGCTCCTTCTCCAGGACAGCGAAGATGGTAAGCATAGAGAGGGTCTACACAGGCCTGCACACCTAGCAAAAGGGTGCACCCGATGGAATGGAGCTTATGCATGGGACTCCCCTAGAGAATTGAAGCCTCTGTGATTTGGGAAGGGGGGGGGGATGCTGACACTCATCACCATTATGGATGAGCTGATGTGCTTCCCTTTCCATGAGCATCCCCAGTTAATATAAGAGCTGCACTATTGGAGGGTGGGGCTCCCATCTCCCACAGGGATCTTCTTCACAAAGAAGAGGATCAGCATAAGCAAGTTCTGTCCCCTGGCATTGGGAGTTTCCTACATGCACATCATGCATACTTTCAGCTGGTCATTCCCATTAAGTCTGTAAAAAACATATGGCTGGTGACATTAACCCTTGTGTTTGGACCAAGGATAAAGAGGCAAACTGGAGCTTGGTATTTGCTATTGTGTGTGTGTGTGTGTTGCAAAGCACCTGAATCATCACACATGCTGCACCTGCAGCACACTTTGCAAGCACTTTGCAAGTGGCCTAGTGGACCACTCATCAAGTAACTGCATGGTCACACAAGCTGTCCCAGACCTGTAGCAGATTTCACAAGTGGCTCACTGCATCATCAAACACACTACCCCAGACCTGTAGCAGGTTTCACAAATGGCTCACTGCATCATCAGACACACTGCCCAAGACCTGTAGCAGATTTCACAAGTGCTCACTAAACCATCAAGCACACTGCTCCAGACCTGTAGCAGATTTCACAAGTGGCTCACTGCATCATCAAGCACACTGCTCCAGACCTCTAGTCGATTTCACAAGTGGCTCACTGCATCATCACACACACTGCCCCAGACCTGTAGCAGGTTTCACAAGTGACTCATTGCATCATCACACACACTGTCCCAGACCTGTAGCAGATTTCACAAGTGGCTCACTGCATCATCAAGCACACTGCTCCAGACCTGTAGCTGATTTCACAAGTGGTTCACTGCATCAGGAAACACACTGCCCCAGATCTGTACCAGATTTCATAAGTGACTCACTGCATCATCACACACACTGCCCCAGACCTGTAGCAGATTTCACAAGTGGCTCACTGCATCATCACACACACTGCCCCAGACCTGTAGCAGGTTTCACAAGTTGATCACTGCATCTTCACACACACTACCCCAGTCCTGTAGCAGGTTTCACAAGTGGTATACTGCATCATGAAACACACTGCCCCAGACCTGTACCATATTTCACAACTGGCTCACTGCATCATCACACACACTGCCCCAGACCTGAAACAGGTTTCACAAGTGGCTCACTGCATCATCAGACACACTGTCCAAGACCTGTAGCAGATTTCACAAATGGCTCGCTGCATCATTGCACATACACTACCCCAGACCTGTAGCTGATTTCACAAGTGGCTCACTGCATCATCAAACACACTGCCCCAGACCTGAAGCAGATTTTACAAGTGGCTCACTGCATCAACACACACACTACACCAGACCTGTAGCTGATTTCACAAGTGGCTCACTGTATCATCACACACACTGCCTCAGACCTGTAGCTGATTACACAAATGGCTCACTGCATCATCAAACACACTGCCCCAGACCTGTAGCTGTTTTTGGCTTGCAGCATTATCACACACACACTACTCCAGACCTGAGGCAGACTTCGTGAGTGTCCTGCAACACGGATTGCAGTGTTCTTCATGGGATGTAACTATATTCCTCATACTAGGTTATTTATTATGTTAAAACATATGTTTGATATCTGGATTGTGCTTTTGCATTTAATTCCATGGGGTTCACAGGGGTGGGCAGAGTTAGAGTTCAAAAAGCCATAACTTCGCATTTCCTGTTGTCACTTTAAGAAGAAACCATTACATGTGTATTAGCATAGTGTTTTGCAATATGTAGATCTTCATGAGTGGGGGCCAAGCTATAAGAAATGAGTGGCACTGCATTTTTTCTCTCACATACATTGTATACATAGGACATCCAGAGATAAACTGCACCACTTCTTGCTAGGCAGTATTGTTGGAAGCATTCCGGAGTGAATAAAATGCTTAACCCTGGATGTCCTGTGGGATATCCCCTATTTATAGAAACATAGGCAATGAAGGCAGAAAAAGACCGATGGTCCATCCAGTCTGCCAATTTTACACTATCATACCCCAGGATCTATTGTCTATGTGGGGTCTTCACTTATACTATTTTCCCTTTTCTTATCTGTGTTTTCACCCCCATTTCCTGCGGAGTAGCTAATATCCCCTTGACTCTATCCCAGCCGTGTCTGAAGCCATTTATGGTTTTGGCACCTACCACCTCTGCCAGCAGACCATTCCGTGGCTCAACCACTCTGTTCCTGGTAAACATCTCCTCATAGTCCATCTTAATTCCTCTCAGAAACTTGATGGTCTAAATCATATCCTCCCTTTGTCTTCTGGTTTTGAGTGACTATACAGTATGTTCAGTGCCTTTAGCCGATCCTCATAGGATCAGTTCACCCGCACCGGTGCGACAGGGAAAAGGGCAAGGGACATCAGGGCACCTGCACAATGCCGATGCCAATCACCATGCCTGGCATTGTGCCACCCAACCCCAGTTGCGTCCAATACACCAGGGCAAGTGTGGGCTATTTGCAGGTGGCTGCACCTTTGCACCGCCCACTGTGGAGGTCTTTGACTCCCGCATCCCTTGAAACTGTAATATAATCACCTCCATTGTCAGAGGTGTATGGAGCAAGTGATGGAACACCCCTACAGCCCCATCCATGCTGAGCACTGCAAAATCCAGTTCACCAGTAGGACAGGCGAACTGACGGCACTGCCCACATTACGGTGCCCTAATGACGACACCCCTCTAATGGTATATGATAGGATCTGCCCTCCTGGCCATGAATTATCTTGATCATTCTATGCTGCACCTTCTATAGCCTGCCCCTGTCCTATTTTAGGTGGGGACTCCAGAACTTGGCACAGTACTCCAGATGTGGTTTCACCAGCGACCTATGAAGTGGTAACAGTACCTCCTGCTTTCTACTGTCAAACCATCTCCCAATGCACTCCAGTATCCTGTTAGCCTTGCTGAAGGCCTTGTTACATTGGATGGTTTGTTTAAGGGAGTCACTAATGCTGACTCTTAGGCGCCTTTCCTCTGATGTTGTATCAAGATCACCCCCACCCCCAATCCAGTGCTCTGTTCTGGGGTTTTTGTTCCATAAGTGCATAACTTTGCACTTTTTGGCATTGAATTTCAGCTGTCAGACTTTGGGACAAATTTCCAGAATTTGCAGTTCTCTCTGCAACTCCCTTATCCCCTCCATGTTGTCAACCACACCATAGAGTTTGGTGTCATCTGCGAATAGACACACCCTGCCCTGGATTCTCTCTCTCATATCGCTGATGAACACACTGAACAGGAGCAGAGGAATGTGCCCTGAACAAATCCCTGTGGTACTCCACTAGTGACCATTCTTTCCTCTGATCTGACCCTATTCACCATAACTCCCAGGGGGCTGTGCTCCGGTTGTCAATACGTTGGCGGCAGCCCCCGGGGAAAGCATTTTTACGAGTGTTCACGTATTTTTTTTAAATGAATAAATATTGGGACTCGGGGTTGATGAGCTTGAGCCACAGTCTATGCAACAGTGGCTCGAGCTCCCTTCCCAGTAGATCTCCTTTAAGCATGGGGCTTAAGGTCCGCTGCCACCCCTTTAAGAGCAGACTGATGTTGATGTTTTATTGCTGTTTTATTACTGTTTTACTGTGTTAGGAGGGGCTTTGTTGGAATCCCTGGAATTCTCAGTGATCAGTCAGTCTCCTTGGGTTTGCTGTCTTAGTAGTCTGAGAATAAACTTTTTTCTTTCCAGATTTATTTTATGCATCCATCTGTTATTCGCACAGTCCAGTGAGGTGTCCACCAGAGCATCGAGAGATGGGCATGGCAGACCTGAAGAAAAGAAGGTAAGGGTCCTTTGTGGCAAACACCAAAATGCCACAATATAACACATAATAGAGTATACACATACAAAATGCACACAATAAACCCAAATATTAACAGTTACATACATGTAAAGTTTAAGAGCTCATAAATTCAAAATTAATACTAATCAGAGTTCATATTATTTACTACCTTACTAGCATTATTTGCAAACGTTTTTATTTTTTCTACCTGAGGTTTCTTGTCAATTGGTCTCAAACAAAGTGGTAGTTTATTCCAAAATCACTGGCCCCATATATATAAAATGACTCATCCTCAGTTCTGTTTTGCATTTGGGCACCACATATTCTAACCCTTCAGCTGATCTAAGACCAGGCTTAAGATTTCTAGAATGTATGCATTCCTTTAGATAATCAGGGTCTTTTCCTATAATACACTTAATCATTTTTATTTATTTAGTTTTTGTTGACCAGGTAAGTGCACTAGACAAATCCTGCCTATTTTCAGGCACGACCCGGGGGAGGGGGATACAGATGAATGCCAAGTGACCTCGAATCAAGATTAAGCTGTTGGTGGTATTTTCAGTGAATAAGGGAACTTTGACCAGGACACTGGGGAAATTCCCCTACTCTTTCGGTAGAAGGCGCTGTGATTTTGAGCGACGTGTTCAGTGTGCATTGAGACACCGAGGAGTGTGGACTTGTGGGAGGCCGAGGTGCTGATCACCTCCTCAGCACTCCTTCTGATACTAGTGATCGCTATGGCATCAGAGGAATCTATGGCAGGGGAGTTCAATGCTGCAATGTACCAGGTTAGTGCACACATGGGTCTTACCGATACTCTGTCGGAGCCCGTAGAAATGGATGGAGCCAGTAAAGTAGACTTGATTCAGTAACAGCTTGCTTTGGAAGAGCGTCGGTTTCTTGCTCTGCGGAACCGCTTGCTACAGGACTTGGATTGTGCACGGGAGACTTATATGGAGGTGCAGGAACAGGAAGTAGCACGGCTTCCCCTTGACGAGGATCGGACGCCGGTTGAAGCGCCCGGTATGCCTACGGATGTATTACATGATGCGGCTGCAGAGGTGATCTCCTCTCCGGTTCCACAGGGACACACAGTAAGTAAATCTGGAACTGTTCTCTCGGTTACGGTCTCATCTTGCGCACACCGAGAACTGTGTTCTTTGCAAGGGTCTCTTCGGCAGTCCAATGGAAGAGACAGCCTACCTTCTCCCCTGACTGCTACTTCGGGTTCCCCCTTGTCTGGAACTGTTTGTGTAAAGCCCCTAAACGATGTTGATTTATGCAATTTGGGGCAGGATCCTTCTGATGTTTCTCCTGCTGTCAGGCCAACCGCTTCTCCCTCGCAGGATCCCACAAACAGTGATCTCCCTAACGGTGAGGTCTTGGCCCCGGCAGCTTGGGTTTTCCAAGCATTGGAGGCTGCAGGGTGGGTGAAATCTCTGGATGGGAAGGGGTGGGATGTGAATATTGCATCATTGCCCTCTGACTTGCTGGTATCTGACTCTGAGCATGTTTCACTTCCAAGTACTTCTATTCCTCTGGGACAAGGCTCCCCTGTTGTACAGCCTCAGTCCCCTTCAGCTCTGGCTTCGGATACCCTTCTGGATGATATCAAATGTTTGGAGGGGGAGGCTTTGTCAACTGCCCCCCCCCATCCACACCACACCTAGGGGGTTCTCAGCATATTGCACAGTGGTCATCATCTACTGACCCAGTACAAGTCCCTTTGGAGACTGCCCCTGCACAAGATGTTGCTCCTTCTGTTTGGCATGCTGGAATTAAGGAACAATTATTTTCTGCTACTTTTGGACTTTCATCAGAGCCTGCGGCAAGTCGTAATGTGGTGTGTTTAAAGTACAGGGGCCCTTTGTCTGAGGTCCCCAATAGACGGTTTGTTGGACGAGAATTGCTGAAAGGAATAATGAAATTCTATGCTTATGAAATTTACGCGCTGATCCATATGCCTGGGGATTCTGTATTTGATGTTAGTTTTAAGCATTCTGCTGGTCTAGATAGGTTCTGGAAACAATTCCAGCTCCTTAAGCATACTCCGTTGTGGAATTTCTTTATAGTGATTCCCTTAACAAAACCAGTCTCAAAGAAAATCACTGTACTGTTCCGTAATGAAGGGGTTAATGTAGCAGACATCACCTACTGGCTGCAGCAGCATTGTGTTGTTAAGGGACAACCAGAACCTAGTCTGGATGAGGAAAGTCTTTGGACTAGGGCCTGGAGATGTCTAGTGGATCTACGGTTGGAGAATGGTTTAACGAAACATTTACCCAACTGTTTTTCCCTAGGGAGGGATGGGGGGTGATATTCTACCCAGGACAGCCACAGGCCTGCTATAAGTGTGGTGCATTATGCCATCTTAGTAATGTCTGTGACCAGCAGAAGTGTGGACTCTGTGGAGATCTGGGACATGTAGGTGCGCATTGTAGGAATCCTCCAAAATGTAACCTATGTGACGAACTTGGCCATACATTTCGGACATGTTCCTGGGCTTTTCATGATAACACAGACCCAGCCATTCGAGCAGAGCAAGATGTCTATGTGGCAACAGCCCAGAGAGAAAGTCAAAATATTCATGACCTGCTTACCCACCCCCAAGCCTTCCCCTTGGTCCCCCCTCCATGGCCTATGGCCTCACTGGAGGCCTCTTCAGCCCCTTCGGAGCCTGTCCTTTTGGGTGTGGTCCCAGTGCCGGAGACGATACAAGATTCAGTTCTCTCTGAGACAGTCCCGGATGTGGGGGTTTGTGATAAACCTAAGCCCAAAAAGAGAAAGAAAAGGAAATGAAGTGTTCATTTTTGTATTTTTGGTCAATTTTTTTTTCTAGTCCTTTCTCATTTCTCATATGTCTCAAATGGATAAGGGTGTTGTTCTTCTCACCATTAATGTGAATAGTATTAAATCTTCCTGTAGAAGACAGGTTACCTTTGCTAGTTTACGGGAATGCCATGGTAATATTATGTTACTTCAGGATACTAGGATACATTCCGTATTACAATTGAAAGAGGCAAAAAGAGATTGGAGATGGGGTGTTTCTTTTGGTCTTTGGGGGAAGATATATGTGATGGGTTGGGTATTTTGTTTGCTGATATAGATGTTAAAATTTTGAAAGTTCTTGACATTTTGCCAGGTAGAGCCATGATGGTTGATATTGTCTTTTCTAATTGTGCATATCGTATAATTAATATATTATATGCTCCCCAACAGAAGGCAGATACGGCAACTTTGTTTAAGAGGATTTCCCTGTACCTACATACTTCAAAACTAGTGTTGTGGAGGGGTGATTTTAATTGTGGCCTAGCCCCAAGGGACTGGGGAAGGAAAACGCAGAAGATTTTTTGTGATACAAATATGCTTTGTGAGGTACTTGCAGACAATACTCCTGCGGATGTCTATGCTATTCTAAAAGTTTCCCCTCAGCATACTTATATTAAGCGGGTTCTGTCTTCTCGAATAGATTTTTGTTTTTTATCCGGGAGGCTTACTTGTTCAGAGGTAAAGATATTGCCTATGGAAACTTCAGATCATATGGTGGTCCAAATCCAGATAGGTCCATATCAAAAACTTGCTATGGGTTGTGCCTGTTGGAAATTAAATGCGGAACTATTGCATGATGCTATGTCTGCAGATCAGGTGAACACTTTACTTGCTGCTCGGACTAATATTGGTTTTATATGATAGCCCTATTGAATGGTGGGAGGATACCAAGTTGGATTTGAAATTGTTATTTCTTCAAATTTCAAAATGTAAAGCCAGAAACCTTTATTTAACATATTTGGGTTATAGAGCACAGTATATGAAACTACTGACCCAGGTATCTGCTTCAGATGATATGGCTTTAAACAAACTTCAGGACGTTAAACTTAAAATGTATAATTTTCTAAAAATTAAAGAAGACATGTTTCTACCAGCAAAAATACTTGGTTAAAGGTACTAGGCAGCAAGTAAACCCCTACGATCTTCCGTCACAGGGTTCAGAACAATTTTGAATGACTGCTTTACTAGATAGCGATGGCACAGTGTTGCAGGATGTTAGGGGCATTTGTCAAGTTGTACAAACTCATGTTAGATCTACATTTCAGGATGTCTCCCCAGCCTTGCCTAGTTCATTTTTTCACAATTTAGTTATTCCACATTTATTACCTGAAGAAATAGAGGATTTGGTAGCCCCCATTACTGATGATGAAATAAAATTAGCTATAAATAAATTGTCAGCTCGTACTACCCCAGGCATTGATGGTATTCCCAATGAATTTTATAAAGTTAACTCACATAGTGTGCTTCCATGGTTGTGTGTTCTTTTTGCATCTGTCTGGTCAGAAAATAGACTCACACCCAATATGTGTAATGGGATAATGATATTTCATTACAAAAAAAAGGGGATTCCAAACAGTTGAAAAACTAGAGACCTAGCAGCCTCTTGACCTCAGATTATAAGATTTTGGCCAACATTTTAACAAATAGGCTTTCACAGGTGGCAAAGAGTTTGCTTATTTCGATCCAAACGTGTGCAGTTCCTGGCAGAAATATTATGCATAATCTGAATTATTTAAGGGAACTGGTTGAGCAAGACTTGTCTAATACTTTGTCCGGTTATCTTTTGTCTCTGGATCAGGAAACAGCATTTGATGCTATCCGACATGAACATATCTGGGCTGTTTTAAAATTTTATGGTATTCCAGAATCTTTACTTAACTTGTTGATAACTATGTATTCTCTGGCACAAATTACTCCCTTAGTAAACGGACATATGGGCATTCCTGTCAAAATTAAAATTGGGGTGCAACAGGGGTATCCTTTAAGTCATTTGTTATTTGTTTTTGGTCTTGACCCCATTTTAAGACAGATAGACGCAGATCCTCAGGTGCTACCTATTACTACTACTACAGAGAGCTGTACCTTCCAAAAAGTACTAGCATATGCAGATGATTGTATCTTTACTGTGACAAATTTGGATTCAGGAAAATGAGTTCTTCAAGTCCTCCAGGAGTTACAGCCCTATACAGGTATAAGGATTAATCCTACAAAGAGTTGGATGTTGGGCTTAGGCTTGGCTTTGGTTCCAGACTCTTTTGTCATACCAATTGTTACAGATAATGTAAAGTTATTGGGTAAATATTACGGTACATCGACTGCTTTACAATGTAATTGGGATATGGTTTTTGATGTAGCCCAACAGAAAGTTGCTAGATGGCAATCTTGGAAGATGTCGCGGAAGAAAAGGGTATTTCTTCTTCAGACATATATAACCCCGATTTTTCTATATGTGTCACATGTGTTCCCTCTCCCTTATAGTATGCATGCTAAGATTATGGGCCTTTTTTTTTCATTCTTATGGGGAAGCAGGCTGAACCCAGTGAAACGGGTCCATACCTACAGAGCCTGGAAATCTGGAGGTCTTAATATGGTCCAACCTTTGGTGTATTTTTTTGGTAATTTCTTTTATAGTACTATTCGACCGATGTCGCTAGCTACTGAGGATATGGGGTCTCTGTGCATGAGCTTATGGGGAAATGAATTCTTGATGGCTTGGGGTAGAGGTAAATGGCACCCGTCAGAAAAGTTACTCCCTATTTATGTTAGAATGACACTTAAATACATTAGAATGTGGAAGATTGAGCTTCTTTGGTTTATTTCACATGAGAAAAAAATCATTCTATAAACATATTGTTGACTTTTGTTATCTTGAAAATCCTCTGTCTTTGGTCCCTGATACTGTGAAAACTGAATTATTGCTTGCCAGTATTATTGAGCCTAGAATTCCGGAAAAGATGCAAGATATGGTCTGGCTCTGTGGACATCAGAAGCTTAATGTGAAAAATAATCAGAAACACAAACACTTGGGAGATAGATACTGTTATGAGCCATCCTGTCAGGGGTGTCTGGAAACCATACAACACCTATATTTTGACTGCATTCATGTGCAGGGATTCTGGTCTGCACTGGCTAATTTGTGGAGTGAGCCTATTTTTCAATCTATGACATATGATATCTTAATTTTAGGACACATTCCGAAAGAATGGCATAAATGGAATCAGAGTACAGTTTTTGTGTTTCTGGCATGTATTAAAAGGGCTATTTGGCAAGCGAGATGTTTGCGCTGTCTTCAGAATAAAACTGTTCAGTTGCAGGAAATTTTCTTTAAAGTCCAGAGTGACCTAGATAAATTATATGAGTATGAGTTTCATACCTTGGGGTCTGAAGTGGGACAATGTCTATGGCATAATGTCGGGTGGGTGGGTTAGCTGGTATATTTTATGGGTACTGTGGATAGCTGATAATTGTCGGTATTATTTTCAATCTTTGTTATTGTGTTTGGTCTGTTTCTGATTCTATTTATGTTTTTTGCTCGTTATTAAGTGTATATATTTAGTTTCTTACAAGACGCTGTATATGTCATGTTTTTTTGTTCTGCCTGTCTTCCTTATTTATGTTTTCTTATTGTATTCTGTTTTTGGTTATCTAATAAAAATTTCCCCTACTCTTTTCGTTAAGTGCCATGGGATGTTTAACATCCACCTGAATTACCACCAATCCAGGCAGACGGGACCTTGGTTTTAACAACTCATCCGAAAGATGGCACCTCAGAAGTGTGGCACCCCTCTCATGCTGCACTACAGTGTCAGTACTGGAATATTAACCCAAGTGCCAGATGTGGGAACTGAACCCACAGCCCTCTGATCTCCCAGCCTCAGAGGCGAGTGTGCTACCTACTGAGCCACTGACACTGGCAAGGTCATAAATAACAAGGTATGTAATTTTTTTTCTTTCATCCAAATTTAAAGTGATTTTCTGAGGTTTGCCATTGCAAATGGGAGTAGTAACCTGTAGGAGTTGTGATTCAATCTCCTACCATTCAAACTGCCAAAAACTGCTGTTTTCCAATAAAAAAATGCTTTTATTTTTGTGCTCTGCTTCATTTGCATAACTCATCCCTTTTTTTTTCTCAGTGCTGCAACCCCCAACCGTGACATCATGCAAAGGAAACAAAGCTATTAAAGAGTAAATGCTTAATAAGAGTGTATTTCATAAAGAATGAAGGTTTGGGGATTTAGATACCTCTGCAGTCATTCAGTTTGCTTTTTTTTTTTTGTTTCTTTACTTACTTTTTCATAATTTTATTTGTATTTTGCCAACTGCTAGTGAAAAAAGAATCCAATGGAATCCCTGTATGATGATGTCAGGAACTCTTTACTGCCATGGCTGCCTGTGTATTTCATTGGAAAATGCAAATCTGTTTCCAGATTTCAATGGAGAAATAACACTTCCAGCCACAAAAATACTAAATATTTATTTATTTAAAAGTTAATAACCAGGAAACACTTGCAGAGCCAAGGCTTGTTTCCAGGTGTGACCCAGGGATAGGGATAAGGACAAAATATACAATAATTCAAAAATATAATCTACAACAGAAAGGTCTAAACAATTTTGGTATACACTGCGACAGGTGTACAGTACAGTAGTTCCGGGAAGTAAGAACATGTACATTATGTGTACAACAGTATTCACATTGCGTACATGAGTGCTGTTAGTACTTTGTTTAATACAACAGTATATTAGATACAACAGTAATAAGCACACATGTTGATTAGGGTACAGGCACACTGGGTTTAGTGTATGGAGAAATATAATAGAAATATGTGATTTCTGACAACGTGATCTTTTGTTATAATTTAGCAGGTGATGTTTTCTTCATAACCAGATTTTACTTAGAAAGAAGAAAAGAGAAACTATTGTTTTTAAAAAAAAAAATCATACAGAGGGAGTACAATAGTGCAAACACATACAAGGCAATGTTTGTTGATGAAATAAGTATCAATTCCTTTTGAAAAAGATAGAAGAATATACAGTATTTAGTTTCTCACTGAAATACATTGGGCTTTTAAGTAGCTGGCAGTTTCTGACATCCCAATACCTGAAATCAGCTGTCCAGAAGGGCAGTATCTTTCAAAAAAAGAGATGTGTAAGAAACAAGGGGTCTCACAGTATGAGGCTGGGGGGGGACTCAGGGTTAATATGAGGAAGTATTTTTTTCACAGAAAGGGTGGTGGATGCATGGAATAGCCTCCCAGTGGAGGTCGTAGAGGCTAAAACGATTAGTGAGTACAAGAATGCATGGGACAGACAGAAGGCAATCCTAGTGATAGGAAAGAGAGGGTAAGCTGCTGATCGTTTAGGATATGGAGCTTAAGTAGGTAGGGAAATGGGCAGACTAGGTGGGCCAGGAGGTTCTTATTTTATTTATTTATTTAAGAAATCAGAATTACAACCCTTTGAGTCAAAGACTCGTTTACAAAGGCTCCACATCAGATTGAATACATAAACATACATACAGTGATAATTGTGGGTAAACATGAATACAACGAAGCGTACAATCAGCACCGGATAATTGCCTATACAGGAGGTAGCTGAACAGAGGCAGCTAAACTGCTGTCAAAATCTATGTTTGTAAGTTGGTCTGACAATACCTGGCTGTCACAATCCATGCTGCTTACTATCCTGAAGTCTGTGCAGGTATTCCATTAGCTCTTCTTTATCTAGTGTTTCCATCGGTTTCTCCACAACGGAAGTAAGGTTGGCAGGTGTATAGTTTCCCTGCTGCGTCTTGTCCCCTCTCTTGTGCAGCAGAAGCACATCCACCAACCTCCAGTCTCTGGGAACCACCCCGTGCTGCATAGAACTATTGAAGAACCCTGCACGGGGATCGATTAACTCCGATGCCAGCTCCCTTCGCATCCTTGGATGCATCCCACCCAGCTCCAGGGCCTTGTTTACCTTCAGGGCTGTTAGCCCCTTTCTGGCTGTTTTGCCAGTAAATTTCTACAGTTTCATTTTCAGACCCCTCCTTCAGCTGCCTTTATGTCACTCTCCCGCAAAGGTCTACTTTTCTCCCAAATGAATACTGAGCAGAAACAGTCATCTAGAACAGCTGCTTTCTGCTCATCCTCCTCTATTACCTTGACCCCCCTCCATTAACCTGACAATTACTCCTCCCGTCTTTCCTTTTTCTCTTATATATACTGTATCTAAAGAACTGTTTTTCCCCCTCCCTTGACCACCTCTGCAGTACACAGCTCTGTGTCTACCTTTGCGATCCTGACTGCCCTCTTGGCTTCTCTAGTTTTCTCCCGATACTCGTTCCATTCTTCACCCCCTGCTTTTCTTTGTACTTTACAAGGCCCTCTTTTTAGCTCTCACTTCTTCCCTAACCCTTCCAGAAAACCAAATTGGTCTCTAATATTTGTTTCTCTCAATAACTCTTCTCATGCATGCAGTTGCTGCCTCAAGAATGGCCTCTATTATAACCCCCCATCTTTCCTCCTCTCCTCTGATGTACTCTACCCCAGCTAAACTGTCCAGCACAATTTCCCCTCCAATGGTTGAAATCCACCCTTCTGAAGTCCAGCACATCAGCCTTAGATGAGGGCTCACAGGTGCCCAGTGCCACCTCTAACCATATAGTATTCTAGTCGCTGGACTCCAGTGGTTCCCGGACCCATACTGTGCCTACTCTTTCTGAGTTGGTGAGTACCACATCTAGAATTGCTCACTGTCTGTGGGATCCCAGACCTGTTGTACCAACATTCAGTCCTGCAAGACATCAAGCAGGGCTTGCCTTCTGGCACTCCTGGCCATTGAGATGTCCCAGTCAATGTCTGGCAGACTGAGATCTCTCACTATTACAACCTCCCCCTTTGCTACCCCCCACTTCAGCACCCAGTTACTTATCTCTCTCTTTCTGCCCTGTTGGTTTGTAAACCACTTCTATGCAAGCTTTCCTACTTGACAACTCTGTAAGCTGAACACAGTGACTCTATTTCCCCTTCCCCCTAATGGCAGCATCCTCTACTGTCTTGGTCCCTTCTCTGATGTAGATGGCCATCCCCCCATCGCTACCTGTCCATCTATCACATCTATATAAGGTGTAGCCTGGGATCACTACATCCTAGTCATTGTTCAAACTGGCTAAAGTTTCTGCAGTGGTCACTAGATACAGCCCAGAGTCTGCCACCAAAGCCTGGAGCTCACTAATCTTGTTACCCAGATTCTTGGCATTGAGGCACACCACCCCCAACATGCGTCTGAATATCTGTTTGGTTCTCACTTGCCCTCCCCTATCACCCTTCTCTAATAATCTTGGTGTCTTATGTTTCCCCTTTCTTTGATGTCTATTGTTTCTACCTTACCCTGTACCCTGGACTCCTTCCTCCAATCTACTGTTCCCTGAACACCTTATCCCATCTGCTGGGGGAGTCCTGTCTAGGTTCCAGGCTGTTCCTCCATCTACAGTGGAATCCCCGGCCCCCAGCCTCCCCTGCAGCTAGTTTAACTGTCTGCCAGTGTAGATGTCCAACTTCTGCCCTAATGCACTAGTCCTCTCTCTCTTGTCAGGTGAATTCATACTGTCTCACTCTGTCCTCAGTCTCAGCTGAGCTGGAGGGATGACATCACCATAGAATTCTCGCAACAGCATAAGCCACATTGGAATGCAGCAGCAGGGGTTAGCTGTAGAATGTTGGGGAATTCAAGTCAGTCTCCAAGAGCCTTCTGGAGGGAGCAGTCAGAGGAAGAGGTGTGCTGCAGTTGGCAGCCCCTCAGAGTCTAGTTCTGATTTAGAGCTACATCAGAAAATGCGTTGTGTGTTCTCACCCTAGAGAGGAACACACAAGAGACCAGAAGGAAGTGGTAGACACCGTTTCAAGTGTTGTTCCAGTGCCCCATCCCTGGAGGGATGGGGGAGGAATTCAACATTTCAGGGGCAATCCCCTGGCCCTGTCTGGAAAGGGAAATGCTGCCTGAAAATGGGAAGTGTACAGAGTACCAGAGAATTTGTCATTTCCTTTGAAAGAAGCCCTGGGGCACCTGCATACCACGGTGAGTCTGCTCTGATATAGAGCCCATGTTCACCAAGACAGAGAGTTGTGTAAAAGTATCTGCCTACTGTGGGGTCAGGAGAAGACTTGCCAAGTACAGTGCTTTTAATTTGTGTATGGCTTGGAGGCATCTGAAACAGTGGGGGTCTAAGGAATGGACATAGCCACTTACAGAACTTTTTTAAGTCAGGACACCACCTGAATACAGTGTAGAATGTTAAATGTGACAAACATTTTGAGATAGCATCTACAACCAGTAGTTCAAAAAAAGGTGTTGTTCCAAATGAATGGACGGATATAGATTTGGGAGCAAGATGTGGGAGACCCCCATCTGGAGTAACCAGGTTTACCTCCATGGGTTCAGTTTGGGCACCTATAGCTTTCTCCCAGACACTTGGCCAGTGTCTGCGGAAAGTACCCAGACATAGGATTAAAGATGATTCTCCCTTTAGAGCTAGGAAGTGCTAATGGGTTGTTTAGGGAGCCACCATCAAACTCCATGCTGTATGGAAAAGTGTCCAAGTGCTGGCCGGGGTGCCATGTCAAGGAATCAAAGTAGAAGAGTACCAGTTTGGGCCGTGTGAGCCCAGAGTAGTTCAGAACCTGAGGGTTTTCATGTAGTAAAGAAGATGTGCTCTGTCCCCTGTAAATCTGCATTGCCAGTGAGTGTAGTCCTGTGGGGGTCCATCTTTAGTTTGTTATTCCTGTGTTGATGTGAATAAAAGCCACACTCTAGAATCCCATTCCTGATTTGGACATTTCAGTTATTGTTTCCTGTGTCCACAGTTACTTGGGCACCACTGCCAGAGGTACAGACTTAGCCATGATGCTGAGCAAATGTTTTCTCCTCGAACTCAAGGAGGGGTTACACTAACATGACCTCTTCAACCACCCATTGAACTTCTTGATCTCTACTTCCCTTACTCTATTCTTCCCATTCTCCATACCCCATAATGGAAGGACTTTTAGAAAGGCTGAGGAAGCTGAGTATTTCTTTGATCTGTCTCCAAGCCTCTGAAGGTCCCTCTTAACTGACTCCACATGCTGTTTTACCAGATTATCAGTTCCAAGGTGCATCAGCACTCACTATTCCCCTCACTCCTCCACTATCCTCCCTATCCTATTCCAGTCCCAGATGGATAATACTCCAGGCAGACATCTGACCACTCCCCTTCCCTTACTCCCTTACCTACCACCTTCTCCACCCCTCTAACAATACAGTCTCCTTTGACTAGAATCACCCTTGTTGACTTTTGCTCCCCCATTATCCCTGGGTGTCACCACATCTCCCTTCTCATCAGCACCAACTGACCCATGGTCACCCCTGCTTGAGTCAGGCACCTGTGCCTCTTCCAGGGGCACAAATTGGTCTGCCATTGGTACCTCATGGGTAGAGCTGACTGTTGTGTAACCAACCCTGCCACCTGATCTCCTCCCCTCCCCCTACCCATCACCTTCCACCACCACCCCCCCCTCCAGCCAGTGGGTCTTGAGGATGTGGGGGTGCAGGGAATAGGCACAAGCTTAGTTGGAGTCACAGCTGGAATATTTTTTCCCTAACTGCTATCAATTGAGCATGGAGCTCCCTGAAGGTCCTGCAAAAATGGCAGTGTCGCCTTCTCCAAAACGTAACCTTGGAGATGAGTTTGTAGCAATCCCTAAAGCTAACTACCTCTCTGCTCACCAGTGCTCCATTCCAGTCAGTTAAATGCTTTAAATACACTAGTGGTTATATACTAGAGGAGTGAAAAATGTACAGATAATTTAGTTATTTTAGCTAATGACTTATGCATCCTCTAAAATAAAAAATGTAATGTATATGTTGCATATGTCACAATCATTTTACAGGTAGCAAATGTCATTTATTTTATAGGTTTCATATGTCATACCCACACATTCTACAATCATAAAGTTTCTCAGAACCAGATAGCAGCTTTCACAGTGTTGATAAATAGCATTGCCCTGCTCTGAAGTCAGACGCTGACCCAAAGTGGATTTTAAAATTCTGTTATATACTATATATAAATTCCATTCACAATGGCCTGACTCAAAAGTACACAGTTTATCTTCACTTATGAGGGAGCAGGACATGCATAACTCATTTGCAGCTTTGCCACTGGTGAGTTATGGTTCTGCCCCTCACTCACGAAGATAAATAGTATATTTTGAGTCAAGCCACTGTGTTTTCCATTATGCAGAACATAAATAATAGGTTGTCATGTAATAACACATTTATCTACTCTAGTGAGTGGTAAGACCCATAACTCATGAATGGCAAAGCCACACATTAGTTATGAAGGTCTTACCGCTCTCGTGTGAGGAGATAAATGTATTATTCCACTGCAACCCTTATGTACTACAGTGTTGTTAGTATGCCTTTTGTTACTGCTTTACCTTTTTTAACTTAAAACTGCCTCTCTTTCCATTCTTTCTTCCATTCTTTTCCTTCTGATGAAGGAATATGTGAGTCTGAAAGCTTACACATTTTGTAAATCTTTTGCTGGTCCAAATCAAGGTATCAAATCACCCATTTTGTTCATCTCTTTCCATTGTAATATCTTTGATCCATAGTTCTCTATATTTCCAGATTCAAAGTGAAAATAGAATGCTCTAAGTGTTAATAACATGTGTTCTAAGTGAAATGTGTTTATTTATTTGAAAAGTGTCACCAGGAAAGACATACTGAGCTAAAAATAGCTCATTTCCAGATGTGTTCTGGGGGAGGGGGAAAGGGTTAAGTACAATAAATTTCACTACAA
Source organism: Neoceratodus forsteri (assembly GCA_016271365.2). Taxonomy (NCBI): domain Eukaryota; kingdom Metazoa; phylum Chordata; order Ceratodontiformes; family Ceratodontidae; genus Neoceratodus; species Neoceratodus forsteri. Next base: position 621,455,685 of record CM057456.1, on the reverse strand, counting down.
AATAAAACAACATACAGAGATTAAATAACAGTGCAGAGTTATTTACAATAGGAACATTTGTGTATTAGACATATGCACATAAAATACATAGCAACCTGTTCTAAGTAAAAATAAAGAGTTATACAAAACAGAGAAGAAGGCTGGACTCCTCTGTTAATTAATTCAACTTATTAACATCTTCACATTCACCTAATGGGATGCTTCGCAACTACTGCCACTTCCCCAGCAATGCTGAGCTTCTAACAGTGAGAAGCCAGCCGGTCCTGGGTGCGCGTACACACTCATTCATTAAGCAACCTTGTGTGGCAGTGAAACGTGTTAGCTTCTTGGTCTCCTGGGAGGTCCTGTAAGCTGTTTTTTTTATACTAAAGACATATCACGAAACATACTTCCTGAGGAGAGAAGAATATATTAATTGAAGAAACCACCATTTCTGATGAGTAGGGCTAGCTACAAAACACTGCCCTAGCAAGTAGATGAGAAGATGTTAATAAATATAATTAACAGAGGAGTCCAATTTTATTCCTCATTTTGTTTGGATCCTCATCTGCGTTTGCAAGCCCAGTCAAGCTCTGGACATCCTGGAACTGTCTTTGTTAGTTACAATAAATATTTACTCCAAATAAATAAGGGATATTCCATAGGGCATCCAGGAATGATCTCTATTCCGTCTGGAATGGTTCCAACGATGCTACCTGGCAGTGAGTGCAGAGCACAGCGAAGCCTTGAGGGCGAGGCGGCTTCGCTGGCAGCATCCCAGAATGAATGGAAAGCTTATTTAAGTAATAAGACACAACGGGGTGGTGGCTGTCATAGGTAAATGCATGTCCCAGGAGTGTTGTGAGGCACGAGGTCCTTGCGCCTCTTGCCTTCTGCCTTGAGCATGAATTAGCCCATGGCAACCACCATCCCTAGAGTGCCTTACTGCACTTACAAAATAGGTCCTGAGTAACAAAAACAAAAAAAGACAAAAAAAACACATACAAAGAGGCAAACAAATGTCATTTAAAACTGTCTTAAAAAAAAAAAAAGTCCCCACTGCAGCTTGTCATGTTGTCCCTGTTGTTGCTGGTCCCCACTATGTTGCCCTGTTGTGAGCAATAGTACTGCATCCTCTTTTATAAAACATCATTCATAATAAAATAAAGCTTTGTTGTCTGCTTTTATTTGTGGTTTAATTAAATCTGATGGAGACATGTGGCATTAGAATTGGCTTTGACTGGGGGAGAGCGAGCCATGGGGTGTGACAAGACAGAGAAAGAAAGTGAGTGATGCGGGCCTAATAATAGCGAGTAAGAGAGGGCCTCCAGGTACTGACTGGTGAGCCCTGTTTTAATGCCTCCTTCCCTCCCACTGCAGGAATTCCCAGCCTCTTCAATGTATTGTACAGACAACAGAGCCATCGTGAGTTTTGCAGGATCTAGGTGCTTGAATAGCGTGCCATTGATAATCCATTTTCTGTTTCTTTTTTGTAATAAAATTTTATAGATTTTTTTTATGAAAAAACAAGCCCATAACAAACGTCAACATGATGTGAACACGAAACACAACTCCCCTCTAATCCATTACAAGTACGACTTTAAGATCAGACACAAGGGAATTATGACAACACAGAACAGGGATGGTAGACTATCACACCTAAAAGAAAACAAAAAATGAAACATACTACAAAAAACAAAACTGGATAATTCATTTGCACTTTTGACTTCAGTTTTTATTGCATGGCTACCTGTACTCCTTGGGAGCTACCTACAGTCTCCCTCCGGAGGAGAGGCCTGGACCTGAATGTTCCTTGCTGGGCAATGTGTCAGTGGGGTATATTAGCTCTAGGACGGGGACAAGGGAATACTGTTTACCTTAGGGGTCTTCTGCCAGTATCTCCAAAATATCTCTACCATCTCTGGCTGCCTGATATTCTTGGAATGGCAGCCGTCAGCTGTTATATTTGTCTAGGTTATGCCCGACAAAGGCCATCATCGTCTCCATCTCCTGAATGAATCTGCAGTTCTTAAGCCAGTCCGCCAGGGTAAGCAGAGTGGTCAGAAGCCGTTTCTTGATAATGTGTCTTTTAAACCTGTTGCACAGCTGAAATTTCGGCTACGAGGTGTGGCAGGATGTCTGTTGCATCATGGTGAGTGGCAAAAAAGGAGCAAGATCACAGTCCGTACCGGTTCTTGTTTGTGGGTGGGTTTGGTGGTCCTGTGTGTGTGTGAAATAGATTTATTTTGTTTTTTAAACCTAATGGTAGGAGGACCACTCAGGTGGGCTAGGAAAAGAGCAATGCAGAGGCAGCTTACAGCAACTGAACAGCAAGAGAAGGAGAGCAGAGGTCGGAGGTTATAGGTCTTGTAAAACAAGGTAAGAAAGTAAAGTTTTAAAAGGCTGAAAACAGAGTTTAAATGTCTTCTTTTGGGTGTCAGTTGTGTGTGGCTGAGGCGGGGGCTGGGGGTGTGGTGTTACTAAAATTTATTTATAATTTTTGAAGAATTGGTAAGTGGGGGTATTAAGATTTTGTTATTTTTTTATCTTACAAACATGGCTGACAGAAATATTTTTTCCAAAAATTTCTGAGAGGCATGGATATCTAGATGGGCTACATTCTGGTTGCTGGATGGGTTCCTGACCTGGTGGCTGTCACCACATAAAGCATGGGGTTACAAACCCTCTTGGCCAATCTGGATGCAGCAAATTCCCTACCCATTTTATAATCCTGGGTGCTGTATGGAATGCCCCATTCATACTATTCTCTCTTGCAACTGTGGCAAGGCTGTAGTGGAAATGGCTGCAATGGACACAGCATGTTCTTTCCACTGCAGCCATATAACAAGAAAAGACAGCACTTTTTATTCTGCACCGTCATGCATCACTCGAATTATTTACCCCAGACATCCCAGCTGAGATGCAGTGTCTTGTTTTAAGTGTGATGATCCTGCTTCGACCTATTTCCACAGCTACAGTAAACTGACTAGCACACTGGGAGGTTAAGTAACATGGTGTGAGTGGATCTGCTTTCAAAGTGTAGCTGGGAAACGCAGGTTTTCAACTGTGTGATGTCTGAACTGTAGAATGACTTGCTTGTATTGTACAGCTGTAATGTCAGAACACAGGGGTCACTGCTTTTCTTTTCACCACTGTAAGATTATTGGGTAAACCTGCTCTGACTTGCTGTACCAGAAAACAGTATTTAGGTACATGCCGAATTAGAGTAAATGGTGGGAGATGTATGTAGGGCTCTGGTTTCTTGCTTTTGGCGATAGTAAAGGATTACGGCCAGATCGCTAAGCTGCACTGCTTTCAGAGATTGCTCAGTAATGCATCTCTTACAGCTGCGCGAGCTGGTAACACGCTATACACACAACACAGACTGGCAACCAAATATTAAAAGCAGGTCGAAGTTTTAACATTTTAAAAATGTCCAGTGCAAAAGTCAGGAATTGTTCTGCATATCAAACGCCACTGAAATCAGGAATTGTTCCGCATATCAAATGCTGCTGAAGTCAGGAATTGTTCTGCATATTCTACCTTCTGTTATCAAGGTTTCATTATTCTGTTGGGGCAGTTTAAGGCATGTATTTTTCAGCATTTCCTACCTACTAGTATTACTGTTTCATTGTACTGGAGACATAAAACGAAACTTAAGTCACGCATTTTTCTGCATCACTGTTATTTATTGTTTCTAATTTCTAAATATTTGCTGCTTCTTTCTTCTGTGGGGGTGCTCCACCCTCCCCCACACCCCCCAGGTCCTCAGTGGTTATTTAATGTTTCTATGTGCACAATAATTTTTAAATATTGGTTGCTTCTTTCTTCTGTGAGGCACTCTGCCCCCACACCCAGGTCCTCAGTGGCTACTGTTACTATTGCAAGGACCCGGAGATGCGGCAGTGCCCTGTCTGAAGAAAGAAATAATTGTTATTCAGTTACACTCTAAATCTCATCATTCTGACTATGCACACAACCATTTTTGAATAACCAGAGGATCGGAGGGTGGGGGGTGGGCGCCCCACAGAAGAAAGAAAATGCAAATATTTAGAAATTAATGTTCTTCAGTTACACTCTAAATCTTATCATTCTGATGGACGGGAAAAGGTGTTGCAAAGTGGTGTCACTTAAGACGCAAGCAGGTTACCGTAAACCTTTCGTGTTTGCTTGCGTAACTGGCCATAATCCTTTACTATCGCCTTGCTATTTTATCAAGCTAGCCATTACTGTCTGTAAGACAAATCCCAGCTATAAGCAGAGCTTATTTGCTTTGTGAAAGCAATGTGACTGACAGGCATGCCCATATTTGTAGCATAAAGTGTGGGTCTTCTCTATCTCTCTCTCTCTCTCTCTCTCTCTCTCAGTCTAGTGTCAGCTTGACAGATCTGATAACTCTGCTACCTCTGAGCAAGAGATTCAGCAGTTACATTTCACACTTGGTACAGCCTTCTTTTCTGAAGGCTTGACCTCAACTTTTGATTTTGTACTGGGCAGCAGTACCTGGGCAGCACTTTACCTAAAAACTGGACTAGCCAGCCAAGACATCAAGTAGTCTGCAGTCAGAGCCTACTGAGAATGTCACCTGACAGATGATAAAAACAAACAAGCTGCTCCGATGGTTTAGTAGCTCAGGCTGCTGCACTGGGAGGCAGTCTGGGATGAGGCAGCTGCCACGTGGTAGTGAGCCTCAGTCTGGGAGGGTTGGAAGCAAGTTCTGGCACTGCAGGGATCCCTGTGGCTGGGCCAGGGAGCCTGCTCTTGCCACAGGAGCGTTGCCTGTGTACGAGGCTAACAGAGGCAGTGCTCACACCAAGGAATGAAGGGAGGAATCTAGGGGAGAAAACCAGGAAGACCCCACCCCACCCCACCCTCAGAATAATGGAGAATCTGCTTGATTCAGTATATCCCTCCTAGTACAGATGGTGGCAGGGGCGGATAAACACATGATGCAAAAAATACATAAAAAATACAAAGAGAAACACATATTCTGCCCTAGAAATTCAAATGAGCAGTTTAAATAACAGTAGAAGGCAACAAAAACCGGCACCAGATGCTGCTGTAAATACAGAATACCGGATTGGTTGTTGTACATTCTGAGTTTTTTTTTTTGCACACCCAAGGTGTGTGATACCAGATAAACTAAGAGTGTGAAGCTTGAGTGGTTTGTGATGGTATTACACACTGAGGGTGTGTGTAAAAAAACTCAGAATCAATCAATCAATCAATCTTTATTTAACCAGGCAGAACATCTTTGAGCAAGCTCATTTAGAAGATGGTCCTGGGAGGACAATAGACAATTACATAAATCGGCGAAGATTTACAAGTGAACATAAACTGGTAACACGTTTGTAGTACATAGAATACACACAGGGAGTGGCACATATGAATACACATAAGAAGAGATGCGTGAGCACAATAGGTTATACAATAGGTTATAATGTAACATCCCACTCTTTATTTTATATAATTGCTAGTCGGTTTAGTGCTGTATGTTAAAAAAAAGTCAATTTTCCTATTCTGTGGCATTTTGTTTCTGTGAGAACCAGACGGTGGTGGCTTTCACATTCAGTTTCACTGGCTGACACCCACATCATAATATTTCATAGAAAGTGTGATGAAGTGCTGGCCCGTCAGAGCAGCAGCTGGATTTCTGCTTGCAACGCCTGCGACCCAGGTTTGCAAATGGACCTAGGTCATTGGAGGGCCGGTCGAGGGTAGTTGGACTGAGCTTCCCACAGACTGCTCTCCGTCTCCGGGGGGAAGGCGTGGGATGTCACCAGTGCATGGGGACCCTGGCAGGAGGCCAGGGGTTTTTCACAGCAGGCGGCTCCAACAAGGAACACAGGGGGCAGGACAGACACTGGTGTCATTGCACGTTCCCGTTCCCCACAAACAGGGAAAAACCTGACCAACTGATGCCTCTATGAAACCCGCCCCTGGCTGCACTTGGCTCCCCCAGGCTGACTCCCAGCCTATCTTGTCGTTCATGGCACTTTAGAGCCAGGTGCCATGACCCCACCTTGGGGGGGGGGCAATCCAGGGGGTCCTGGAAGAGTAGCTAATGTGGGGGAGCTGCAGCCGTGATGGTCCATGACCAGGTGGATGCCTGGCAGTAGGCAGGGCCCAGAAAATAGAAAAAAAAAAAAAGAAAGTGTTGTGAAGTCGCAGAATAGACTGTCAGCCGAGGTGGTGATTGCAAAAACTGTTGGTTTCAAGCATGGTTGGGACAGAATGAAGGTACAGTGGTTGCGCATGACAGCAGCATCAGGGAGGGGAGTGGAGATAAGAATGTGTTAGGTTAGGACCCAGGAGGGACAGTAGGTCTCAGGGCTAAATAGGGAACTCGGTCAGACTGGATGGACTATTGGTCTTTTTCTCCCATCATTGTCTATGATTATAAGGTTCGAATTCAGAAAGCCAAAGAGAGACTGGAAGCCAGGATAGCAGAAAGAGCAGCAGACAACACCAAATCCATTCTCCATTACATAAATTTACTTATTTATTGAAATTTCGGATAACACCTTTGAGGACAAGCTCATTTCAAGGGTTCCACGTCAGACAAACAATACATACTGGGAAAGTATGAGACGGAGAACAAACAAAACAAGGAATTATACAAGACATTACAAGAGTGTATAACTAGAGAAGTCCCAATACATGTTGCATTGTACAATGTATGCCATGGTGCATATTTGATTAAAACCTGGTATTCAAAGGGTCATATTAGAGGGGGTGGGGTCTTATGAAATGACCCTTTACAGGAAAATGAGAACAGACTCAGCCTAATATCTAATAATCAACAAGATAAGGGATGGCATCAGCCCAGGGGCCTCGTCAGAGGTGACAAGGTATGGGACAAAGCATTTTAAAGTGAGCAAGGGAGCTCAGGAGATGTAACAGGGGGGAGGGGGAAAGCCATAGAGGGGTGAGGGGAAAGAGTGGAAGGGATCAAGAGGAAATGTGAAGGAGAATGATTAGCAACTCAGAACAGTTATTTACATGCTGAGAACAGAATGGCAGGAGGAAGGTGAGGAGGGGATTGGGCCTCAGAAAACAGGGGAAATGGGGAGGAACCAGTGAGACAGCCTGCTGAATGAATACTTTGCTTTGGTATTTACCGAGGGAATGGGGCAGGGAGTGTGCTCACTGGGAGGGCCCGTGGTTTCAGCGGCAGCCATGATGAAGCCTGTGAAAATCCCCCCACCCCACCCCAGTAGCTGACTGCCTGGTGTAGATCCAGCCAGTTAAGTCCCAAGGGGTGGATGGGATACATCCCAGGATCACAGTGGAGCTAAAGGAACAACTGGCAGGGCCACTTGCAGTAATCTTTCATATTCATGTGGTGAAAGAGAACCGTAAAATGGCCAGTGTGGTCCATATCTTCCAAATGGGTCAAGGTTGGACCCCATCAACTACAGGCCAGCCAGTATGGCATCAATGTTGGGCAAGGCCCTGGAAGCCATAATCAAGGAAAGAATATTGAAGCATTTAACTGAGACCAAAGTCCTTGCCCCTTTTTAGCATAATTTTATGAGAGGCAGATTGTGCCAAACCAAAATAATCACTGTCTTCGAAGAGGTGACCAGGGCAGTGGAAGGGGCCAGGACATTGACAGTGAAATAGTCTATCTGAACTTCAGCAAGGGATTTGACTCTGTGACAAGCTTCTGAGCAATTGGGTACCCCACTGCCATATTAATGAATGCAATACATTCCTCTTTCTTCTAGAGGGAGGAAGTGCCACCTTAGTTCTCCCCTGTCCCTACATGCAAAATGGAAACAATTTACTACATGGAGCACTATGTGACGTGCTGCTATTTCACACAGTGTAGCACCCTTTTTTGTATGGCAAAGACTATGCAAAGCGGCCTTTCACATATAAAATTCCACTTTGCATACCACTCCACCTGGCAAAGACTCACCAGTGAAGTGTCACTTCATGAAGTTCTTTTCATGTTTTCATAAACTGAAAAAAGAAGGCGCCATCCTCCCCACGTTCCTCCTCCTTCTCCCCAGCCCTAAAACTACCTGTAATGAACCCCCTTTACCCACACAGTAACACCCAATTCCACCCCAGCTCCCAACAAAATCAATAATAACAGCTTTTCCTCCCAACTGCTCAGCAGCACCCACTCCCACCCACAGCCAACAACAGACAATGACATCCCAATTCCCCCACCTGCTCAACACCCAAACCCCCTTCCCAAATGATGGTTGGACAAAAGGAGAGTAATGTCTGATAGCCCAGGGAGTAAGGGATCAGGGCACCAGGAGGAAAGTTCCTGGTAGGCCTACAGACTTGAACAGCAGTGGGTATAGGATTCTCAGATGGGATAGGGTGACAAGGCTTAATTCCAAGGAAAAGGCAGGTGGGCTCTAGAGCCTCAAGGTGGGTCTGTGAACTAGTGGCTCACTGGTTGTGGTGCTATGGCAGGGTAGAGAGCACAAGTAACAAAACCGTCAAATGTACAGGGGCTTAAGCTTATGTGCCCGTGGGATAAGGGTGCAAGTAATGCAATCAGTTATTTTGTGGACCGTGATCAATTTGCCTGGTGAAGAATTAGTAAAGGAATCCCCTAATGCATGCTCTTTGCTTCATGAGTTTATGTTTTTTGACTGAATGCCTGTGTATGCCCAATTTTGCTGCTGACCAGCCACCTCGGTAGTCAGAGATCAGTTAGGGTTGGCGGTGACAGAGTAGGCAGAAAAAAATGTACAGACTGGGTGGGCCAAGCAGTCCTTATCTGCTGTCAAATTCTATGTGTGTATGTTTTTTAGTACTGTGGATTGCTAACTGACCTGAACTGATCTGTGTCCTGCCGACACAGAAGGCTGTTGTTTACAGGCACTACACTGAGTGGAGAGAGGTATTCAGTGGTGTCCATCAGGGATTAGTGCTGGAGCCACTGCTGCTCAATATTTTCATCAACGATCTGGAATCTTTTGCCTCCAGCAGGCTGGTTAAGTGTGCTGATAACATTAAGAGGACCACTGCAGTGGACTCCCTTGAGAAAGGGGACAAACGTCAGGAGTCCCTGAACAAGAAGGACAAATTGGTTGGAATCCTTGACTTTTAGATTCAATGTATCCAAATGCAAGGTGCTACACCTGGGGGCAGCAAAAACAGAGGTAAGACTAATACAGTATGTGGGGCTCCTCTTGCTACAGGAGGAGGAAAAGGACCTTGAGGTCTTAATCTACAGGAGGATGAAGCATGACTATCTCTGCACGGCTGCTGCCAAGAAGGCCAGCAGAATGATTGGGTGTGTCAAAAGGGGGCAACCAGCCGTGCAGGGAAAATTAGACTGCCTCATTACAAGACCCTAGTCAGGCCCCACCTGCAGTACTGCATGCAGTTCTGGGCTCCTCAGTACAAAAAAGATAAGATCAAAGGGGATAAGGGGGAGTGTGTGGATGAGTACCAAGCAAAAGCATCTATCCTAAATAGATACTTCTACTCAGTATTTACTGAGGATAAGGTAGGGTAGGGCTCACAGCTCAGCATCATAGACACAGGGGGAGGGAGGTGTGCACAAGTCCCTTCACAAAAGAAAGGGTCCTACAAGAGCTCGTTAAGCTCAGGGTGGACAAGGCAATAGGACCTGATGGCATACATCCAAGAGTACTAAAGGAGCTAAGGGTGGGACTAGCAGAGCCATTAGCAGAACTGGTTAGTGAGTCTCTGAGCACAGGCGAGGTCCCAGAAGACTGGAGAAGGGCTCATGTGATCCCGCTCCACAAGAGTGGCAGCAGGGAGGAGGCAGGAAACTACAGACCAGTCAGTTTTACCTCAGTAGTGGGCAAGATTATGGAGGCACTCCTTAAGGGAAGGATAGTGCAACACCTGGAATCCATAGAAGCACAGGATACAAGACATCATGGGTTTACAACAGGAAGGTCCTGTCAAACTAATCTCATGGAATTATTTGACTGGGTAACCAGGGTGGTGTACCAAGGGTGTGCAGTTGATGTCGCCTACCTAGACTTCAGCAAAGCTTTCGATACTGTTACACATAGAAGATTGATTAATAAGCTGGGTAGACTCACGGTGGGTCAGAAGTTAGTCAACTGGGTGGCAAACTGGTTGGCAGGCAGAAAACAGAGAGTGGTGGTAAACGCTATACAGTCAGAAGAGATGCAAGTCACAAGTGGTGTACCTCAGGGATCAGTCCTGGGGCCAGTCCTCTTCAATATCTTCATCAGTGACATTGCAGATGGACTGGATGGTAAGGTTTGCCTGTTTGCAGATGACACCAAGATCTGCAACACAGTAGATGATCCAGATGGGGTGGGCAGAATGAGAAGAGATCTGGAGAAACTGGCAAAATGGTCAGAAGAGTGGCAACTGGGGTTTAACACAAAGAAGTGCAAGATCATGCACATAGGGAAGAGAAACCCTGAAGCTACCTACAGGTTGGGAAGAGAGTTGCTGACAATCACAAGGGAAGAAAGAGACTTGAGCATCATCATCACAGATGACTTGAAATCATCCAAGCAGACCACTAAAGCAGTAGGTAAGGCTAAAGAGATGTTGGGGTATATTAGTAGGGGTAACACAAGTCATAAGAAGGAGGTAATAATCCCTCTTTACAGGACACTGGTTAGGCCCCATCTGGAGTACTTCGTGCAGTACTGGAGGCCACACCTGCACAAGGACATTAACAAAATGGAGGCAGTCCAGAGAAAGGCAACCAAAATGGTGCAGGGACTGCATCATAAAACATATGAGGACAGATTAACAGAGCTCAGTATGTATACCCTAGAGCAAAGGAGGGAGAGAGGTGATATGATCAAAACATTCAAACATCTTAAGGGCATTAACAAGGTGAAGGAGTCTAACATGTTTCAATATAAGAAAAGTAGCAGGACAAGAGGACACAGCATGAGATTAGAGGGAGGCCGATTAAGGGGTAATGTGAGGAAGTTCTTTTTCACAGAAAGTGTGGTGGATGCATGGAATGGCCTACCTTAGGAAGTGGTGGATATGAATACAGTGCAGGGCTTCAAACAGGCATGGGATAGGCATAAGGGAGCAACACAGATGAGTATGAATAGATAGGCCATTGACAGAGTAAAGGCCTATAGCATATTTGTAAGGCAGAAAAAATGGTCAGACTGGATGGGCCTTGTGATCCTTATCTGCTGTCAGCTTCTATGTTTCTATTAAAAAGGACATTGAGGTAGTCACCAGAGTGCAATGCAGGGCCACCAAAATTATCAGGGGTATGGAAGACAAAAGATTCGAACTCTCGAGAGGCTGGAGGTCGGCAACATGTTCATGCTGGTGAAAAGAGGACTGATAGGAGACATAAGCTCTGTTTTCACATAGTCAAGGTTATTGATAAGATCCAATAGACAGGGATGCTTAACCCGATGTCCTCCAGCAGGATATGGGGACATGCCCTGCAGCTCATACGTGGATCATTCAGGGGTAATGCTAGGAGTTACTTCTCTCAGACAGTGGTGAACTTCTGGAACAGCCTACCAGTGGAGACAGTGAACATGAAGATAGTACAGGTCTTCAAGTGAAGCCTAGGGAAATATCTACTTACTGCGACATTGCAGAAGGACTGGATGGGAAGGCGTGTCTATTCGCAGATGACAGAAAAATCTGCAACACAGTCAACACCGGGGGGGGGGTTAACAGAATGAGGGAGGATCTAAAGAAGCTAGAAGAATGGTCACGAGTTTAGCAACTAAGATTCAAGGCAAAAAAGTGCAAAATCATGCACTTAGCGCACAAAAACCTGGGGACAACATACCAACTCGGGGGAGAAGTATTAGCAGTCACAAAACAGGAAAGCGATCTAGGGGTTATCATTTCTGATAACTTGAAGGTAGCTAAACAGTGTGACAAGGCAGTGGGAAAGGCTAGCGGAATTCTCAGATGCATAGGGCTGGGCATCACCAGCAGAAAGAGGGAGGTAATAATACCCCTGTATAGATCACTGGTGAGACCCAACCTCAAGTATTGTGTACAGTTCTGCAGGCCCCATCTATGAAAGAACATAGATAGGGTGACGGTGCAAAGGAGGGCAACCAAAAAAGGCCTTCATCAGAACAAAGAAAGGCTTAAGGATTTAAATATGTACTCCCTAGAAACCCTCTACTACTCTCAAACCTGCCTGGAAATCTTGCTATTTCCTCTCTTCTAGCACTTACTCACTAGTTGTATGACTTACGACTGTTAGTTATTTGCACTTATATTCCTGTTTTGTTACTAGATAGGGATTCCTGCAAATGTACTGTCATTGCTGAATATTTTGTATAAGTGTACTGTGTCTGACTTCTACTTGTTCCCATGATGTTTTCCTGTATCTACTATTGTCTACATACCCTTTGTTGTAATCTCCCGGGTCGTACCTGAAAATAGGCAGCTATGCTGTCTAGTGTACCTACCCGGTTAACAAAAACTAAATAAATAAATGAAAGAGACATTCAAGTATCTCACAGGAATAAACAAGGTACAGGAAGGGAGCATTTTCCAAAGGAAACAATGTTCAAGGGCAAGGGGTCACAATATGAAGCTAGAGGAAAGGTGGCTCAGAGGAAACGTGAGGAAGTACTTCTTCATGGAGTGGTTGGTGGATGCCTGGAAAAGCTTCCCAGAGGAAGTGGTGGGGGCTAGAACAGTCACAGGATTTAAGAATGCATGGGATAGACACAAGGGAATCTTAGAGACAAGAGAGGGTGTAAGCCGAAGTCCAAGTAGGGTCTCCGGTGGCACTACAGATAGGGAATTTAGGGCAGACTGGGGGAGGGGGGGGTCAAGTGGTCCACACAGCATCATAGAATCGTGTCAGCAGAAAAGAACCTCACGGCCCATCGAGTCTGCCCAATAGCCCCTCCCCCCAATTATCTGCCAACAATTTATGTTTCTATGATGTAATCACTGAGTACCCTAGTTAGTAGCACTGGTAGAGAACACCTATAAATTAGTACCTGCTTATGATGCCAGAAGTGGACACAATGTACCTGCTTATGATGCTGGAGGTGGACAGGATGGACCTAGAGTCCTTCCCGGCCATAAATTATTATGCTACTATGTAGCACGGCATAGAGTGTCTGTTGCTGCAGCCATGACCCTTAAATGTAGCACTGTGACTAGAGATGAACCAAATTCAAACTTCCCAAGTGACGTTAATGTGAAGTCAGAAACTTTGCACTGTGGCAAGCATCATGAACTCTGCATGGAGAAGTTTAAAATTCCCCATCCACTCAGTTACTCTGTACCCCCTCCCACCACCACCTAGTGCATTATAAATATATATCCCTCTCACACCACTCTCTGCTCTAAAAAAACTCTTCTCCCTTCTAGGTGAATTCCGACACCACCGCAAAACGCCAAAAATAGTAAAACTCTTCCCCCACCCACATGTAAATCCCAACACTCCCCACTTCCCCCTCACCTAACCGCAATACTAGTTAATTTCACCTCCCAACCCTCAGGCACCTCTCAACTCCTGCATTCCCAAAAGATGACTATTATACCTGTAATAAAATAAAGAAGAAGCCAACCATCTCATGTTGCAGAGATGGGTTCACTGTTTGGTACTGCATGAATAAATGAATGACTTTCCCTGAAAAAGCTATAGCATACAGTGAAATGTTAGGGAATCTGCCTGTGCTAATTATGGTGGTTTGGGTGTCCTTTGACTTTAATAAAGACATTTTTGTTAAAGTAAGCTTTGATTGCTTGATTTAATTTCAGGGGCTGAGGGTGCCTGGTTTCTCTGTACTGCGGTACATCTGCATTAACAATTTACACTGCACTGCACTTGTAGAGGGGACTTAGCATTCGCCATCCAGTGCACAGAGTAGTGGTGACGAGTCACTCATGTCTCCCCCTTGTAGGGTGTGCTAGATGCTATGTACTGCAACTGTAGGTGGCGTTGCAACTTTGTGGGTGCAAATCACTGCTTTTGTGCTGCTCCCTGCTCCCAGTTATGACTCTGCATTGGGCCCAGTGTTTCTCACTCTTGTTACATGTACACCACTTCCCAGTATGCATCAAGTGGGCTGTTTAAAAAGGAAAGACTGAGGATTATAAAGCACATACTCTTGAGTGCTATATATCAAAATGTATATGGCAGTTCCCCAGAACCTGCTTTATAGTGCAAATCTCTCCTTGCCAGCCTTGTTTCATTACCAGCAGTATGTACAAAGCCTAGTGCCTCTGATGCACAGCAGACTGCAGTTTAGTACTGACAAGCTGTGTTCCAGGCAGTCCCTCACAATTTGGGGAGGTAGCTTGCTTGAGGCAAGAGAAAAAGATTCTCTTTTTCACACTGCTATTCCCTTCCTAAGTTTGCCTATGTCCTTGTGTCTTTCTCTTCCTTCTGCTTCTCTTTCTGTGTCACCTCTTTGTTTTGTATTATGCCTCAAGTGTCTACCTTCATCTGTCAATCTTCTTGTATTTATTTTTCTCTCTATCTCTTCTCCACAAACACTGTTCCCAGCACTACAGTCCCTAACATCCGTTGTTCAGCTCTTTAAACAATTCAATGTTTGAGTATTGCCAAAGTGCTGCTGGTGGGCCTGTCCTGGAAATACCCGACGCACGATAACAAATCGTTATTCAGAGAATGTTGGTCAGGACACTGGGGGTAGAAGGGATGGGATGAGGTGTGAATTCCCTAGTCTGGTTTGAAAAGTGCCATTGAATATTTGACATGTGCCAGGACAATCATAGCAGAGAGCCAGAAATGGCCTTGGTTTAATGGCTTATTTAAAGGATGACACTTTTTACAAGATAGCACCCTTTCTGCTTCCCCCTAGCCATCATTTGGAGTTGCCAGGGGTTGTATCTGAGACAAGTTAAGACCCCTATGATGTTCATCAGGGAATTTTGCAACCTTGACGATTCTGCTGAAACAGTGCTTCACAGCAGATTTCTGGTGAAAAGACATCACTGCCCCCTCATCCTGCACTGAATCTGTGCCCTATTAAATCCATAAGTGGACCTTCTGAGAGATCCTACCACATGGGTGTTGGGGAATGATCCCAACTAGAATATCACTGGGGCACATAAAAAGAGACTGACTGAAAGGAAAATCAGACATAAAATGTATTTGTTTATTTCAAAAGTGTTACCAGGAATTAAATAGTGAGCAGGTAACAGCTTATTTCCAGATGCATGCTGGTGGGAGAGGATAAGGTACAGAGGAACAAAAATACAAATAATATGCAAGCAATAACACATGACAAGGTGTGAGTCATGTCCTGATAAGAGCACACCCAGATGCATTATGAGGCATGAGGTGGTTGCGCTAAGTGCCTTTTGCATCTGGACGTGCTCTTATCAAGACATAACCCATACCTCGGAGTGTTATTGCACTTGTAAAATGGGCCCCCAAGTAGAGATTGAAAACTGAAAAAAAAGCAGTTAAAATGGAAAAAAATGAAAGAAAAGTAGTTTTTTGATTTAGAGGAATAAAGGAGTTTCTCTATGTAATGTGCTGTACAGTAACGTGTATTTGGCTTGGTCGGTTGTACAGCACCCCTCCAACCACAGATAGTAGTCAGGGTAGGTCCCCCCCTCCCCGCAATGCATGTGTTTTTGTTTTCTCTTTTGTTTTCTTTTGGTCACAACTTGCCTTTCTGTGTTTCTTAAACTAAGTACGGCAGTACTGTAAGGAGCGAGCGTCTCCCTCTTCAGCTAGTAGTAGGCATATGCCCATGATTGCTGTCCCCACTGCTCAGTGGTGGTAATTGCTGAGGTTATCTTCCTGTATAAATCTGTCCAACCTTGGCTTAAAAATAGAAAAATTTGGTGTATGCACTAAATCTCTTGGCAACTGATTCCATATCTGGTTGTTCTGGGACAAAGGCATATTTCCTGAGCTCGGTTCTAGGGATATCGTCTAATAGTTGCTGCTTGTGCCCCTCAAATCATAATTATATTCCTTGTACCTAAGTCCCACTTCATTCATTAGTTCAGTCTCCTCAAGTAACTTGAACATGTATAACAGGGCCCTCATAATCTTCTCACACTCAAACTCCATAAGCCCATATCCTTAAGTCTTTCCTCATAAAGTTTTGCCTCACAGTGGTAAATTAGCTTAGTGAATCTATGTTGAGTTTCTCCAATACATTGATGTCTTTCCTGAGATGAGGGCTCCAAAGCTGGGAGCAAGAATCCCAGTGAGGCCTAATACAGGATTCGTATGGGCAGTAAACTGATTCAGAATTTGATAAAAAAGGATCTCCTCACACAGTTAAATATTTATTTATTTATTTGTTTGTTTATTTATTTATTGAAAGAACAGGAATTACAACCTTTGAGTCAAGGACTCTTCTGCAAAGGCTTCACATCAAAAATGAAATAACGTAACAGGATACAAGAAAGACAATAACAGAGCAATATAACAATGTTGAAAAGTTTTCATGTTTGTTTTGTCTGTGGGTGAAGAGCATGGCCTTGGTCTTTTTGTAGTTCATGACAAGGTGGTTATCTGAGAATCAGGCTTCAGCCTCAGTGAATAAGCACTGTAGGGAGGCTTGAAGAGAAAGGGGATCAGGGTGACTGTCGAATATGACCGCATCATCAGTGTAGAGAAGCAGCTGACCCAAGCAGACCTTGGGGAGGGTGTTCAAGAACATGCTAAACAGGAGAGAGCCCAATATAGAGCCTTGGGGAACCCCAGAGTGAACCAGTTTACTGGGCAAGAGTGTGGTGTTTAATGACCCTCTGGGTTCTGTCACTCAGCTTTTAAACCAGACGGTGGCTTCCAGAGATAGCCCCAAGAGGGGCAAGGATTGTAAGAGAAGTGTGTGGACGACAAAGTCGAAAGCCTTGGCTAAATCAATATAGGTAGAGCCAACCAAGTGTCCTTGGTCAAGGGCTTTGTTAATGAAGGTGGTGTATTCAAGAAGAGCAGTAGTAGTACTGTGTCCCCTCCTGAAGCCATGTTGTTCAGGACAGAGCAGGTCATATTTGGTGAGATAGTTGGTGAGTTGGTCTGACACTATTTTTTCTAAAGCCTTGGAAATGGGGGGCAGAATTGAAATGGGTCAGTAGTTGCCAGGGTAGGTACAGTCCCCACCTTTACAGACTGGGGTGATGATGGCTGATTTCCAGTGTGTTGGGAATTGTCCAAGGCAGAGAGACTGGTTGAAGATGTCCATGAGGGGGGTGATTATAGCATCTAGGGTGAGCAGTACAAGTTTGAGGTCCAATGAGTCACTATGAAAGTGCAATTTGCCCAGGGCTTTAGTAATGTAAGGTCTTGCCTCATGTGGGGAGAGTGTATGGAGCCTGAAGGTGGGGGTGGTTGTAGGATGGGAAAGTTTGGGGGCAGCTCAGGGGCCGGGTCAAAAAAATTGGGGGGAAGGACACCACTGAGGTCAGAAAAGACAGAGAAAAGGGTATCCACAATTAGAAAGGGGTCTTGGGATATGGAGCCATTTACCAGCAGTTGGACATGAGGGGGAGATGGTTTTTCCACTAAGTTCTTTAATGTTATTCCAGAACGTACATCCCAAGCCCCCGGTGGAGGAGAATGACTCCTGGTAGTGGGCGGCTTTGGCTTTCCGAATTTCCCAGGTGCATTTGTTCCAAAGTCCCCTGTATAATTGCTGGTTGTGTGGTTTCCCGATTCATTAGCTAAGTGCCACTGGTTGTCTGGCTGCTTCATGAGGTCAAGTAGGGCATGGGAGAGCCAGAGGATATCATAATTTTTAATCAGTTGCTTGGAGACTGGGGTATAGCAGTCGCAGGCTGAGTTAAACATACAGATAAAGTGGTCAAGGGTGAGGTCTATGGTGGGTGCAGAGTTGATGGGGGACCAGTCACAATGCAGCAGGTACTGCTTAAGCTGGGAGAGGGAACCCTTTTTTAAGTGACAGTGAGAGGTAACTTTTGGTGGCCATTTTGGAGATGTTTTTGAGGTCCATTTGTAGAGAACTGGTGAGTGGTCAATCAAAGCAGCCGGGACTACTGAAACCTAAGAAAGGTTAATCTTATTGGCTACTTGATTACATTGATGACTGTTTCTGAGATTAGTACTTACAAGAACACCCAGATCTCACTCTTTTTCTACGACATTAAGTTTAGTTCCATGAATAAAATAATTCTGCAAAATGTTGTTTCTACCAAAATGCATGAGAACACATTTCATGTTAAACTGCATTTGATTAGTGTTGACCCAATCTAAAATATATTCCAAATCCTGGGTCATGCTGTTCCTGCAGATCTGCTGTCAACCAATCCTCCTATTTTGGTGTTCTTGGCAAACATAATAAGCCTGTTGCCCCTATCTAATTGCAAGTCATTGATAAAGATATTACACAACAATGGGCCCAAAACTGAGCCCTGAAGGACTCCATTAGTCACTCTGCCCTCAGGGGATAATAAAACATTGATCCTCACCATCTGCCTCCTATCATTAAGCCAATTATTTATCCATCCTACTAGGGACAGATCTACTCCAAGTCTCAACAGTTTCGATATCAAGTCGCTATGCGGTAATGTATCAAATGCCTTTTTTAAAATCCATGAAGATCACACCCACCTCTCTACATTGGTCCAGATTCCTGCTAACAAAATCATAGAATCCTACTAAGTTAGTGGACAAGATCTATTTTTGGAGAAGCCTTGTTGTGTACAGTCAACCTGGCCCTTGCTGTCTAGAAATATACTTTATTTAATCTCAGATGATGCTCTGGATTAATTTCCTATGACCGATGTCAGACTTATTGGTCGGTAATTTCCAGTAATGGCTTTACTACCTTTTTATGAATAGGTACCACCACTGCCTTCCTCCAGTCGAGTGGAGCATGACCTCACAAAGAGATTTATTACCAACTGCAGTAATTATAGATGTTAATTCACTGGCCAACTCCTTTAACAACCTAGGGTGAAGACCATTGGGACCCACCAATTTATTCCCATTCAGTTTAAGTAGTTTCTCGTAAACAATTTCACATTTAATAAATTCCCTAGTATCATTATCAGCCCAATCCAATACTGGGAGAGGAACTACTTCATTGGAGGAGTTATACACAGAGCAAAAGTACTCATTAAACAACCTAGCCATGTCATCAGGATTGTTATAGATCACATCATCCTTGATAAGCAGGCCTATGACTCTTGTATTACCCCTTTTCCTATTGATATATGAATAAAAATTCTTGAGATCATATTTAGTATGAGCCAACCTAAACTCTGTGCTGATCCTTTACTTTTCCACACTTATGCCAAGATGCTATGAACGCTTTGGGAGAGTAGCACACTTGAGGTGTGCTCTCCCATCCAATGCACTGCTCCATTGAGCAGGTAATGGCAGTCCTGCACCAATGGGTGCAGGAGCCAGTATGACAGCAGGGTCCTCTGCTTCAAAGGAAAGCACCGCTGCCATACTGAGCGCCCACACGCCCCTCGCACGACGCGCTGCCCCCGCATCACGCCCACACCCCAACTTTGTTGCTGCAAGCGACAGTTACAATGGGGTGCCCATTCCCCTGTCGGCTGCACGGCCCCCAGTTGTCTCTGCTGCCATGCTGGGAGCCCACCCAGCATGGCAAACATCCGCTTTTGCCGACGGGGTGCCCAATCTCGCCGGCTCTC
Source organism: Neoceratodus forsteri (assembly GCA_016271365.2). Taxonomy (NCBI): domain Eukaryota; kingdom Metazoa; phylum Chordata; order Ceratodontiformes; family Ceratodontidae; genus Neoceratodus; species Neoceratodus forsteri. Next base: position 621,436,137 of record CM057456.1, on the reverse strand, counting down.
GGCACCCCCACGTAGTTTGCCGGGTGGAGATGCCCAGTCCCCGCTGACCTCGGCCCCCAGCCATCTTCTGCCACACTGGGAGCCCACCCCAGCGTGGCAATGGTCCCATCCGCTGTTTTGCCAAAGGTGCCCAACTCCCCGGTCGGCCTCGGCCCCCAGACATCTTCTGCCATGCTGGGACTCCCACCCAGCGTGGCAACAGTCCCACGAGTCCTTTTTTTTTTTTACCTGTAAAGAAAACAGTCTCGCCGCGCTGCCTCCTGGCCCCTCCCACAACCCGCACCCACCCACTGCACACCCAGCCTCCCTACACCCCCACCCCTCACCCCATACTTACCTCCAGACTCGCGCGACAATTTTCGTGGACCGGAACACGCCTGCGCACTTCAAAGGTGACCGCGAACTGAGGAAATACCGTAAGCTGTATAATGGGCTAGATAGGGGGTTTCAACTTCATTGTATATTCAGTTATTTTTGATTTGAACACTTTAACATGGTTTGGGACCTCTTCATGACGATCACGTCATGGCGATGCCGGCCCTCAGGGTGATTTCGCAGGCACTGCACAGTCACCGCGTGAAATCACCCTTTGGCCTTGAATAACGCCATGACAGTGACATCATTCATGAGAAGGGGTCCCAAAAACCCCATGTTGAAAATTTGGTGCAAAAATTCCAAAACATGACTGTTTTACGAGCGTGCATTGCACAGTTCCTACGCAGGCTCGTAAGTTCGCGAATTTTCAATATTTTCACTCCAGATTTTCAACATTGCCATTTTATCACACCTTCTTATGAGTTGTACAGCTGTCATTTTTCACATCTCACCGAAAACGTGTACGCTTCTCTGTCAGAGCGCATAATGGCGCAGGTCGGTTCATGAATCAATGTATGGAACACATTAAGAAAATCACAGTGACACTGTTCATGAGCAGAGGTCTTAAAATGGCTATGTTGAAAATTTGGTGAAACAAATCCTGAAAATGACTCTTTTACGACCGTGCGTTGCGCAGTTCCTACGCACGCTCATACGTTTTTGCGAATTTTCAATATTTGCACTCCAGATTTTCAACATTGCCATTTTACCACACCTCCTCATGAGCAGTACAGCTGTCATTTTTCACATCCTGCCCAAAATGTGTTTCTGCCCATGTAGCACACAATGACGCAGTCGGTGTGCAAACTCAATGTATGGGACGCATTAAGAAAATCACAGTGACACTGATCATGAACAGAGGTCTTAAAATGGCTGTGCTGAAAGATGGCAGCCCCTAGGGATTGCAGAAGTGCAAATACCCCTGGGCAGGGGTCATAGTTCAGACCCTCTGAGCAATAGAATGTTGAGCCCAGCAGTGATCACCACAAGCCAGGGACATTCTAAATAGAACCTACCTTGCCAATCAGGCATTGAGTTTCAGCCAGTTGAAAGAAAGAACTGTTTTTGAAAATTGGGGGCAGTTGAGAGACACCCTGAGTGGAGTAGCAGTGATTCTAGATGTGGGTCATTTTGCCACATCAGACCAGGACTGCATCATGGTAGACAAGAAGATTAGGGATCCCAGTACAAATGTTTCTGAACTGAAAAAAAGCAAATGTTTTCCTCAAAACTAGAATTTTGAAAGACAGCTTGGACATGGGTTTTTCCATTCCCCCCACCAGACTTTCCTCCTCCCTGTAGAAGCAGCTCCTTCTAGTCTCCAAGTGCAAGACAAAGCACCCATCTATATCCAAGTCCTGAACCTTGTTGATACAATCCTAGAGAGATGAGCAGCCTAGACAGCCCACCAGCTATCCTGGGAAAGCAGCGTACCATCCAGGAGCCCCTCCTCAGTCATTCTGCTGTACCAGAGGTATTATGTGAAGCTACAAAACCGTGAGTAAAAACCCGGGTTCGTCCCTGCAACTGGCGCTTTTGGGGGTCAACTAGCCCAGAAGGACTGATGTTTGCATAACCAGGGTCCGGGTTGGGTTTTTGATATTATTTACACCCGGTGCCTCCATTTTTGTAACCCATTACCTGGTTAGCCTGAGTTCAGGGAGAAAACATTCACTTGACATCAGGGCTAGGTTTGCACTTCTGGACAGGGGCACCCAAGTATTTCTGGACACAGGAAGCAAGAACTGTGAATGTCCAAACCAGGAGTGGGATTCTAAAGTGGGGATTTTATGTGTTTACACACAGGAATACAAAGCAGGATGGACCCCCACGGGGCTACACTCACTGGTTATGCAGAACTATAGAGGTCAGAACACATCTTCTTCATCATCACAACAACTTTTACCCTCAGTTTCTGAACACACTGGGTTCTCAGCCTGAACTGGTACTTTCTATCCTGGATTCCCAGGCATGGCCCTCGGCCAGCTCTGGTACACTTTTCCATATAGCATGGATGTTTATGTTGATGGTTCCCTCAACCACCCATGAGCACTTCCTAGCTCTAAAGGGAATAACATACATCCTTAATCCCATGTCTGGGGTACTTTCTGCAGACACTGGCCAAGTGCCTGGGAGAAAGCTATAGGTGCCCAAAGTGAATCCGTGGACGTAAATCTGGTTACTCCAGATGGGGGGGGGGGTCTCCCACCTCTTGTCCCCAAATCCATTTCCAGCAATTCATTTGGAGTCAACACCTTTCCTTTGAGACTCTCTGTTTGTAGAATGCTATCTCAAAATGTATATCACATTTAATAATCTACAGTCTTTTGTAACTGGTGTCCTGACTTGCAGAGTTCTCTAAGTGGCTATGTCCATCCCTGTAGACCCCCCACTGATTAGATGCATTTCAAACCATACATATAACTTCAAAGTACTGTACTTGGCTGTCCTTTCCTGACCCACAGTAGCAGATACTTTACACTACAGTCTCGGTGAAAACACAGGTTCTCTGGCAGAGCAGACTCACCATGGTTCACAGGTGCCCCAGGGCTTCTCTACAGGAAAAACATGCTACTAGTGCCTCAGCACAAATCTTCTCATCAGGCAGCTTTTCTTCCTCCAGCAGAGCCAGGGGATTGCCCCTGAAGAGCTAGACTGGTTACCCCCCCATCCCTCTCAGGGATGGGGCACTGAAACCCACTGGGAAATGGTCTCAACCACTTCAGCAAGTATTCTTCTGTGTCCTTCTCTAGTGCAAGAACACACACCGTCTTCTGTGGTAGCTCTGAACAGAGCTGGAGCTATGAGGGGCTGCCAACTGCAGCTTACCTTCTCCCTCCACTACAGACTGCTCAAGACACCCTTTGAAAACTCCAGCGTTCTAACCTTACTCTCAGCTGCAACAGTCCACTGTGGCTTATGCTGCTTCTAGAATTAAATATGATGTCATCCCTCCAGCTCAGTTGAGACTGAGGACAGAGTGAGACAGTGTGAAACCCATTTAACTGGTGTCTCACAAGCTGCCTTTCCCTGCCTGCCACTAGATCTACATGGGATTCTAGTAACCCCGGTTGCACATACCGGGATTGGGTCTTTGGGGGAATCTGTTAGCCCTTAAGGACTATGTATTACATGTACTGGGATTGGAGCTTTGGGGGTCCGCTAGCCCATATGGCTAACTATTACATATGTTGGGATTGTGGTGGAGGGTGCTTACGCCCTTTACCTGGGTGATGTGCAGCTTGTAGCAACCTGTCCAGGTGTGCCCTCCATTTCATGCAAGGCTGGGGTTGCCACAAGTCATGGCACTTAGCCACTGGGACCCTGCCCAATAGAGAATCAGGTGCAGAGTCACCAGCACAACTGCATTTGGTGGAAGTCACCTTTGGTACGACTTGTACCATCTCTTTAAAAATCAGTCTTCATGTATGCATTGAACAAACCAGTGGGTGCAAAATATCAGTAATCCCTGGACCAGAACCTCCGTGAAAGTGTTACTGGAATTATATAAACTCACCCAGACAGCAGAAGGAGTAGGCCCACTTACAGTAGTCATAAGGAACTGAGATTTTCCACAGAGAAGACAAGATCCTGATTTTTCTTGCTGTAATCAATGGCATCTTCCTATGTTCTCCCAATTCCCATCAAAAGAGGTATGCCTTTCCTTTACAGAATTAAAAGCTAAGTTTCACCTATCAAATAGTGACCACTATAGATGTTTGCAGATCAGGAATAATATTTTCACTGGAAATAATTAATGTTACTGTCACGAGACTTGTCTAAACTAAAAGACTGTCTCCTTTGGGCAGTGTTGTTTTTTTTTTTATTTATTTATCTTGAAAGTCTGATTTATAACCCAACCTGTTGGGTAAGTTACTTTTTCTCTTACTTTTGGAAACTTCTTCAGAAAGCTCTGTGCAGTCACTAGCAGTCGCTAGCAAGGATGGAGAAGTACTGGAAAAAGTAATACACCTTACAGTTACAATTGCTTATATCTTTTTATACAAAAGAAATTCGTAACTGTAACTGATTACATTTATTTGAAAGTAACTAACCTATTACTTTCAAAAAATGTAATCTGTTACAGTTATTTATTACTTTTGAATTGTTTTTGTATGAAAAGAGATAAGGAACTGTAATTGCAAGGTGTATTACTTTTTGTAGTACTTCTTCATCCTTGCTAGTGACTACACAGAGCTTCCTGGAACAAGTTTCCAAATGTAATAGAAAGTAATAGAAAAAGTAACTTACCCAACTATGCCTTTGGGCTATTAGGCTCAAAGACTGTGGAGGTCAATTTTACCATGTACCACACCATTCAGGTGACAGATAGCCACACTATAGACAAAACCAGACAAAACTGGGAAACAGACATAGGTCACCCCATCTCAGACACTGACTGAGCCCAAATTCTGAACAGAAGATGGAAATTTATCACCTGCCCTGGATAGCAGGAGTATCATTGGAAAAGTCTTCTCACATTCTTTTACAGTCACACCATTACAGTGCATTTTGGTGCAAATTACTATAAAATGTATTGGAGGAGATGCCAGGAGATGGGGACCCACTACTGCATTTTCTGGGGTTGTCTTCTGCTTCAGGATTACTGGAAGCATGTACATACTGAATTGGAGACTATTCTGGACTTCCCTATTCCCTTTCCCTATGCTGTGATGGAGGCAGGCCTAGTCCCTCCAGGACTGAAGAGGCAGAGATATAGGGAAGTTTGTCATGCAGTCTGTCTCATGGCAGTGAAAACAAATTCCTGCCACTAGCTATCTGCTACCACACCAACCCTTACAGAGCAGTAAACCAAAGAGCAACAGGTAGTAGACATAGAGAGAACAGCAGCAGAACTCAGACTTATCTGAGCAAAATATGTGGATAAGTGGGGGAAATGGGAGAGAATATTCTAACTTAGAGAGATTTCTTAGAGTTTCAGAATCCTAACCTAGAATTGAAAGAATAGGACAGAACCATGCCCAACCAACATGGTGAACTAGCTGAGAGCTCCTGACCCAACCCAGCTTTAAATGAGTGGTAATCTTACCTCGTCAGATGATATGCATTCCCAAAAAGCACCAGAAGTGGCTTCTAATTATGGGACAGCCAAAAGCATCCAAAAAAAATAAGCCCCTCAATGCAAAAATAATAGAAATCCAGGACCTTCAGATGGAGCACCAGTAACTCCCTCTCATGCAAATCTGACTACATGGCCAGCTCAGGCATCAAGGATGATGACACTCATTCCACAGAAGACTTTTCTATTAGCAAAGGGAGAATGGCGATGATATTGAAACCCCTTCAGGGAATAGATGGCAACATCTCTGAAATTAGAAGAGATATAAAGAAGATAGATCGGAGACTGGGCCTAACAGAAGAAGCAGTGGATGAACTGATGGACAAAGATGGGTGCTTAAGCAGAGCGATGATATTCCTCTGTAAATGTAAGCATGAATTATCCGAACATGCAGAGGATGCTGAATGCTGAGGATTTGTAGCACCTGGATATCAGTTCCTTTATAGAGATATGGCTGCTGCAGGAATTGAACCTTCCTGAAGGGTTCCAAATAGAGATTGAAGTGGAACATTCTGCATTGGGGCCTAAACCCAAACCTGACACTGTTCCCTGATTCATCCTGGTCACATTTTTGAAATTCCTTGTAAAGGAAGAAATCAAGGAAAAAGTCTAGGCTAAAAATGATTTAAATTTCAGTGGGAAGAGAATTTACATTGAGCATGACTTCGCACTGAACTGATGGATAAAGAGGAAACTGGTGCTGGGAGTGGCAAAGCAACTCAGAGTAAAACAAGTTAAAGCACAGATAAGGTACCCTACAAAACCTTTGGTTCCTGAGGATTCTGGTGTGAAAGTTTATCCAATCTTGTTGCAAGCAGGGAGCTGCTCGAAACACATGATATACTAATGCCAGAGCAACCAGAGAAGGAGCATGAAAAGGAGGTGTAGCAGATGACATGGGCGCTGAGGGGGAGGCAAGGAAGGTGACAAATGGGAGATCATTATGTGCTGGAATACCAATGGAGCTTTGTGCAGACCTAAAAAAGCTGTGTAAGTGTCAGAAAAATAACTAAGTGATGGCTTTCCCAGCTGTAACTACAGGCTGTGAATACATTTAAGCCTGTACCTGAGATGCCTTGTGTTGGGGATTTTTAACTTTACTGAGCTGCTCTGAACCCCGCCCCAGGATGGGATACCCATTTTGACTTGGCTCTAAATGTCACTTTTTATTTTTTTTTTTAATTTCAGTTTGCAGTCTGATGCATATTGTAGCAATCTCAGAGAGTAGCCAGGGATTACAGGGGGTCTACAGTTTCATGGTAGAAGAGGTAAAATGTGCTTTGGCCAAAGGTTTGGGACTAAGAGGATGAAGAAGCCTTGCGTCAAGGTGAAAATTATTTTTTTCTCACACATAGTTCACGGGTAAAGACATGCACTCTGTGTGGAGTCCAGTACATGTATCACATAGGTGTGCTAAAAACAGGACCGCAGCTGCAGTGTGCAGCTCCCTGGCAGCACTGATAAACTTGGCTGCTCCTCATAAATTAACTGGCAAGGGGCCAGGTCTCCTGCATCTTCCAACTTCCCACCAGATCGAGGTTACTGCTCCACCAGTAAAATGTTATAACATTGGGCTGAACTTGTCTTACCCATGACACTTGGATAAATCAGAGGTGGAGACTTGCGAACTTGGACGGAGTGGTGGTAAGACACTCCTGGAACTGGCAGGGATAATAAACTGTACAGCCTCATTGTTGTGGTAGAAACAACTGAACATGATGGGAGCAGGGAGGAAAGTGAGCAGTAGAATATATTAAAGTTTGCCTTGTTGCTTCATTATGGCTGTGGGTGGAGTCTATAGTTATCTTGCTTTAGCTAGAAAAACTGGCATATCGTGGAACACATTTTTTAGTACTTTTCAGTGTATCCATCTATAACTGCAAATCACTATGACAATTAAATACTCCCTTCTTTCTGTTTAGAATGTTGTAGACATAACTCCAAGCTGCTTATTAAATGGCCATTAGGAAACTGAAACAGCTTGTTAAATATTGGTTGCCTATTAAATTGGAGATTTGTTTACCCCCTTCAAAATGCAACAACTTGCACATTTAAATACTTAGCATTTAAACATTTTCTTCCTACTAGCTGAACTCTTTAGTTTTGCTCATTTGTCTTTTAGAGCTCATCTGGGGAAATGACCACATCTTTACAGGGTTTTTTTTTAGTGAGCATGTGTTTTTTTGCGTTCAGTCTTACTTCTGGTGACAGTCAGTGGTGTGGGGAGGTCGTGGTGGCTCTTATGAATGTGGTGGGGACCGGAGAGAAGCTGAGGAATGGAGCGGCACTTCCAGAATCTTGGGATGTAACTTTGACCGTTAACATGTAATGGAATGCTTTTTTTATTTTACAAAGGACAGATAATAGTATCCATGGAAGACTGGGAGTGGATTTTATGTAAGAAGTTCTGTCTTGTTCACCGGATCGTAATGGTTGACTGCATGTGGAGCGGGTTTGAAAGTTGCAGCGTGGTTCACTGACTGAATTGTCGGCTTTACCGACTGAAGCACAGGTGACACTCATAAGTGTTAAATGTGTAGGGTTTGTGCAGGAAGGGAGACCTTGCATTTACTGTTATATTTTTCTACTTTCTGTGTTGGTGCCACTGTTCTCCCAGTTCCGTCCGATACTACTTGAGGAGCTGTAGCGGGAGAGCAGTGGCATGCATTGATTTTATCATGTGCTGCATTCAGGTTGCCACAAGTAGTGCCTGTTGAAACATTATGTGCTGGTAAAGACACGGCTGGAAAGGGCATCCAGGCAGTCAGCATTCAAGATCATTTTTGCCCATTTTATAAAAGGTAATATGCATCAAAATTAACAATTAGCAAAGTGCAAAGGTAAAGCTGCTGTGAAGTAGGTACACAACGATGCATACAGTACTGAGGCAAGTAATTATCAGAGTGCAAAACACAATAAAGGGAATATGGTGCAATGATTACAAGTGAGAAGGGTGACTGAGGGAGTAGCCCTAATGTGGGTGCCAGCTGCACTGTCATCTCCTTGTAATGCACGGTACTGGTTTCTTTGTTTTTACGGTGATGTGTTCTTCAGTTTCCATTTCTGCTGGGTGTAGTAGATATGTGCCTTTTATTTATTTTTTAATTTTAAATTTTGTTAACTGGGTAAGAACCCAAGGACAAGGACTGCATTTTCAATGGGAACCCGGGGGACATTTCCTTACAGGAAATGCACAGGATGCCATGCTGTTTGTAATCCCCTATGTGTGCATGTTAATCCGTGTGGAGTTCCTGTCATGTTCAGTGTATGTGCAGTGTGAGGCAGTTAAAATAAAGATGGCAACCTGTGTGTGGCACTATTAAAGTGGTTATGAGGTTAACAAAGTATCTGCATGGAGAACAGACAACTGGCGCTACTCACCAGTCCACACTTGCCTGCAGATCTGCAGTTGCTTCTGTATTATTTGTTGAAACTGGGTGTACAGCAACAACGAGACAGGCTGCAGTGAGAGGCGTGCAGTGATGTCCCGACGTCTGTTGCCCATGCAAAATGTATCTGTCTGAGAACCAGTACCGACAGGTATAAGCTCTTTGTTGTTAAGTTCAGTGCGTCAAGAGCCCGATTGTGGGAGCCTCATGATTTCCTTGGGGGTTGAAGATCATGACATCCTCCTGTAGCAGTAACACCTGACTAGATGACCGTTGGTCAATTGAGTATTGCTACAGTACTATGGAAGGACATAAATAAATAAATAATTGTATTAATACATACCATTGGGAATGAAGACAAGTGTAAGCTGCTCTAACATGGGACCTGATGTGATCCGAGTCACCCAACTCGAATGTTTTGTCAAATTTGGGTGCTATGAGGGAGAAGGAGGTGGGAGTTAATGGGTGTGCTGGGTTGGGGTTCATTACTGAATCGGGGGTTGAGGAACTTGTGCTTTGTGTCAGGGTGGAGAAGGAATGTAATTTAGCAGGAGGGAGTGGTTTTGTTTTATTATAGAGTGCCCTACTATTTATTTATAATTCTCTAAGTGGGCTCATAGGGGAAGAGATAGCGGGTTACTGGGTGATTTTGGCAAAGAGGTTTTGAAGTGCAAGGTACAGCATGTATATGTCATGAGGGGGTGGAGACTTTTTGTGTTTTTACAGTTGATTATCGGATTTCAGAATAGGATAGTCAATACTGGATATCTGACTGTCAGATCTAATTTTGTTTATTTAAACATATTTTACCAGGTAAACAAACAGAGTCCAGAAGGCTCGTTTCCAGCTGCAATCTTGGAGTAGTGGAGGGAAGGAGTAGGAGGGTTATAGGGGTGGACACAAATGCCTACAAGGGCCATGAGGTATCATAGGTAGGGTGACAAAAGCTGCATAAATACAGGAATACATTTTTCCAACAGTAGCAGTTCATATGCAGTAGACAACACAGTTGCACACAGTACAATACCGTGTACAACATTTGGCAGTCTGAGCAACCCTAGCCCTGGTACTGTTTGCTTAGGATGGCAATATTGAGCAGTGGCATTCGCAAGACCATGGAAATGCAGACTGCCAGTCACAACTGCCTTATGCGGATTCTGGGAACATGGAAGATGACAGGGAAGTTTTCCAGCTTCTGCATATTGATGAACTTCCCAGTAACTTGCCAAGATGTGGCAGTGGAAGCCAGATGTGAGCCAGTCTCTTGGACTGTATGCTTTTCAATCCAAGCGAGCAGTGTGATGCCACACTCTAACAGGCGACGGTGCTGCACAGCACCTGCCATGCTACCGGACCGAAGGTTTTTCAGAAGGTAAATACTGTGACTTGGAAAATTTTTTTAAATGTTTGGGATTGTGAAAAAGCCTAATAGTGGGTGGGTTATTACAATAATGACAATTTTCCTTTTGGAATGAATGATGAATATACTTTTGATTTTCCATATACTCCCATATAAGTCGGACTCACATATAGGTCGACCTCTCCTTTTCCATGAGACTTCAGCAGGTTTATATATATAATTCTCACATATGTTGTAGTCAACCCCCCTTTTACCATGCTTACCATTTTTACAAATGATGTACAGTACAGCAGTGGTCTGGGTGCCTTTTTGAGCTGATTTTTCTAAGCCTTTGATTAAAGTTGGTAAATACAGAGAAAATGTTTTGTAGCAGTGGATTCATATTGGGACATAAAAAATAAAACAAAGTTGTTCCTTCCAGCTTGGACTAACGTTTAAATTGACCTTGTGCAAAGGTCAAGTAATTCCTATACTACAGCAATGAAAACTCTGTGGATTAGTTGACCTCATGTATAAGTCGAGTCCCCTATCTTTAGTGCCTATTTTTGGCATTAAAAACTCGACTTATGTGTGAGTATGTATGGGTAATATAAAATACAAACTAATGTCCAGCTGTGAGATACAAGGTGAAAATTCAGTCTCAGGGTTCATGATACATCATAATTCCACTTGACCTTTGACCTCATGGATTAGTATGTCATATGAACCCCGTAACGGAATTATAATCTTGTATCTCACAGGTAGAAGCTACTAGTTCTTCTTTTCTCAATCTATGTTCCATATATACTTTTTTTTTTTAAACATTTTTTTATTATGTTATGCAGTTTCTAGAGCTTGGTGAGGTATGTGTCCTCCCACTCTCTAGACATACTGGGCCAGATTCATAAAAAGACATGGGACTAAGTCCCACTCCACAACTCCAGTTGCAGACCAAAATCTCCGCGGCTGCCAAGATTTGTATTTTCAGCCCGCCACAGCTGTGGGAGATGTTACTCCTGGTCCCCCTGGTGTAACATTTTCCACAGCTGCGGTAAAAAAAACACACACAAGCTGCCGTAAATCATGAAGTCAGTCATAAACCAGCTCCACCTTTGAATTTACCGCAGCTGCAGGAAAAACTGTGGCTCCACAAGAGGCAACCCACTTGCGCTATGTTTTTCCCGCAGCTGTGGGTTTTTCAGGGGCTCTGTGAATCCAGCCCCCTGTCTCTCTCATGTTTCAGTTTCTAGCAGAGGTTACCAGAGCATGCTGAGGTGTGTACCCCCCCACACCTAGTATGTTTTGTTCTTTCAATTGTGGCAGAGGTGCTACCAGTCTCGATCAGCACAAGGCTCAGTGTGGTGCAGTCAAATACTGAGTGATGCAAACATTTAGTTGCAGCCACTGTTAATATGTGCGGCTGTGAGTGGGATGAGCAGCCGCAAGCAGGAAGCAGTAGGCCTGAGAAATCTGCTTCAGGTGCAGCAGCTATCAATAAGTGCAGCTGCAATCAGGATGTATTTTTTGATTAGTTGGTTGAAAAAACTGCTAGTTTTAAAAAGAATTTAGTCTGTGACTAAAAAAATGATAAACCCAGCAGCGGGTGGAGAAAGAGGGAAATGAGGGGAAAAACAATTCAACAGCAGCAGAGATTTCATTTTGAACAGAATGTTGTGACTGGATAGATATTTCAGGTGACAGAGTGCGCTTGGTTGGTTGGTTTGAGTGAAATAAATGACCCAAGTGAAAAATAGTTTATTGCAACAATGGGTCCCCAGCTATTGAAAATAACTGATATATTTGGAGCCTGTGAGCTCTACACGATGCAGCAGACCTGCTAGGCAAGGCTCCAGACCTGTGGTTTATTACACCCATTAGGCAGGTCTGAAAATTGACACTTGGGTGCTCATAGTGGGGAGGGGGGGCTAGATCTATGATGCAAAGTTGGTGTTACCCTACTATTGGTACTGTCTTGTCAAACATAGTAAATTTATACAATGCTGGGATAGAGGGTGCCAATATTAATGAAGAAGCCAGCAGGGGAAGGATCCAGATTAATTTCAGTGCTTTGCAGTAACTGCTCATTGCTGTTTTGTTTTAAACTTAGATCTGTGGGCTTTTAGTGGCATTGCTATTTCTTTGCCATATTTACTTAGGATTGTTTTGGGGCTGTTGAAAATTTAAAACCTAGTTTGGTGTGCTTGTAGTAGTGGTGTATTCCTTTGCTGTCTTTAAGTGCTGCAAATTTTTGCCCACCCACCTTCCCCTGCTGACGACTCTTAATTGTATGCCCTGTTAAATCTGATTGACAAGAGCTAAGCACAGGGAATAGCAGGGGTTGTGGAGTAGGAGGGGCATGGGGGGAGGAAGCCCACCCTTGGCACAAGAAACGTTTTGACTCTTTTTTTTTGTTTGTTTTGTTTTGTTTTCCTGCTTTAAAGAAAAGTATCTGAGGATCGGTGGCAGGATTTTTAGGACAGTAAACTAATAAAAAGGGAACAAGGGAGAGCTTCAGTAACAGACAAGTACTGGAATAGCAGTATAAGTGTAGTATAATGTGGGGAGTAGTGCAATGCAGTGGCTGTGGGGCAGCCATACTCAGGCAGACCTTCTGGACGCTGACGTGCTGCCCTATCTGCATGCATCTCTCTGGACTGTGGGATGAGGTAGCCAGACTCGGAGCAGAAGTAAACTGGGTCAGGAGTACCTTCACCCCTATCCAGAGACCACCCAGTCCAATGCCATTGCCTCAAAGGATACCAAGAAAAAGGAGCACTTGGATGACGGTGGGCTCAAGGAGGGTTAGAGCGGTCAGGCAGAGGCACATCCCAGATCCTATTCCACTCCAGAACTCATATGCCACACTGTCAAATGGGGACAACCAGACAGAGGTACCCAGAGAAGGGAAGGGAGGGATGTGGAGGTCAACCAAGGAGGTGAACTCAGTGGGGAGAGCAGTGGATCCCAAAGGAGAAGGAAGCGAATCCTGGTGGGGGACTCTATCATAAGAGGGATCCAGCTAGAAACACAGGAGGGGGAGGGCAGAGAGGTGAGGTGCCTACCAGGTGCCACAGCATGGATGGGAGGAAGATCCTGGGGATCGCCGGGAAGGCAAGACGGGAGGGTGAGCTGGATGTCATTATCCACCTAGGTACTAATGACCTGGCAAATGCAGAGCCTAAGGGAGTTCAGGTAGAGTTTAGGAAATTGGCGAGGGGTGTCAAGCAAGTAGCTACTTCTATCACCTTCTCAGAAGTACTACCTGTGAGAGGCATGGGATAGCATAGGGGTGCATGCACCAGGAACTTTAACTCATGGTTGAAGAACTGGTGCTGTGAGGAAAGGTTTGGATTCATTGGTGACTGGGGACCCACCTGGAGGGATGCAGTCTTGTTCATGCCTGACGGCCTGCATCCATCCTGGAGAGGAATCAAAGCACTCAATGATAAGTTTAAATGTTACATGGACACACATTTAAACTAGCCAAGGAGGGGTGGCAAGCCAGCAAGGAGTGTACCTAATTGCCCACCTCCCACAGCTAGCAGTGGAACCAGTGAACAGGAGGAGTGGATATCTCTACAAAGCAGTGTGCAAAAGATGGAGATAAGCACCCAGGAGGTGGATAGGTAGAAAGGGGGCAAAATTCAAAAGAAGGGCAGACAACAAGGAGAACCAGGGATAAAGGACAAACAGGGAGGGGGCTAGAGTAGAACAGCTAAACAGTCTAGGGAGTTCAAATCATGGAAAGCCAGGTGTGCCAATGCCAGGAGCCTTAGCAACAAGATGGAGGATCTGGAGGCTGTCATGGTGCAGTCAGACCTGGACATTGTGGCCATCACAGAAACCTGGTGTAATGATAACCATGACTGGGAGTTGGCCATACCTGGCTACAACATATTCAGAAGAGACAGGGCAGGTAGGAAGGGAGGAGGAGTGGTACTTTATGTGAAAGATGGCATAAAGGAAACAGATATCCAGGGGGAACAAAATGGGGGAGAGGTACTGTAGGTTAAGCTGGAAAGGAAAATGGGGCCAGCCATCCGCACAGGGGTGGTCTACAGACCACCAGCCCAGGAGAAAGAAACAGACAGGGAGCTGATGCTAGCCATCCAAAGGATGGCAGACAAGGGTGAGGTGGTGCTGGTTTGAGATCTCAGTATTCCAGATGTGGACTGGAGCCTGCCAGCAGCAGCATCAACCGGGAGCCGATTTATCCTGGACTCCATTCAAGGTGCCTTCCTCAAGCATCTGGTCATGAAACCAACTCGGCAGAAGGCAATACTGGACCTTGGGCTCACAAACGGGGACAGTGTAATGGGGGTAACAGTGGGGAAGCACCTGGGGAACAGTGACCACCTGTCACTGTGGTTTGAAATCACAGAAGAAGCAGAACCAAACCACACAAAAACACGTATCCTGGACTTTAGGGGAGCAGACTTGGGGAAAATGGGGAGATGCTTAAAAGAGGAATTACTGGGAATGAGGCAGGAATCAGGGATTGAGAAACAGTGGGCAATATTTACAATGGGGATTACAAGAGCAACAGAATTGTGCATTAAGCAGGTTAGCAAGGGGAAAAGGAAGAGGAGGCCATTATTGTTTTCCAAGGAGGTAGTGGAGAAAGTGAAAGCCAAAAAGATTGCATTCAGGCAATACAAAAAACGCAGGCAGAAGGGGATAGGGAGAAGTACCAAGAGAAGCAAAGGGAGGCAGGGAGGTCAGTAAGGGAAGCCAAAGCTCAGAAAGAAGAGCGCATTGCAAAATAAATGGGTAGAGGAGACAAAACCTTTTACAGGTATATAAGTGAAAAAAAAAAAGGCAAAGGAAGGGATAGTGAGACTGAAGGGGGAGGATGGGGCCACATGGAGGATGACAACAGTAAAGCTGACATACTGAACAGGTATTTCTGCTCAGTCTTCTCTGAGGAAGAGGAGGAGGGTAATGGGCCTGAAGGGAGTACAAGGGGTGGGAATGGTGCAGAAATGGACACAAGTCCCTTTACACGAGAAAGGGTCCTGAAGGAACTGGAAGTAATAAGAGTTGATAAAGCAATGGGGCCAGATGGGGTGCACCCCAGGGTCCTTAAAGAACTAAGAGATGTGGTGGCTGAACCTCTGGCTATCCTGTTTAGCCGATCACTGGAAACAGGAGAGGTACCCAAAGACTGGAGGACAGCAGATGTAGTCCCTTTATACAAAAGCGGGAACAAAGAGGAAGCGGGGAACTACAGACCAGTCAGCCTCACCTCAGTAGTGGGGAAGATCATGGAAGCACTACTGAAGGAGAGTTTGGTAGAACATCTGGTTGCCAACAGACTACAAGACCCAAGGCAGCATGATTTCACCAGGGGAGGTCATGTCAGACCAGCTTCACTGAATTTTTCAACTGGATGACAAGGGAGGTGGATCAGGGGAGGGCAGTGGATGTGGCCTATCTGGACTTCAGCAAGGCCTTTGACACTGTGCCACATAGAAGGCTATTAAACAAACTTGGGAATACGGGAGTGGGCAGGACATTAATGCGGTGGGTAGGTAACTGGCTGGGTGGCAGGACACAGAGGGTGTTGGTAAATGGCTGTCGTTCCACAGAGGGAAAAGCGACCAGTGGGGTACCACAGGGATCAGTGCTGGGACTGGTCCTATTCAACGTCTTTTATCAGTGACATTGCACAGGAACTGGAAGGCAGAATCTCTCTGTTCGCTGATGACACAAAGCTCTGTAACAGAGTGAACAAGCCTGAGGGTGTAGACAGAATGAGGAGGGACCTGCAGAAACTTGAAGAATGGTCAGGGGTTTGGCAGTTGAAATTCAATGCAAAGAAGTGCAAGATAATGCATATGGGGCACAAAAACCCTGGAACAACACATCAGCTAGGGGGTGAGGATATAGCATGCACCAACCAGGAAGGGGATCTTGGGTTGTCATCTCTGATGACCTCAAGGTAGGAAAACAGTGCGACAAGGCAACGGGTAAAGCAAATAGGATGCTGGGATGCATAGGCAGGGGCATCACCAGCAGGAAAAGGGAGGTCATAATTCCACTATACAAGACACTAGTGGGGCCCCACCTGGAGTACAGTGTACAGTTCTAGAGACCTTACCTACGTAACGACATAGACAGGGTGGAGAAGGTTCAGAGGAGGGCAACAAAGATAGTACATGGATTGTATCACAAGTCCTATGAGGACAGGTTGAAGGACTTGAATATGTACTCCCTGGAGGAAAGGAGGGAGAGAGGGAATATGATAGAGACATACAAGTATCTTACAGGGAGGAACAGGGTGCAGGAATACACTATTTTTCAGCAAAAAAGATGTTCCAGGACTAGAGGACACAGGATGAAGTTGGAGGGAGGGCGATTCAGAGGAAACGTGAGGAAGAATTTCTTCACAGAATGGGTGGTGGACAAGTGGAACACCCTGCCAGAAGAAGTAGTGGGGGCTGAAACAATCATGGCATTTAAGAATGCATGGGACAGACATAAGGGAATTCTGGAAGTCAGGGATAAGGAGAAACAGACCTTTAGGAAAACAAAGTGAACTTACAAGCTGAAATGGGCAGACTGGGTGGCCCGTAGGCCTTTATCTGCCAACATTGTCTATGTATCTATGTAATGCAAAAATTGCACCTCATGATCGTTCAAACCCCAAGGAACACCACACTCCAGATTCACCATGGTTCCAGGGACTTTTTACCCTAAATTTACATTTTTCTACTTTGTACGATTGTGCTTAAACCCTGATATTGCAGATGTATTAAAGTACATTTTTACTATATGTATATACACATAAATATAAATGCTTGGATGGGGGCGCTAATAAGCAGATTGGACTAAAGACGTGGTTTTACCTCGATCCTCAAATCGCTGCAAAAATAACAGAAATAAACTGCAAATAAATTAAAAGAAATGATAACAAAAAGAAGAAAACTATAAGAACGTAAGATGGATGAATATTTGATCTCCAATGCGGCGAAAAGTTCGCGTACCACAGCAAAAAATCAATGGAGGCAACCGCCAACCTCTCAGGTGGAGAACGCAAGCCATGTGTCTCTCTCGGCTGGGGAAGTCAGTGCCTTAGGCCGTGAAGTTACCCAACAGGTTCTTGCTGCACTGGAGCCTAAATTAACCACTCTTGCTACCAACTTTGATTGAAAATTACAAGAATTGTTTGACCTGCATGCTTCACAGGCTACTTGACTGAATAAGGTTGAGCAAAGGGTTTCAGACTTAGAAGACACAACAGCCCCTCACCAGAGCAAGTTATTACCCTGCAAAAAGAAGTAGAAGAACTAAAAGAACTCTTCGACTATCAGGAGGACTATCATCGCCGGCTAAATCTGCATTTGCGAGGCCTACCAGAGGGAATGGAAGGGCTGAGTGTGATTGATTTCTACGTGAAAACTTTGCCACAGTTACTCGGCCTCTCTCCTAAAAATGGCCATCTGAAGCTGGAGAGGGCCCATAGGGCTGTTATGCCGAAACCTGCACCCAACCAGCCTCCACGACAGGTGATCATGAGATTTCATTACTACCCAGACAGAGAAAGTATCCTCAAGGCTTACCAGGAGCATTCTGAGCTTAAATATGAAGGGCATCGCTTATTTCTTTCTCAGGACTATTCAGCCCATTTGTTGAAACGTCGACGAGCATTTAGTCCAGTGATGGCGCAGCTGCGTGAGGCCAAAATCGACTGCTACATGCTATACCTGGCAACACTTAAAATCAAGCACGAGGGAGCGATATACTCCTATTAGGTAGTTCCTAAAGTGGAGGTATTTGTCCATGATCTGAAGAAGAGGATGGGGTGACTTGAAATCAGAAATGGTCTCTATGGGCTAGCTCTTCTTCTCATTTTGGTGTTCGGGGGGAGTTTCCTTTTTATCTCCTCCCAGTTTCACAACGATGGCTTAACTGGATTTAACAGATCAAAGGATAGAAAAGCTAAGTGACTGGAACTTAAGTACTTTTAACCCAGTGACATTTCTAAAAATAATTTGTTTCGTGATTGTATTTTGAATGGTTGGTCTGCCATTCCTCTCATATTTAATTTTAGTAGAGAGCCAACTGGAAGAGAGGAGATGACCATAGTATGCATTTCTTGTACTTTGAGACATACGATGCTATGGTATGCCCTGGCCTGATTTATTTTTTTGTAAAGATATAGTAGGGATAGAGATCATACTGCTGCTCTAAGCTATAAGGTTTCTACGATGCTGTAAATGGATATCACAGATCGAACAGTGGAGAAATTGAGTGATTGGAACTCAAGTACTCTTTGACTCCGAGACATTTCTAGAAATAATTTGCTTTGTGAATCTTAAAATTCATAACAACGTCCGGAGAGACAGTATGATTATATTACGATTGGGCTGGGGCTACACTGTTTTATTTTGAATCGTTAGTCTGACATTCATTTTATATTTAGTTTTAGAGGAGATTTAACCAATGAAAATAATGGGAAGGTTTTTGATAAAGTCTCTTCTGTTTTTTTTATGGGAAAAGAGAATTTTCTGTCGAGAGCGTTTTATATCGGTAAAGGGAGAAGACTCACTAAGAAAAGTAGGAAAGGGGACAGGGAGAGGGGAACGGCTGGATGGGAGGAGATGACAATATTATATATATCTCTTGTCATTGGGGATATGCGGTGCTATGACATGCTCTGGCCCGATTTATTTTAATTCTCTTTTGCAAAGCTATAGTACTGATAGAGATAATACTGTTGTTCTAGATTATAAGGTTTCAACAGGGAAGTAAGTGGGCAATTACACTATTTGTAACCTGCGGCGAGTCGAGGGGTGGGGGGTGCGTTTCCTTTTACCTCATATGGGGAAGGGTGGTAAAATTTCTGCACTACACAGTTACTGTTACTATGGGATGTGGGATGTGGGATGTACAGAAAAATGAGGGGGGCGGAAGGGTGGGGGGGGGAATAACTTTGTATGTAGTTATTCTTGTCTATTTACAGTTAAATGTTAGTTTTCAGATCCAAAGAAATTACCTTTCAGATATTGTGGATGTAAAGGAAAAAGGGCCATGGGGAAGACCACTCAGATGGCTGGATGGGGAAATATGCAGCCGGAAATTATGACTAGCCTAAAAGATTTGAACATAGTTTCATGGAATGTCAGGGGAATAGTCACTCCCATTAAATGTACAATGTTACTCACAGCCTTGAAGCGACAAAATACTCAGGTTGCCATGCTTCAAGAGACACACCTTACGGATAGAGAGCATGCAAAACTAAAAAGGGGCTGGGTAGGGGAATGCTTTTCGGCAGCCTTTAATGTGCATAAAAGAGGGGTGGCTGTTCTCCTGCACAGGAGGCTACCATTCCAGAAGGAGCGGGTGGTTGTTGATCCGGATGGAGGGCGTTGTGTCTTTGTGGTAGGGACTCTATATGGGGAGAAGGTCACGTCTGGAAGCATATATGCTCCTGCTGTCCATGACTCACTTTTCTATGGAAGGCTCATGGCCCTGTTAGCTGCAGAGCAATTCCCTAATTTGATAATGGGTGGAGACATGAATTGTCTGCTTAAACCCGTCCTGGACCACTCAGAGCATAAAGGACCTCCTAAAGGTGCTATTCGGGAATGGTTAGCTGGGATGAGCGATTTAGATCTTATAGACGGATGGCAAACAGCTCATCCCACAGCTAAAGAGTATACCTTTTTTTTCGCACCCATAACGAACCTGGTCACGGTTAGAGTATATGTTTCTTCCTCGGGATTGGTACTTTCGAGTTACATATATTAAGCACAGCCCAATTCATATATCAGATCATGCTATGGTCATAATATCTATAAACTTGGGAGGAGAGAGAGAGAGAGAGGCCCAAAGGACATGGAGATTTCCCAATTACCTATTGGCTAATAAAGAATTCTGGGAACATTTGCAAGATCAATGGCAACAATATGTATGAGCTAACTTTGAGACGGCCACATCTAAGGCAATATTTTGGGATGCAGGGAAAGCGTTTATGAGAGGGGCCATTATCAGCTATGTTGCTTATCATAAGAAAAAAGTTAAGGACAGGAGGGTGAATTTTGAACAGAGACTCAGGTGTTGGAGAGAAAAGCTGCCTTGGGAGAAGGGGGGGGGATGTACAACATCTGTTGGCAGGGACTAGAGAAGCGTTGAATAATCTACTGCTGGGAGAAGCACGGAAAACTTGTTTATTCATCAGGAAACATTTTTATGAATGGGGAAATAGACCTGGCACTATGTTAGCTAACCTTATAAGGGGGAAAAGAGGAGTGCATTTAATACAAACTGTTAGAGGGGAAGATGGTACACTTCTGAAAAATAAAACATCTATTGGGGATAGGTTTAGGAGATTTTATCAGGCCCTCTATCATACCCAAGATGGGAAGGAGACAAGGGAATGATGGAATTTTTGAATAAAATTGAGATACCACAACTAACAGAGGGGCAGAAAACAAGGTTAAATGTAGCTATAACAAGAGAGGAAATCCTCACCGCCATTGTAGCACTGAAAAGAGGGAAGACCAGTGGGCCGGACAGCTTTTCAGCTGAATATTACAAAGTTATGCAACTTCAACTTGTAAACCACTTAGAGGCAGTTTTTAAGGAGGCTAAGGAAGAGGAGGGGAGAATTACCTCGATCGTGGGGTGAGGCAACAATATGCTTGATACCAAAGACTTTGAAAGATTCACTTGAATCACTTCCTTTAGGCCGATATCTCTCTTAAACCGTGATTCTAAAATACTAGCCAAAATTATAGCTACCAGATTGGATGGGCTGTTGCTGGGGCTCATTCACCCAGACCAAACCGGGTTCATCCAAGATAGGCACTCCTATCACAACATGAGGACTCTTTTGAATGTAATCTGGGGCAAAAATAATCGGGAAACGGTACACATCCTGTCAATGGATGCAGAAAAAGCGTTTGACAGAGTGGAGTGGATAAACCTGATGGAGGTGTTGGCTCGGTTTGGTCTGGGTGAAGGTTTTGTAGGGTTGGTACGGCAACTGTGTAGAAATCCTAGGGGTAGAATATTAACCAATGGTACTCTCTCTGACAGCTTTGAATTAGGAAGAGGCACCAGACGGGGTGCCCATTTATCCCCCCTCCTATTTGCTTTGGTGCTCGAACCCTTGGCTATTGACATCCGAATGCACCCTGAGATCACAGAGGTGCTAGGTAAGACTGGCAGAGAGAGTAAATTATCGCTATATGCAGACGATATGTTGCTATATGTAACTAAGCCAAACAGGTCTATGTCCATACTCTTAAATCTGATTGACCAATTTTCCCAGTTTTCAGGATATAAATTAAATTTGGACAAATCGGAAGAAATGAGAGTGGGGGAACCGACCACTGGGACTGGCACGCAGAAGTCCAAATGGGGCGTTAGGGTTGTTCAGGAAGCCTTTATGTACATGGGCATTAGAACTGGAAGAAATATTGGAGCTTTATATAGCCTTAATTACACTCCACTCCTGCAAAAAAAAATGACGGACTTATCTAGATGGTGTGACCTATCTATCACATGACTAGGTAGGATGAAGCTTATTAAGATGAATGCCCTGCCCAGAATGCTTTATAGTTTGCAATTGCTTCATATCGGATTAAGAAGAACTGATATAAGAAAATTGCAAAAAGCTCTCTCTGATTTTATTTGGAGGGGTAAACAGCCTAGGGTGGGACTAGCTTGATTAAAAGCCCCAACTGAGAAGGGAGGGCTCCAGTTCCCGGACTTGAAGGTCTATCAAATGGCCATACAATTCCGATACATACAAGACTGGCTTGGAAGGCCTAAGGAAGCTGGGTGGCTGGATTTAGAAGAGAGAGGATACCTGGGGAAGATCCGGCCTACCTGTCCCTTAAGGGTTGGAAGGCGTATCACGGCCTGCCTAATCCCAACCCTATGGTTAACGCGGTGCTAGAAAGCTGGAGAGGGATGATTAAACAGAGAGGTATTGGACAGGAAGATACATTACTTTTGCCTGTGGGGGGAAACCCTTTCTTCCTTCCAGGTCTGGAAGATGTGGGATATCGGGAATGGGAAGTAAAAGGAATTTGTTGCCTTAAACATTTATTTACTCGGGATGCACTGGACTCATTTGAAAACATACAGACTAGGACGGGTCTGGGCCGCCAACACTTTTTTTGTTATTTGCAAATCAGGGCATATATCAGATCCATGGGGATGCTTCAGGGTTCAAACTCACAGTGGGAGAAAGTTGAGCAGCTAATACTGACAGGACAAAAAAAACCCTAAGGGTACTATCCGGAGAATGGCCAAGGAGGGTAAAACTTGGTTTTCAGATAAGACACGGGATACTAAACTACTCTGGGAAAGGGATCTTGGTATCTCAATATCAGCAGACAATTCGAAAGTGTTAGTTCAACTCCACCAGGGTGTGCTGCTGTGTAATAAATAAAAGGAATCTTATTATAAATTTTGTCATAGGCTATACTGCCCACCACTCATTGTTCATAAGTACAACCCTGTAGTGTCACCCATATGTCCTACATGCAACAATACCCTAGCATCATACTATCATTACTTCTGGACATGCCCAGTTTTGCAAAATTTCTGGGGAGCGGTGGTGACGGAATTACAAAAGATAGGAGGACAACAATACCCTATGTCCCCTTTATTATTATTGTTTGGGATAGAAGAAACAAGGAAAGGGGAATGAATTCCTGTACAACGATGGCTTAGGGTAGTGCTGTATATGGCCAGACACTGTATCCTTTATACCTGAGTAACGGCTGCGAAGCATACTATAGCTCAATGGAAGGCCCTGATACTGCAAGCCCTTACCTTGGAGCGCTTGACGTATGTTGTTAAAGAAAAGGAAGAACTCTTCCATAGAACATGGCAACCATATTTTCTATCTCTGACAGCAGCAGATAGTATGATGCTAGGAGAGGTTTGGGTCTGATGTTAATTTTACCAGGGAATGGGTTTACTGGTTGGCCTTAGGAAATACAAGGGCCCTGATTCCTTCACATCCTGGATTACCACTTGAAGAATGACTTGCTGATTGGTTCTAGATAGATATTTTATCCAGGAATTGGATCTTAATGTATATAAGTTATGAATTGAGGTTCATGTAGCTTGTGTGTGTATGTATGTATGTTTGTATGTCAACTATATGAAAAAATTTAATAAACACATGATGCAAAAAAAAAAAGCTTGGATAACAACATTGCAATATGAATGGCTAAAACAACACAGTCACATGACCAAATATAATTTGTGCTAAAGCCCTGTTGAAATGACAGCAGTCGTCAGTCTCCGAACTATTGCCCTCCAAACCAGCCAATAGTTTTCTGGGTATGCAGAGCATTCTTCAGCCAGTCTGCTGATCTTCAAAAGCTGCTGCTGATCTGGTTAACTAGAAGGTGCAACAGTGCAGCTGCTTGTCAAATTCTGTTGCAGTTCATTACTTCTCAAACAAGAATTCCACTAGTTAATAGCCCTCGGTTTTATAAACCATGTCCACAGTGGGCATACACACATATGGGAAAATGTAACAATAATTGTTTTGGACATGCCGTCAAAATTGCCAAACTCATTCATGCACAAGTTCGGCTTCACCCCAGTGCCATACTGTGTGTCCGGGAAGTGCGGCACAGGAGCAGATCACAACTTTCGGTCAGGCTAATCAAAAGTATCATAACTGCAGGAATATATTTCAAAATAAACACACACATGCTGCTCATAGTGAAAGAGGGACACTGCTAACTACTGCTTAGGAGGGCAGTTGTAACACCGATGGCAAAGCTGACAGTGTGCAGTACTGATTCACACTGTCATTCACTGTCACAGCAAGACAATCCATTTGAAGAAAATTACATGCAGACAAGAGAGATGACTATGCAACTAATTCATAATGGGGTGTCTGGTGAGGGGAAAGGGGAAATGATTATCATTTCATACTAATGTATACAATATATATGTCATTTTTACCTTCCAAAACCACTGCTTCTTCATTGTAACACACAGTGTAACTCAGCCCTGCTCCATATATTGATGTCAGCAGCACAGCCGCCGGTGTATAGCAACACCAGGTTCAGTTCAGAAGTGTTGGTAGAACATGCAATTTTCAGCAGCTCAGACTGCAAAACCAAACTGCTGAGAACATTAAATAACTACAAATCGCCGACTTCCGGTGACGTCACCAACTAGATGGCAGCTCTGAACTAAAGCCCTATCTCCCGAGATTAAAAGCCCCCAAACTACTACAAAACTTATAAAATCGCAAAAGAAAGAAATGTCGGGGACATAAGCCAGGGCCGATCCTAGGAAAAATGTTAAGGATGGAAAAGGATTCTCAACTGGAAAGGCTCACAGCAGAAGTGCCTCCTGCCAGCAGCATGGCCTACGATGCAGACACAGACCAGGAAATGGAGCATCTCTCGAGATCCCGATTCAAATGATAATGGCAGAGCTAAAGTCCTTTAGGGCTGAAACCAAATTGGAATTTCAAACGTTAAATACCAAAATTATGGAAATAGAGAACAGAACTGAGAGAGGAGCAAAGAATAGCCATGCAGAGGACGAAATGAGAGAGATGCAGGCAGCAGCGGAGTTCATCATCAACACACATGAAAAATACAAGAGAAATTAATGGACCTAGAAGCGAGATCGAGAAGAGATAATATTAATTTACGGTCTCCCAGAAAACACTGAAACAGGTCG
Source organism: Neoceratodus forsteri (assembly GCA_016271365.2). Taxonomy (NCBI): domain Eukaryota; kingdom Metazoa; phylum Chordata; order Ceratodontiformes; family Ceratodontidae; genus Neoceratodus; species Neoceratodus forsteri. The sequence continues at coordinate 621,411,278 of CM057456.1, read as the reverse complement.
CATGGAGGACTTTATAACAGATTTACTCACGAGATGTCTTGGATTTACCTGGCACGTTCCAATTTAAGGTGGAGAGAGCACATCGATCCCTGGCAAACAAGCCTACAGACCCGAAAGCCAGACCAAGGTCAATAGTGATAAAATTGTCTAGCTTCAGAGATAAAGAATATATACTACGAACAGCGTGGCAAAAACGAATAATTAAATATCTTACAGCCAGACTAATATTTGACCATGACTATCCTGCAGAAATTGCGAAGAAGAGAGCAGCATTCTCACCTATACTCAGAGTTCTCCGGGACCACAAAGTTAAATTTCAAACACCCTTCCCTTCGAGATTAAAAATAATGTGGGACTCGGGGATTGAAGTATACGAAACACCGGAAGAGGCTAAAAAGGAACTACAGAAGAGGGGATGGGTTTCCCAGTCGGAAGAAGAGAAAGTGAGACACTCAAAACCGGAAAAGGCACAGTGGAAGAGGATGATTCGGAACAGGCAAGGCCGAGGAACACAACAAACAGTGCTGCAATCTCCTACGAGACGCTCGGAGGCTTTTGGACAAATCGACTGAGAGGGATGGAGAACTGCGGAGACAAGATGCAACCTGAAAGGTAGCAAATGACTCTAGGGTCTCAGAGACTTACAAAACAACGCAGTGGCCCACGATGAAGGTTAACTTCATGAAGGTGGAGTAAGGTGCTTGCCACACAATGGAACAATGGACGTATTTTCTGAGACATTACTTAAATATAGATAATATTGAAGGTGCAGACCGGGGCTGTTAAAGGGGAATAGGCATCGAGGGAAACGGATAGATTAAACTTAATAAAAGGGAAGGGGACAGGAAAAGAGGAAAAGACCATGAATAGATGGGGAGAATTCAGACAATTAAGAAGGGGAGAAGTATTAGGATTGGATCCTAAATCATGAAATGGGAAGCGAGAGGATGAGGGATGGGGGCAAAGGTTCTCTGATAAGAGAGGGATGAAAAATAGAGATTCATTGGTAATAAACAGGAGAACAAATGCAAACTTAGGATACAGAGAAAATAAAGAATGACCTGATACAAGTGGGGTTGAAAGTATACCGATCCTATACCAAGATGGAACAAGGGGAAAACTTGGGAGGGGGACTAGAGGGGAGGGAGGGCAGGGAAGGAAGGAAGGAGGAAAGGGGGATTTTTTTTTTTCTGGGTCCTTTCTCCGCACCCCAGCTCCGCACTCCTACCTGTAAATTTCCTGGGGATTATAAAATAGAGGGGGATGGATAACGAGAGGAGTGAAAGCCATGATACAAGGTCTCGATGAGAGAGGGACCTGGGGGGGAGGTCGGTATAGCAACCTACTAGTCCCCCCCATCAAGGGGACTTCCAGAAATGAGGTACCCCTTGATAAGTGCAGAGGGAGTAATTTTACTCACTCCAACCTTGGAAGTAAACATGTATATAGTTATAGTTATAGTTATAGTTATAATGTTCACAATAACAATGTAGTAATGTTCTGTATAAATGTTGTGTATGTTAGTAGAAGGCATAGGAAGATTACAAACAAAGAGTGAACCTGACACATGATATACATGGAGAGCAGAGAGGGTGGTTAAAGTGAAGAAAGTAGGGAACAGAATAACATGTTATAGCCAAAGGGATGAATAAGCAGAGACAGATAGGATATGTTCCCTTAATGTGAATGGCATTAACAATCCTGTTAAAAGAAGCAAAATAATATCCTGGTGAGGAGACAGAAACCTAGTTTTGTTTTATTGCAGGAGGCATTTAGCGAAGGAAGAGCACAGAAAATTAACTAAATATGGATTCAGAACAGTAATGGCCTCATCAGTATCAGACAGGGAAAAGGAGAGAACAGCGGTATTGATTCCCCATAATGTACAATTTCAACAAACAGACATGTACACAGATAAAGAGGACGGTTAGCAATAGTTACAGGGCTCTTGGAAGGTCATGCAATTACAGTAGCCTCTATATACATCCCACCTGGATCAGAATCCAAAGAAATAAAGAACTATGCCAGAAAATAACGGGACATCAAAGAGGGACCTTAATCCTAGGAGGGACCATAACATGATTTATGACCCACTAGATACATCCAAAAGCAACCCCAAAAAAAGAAAGCGAACCAGAAGATAGCTATTAAATACTTTCAAGACATGAAGTGGGTAGACGTATGGCGATACAAACACCTAAGGAGAGGGCTACACCCACTACTCAGCACCTCACAGAATCTATACATGTATGATTATTTACATATCTAGGGACTCAGTCGATCTGATACAGGAATGTCAGATAATTTCTAATCCCATCTCAGATCATTCAATGCTGACATTAAACCTGAGATGGCCTAACAGGAGGCTAAAAGCGCTGTGGAGGTTCAACAATTTTTCCTGAACCACAAAATTTTAAGGAGATGATAGCAAAATAGAATACCCCAAATAATAAGAGAAAACGAAGCCCTAACTTATCAAAAGCTACCCTATGGGATACGATTAAAACAGTATTAAGAGGAGATATAATCAATATACCTCATGGTACAAAACAACAAAATCTACAACAAGAGAAATTAGAAGGCAGCTGAGAGGCACAGGAAAACATGCAGCAGGTGATTTAAGTTATAAAACAATAATACAAGAAATCCAAAGTAAATTACAGAACATACTAGATATTAGGACAGAACAGGCGCACAAAACCTTAGACAAAAGTATATATGAAGGGGACCAAGGGCAACTAGATTGCTGGCTCATAGACTATGTAAGAAAGGAAGCCCAATCAATTATTCCACAAATAAGAGACCCAGAAAAGAGACACCTAATAAGGGATCCCGCCCTTATGGAGAAAGTTTTCTTGAGACATTATCAGAATCTATACACCCCGGAGCAGGAGATAGATAGAGAAAGAATGATGAGGTTTTTAGATAACTTAAAAACACCTACCTTGTCTCTAATACAACAACAGTATTTAACCGCTCCAATAACAGAGGACGAGCTAAACAAAGCTATAACAAACCTTAAGACCAACAAAGCCCGGTCCAGATGGATATTCAGGAGAATTCTATAAAATGTTTCGGTAACATACTACCCACAATGGGAGGGTATTTAGAGAGATACAACAGGACAGGGATATCCAGACACTTGAGATATGCAACCATAACTAGTATTCTAAAACCTGAGAAAGATAGTACTAATTGCAGCTTGTACCGCCCAATATCTGTCCTTAACATAGATTACAAACTTTTCACTTCTATTCTAGCAAAAAGAATGGAACTGATACTCCCAGAGCTCATAGATCAAGATCAGACAGGTTTCATAAAGAATAGACAGGCACAAGACAATATTAGAGAACACTACATATATTACACTACGGCTCATAAGTCGAAAAAACCTTTTTTGCTTCTCAGCCTAGATGCTGAGAAAGCTTTGACAGAGTGGAATGGCCCTTTTAAGGGCTACCCTGGAAAAGATGGGATTTCCAAGAATTTAGAGCAATTATAGACTCTATATACAAGGATCCTAAAGCATATTTAAAATAAATGGCTCTGTCTCTGCCCCAATCACATTAAAAGAGGAACCAGACAGGGGTGCCCATTGTCCCACTCTTATTTGCGATATATTTAGAACCATTGGCACACGCATACGACAGCATGATGAAATAGAAGGAATTCAGGTGGGGAGGATACTCACAGTTAGCTTTATATGCAGACGATCTTCTTATCTATCTCACAAGACCGAGAGCTCACTACCACTTTATGGAATACATTATCAAATTTGGAGAAATAGCAGGATATAAAATTAATACTCTTAAGACAGAGGTTCTGGGGTATGCTATACACCTTCAACGTAGATGGAAAATAAATTTAGATTTAGATGGCACATCCTTCCTTAAATATCTGGGGATCTGGGTAAGCGTAGAACATGAGAAATTATATGAGCTTAACTATAAACCTCTAATAGCACAAATACAAAAAGATATAGAAAGATGGAAATTAATACCGATACCCTTTATACAAAAGATAGAAGCAGTTAGGATGGTAATCTTACCCCGCTTTTTGTATTTAGCGCAGACTATACCCTACATAGTCCCGAAACAATTCTATTCAGTAATAAGCAAGAAAATATCACAATATATCTGGGGATCGCAAAAACCAAGAATCAGACAAACAATCTTACAACTACCTAAAGAAGAAGGAGGTCTCTCTCTCCCAAACTTCAGGTATTACCATATGGCAGCCCAACTACGTACAGTTATATACTGGCTCCATCCCCTGTATAAGGCCAAATGGAAAGAGATTGAGCTGAAAGAGGAGGATATCAGGGAACCACAGAAAATTTTACTCGTGGATGAGAGAGACAGGGATAGAGAACATAGAAAACCCACTCACTTTAGCAACTCTGGGGTCATGGAAACAGGTATGGGGCTCCCAAAGAATGATCCTCTGGAGACCATTGTTTTGGTCCATAGTATACTCAGGAAAGTTCATGCCAGCTAAAATGGATACTGGCTACAAGACCTGGGAAAGGAAAGGAATACATATAGTATTCCAATTTCTGAAAGAAGGAAACATGATAACACTTTCAGAATTGGAAGAAAAATATGGTATAACACATAGAGACAGGTTTCGTTATTTCCAAGTAAGAGATTTTATTAAAAAAATAAATAAGGAACAGTGGGGTAGAGATACCAGGCGCAACTAATTGAAATTATCCAGAAAATCCTGGAAGGTCAAGCAAGTCTTACACACATAATAACCTACCTCTATAGGGCAATCAGATCATTTGAAGGAGACACAGTAGAATCCATTAAAAAGCATGGGAAAGAGATCTGAGGTTGAAATCACAGAAGAGATTTGGAGAAATCATTTATTACATATACACTCAGGTACAGCAGCACCACAATGGAGAAATTTGTATGGAAAAACACGGTTAGATTTTTAGAACACCGTTATACAGATAAAATATAGAAATGTAAGGAAGGCTTCTTGCTGGAAGCAATGTGGGATCAATCAGCTACCCATGGGCATCTGTTCTGGGAATGCCCAAAGATTCAACCATACCTAAAAGAAATCATGGTGGCCATAGGTTATATTGTGAATCGATGATCTCTTTAGACCCATCCTTGTATTTCTTGTCTACCTTTCCTGAGGGTTGTGAAGACTCCAAAACTAAAGCTACTATTGTTATTAATACTGGCTATCAAAAAATCGATAACCAAGAATTGGCTGTCCCCTAATCCTCCCCACATTGCTCAATGGCAAGATATAGTAATGGATATATACCAAATGGAGAAATTAACTGCAATGTTAAATAAGAAATATACACAGTTTGAAAATATGTGGAGGAGGTGGATTATGTATACTACCCCCTTAAGGGGAAATATAGTTATATAGAAACAGGGCCAGCTTCACATGAAGAAAGATCAGCCAGAGATTCTTACTATCTATAAAGATATACACAGATGGCTATATTAATTCATAAAAACATGAACCTCTTATCTGTATATGTATAAGCAATACATGACACTCTTATGACATATGTATAAGAACTTAAGCTTAAAGAACGTATAGATTAATTCCTATGCATGTAAATAGTTAAGGATGGTATGGAAAATGATCTAAAGGAACAAAATAAAGAAAGTATAAAAAAAAAAATAACTACAAATCAGGAATCAATACAAGAAGGGGGAATTTATGCATCCATGTCAAAAGGACTGGGGAAGGTGCTCTTTAATGCAGCTGAAACAGAAATCTGTACTCAGAAAGAGAATCCTGAATTCACTCTGGAGGAAAGCTGTACAAATCTGGCATCAAAAAGGTTTGATAAAACAAATGTGGATAGAAGTTTCTGGCTAATAGTTTAAAACTATTGTCACTCAGGCTGAAAGTGACTTACACTGGCAATAATGCCCTGTCACTTTTTTCACCCTGGGGGCAATAGTTTCTACTATAAGCCTTAACTGTAGTCTGTATTTGTGTATTATATACATATACATATGTATGTATATATTCATGTATTTAATAAATGGGTCATATATGCATATATTTAAAAAATGGGTCAAGATGGTTGCTATAAACATTGCTCTCTGATTGGCCGTACCAGGCCACCTGACATGCCTATATGGACTCACAGTCACACAGTGCAGCATTTTATAAGCCAGCTATTTTAATACCAGACCATTTTATAAGTGGAATAACACAATCCAGAGTGCTGCATTTGTTGGAATACATATTAAGGTGACCAGGTGTCCCGGTTTGGGGGGCAGTGTCATTTTTCAATCAGCTGTCCTGGTTATATTTAGAAAATGTTGCATTTGTCCCACTTTTCTGATGGCCCCAAACTGACAGGAAGTAACAGTGGCTGTACCAGTCAGCTGCTGGCCTTGACATGCGTCCCAGTTCCTTATATGGAAATGTTAGTCACCCTATTGTATATGTACTCCTCTTGTGTGTACTGAGGTGCAACCCCCCCTTGCAGCCACATATCACAGCAAGCTCCAGAGCAGTGCCTATATCTCCTGTCAAACACACACCCTGTTGCGTGCTGCAGCCCACACATAACAACAAGGACTCGCTACAAGAGGTTTAACTAAAAATAAGGCTGCGGTTCTCAGTTACGCCATAACTGCAATACAAACAGATGTGCAATGAGTCAGTGTACCTGGAGCAATTAGCAACCTCCATGCTGGGCCCGTCACACTGCTGGCCTCCGCACTGTGGAGCTGGGCTGTTGCATGAGCGGATTCTACACAAGCAAGAGCCAACCGGGCCGCCATCTGTGTGGATGCAGGGCTGCCACTGCGACCAGGTCCCAAAGTTTCCATCAACAGTCATGTTCTTTGCCTGTGGAAAGAGTATACAGAAATTGCTGCTCTTGTGATGGAGTTTGGCATGTAATGATGACACGGCACAACACTGCATTCTGATTAAAGAAGGCCATTACTATTACGCTCATATTTCATATCACTGGAATGAGTTGTAAGCAATCTGGTGAACATCTGGGCCAAAGCTTGCTCTCTAAAATGCCATCAATTAACCAAAGTATGTTCGTAAATGAAACAGCATGACAGATGGCATAGAGCAAAATGCTTCCTGCATTCTCATAATTGTAAGCACAGAATGTATTATGAGTTCACTGCTTCCATGATAAAAGGTAAACTGTCTGCCGAATCAAGATGCCTGTAGGTCAGGGCTAGGGACTGGGGGAAGGTGGGGGTGGGATAGCATAGCTTCGCTTCTGTAGCTGATGAGTAAGCAGCACAATCATCAATCCTGAATAAGTGGGATTAGAACCTCTGGATTTTGCCTGCTAATTTATGTACTGGGGTCTGGATTAGGAAAACGTTTTCTTGAGAATGTTTATTGCAGACATTTTTGGTTTTGTTTGCAAGATGGTAGCCGTATTTGTCTTTGGAAAACAGGAGTCACTGGATAGTTTGATACCTTTTAGTGGCCCAACATGCGTCTTGTACAAAGACGATGTAGTGCACAAGCTTTCAAGGCCCAACAAGTCCCTTCATCAGGTGCAACAGCAATCTCAACAGAAGAAGCTGAAGTCATATTACAGTCATATGGCTTCAGTTTCTTCTGTTCGGATTGCTAGTGCACCTGACAAAGAGACCTGCTGGGTCTCAAAAACAGTATGATCTTTGTACAAGCTGTGTTTTGGTCCAATAAAAGGTGTCAAACTATCTAGCAACTCCAGTTTTTGTTTGCATGACACCCCTCCTGGTCTGCTTGAAAAAAAAATAAACCTCCTTCCGAATGTCTATGCATGTGGTTCTTTTGTCTGCGAACAGTCATGCAAACAAACAACATGGCTGCTTTTCACTTGATGGGCATGAACATATGTGTGCAGTTTATGTCTTCAGGGGCCCCAGTAGAGGATCACAGAGTATGGCGTCTCAAAGTGGGTGCAGTCACCCCACTGTGCTTCCACAGTTTGGGGGTATACACAAAAGTTCTTCTTAGCTGCAGGGGGGAGAAATCCACCTCCCGCTACTATGTCGCAGTGCAAATGAGCCTTCTAGATGATAGAGGGTGTACATGTTTTTTTTCCACCTGCCAGCACCCTGGATTGTGACATCCACAGAATGCTGTGCATGGTACTGTGTCTGTTACACGGTGCTATGCCATGGTGCTACAGTCTTCTTTCCACCCATCAGATCCTTACCTTTAGGCATGCTTTTGGGCTGTCAACTATTATTTATTTATTTTTTTATCTATACATGGTCCTGCCCTGGTGGTCCATAGGTCCCACAGCCACTCCCTAGATTCAAATGTATCCCTCCATCGAGTGGAACCTTGCTCCGTATCCCCGTTCCCTAATGTGCTGCCAAAACAGACCTCACGCCACATCAATCTCTGCCATGCACCAGGTCCAGACACATCAGCAGCAGTGATCAACATTCTGAAGGTCATCATAGTTTGTGAATCGATCTATGGTCACCATTTACTTGGTGACATCCCCTGCCTTTTTCAAAGCCCATTTGTAAAGTGATCTGCAAGAGCACACAGTGGGTGCAACCCTGTTTTAGCATAACTCAGGGGTCATGAACATGGGAATCAGGACTGTGTGTAAGGCCTCAGGTCTCACCATCTAAATTATAGCCCAACCCTTTTATCACTGGTTAGGTGAAGGTGAAGAGGTGTCTATCAATACATCCTGTGTGGGCTCCTAGAGAAGCCCACGAAAGATGTTAGTCACACTGCCACATGTTATTGCAGTGATAAATTATAATAGTATGACCTCATCTCACCCACAGCTGTGTGAATACTGCAAAACACAGCCAGATGGCTAGCACAGTAGTTGTTCTATCACTTTCCATCCAGATGACCTTGGTTTATGCCCCAAGCTCAGGACATCAAGTACTGGCCAGCAAGGCAGGGATCAGGCATCCCCCTTGTATGCCTTCTGCCTTAGGGTGGTAGGGCACTTCCTTCTGTTGCATGACTGCCCTGTTGTAGACGAGGAGGAGGGCTGTCATGCGGGAAGGAATGAAGTGGTACTCTTGGAGTGGCCTGATGTTTTTACACACCCTCTCACCAGAAGGGAGACATGGAGATGTCCCACGTGCAAAGTGGGACTGGCAGAGGAGTCTGAAAGGAAAGGGAAGCTTTTCCACCCTTCTGTTGGGTCAAAACAGCTTGTTGCACAGGTTGCTCCACAGGTTCACAACCTAGAGGGTGGGATAAAGGGATGGATTTACAGTGGAAAATATCCCGGGGACTCCAGGCAGGTGAAGTTGCCCTGCTTCCCACACCACAGTACAGCCCTACTGACACTTCTTGCTCCTTGCAAGCTCCTCCTCTCATCCTCAACAATCAAAAGGGTATTAGTGTTGCTTGTATAGTATCCTGTGAATTAGGATACCACCAGATACCTGACTTTTGGCCAGACAGTGGATCCGGTCAGACAGTAGCGATATCCGACCATGGATCTGACCATCCCAGATCCAGATCTGTGGTCGGATCTGTTGATGTAAGGTGGATCCGATGTTGGATGTGAGATCCGACCTGGGATCCGACCTCTAACTTAGGATGGATCCCATGTTGAATCCCAATTCAGATAGTGCCACTATTCAATGGAACACACTCGGATCCACAAAGGCACTTTCTGAGCATCAGTAAAGGGTATGTTTCCCCTGGTATGGGAAACTGGGGTGGTCCCATTCTCAGGGGACAAGCTGCATGTTACAGTCTGAGATTCTGAACAGGCATGTCAGAGGCTGGCAGTGGACTGGACGCTCTGAGGACTGATACAGCAGGCAGAAAGTCTGAGACAGGTGGAAGAAGGACCTGGTGTCAGGCACATAGAAAAAGGAGACATACCTAGAAAGTCTTATATAAAATAAAAAAAATAAGCCAGCAAAACAAAATGCTAAAATTTCTTGGCAGAAACACAGCAACATATATTAGAGTGACAGATGGTATTTATCTTGAGCAAATGCTTACCTAACTAATCTTGCAACTTTGCATAGGTACAGAGGCATTTTAGAGGATGGAAAAAGACCAGTGTTCTATCAACTTCATTCCCTGCTGTCTCAGCAGTTGTATCCTGTGCTATAATTCCACTTCAGGAACTTATCTAGTTTGCACTTAATGCTCCTTACTGAATTTGATGGGATAGCCTCCTAGGGCAATTTATCCCACAGTCTTACCACCCTCTGAGTGAAGTAATGCTTCCTAAATTCTGTTATAACCCCAACCCCTCTCCATATAAGATACAGTCCATGCCCCCTTTGTCCTCTTCTACTAGTTTACAACAGACAGCCTATCTGACTCTTGAATCTATCCTCTTAATAGCCTTCATTATTTTTAACCCTTTGCTCATACGTGCCCTTCCTTCACCTCTTTTCTAGAAAGATTAGACCTGGCTCCTGCCCCTGTCTCCATCCTCTCTCTATCTGTACCACAGTCCTTCCATACCTCTAATTTGGACCTCATGAGTTATTTGGTTTTTCAAATGAGAGGGATAAAATATAGCATGGACCAAAACAAAAATCTCACAAACCACAGAGGGAAGCACTTTTTGTTCTGTTTAGACTCACTGGTGTTTTTCCGCATGCTGGTTATTTTAACAGACTCCATTAAATCATGGCAATCCTACACAGAAAGACATGGCACACATGACAGATGTGAAAAATGTCACCATGTATCGTACCCAAAATAAAACCCACAACAAACCCCTTGGCTCCTTATTCCTCCAAACCTGAACCAGTGCTTTTGTTTCTCTATCTCTGTCTCTCCAACACACACACACACACACACACACACACACACACACACACACTTACTCAGATAGGGCACATTTTTGAGGTAGCCTTTTAAACACTAAAGTTTCATTGAGTTAAAACTCTCTGCTGTAAGCCTGTCTGGTGGCGTTGACCTCCTGCCATGCCAGGGGCCTGAGCTTAGGTATCAGCTCAGATTGCCAGGGTCAGCTGGAATGGGAGAGGATCAGGCATCTAATGGACTGCTCTCCTCTCCCGGGGTGGGAAGGCCTGTCAGCCCGGCCTTTAGATTGTTGCCAGGTGGGAGCCCTGGTGACAGTGCAGCCTCGGGTGGCATGACAGAAGGGGCCCACAAGTGTGCAATGCATGAGTACCTCCACAGGCACACATACACGCAATGCAGCAGACAGCCACACCGCCACCCGGGATCCTGGTCCCCACTTGATAGATAATGGGGGGGACCTCCCTCCTCCAGCCCCACTACTGGGGGAAAGTCATAGGAGAAGCTCATCAGACAAGATGAGCCCCAGGGGAGACAGTATCCAGTAAGGGGAGACAGGGACAGAGCTGAACAGTCACCCTCAGCCACAGGGAGAAAAAAGTCTCTATACATTTAAAAAACAAAACAAAAAAACGACAACTCTATGCCACAAACATTGTTTTACCATGAATTATATTGTGACATCACAGGTGTGGGTGTGGTTGGTTGTCATAGCACCACAGGTGAGACTGCTTTTTAATTACACTGGAGTGTGTAAAGCAGTCATTTTATAATACTTTTACAACACTTCAACTTCCACACACACTGCCACAGTGTGGATAAGTGCACCATATCCACGTCCCTAGAATCACAGTTTCAGAAAACGTTCAGGTTGGAAGCTGACCATATCACAAAAAAATACAAAGAAAAAAAATACTGACAGACAGTACACCCTAAATGTTCAGAGGACGATTACTGCTAACTGGCAGCTATTAGGAGCTAGAAAATAGAGGTGATTGGCTAGCACATTATAAAATGGTTAGGAAAATTCCTGCATCCTGACTGACCAGGACCTGCGTATGGTGACAGTACTACCAGGGTAGCATTGTTAATTTTGAAAGCTTTTTCTGTTTTTAAAATGTTCCTCACAAACCCATTTTATAACCCCTATGAGACATGCCAGGGCATGGGCAGTACTGGGACTCCCACAATTCCAGAGTTTAAAGGCACTTGTCCTGTGGCCTTGTGCCTTACTAGGCCCCTGGGTGTGCTGTTGTCACAGTACTACCAATGCCCTGTCATGTCTTATTGCTTACTTAACCACATTGTTCATGCTCTGCCAGACAGCTATTGGTATCTGGGGAAGACCCGTTCTTGGACAAAATATCCAGAATTAATTATCCTTTTCTGTGGTCACTGTCCATTACAGTATGCTCACAAGACTGAATAATTGCAATTTTAGACACTGTTAAAGCATGCTGGCCCAGAGGGGATAGCAACATATCCTGGTCATTATCCAGATGAACTAGACAGACATTATTAAAGGAATTTCTTCTGGATAACTTTAATAACAGTGATTATACAACAGGTATCCTTGTAAGCCAATCAGAACAAAGGAAATTTGTCATGTAATATCCAACAAACTCCTACAACCACATTTTGGACAGGTCCACATTAGGTTATTCACATTTCAAATACACCCGCAGTAGGTTATCCATATTTCAGACATGCTCACAGTAGTTTATCCATTCAGTCCACAGAAGAAAGGAGAAACAAAGACATGTTCCACTTTAACTACTACAGAACTTTTAAAACCCTGGGTTCAAAATTTCTACTTGAATAACAGTAATAACAGTTAGCCGGAGTATACTCGAAATAACCTACTTCTGTGGTTGATTTAATGCCTTTGCCTTCGGCCTCGGTGTTTAATCATGCACATCAGCCGGTTATTCCTTCCATTCCTATACTCTGCCTAACTGAATGTTATCACCTAAGTATTCACTCCGGAACTAAAAACCCAGGTTACCATGTTGTGGAGCCCACAATATCCATATTACCAGCTCTGGCCAAAATTCTGAAATCTAGATGTAGCCAGAAATGGTGACAGAGTACCCAATCATCTCTAATAGAAAGCATGCTTTCAGCTCACTCACAGATCCAGCACCCATAAAAAAGAGGGGTAAAGATGCTATGTGGGTTCACCAGCATCTGTTCTCATGTTGGTAAAAACATAGATTCTTGGATTCAGAAAGGAAAGGGGAGGAGAAGAAATCAAACCAAGAAATACGGAAAAGTACATTTCATGTCAGCTTCAAGTAAATATGATGTTTAATTTATTACAATGAGCGAGAGGGAGGAAGTAGAAGTTTCCCCGGTAATTTGAAAATATTACAATTTTAATTAAACTGGACACTGTTTTCATTATGCCTTTGACTGCTGGCTGCTTTCCAGTTCTGCTGTTAATGGGTTTCATAATTTATCCATTTATTGCATTTTGTTTCCCTTCATAGTTCACGTCCCACTGTTGAATGCGTACGAGACTCACCCTTCGCCTTCCAGCCCTGCCTGACAAAGCTGCAATCCATCATTTCACCAGACTGCTGACAAGTGTTTATTTGAGATACTTCCCAATTATTTCCGTAAGTAATGTTCTCAGTTACTTTTTGAGGTCTGCCTGTCCCCTCATTGACTGCTGATTGCCCCCAAGGCTCTGCTGTTTAAAGTGCAACATTTTTTCCTTAGAGGGTACTAAAAGAATTATGAAGCAGGACACCCACACCCACACACATGCACACACACACACATGAATACACGCACATGCACACGCACGCACACACACACACTCACCCTTCCACCCTCATTTGGATGAGGAGACACAGCAGTGTGGACATCTCCAAATCCTGCTGTCTGCCAAATGGTGGCCAACTGCATCTGCCAGCTCTTCTTAAAACAGCAGAGACACAACAGGTCAAGATAATGTGCTCCCTCTGCAACTTATTTGCAGGGCAGTAGTGCTCTACACATAGATTACAGCTTGTGATGAAACCAAATAAAGACATTGTTGCTCAACAGACTTGAGAGCGAATTCAAAGTCCACATCAAAAATACCTGAGGAGCTGGTAGAGCGGCATTACATTAAATGGGGGAGAGAGAGACAGAGAAAAAATGGGGGATGACAGAGAAGCTTGTAACGGAGTTGTTACTACATTGAGAAACAATGGCAACAGAATGGAATGTGCACAGCTGGGGGTGTGTGCAGAACTTTTTCAGAATACTCACTAAGGATTCTCAGCTTTTCATTATTTATATTTGGCTATTTGACCAAAAATAATGGGAGGGCTTTGCCTGTGATTCAATGTGGGGGAATAACTCCTTCCACTAGCACTATTTAAACCTGCCCCTTCTTTTCCTCTGTGCTTAGTTCATTTTCAGTGGTTGAGCTGCTGTGTGGTCTTTGTGGCTGTGTTCCTTTCTTCCCATGCTTTGCTGTCTTTTGCCTCCTCCTTCCCTTCTTCCTCCTGACTTGTTTGCCTTTGCTTTCTTTCTCTCCCATTCCCCTGTTCTATTGCCACTCGCGACTTCTTTGTACCTCCCCTTTTTGTGCAGCCACTCTGTGACTAGTTTGTGCTCATTTCTCTCCCCTCCGTCTGTGCTTGCTCCCCCCCAGTACCTTTCTTGTCCGTAGCCACTTACAGCTTTGCTTGTGCTCCCCCCCCCACCGCTCTCTCCATCTTGCAGCCTTGTGGCTTATTTCTGCTGTAGTGCTAGTTTGTTCTTGTACCTCCTTCCTTGTCATCTTCTGTCCACTTTTTGGGGGTTTCTTTTGTTTCTGTATCACTCTCCTGCTTCCAAAAGCTCCTCTCTCTCTCTCTCTCTCTCTCTCTCTCTCTCCCGGGTAGGGACTCATAATGTCACCACCTGGCTTAAAGCTACATCATCTCATTCCTGTCTTCCCTTCACTTAGTTTACTATCTCCCTCAATTCTCCCCTGTAGGCTGTGAATTCCAGGGTTTATCCCAGGTCCTCCTGGTTTTCTTCTACTTCAGCTCTTATTCATAGCTTCCACTTTATTTTTCCCTTATCCCACCCTTACCAGCAGTGTTTCAGACTCCGTCTCCCTACTTCATACCATCGTGGCGGTCCAAGCATAGGCAGGGTCTGACTTTGTCCACCATAGATGGGAGTCCTCATTTTCCTTGAGGCTTAAAATTAATCATTGCTGACTTTGTTTCCCGATCTCATACCATCGTAGCTGTCCGAGCGTAGGCTGGGTCCAACTTCTTCCACCAGAGACAGGATTCCTCCTTTTCCTCAAGGCTTAAAATTAATCATTGCTGACTTTGTTTCCCGATCTCATATCATCGTAGCCGTCCGAGCGTAGGCTGGGTCCAGCTTCTTCCACCAGAGACAGGAGTCCTCTTTTTCCTCAAGGCTTACTAAATCACTACTACAGCAGCTTGGCACTATGGCTTCCACTGCCTCTGACAACTCCTCTCCTAATGTTGAAGAAGACTCCTTGGGGCTACATCGCACTTCTCCTGACAAGCAAACTTCTCACAAATGATCTTCCAAGTCAAAATATTCTTTAAAAGAATGGATAGTTCCACACTTGATTTCCAGACTTCAAAAGATTGACATTTCCTACTCAGCAACAGCCAGAAAGCACGAGCTTTAATCTATTTTAGCAGCTAAATCTTGGCACGTTGAAATGGACTATTCCCAAATTTGTCTTTGTCTTCAGCTTATATCGAGATGTCATTTGCTCTGCCTTCCCTTCCAGGCACAAAGAATTGGATTCCTGTCTTTATCTCTTAGTAGATTTAGACATTGGACACAAGGGCATATGTTTCTACGATTACCACCACTCCTTCTCTGCAAAAGCAGCAGCTGCTTTAGCTTATTTCAGTACCAAACTGAATTGGGTCATCCTGTATAATTAAGTGATAACATTCGGTTGCTTAGAGTATACGAAGCAATTCGCCTCGGTGTTTAATCATTCACAGAAGCATGTTATTGCGAGTATACTCCAAGCAACTGAATGTTATTACTATTATACGACTAGACATGGCAGTAGAGAATAACATAAATACATTCACAGCCTGAAACGAGCACTGTAAAATGATGTATTTTTGTGTTGAAAAAGTGAAGCGGGACTCCAGGCATGCGCATTGGCGAAATGTGTTGTCGCGATGGAGAATCGCAGTTCAGTTTTGGACACAAAAATACATAATGTCTAACGCTCGTTTCTGGCTGTGAGTGCATTTATGCTATTCTGTGGAGCAATGTCTATGAAAAACGACGGTTTATTGGTAACTTATCAAAAAATGTGTCACTCGTTTAGGAACGAGTGTTTCCTCGGCTATGCACTGTTGCTGTGAGCTGCAGTCTTGTTGAAGTCCGCGATGTGCAGGAAGAGAGGGAGGCGTGATCTGTGATGTGACCCACGAAAAGAAAATCATTTTTTTGCAGTCTGATATATATTTTTGGAGCAGGACTGCAGTTGTCTGAAGGGAACTGGTGGAAAAAATCGTGTGTGGGGGGGTCTGAGTGTTGTGGTTGCTGCTGAGGTAGATGGCTTTTCCGATGCCATTTTTTTTTGTTTCTTCTGATGCTCAAGGTATGATTAAACGACTGCGGGCATGCTTATGGTTCATTAAACGACTGTGGGTGGGGTTATTGTTTGATTAAACAACTGTGGGTGGGATTTGAGTAAATAAATGATTCTGGGGAGCTTGGTTTGCAGTTTGTGAGGGAATGACTGACAGGTATTCTGTTCTGTGATTGGTTGAGAACAGATACCTGTCCTATAATGAGCAATAGTATCATTATTTTGCTGGGCACAAGCTCTTTCCTGCCAGTTATGTGGTTCCTTTTCCCATTTCACCTCCCTTTGTCCATTGGCTGCTTCTGAGTCACCTAATCCATCTCAGAAGGATTCATCAGTTGGATCAGTTACTCCTTCAAATATAATCTGCACACTTTCAAACCCTGGCATTCTTCCCTGCCTTAACTTTGATAGACATGGCCGTCAAAAACATTTGTAGGAAGCCAGCCTATCTGCAATAATTTCAACACTGTACGCTGCGCTGGCTGTTCCTTCTTCCACGTCTGCAGTTTTTGCTGAGATGCACATTCCCGAATCATTTGTCCAAAAATGCCTCAGCCCAAGCAATGACAATCAATGCATCCCTCTACCTGCACAGATGTTCAGGCTCTAGCACAAGCGATAGCTTCCCATCCTTCTCGCCAATTTGTGGACCTCAACTCCGGATTCTCTGAAAACTTTCATACTGGCATTTCAGTTCTTCTCTCAGATTCATTCGTTTGTAAACATTTACAGTCTGCTCTAAAGGAACCAGAAGTCATCCAACAACTCTTGCAAAAGGAACTTCAAAAAGGTTTCTCATCTGTCCTTTTAAGCATCCTGCTTTTCCCTCCTACTGGATTAGCCCCATCGGTGTCACTACCAGAAAATTCTCAGGAAAGAAACAACTGATCACCGATCTATCAGCCCCTTGTTCCAAGTCTGTTCTCAGCATCAGCTCCTTGATTCCTTTAGATAACTACTCACTATCATACACTCGTATCGATGATGCCATCACCATCATCAAACGATTCGGCCTTGGCTCATAGCTTTCAAAGGAGGACATCTCCGACGTTGCCATTCACCCCTTCCTATGGCATTTCTATGGTTTAAAATGGGAAGAAAGCTACTCCTGTTTTTTTGTTTTAAACTTAACTTTTATTGCAAAATTACATGCATCAAACACGATACTGATCCAGGGGCCAACCGGACCCCTGTCAGAAAGCTACTACTTTGCCATTCATCTAACCTTCAACTGCAAAAGCAGCCTGAAACTCTTCGATCTGTTTTCCGAGACTCTTTGCTAACTACTGCTCAATGAATGCCATCGTCCAGCTGTGACTCATCTCCTAGACAACTTGCTACTAACTGATCCACCTGATACTCCTACAGCTGCTGGCATTTCTGCACTGGCACATCTCTTTCAGCAATTAGAAGTGCCATTACTCTCCAAGAAAACTCTCTGTCCTTCTACATCTACTGAATTCCTTGGCACTGAACTGGACTCAATCTGCATATAAGCTCAACTGCCTCTCGATAAACTACACATGATCCAAGCTCTTGCTGACTCCTTCTCATCTGCTCTTCCTGTACCAAACATAAACTCCTCTTATTATTGGGGTATCTCACTTTCGTCATGTGAATTATTCCTCAGGGTTGCTCCTTTATTTCATATCTTATGACTCAGGCTTCCTCCATCTCTGAGCTGCATCATCATATCACCATTTCATCGGCAGCCAAATCAAATTTAGCAATGTGGTCCCATTTCCTATCATACTGGAACAGCTGTTCCGTGTTCTAAAGGATCCATCTCCAGAGCTTCAGCCCAGAATCTACACAGTCACCTCCCCCCAATTACGGCTTCGCTGCAATATTTGGACAGTCCTGGTTTGCTGCTCATTGGCCACCTGAAATTTATAGCCTCCAGGACTTTTCAAAGACATCTCCTTTATTCAAAATCTACCCGATCATAGCTGCAGCTTTCAAACGGGGTCATCACTGGTCCCTCCCAAACTGTATCCATTTTCTCAGATAATCAAGCTCCTCTCAACATAATTAATAAAGACAGATACTTGTCTCATTTCATTATGCCATTCACGTGGAAGCTAACTTGGCTATCACTATTCCATAACTTTGCTATGCAATGTTTTCACGTTCCCGGTTTTGCAAATTCAGCAGCTGATAATTTATCTAATTTCCAGTTGCAGGAATTCCATCACATCTGTCCAACAGCAGACCAAATCATGACTCCTCCTCCACAATTCACAGATCTCCTCATGATGTGACTTTCTACCATCAACAAGCCGAAGCCCTTATGCGGTCAGCGCAAGCTCCCAGTTATCTGTTGCCTGGAAGACATATATTGACGGTTGAGGGCTAGTCGGAGTTCAATGGGTGAAGCAACAAACCACTCCCCCAACCAGGCCTTAAAAGGCCCTCCTCCAGGCCAGTCCTCATTTGTTTTCTTCGTTCTGGCCAGAGGCACCACTCTTCCTTGCTTCCCTCCCTTTCTTCTGTTTGGGCTTTTGCCCGTGTTCTCCATCTGCCTCCTGCTTGCTCTTCTGCCTTGTCGCCTGGTGCTCCCTCCGCCCTGCCTCTGATTTGTCACTTCCCTCCGTTTTGGCATTTCTCCCCTCCTACCATCTACAGTTCCTCACTCCTGTTTCTCCATGCCTTCCATTTCTCTGTTGCTGATCTCCCTTCCCCGCCTCATCTCCCACTCCTCCCGGGCGACTCTGCCCCTCTTCTTCACTGGCCGTACCTTGATTCCCTTCCGGCGCTTCTGGGTGTGATGTCTCCAGCCATGCTCAGCTTCAGCAGCCGCCTCACCCAGAGCATCTGCTTCTCAGTTCTCCATTCCTCTCTCTCCAGAGTGCATTCTGTGTCCCTGTATCTGGCGCTCCTCGTCTCTTCTTGCTGACTCATCAGGTCCCTTGCTCCTCACATGCTTCTGGGCCTCCCTGTGTTGCCTTGTTCTGCACTCATCTCCTGTCTTCTCTCTCTCTCTCTCCTCTGGTTAACAAGTGTCATTTGCTAATGCCTCCTCTGTTGTGTGCTCTTTGGGGTTCCCTAAGATTTGGATCTCCTCGTACATTCAGTACTCTCATTTCTCACTTCTTGGTATGTTCCTGCCCATGAATGTTTACCCAACGGTTTGTCAGCCCAGCTGCACCTGCTGGCATTCTATCACTTCATTATCTTTCTGTTTTTTCAACAAATGCCTGGTTCCTCATCCTGCACTGTGGCCCGGCATTTTCTGCTTCTGCATGCCAGACGGACTTTGGTCTCCTTCTGTGCTTGCCCTCATAGTCCTCCTCCTTATATCCTTTCCCTTGTTCCTTGGTTTTCATTTTCAACTGCCCCCTTGCCCTTGCATCATTTATTTCCTCTTCATGACATGGTAGCGGGAATCTGTATATTGCTGTGGGGCTCCTGTCCAGCATATCCTGGTGGGGGCAGTGGTACTTCCAGCTACATGCTGGTGGAGACAGCTCCTTGCTACCTTGTGATGAGTGCTCCAGCATCCTGGATGACCTCTCTGGTTGAATCTATCAGTTCGCATCGCTGCCAGTATGTCATATTTTCCCATCATGCTATTACCAGCCTGTTCTGGCTACCTACTCTGCTCACCACACATCCTGCTCCATCCTGCTTCCCTCCCCCGCCATGCGTCTTTAGCTCCGGCCTTTGCTGAACCTTGCTCTTGGTTCCACCTTGATGCACTTTCTTATTTTCATCCTTACTGTGCTTCCCCACGGTGGGCGCTCGCCCTCCACCTCCCATTCCCTCCGCCCTCCTTTCCTCTCCTTCTTTGACCTCTGCTTTCTTTTGGGGGCTTCCCTATCCTGCTGTCCCACTATTCCCTCCTGCTACCACCATACCCAACTCATTCACATCGCCTAATATTCCCTCCTGCATATTGCCCTGCCTGCTTGTCTCCTCCTCTGACCCTATTCAGATGCCCTCCTAGTACTGCCTACCTCACCATCGGTTGCCAGCTTGGCCCAGATGCTCTTGCTCCTATCGTCATGCAATTCTATCCATTCCTAATTTGACTCTCAATGGATCTGGTTGGCATGCACTCCCATGGTTACCAATCACGGGTACCTTCCTCATGACATGAGTCTGATTCTCCTTCACTCAGTCTGACCTCAGGGTCTACTCATTCACATCAATTAATCAGCCATACATCTCATTGGGTCTTATGTTATCTCACCGAACTGCTGCACTCCGGTGGTTATTATCACCATCAGTCTCTTCATGACCGCATCTGGGTCTCCCTCGCTCATCCTACCTCTCTGTGGGTCTACTCCTTTACATCGACTACTCCAGCATAACCCTCTCAGTTCCATGCTACCTCGACTCAACCTGCTCTCCACTCAGAGACATGCCTTCCATGTCTATTGCCCCTTGGCTTGGGGCTGGCTGCATTGGCCTCTCATCAACAGGGCCCTTTTAGCTGCCCGAGTGGGTTCGGAGGCACCCTCTCTGCCATTCTCTATCTGATCACCTCTGGTTCACCTGGTCTGTTTTGTAGACTAGCATAGGCTAGTTGAGTGCCTCAGCAGTCATCTCTCTCCTCTCCTGCTTTTGAGCATCTAGTTGCACAGACATCACTCGCAACCCTCAACAGCTGTCCCTTTAGAAGGACAGAGTGAGAGCTTCCTCTAAATTGGAATATTTTCCTCCTCCCTCGACTTCAACTCTAAATTGCAGTAGCTGAGCTGTCACTAATCAAAACATCCTTCAGCCTGGAGGGAAGGCGACCCAGGCCTTGGATCCCCAGAGGTTTCCTCCTCAAAGGGGGTCTTCCTCTCCTCCATGCCAATGGTCATAATATTAGATAGGGTTGGAGTTTCCTTAGGTTCCATAGTTTAGTTCCGCTGTTGGATGGAGTCGGATGGTGGCCCAGATGTTCCCTCTCTCCTTAGGAAGTCCTGTTCTTCTTCATCATGTAAGATTCCATTTGACTAAATACTTCTCATCACCTCCCATCTCTCTCTCATCTTACCCATCAGGATATCTTGATAATCGTCCGTTCGCGAGATTATTTTGACTTCTCGCCTCTTGCTCGACACCCTTACGGGTATTCTTTTTGGGTTACTTCCTAAGCTACCTTTAGCCAAGGGAATTATTCAAGTGGCATCTATGGGGGGGGGAACCCTCCTCTAGGGTTCCTTGTGTCGTAGCCCTACAAGGTGGAATATCCCAGTGATAGAGAGGCGAACAGCCACAATGTATTGAAGTCACACAAGCATACATCTCATCCAGTTGTGCAAGCCCATTGAAACATCATTTTGCGCATTCCAGTTAATCCCATTGAAATTGACGTCTGAGGGTTGGCCGGAGTTCAATGGGTGGAGCAACAAACCACTCCCCCAACTAGGCCTTAAAAGGCCCTCCTCAGGGCCAGTACTCATTCATTTCCTTCACTGCCCCAACATCCACCCCTCCTCCTCTAGTGTCTCATCTCTCTTTGCCGTTGGCTCCTTCCTAAGCTATCTGTAGCCAAGGGAATTATGCCTGCAGCACCTATGTGCATTCCAGTCAATCCACACCATTCCATTGTCAATCAGTCATATACTAGCATTTGTCACTTACTGCCATCAAGCTCTTAAATTATCTTTCGGGAAAATAAGGTCATATTTATCTGAAATACAATATTTCCTCTCTCAAGCAAATCCATCCATGACCTCTATTTAATCCAACTCCTCCGTTAAGCTCCTATTACTTGGAATGAACAGAACATCTATCCCAAAAGCTCCTAAACATCAGCCTATCAATGGACCTATATTTCGGAAGCTATTAGACTTGCTTTATTCTAATCCCTTTGACCCTACAACATCATGATATATTCTGCTATTTGCTTAGCCTTCTATGCTTTTCTTTGGCCAGGACAGTTTACATTATCCATCAGCCTCTTCTACTGCATTTCTCACAGTCGCCAGCCTACGAAAACAAGCAGATCACTATATCTTGCATTTATCAAAATCAAAAACTGACAGACTGCATAAAGAAGTCAAGATCGCATACTATCCTACTCATAACAACTGGTGCCCTGAAGGGCAAACAGCTAGCAGTCCAACTTTAAAGTTCACTTTTATAAACAAAAGTTTAGTTTTAAATTTAAACATTTACAGGACTCAGCAATGCTCCCCCTGCACTATTATCCAGTGTCAGCATGGAGCTGATAGGAGCGTTCCCTGGCTGGTCGCAAGCTCTGGACTACTTGGACCCAGCACAGGCTCTGTGCACTATATACAGCAACTGAGCTCTTAAAGCTACAGCGTGATGGCACCACCTCACACGTCCATGCAGCACTTACGGACACAGCAATATTTTGCATAGATTCAAACTCACAATGCTGGATATTAGCCCAGGTTCAGGAGGGCAGAACGCTGGGCTGGGGCATGGCCAGATGAAGGGCAAAGGGATGCCCGAGAAGACAACTCAAGGTAATCCCACCTCTTTGGGGGGGAAGTTACACCTCTGTGCTTAGTTCATTTTCAAACCCCCCATCCTCCCCACCTCCTCCTCCTCCTCCTCCTCTGGCATTGTTCTCACCCTTCATGTGGGGCCTTCATTCCTGTAACACTGCCTGGCTCCTATACTGAGGGTGAGAATGAGACAAGCCAAGGTAAGTTTGCACAAAGTAAACTTTGCATAAGCACCCCATATATTCTCCACACATTGAAAAAAACATAAAAAAATAAATAAAAGTAAAGAAACCTCTTGTATCCCTCCCCAGGTGGCCAGGACTAGTGCCCCCATCATCTCTCTCATCCTCCACCTCTCCCTCCCATCTTCCTATAGTGTTTTCTGAGATGCTGGTTGGCTCCTGGAACTGCGACGGAAGTCAGCACTGTCTGCACAGTGTCAATACCCTCCCTACCTATCCCGCTTCCCATCAAGTCCCCAAATATCTGTTATTTCAACATTTAGGCCTTCCTCTTCTGGACCTCAGATCAGCAATTAGGGGAGGAGTCCCTCTTAAAGTATCCTAGGGATTAGGAGGGGAGTAACACTGAAACTGTGGTTCTGTGGTGACTTGGGGGGACAGGCTAGGGTGGGGACTGCTAACGATGGTGCTGGCTCCTGGAACAGTGCCAAGAGACAGCTGGACTCTTTTTTTGAACTATGGGAAGATGGGGGAAGGGTGGTGTGCAGGAATGGGGCTAGGGAGTGGTGCTTAATAGGCCAGTCCTGGCCACCTGGGGAGGAACAGTGACTTTAAAAAAAAATTAATACGTACAGGCCCTAAATATGAATACCAAGAGCAGTGAAAATGATTTGGTATCAAGTACTCGGGCCTGCATTATTCAGGGTATTCAGGAATTAATATTCAGGGCATGCACACCCCCGCCAGGATATCTAATATATATTTTGTTTTCCAAAATAATCGCTCTAAAACTTTGGATAACATGAAAATAAGCTCCACGTAATGTAAATAAAACAATAAATAAACATAGTCTTCCTATGACACTGCTCTGGTTTGTTGGGTAACATTTTAAAATTTGCATGAGAAAGTACGTTGACATCTTGTGGGGATTTTGACAAAGCACTCTGAGCATGATAACATTTTCTTCACCTTGGATTAAGATGAGCCACTAAAGATTTTTGTTGTTGGCGAGGTTCACGCTGATGTTAAATGAGTCATAGTCTACTGCCCCTAATTAAGAGCTCAAACAGTATTTTGTGACCACTGAAACAGATACAGTATTTGTAACTATGATCATAGAATTGTAGGAGCCAAGGCACAGCTTTAGTTTGGGACAAATTGGATGGTTTCACTATGATCACATTGTCTCTTGCTTCTCTTATTAAAAGATGGTGCTCCTTCACTCAGTGCATATCACCTGTGCTACACAACCAGCTTCAGAAAGGGCTTGAAGCTGGCCCACTGGCACAGTGGAAGTGCTACTGCCTGCAATGCAGACAACCCAAGTTCGGGAGTTGGCGGACTGGGCCGGGGAGGAGGATTGAGTGTCCAATGGACTGCTCTCCTCCTCTGGGTGGGGGGGACATGGATCCTGGCATGTGCCTGACACATGGTGGAGACCAGGGGTTGGGCATGCCAGGCTGTTAGGACACATGGGAGGTGTGGTGGCTGTGACACACATTGCACGGGAGCGTGCAGCATGCATCATGATGGTACTGCATGCCTGCACCTCCTGAGGATCACAGAACAGGAAAATGCACAGCACAGTGAATGATGAATCTGATCTCCCACAGGCCCTGCTTTGACTATCCAGGCACCATCTGAGCTAACTGGATCCTGTATCCATTGGGGTTTGGGGACCCTGCTGATCCCACCAGAAGGGTAAGCCCTGGGGGAACAAGACAGACAAAGGTAAGTCCTGGAGGATGCTGGTGTAACCCCCCTGCAAATGGGGGTTCCTAAAAGCCTCCTAGGAGCTTGCCTAAGTGTTCCCCCTGCCTGCTGACGTTTGGCATTTAAGCCATCTGAATGGCACTGTGAGTGCTTGCAGAGCCTCCACATACTGTCTCTTTAAGAGCTGTCTGCTTGCAGACATAATTAATGCTTATGGGGGGGACTGGTGTTTCCCTGCTCGAATCCTGCCTGAGCTGTGGTGCAGTCGCTCCACTTTGCAGTCACTGAAAGTGATCTGAAAGATGTAACTGTTTGCCTGTAATCATTTAAAGCATTAGTGAAATTGCAGTTTGTCTAACCTGCCTTTATTACAGCTGGGACTCTGTGTGTGTTGCCCCTCCATTTTGGACTAGAACTGCTGTGCTGGGCCAATTGGCTTAAAGGAGCCCTAAAATGGAGACTGCTTGGGCCAACCAGAATTGGGACTCTCAGTGGAGCCGGATTACAAGGGGAATATATGGATAGAGCTCATGGGAATTGTAGTTTGGACCTTGGCACCTTTTTGCACCAACAGAGGGAGCTCTGGAGTGATTGACAGCCGAACCCTCCAACTGGACCTGTTTGTACCTCAGGGAAATGCCCTGAATTGAAGCTGGAGAGGCAGATCGTTAGTGGCAGTGAAAGGAGTAGGAGCTCTGTATTTTTCTGCGGCGTACAGTTCACGCGGGAAGCACGTAAGAGGCCTTGAAGTTGGCCTGCAGCCATTGTAAGCTATGGTCGGACTGAATCCGAGTTTCCTGAGGAAAAGGAAGGCTGAAGAGTGGATACCAGGCTCACCCTGTAGAAGACTGGAGATATTGCTGAATCGCACCGGGTCTGTCAGGAACTGAAGCTGTTGTGCGTGCTCCCGGGTATTTTGCAGTAATTGCGATCGGGATCGAGGAGCAGCCTGCCTGGTATGCTACTTTCCTTTTACATATGAATGTGCGTAGAGCTTGTGGGGAATCACTATTTCCGGTCCCCTGTACTGTGTGCTGTGTAGTGAAGCTGGAAGTGAACCTCAGCGTGTTTCGGACTAAATCCGTTTGCTATCAACTGCCTAGGGGTCCAGCCACAAGGGCCTTGCATCCATGCCTTGTTGTTTCTGGCAATCCAGAAGAACATCCACCATCCGGTTCTCAGCTTGGGTACTGTGAGAATAAATCAGGGTATTCCCCTGCAGCCTGTTTTCAATCACAGGTGTGTTATCTAATTCTTGTTGTTTCACTTCTTCATGGACTGAGCCATCCGGCCCCGGATTACAATTGGGTGTTGCGCATATATTTTCTTCTACAGGGCCCCATCCATCTGCACCTGCCGGCCAACCCATGGCAACGGACCTGGCTAGCCCCCCCCCCAACCTGGGTACCCAGAGTGTGACTTTTCAGACCCTGTATGTGTGCACAGTACTGTGATTTATTACTGCCAATTAACCTGATTTTCCGCCTCCCGTGTTTGATTCCCCTAAATAAACCAGATTTGATGTTATTGAACTTTATACTGTCTGAAGTGTCAGTACCTAGATAACAAGCATTGTATTGTGTTGTGTATGTTGTTTAACCTTGTTTTACAGGAGGTCCTCAGAGACGTGCTGCAGAATCAGTCTCGAGGGTAAGTGGCACCTTATGAGTGGACAGTGTGTATATGTGGGGTATTGGGGCTGTAACTCCTGTGTACTGTGTGAGCCACTAGAAGGAACCAAAGGGGGTCACGGTGTCCCAGAGGGCTGTGACCAAACTAGTCTAACCACTACAAACCCTGACCTCTGGGTGGAGGCACCCGTCATAGAACCTAGGCCCCTCAACCTGTCTGTAGTCAAGCAGACAGGAGTAGTAGCCCTTGAGATAGCGCCACCTGGGGGTTACATCTTGGAGGCACTGCTGGTATTAGCATCCTCTAGTGGCCATGTGAAGAAATTACCCCATTATGTTTAATTTAAAGGAAATAATGGAGGGGAGTACCAAGCCCAAGTTAAAAATGGGCCCCCATAAGTTGATGGTGCATAAATTGATGGGATGGTGCGAAGCTGAGGAGATAGACCCCCAAAAGGCTATTTTGTTGCTGGATGTCCCCTTAGGGACTAGCAATGCTGATATTTTATCCACGGTAGAGTTTGTTAAGTGTTTGGGCAAAGTAGAAGTAAGGGGACGAGACGCTGACCTGTTTGACCAAACTTTGATAGTGCTACTCTCATGTAGTTACCCCATAGACCCTGAAAAGGTGCCACCTGTGATTTTTCCCGAATGGGCCCAAAAGGGATGGAGGGTTATTCATATATCTAGTGGTCCGGCCACCCCGAATGGGATCGCTAGTGGCGATGGGTTTAAAGGAAAGCTGCTCAAGCTGTTAGACTCAGAAGGGAAAACTGCCCAGGAGGCAGTAAAATTGTTAGACTTGTCTGGGGCCACATGCCTGTACATTCCCTGATCCCCTCTCCTGTGTCCCCCAAGAGTTCCATAATAGCTACCTCCCCATGGTAATTCCCCCAATACAGTTGAACTCCTATAGAAGGCTTAGACTTTTCTCCGGTACTGTTCCAGTGCCTTCCGGGGAAGATGACTTGGAGACCTGGATGGACTATGCTACCCCTTTAGTACAGGAATGGCAGTGTTCAAAGGGGGAAAAGAGGAAACATTTGATGGAAAGCTTGAGAGGCCCTGCCCTGGAAGCCATCCGGTTTTTACGTGCTACTAGTCCGGAGGCCACTGCAGCAGAATATCTCTCTCCCTTGGAAGGGGTGTTTGGCAGCACAGAATCAATGGATGATCTATTGTGGAAATTCAAGTCAGCCAAACAGTGGAAAAATGAGAAATTGTCTGCCTTTGTCACTAGGACAGAGAGGGCTTTGCAGCGGGCCCGTCAGATTAGACCACATATTGAAGTCAGCTAGATTTTCGAGCATAATGATCCTGAAGCTCAAGCTGCAAGACAGGAGGGCAAGCCCTCCAGAGTACTGTCATTTGATGAAAGAAATCCGTGAGATTGAAACTGATGAAGAGGGCTGGGAACCCTGTGCTGGGGCTGTGAACACTTGTCAGACCCTCGAAAAGAGTGAGCTAGATGAGGCTCAACAGTTGAGAGATTTAATTAAGGAATTGACTGAGGCCTACAGAGAACCAGATCTGTATCAGGCTCCCCCTGAGCCCAAAAGTGGAGTGGGAGTGCATGTTGTTTCCCTTGAGACCCAGATTGAGGGTAACCTGCTAGCTGAACTGAGAGAACTGAGAGAGATGGTGGGGGAGCTGCAAAGGGCTGCCCTCACCCCCAACCGTGGTGGAGATTCAGAAGCACAAAGGTGTAAGCCCCCAGTCCAAGAAGAACCCCACAGGGCTCCAGAGGTGCCCCCACAGAAAAGAGACTCCCCACTCTTTCAGGACTCTAGAGACATTAAGTTCTGCTACCGTTGTGGGGAGGATGGGCATTTTCAGTCAGCTTGTCGAGCTACCAACAGGTTAGTGGTCTGGCATCGCAGAACCTATGCTCGGCCAACAGGGGGAGCTACTCAGAAAAGTTATGCCACCAGTGCCAATGCCCAATCGACACCCAGATCAGTGCCCCCAGAATGGTCTGAAGTGGTGGGTCCCTCCATGGAGACCACGGTAAAAGTGAATGGAGTGCCTACAAGAGCTGTGTTAGACAGTGGTTCCCAAGTGATAATTATGTTCCAGGATTGGTATCAGAAGCATTTGTCTGATGTGTCCCTGCAACCATTGGAAGGACTGCATGTCTGGGGTTTATGTGAGAAGGCCTACCCCTACTCCGGCTATATCCGAATTTGGTTGTCCTTTCCCACCTCTGTGGCTGGAGCGGCAGAGCAAGTGAAGACCTTGGCTCTAGCGTGTCCCCCTACTGGACTGTATGATGGGGTTCCTCTACTGATTGGGACTAATGCACATATGTTTAGACGGCTGGCACAGTTGTGTTATGAAAAACAGGGGTCCCAGACTGGTACAGCTTTAAGAATTCCGGCCTTGATCAGGAAGGCCTACGATGCCCAGAGAGATGCTGACAAAATGGAACCAGAGGAACCGGTTGGAATTGTCTGGAAAAAGGATCCTGAGTCTCTGATCCTGGCGCCAAATGCCCAGTGTACCTTACAGGGAGAGGTCCGTATCAGAAAGGATGTCACGAATAAAATATTAATGCTGGATGCACCAGGTGATGGGAAATTGCCAGAAGGACTGCTGGTCAAGCCAAGTATTTTGCCTGCCAGAGCCCATGCATATGCCAGAAAGGTGATGGTTCAAGTTCATAATGTGCCTGGTAGAGAGATTCGAGTAACTAGAGGTTGCACCCTGGCTAATGTGCATTGTGCAGACACTGCAGTGCTAGCTAGTAACAAGAGTTCGGGGAAGAATGATAGAGTAATGCCTGACTTGTTTGATTTCGGTGACTCCCCATTGCCAGCTGAATGGAAAGTGTGGATCAGTGAGAAGCTTGCCCAGAGAGACCAGGTGTTTTCTTTAAAGGAATGGGACATGGGATGTGTGCAGGGAGCTGAGCAACATATCCGGCTGCATGATGACAGGCCATTTCAGGAGAGGTTTCAATGCCTGGCACCTGCTGACATAGATGATGTGAGACGGCACCTGCAAGAGATGCTAGCTGCTGGTGTAATACAAGAATCCAGAAGCCCATATGCTTCCCCTATCGTGGTAGTGAGAAAAAAAAAATGGGACAGTAAGGATGTGGGTGGATTATTGCACTTTAAACCGGTGGACTATCCCTGATCAGTATACAATGCCCCATATTCAGAATGCTTTGGACTGCCTGAACGGTAGCAAATGGTTCTCTGTGCTGGATATTCGCAGTGGGTACTACCAGATCCCGATGGCCCTCGAAGACCGTGAGAAGACAGCCTTTATCTGCCCGCTTGGTTTCTATGAGTTCATGAGGATGCCTCAAGGGATTTCAGGTGCTCCAGCCACTTTTCAATGACTGATAGAGCGTGCAGTGGGGGACATGAACCTATTAGAGTGCATAGTGTACTTGGATGATGTTATTGTGTTTGGCAGTTCACTGGAGGAACATGAGAGTAGATTGTTCAAGGTGCTGGACTGACTGGAAGACTTTAGCCTGAAACTGTCCATCGATAAATGTCAATTCTTCCAAACATCTATAAAGTATGTGGGACACATAGTCTCCACCGAGGGGATAGAGACAGACCCGAGTAAAGTTGAAGCCCTGACCACCTGGCCACAGCTCCACAATCTAAAAGAATTGCAAAGATTCCTGTTTTTTTGTGGCTACTATCGCCGTTTCATCAAGGACTATTCAAGAGTGATCCATCCTTTACTTAATCTTACTCAAGGGTACCCTCCAACCCACAAAAAATACAAAAGGTCAACTTCCCCTGAGAATGAAAGAGTATATTTCCAACCTAATGAAGTATTTGGGGCATGATGGATGCCTGATTGCGAAGCTGCTTTTCATGAGATTATATATCAACTTACCCACGCTCCTGTCCTGGCCTATGCAGATCCAGCAAAACCCTATGTCCTACACACTGATGCTAGCTTGCAAGGTTTGGGGGCTGTGTTGTACCAGGAGCTCGAGAATGGCCTGAGACCAGTGGCCTTTGCCAGCAGAAGCCTGACCCCTTCCGAAAAGAACTATCCTGTACATAAGTTAGAATTCCTAGCTTTGAAGTGGGCCATTGTGGACCAATTCCATGAGTACTTGTATGGGGCTAAGATACTAGTAAAAACTGACAATAATCCCTTGACCTATGTGCAGACTTCAGCTAAGTTGGATGCTACTACAGGTGGCTCTCTGCATTGTCTACATACAACTATGCTGTTGAATACAGAGCACGCCCTGAACCATATAGAGCTGATGCTCTCCCAGAAGCCTGCTTTCGAAATGACTGGGTCAGACTGTCAGAACCTGATATTTGAGCACTCTGCCAGAAGTTTGACTGAGAGGAGCAAGTGGTCCCAGACACAATGAACTGTTTGGTGGACTGTTTGGGGCCCTCTGAGAATTGCATACCTGCTGCATATTGCCACTTCTCTGCATTAGACATTGGTGCTTTGCCTCAGCTAGACAATGACAGTCTTCAGCGGGCTCAATCCCGAGATCCTATGATTAAACCAGCTTTGGAAGCCCTCTACGCAGGGAAAGAAGTATCCAAGTTACGTCCTACTGATTTAAGAACTGCACTGTTATACAAGGAAGGTCCTAAGTTGAAGCTGATTAATCGACTGTTATACAGGGAAACAGTGGACAGAGGGGGACAAATAGACAAACAGCAGCTAGTTTTGCCCACTGCCTTTCGAGACTTGGTGCTGAGGTCCCTACACAACCACATGGGGCACCTTGGCATAGACAGAACACTTGACTTGGTGAGATCCAGATTCTATTGGCCCAAGATGGGGGCTGATGTTGAACAACACATTCAAACTTGTAGTCACTGCTTACAGAGGAAAGCTTTGCCCCAGACGGCTGCCCCCTAGTGAACATCACCACCAGCACCTCCATGGAGCTGGTCTGTTTTGACTTTCTGAGTCTGGAGCCAGATCAAAGAAATATCAGTAATGTGCTGGTGGTCACTGACCATTTTACGAGATATGCCTAAGCTTTCCCTACCAAGGACCAGAAGGCATCCACTGTGGCAAAAGTACTTATAGAAAACTTTTTTATTCACTATGGGGCTCCACAAAGAATCCATTCTGATCAAGGGAGGGACTTTTGAGAGTCGCCTGATCAAAGAGATGCTTTCTCTGTGGGGAGTATGAAAGTTCAGAACCACCCCTTACCACCCCCAAGGAGACCCACAGCCTGAACGTTTCAACCACACTTTGCTAGATATGCTGGCCACCCTCCACACAAAGGACAAGCCTAGATGAAGCCAACAAATTAGCACCTTTGTATATACCTACAACTGCACCAAAAGTGATGCCACTGGGTTCTCCCCTACCGCCTGATGTTTGGAAGAGAAGCCCGACTACCGGTAGATGTTTGTCTTGGAGTTTCTCCTGATGGGGTTCGAGCTGAAAACCATTTACAGTATGTGCAAAAGTTAAAGGCCCAACTAAATCATGCGTACCAACTGGCTCAAACCATGGCTGCCAAAAGAAATCTGGCCAACAAAGAAAGGTATGATAAGAAGGTGAAAGCACTGGAACTTCAGGAGGGAGATTGGGTGTTGCTAAGAAATCTGGGACTGCATGGCAAACACAAGATTGCTGACAGGTGGCACCATCTCCATCACATTGTGGTAGGCAAACTAGATGATCTGCCTGTGTACAAGGTAAGGCCTGAGAATAATTCAAAGGATGTAAAGACCATGCATAGAAATCACTTACTGCCCATTGGACAAATCTTGATTGAGTCTGAGCCCCCAGAAAGTGCTCCCTCTGGACCAGTGACTAGAGCTGCTGCTAAGCAAAAGCAAAGAAAGTCTGCACCTATAGATGCTGAGTTGAAGTGTTCTTTACAGCAAGGCCCAGATGAAAATGACTGTCAGTCCATGTCAGAGGAAAGTGAGTGCAATTTTGGGTACTACCCATCTTATGAACTGAGTCAATTGTTTCAGGGCGACCCCCTAGTCAATCATGGAAATGAAGCTGGGCCCTCTGGACTGTCTAAGCCCCCAGCTTTGTCCCTGGAGCCAATGCTCCCAGAAAGTGAGGTGCATAGTATTAAGTCAGATGACATGGAATCATTGTGTATGGTTGAACTGTATGAGCTTTCAGAGGAGGAAAATGATGAACGGGGACAGACTGCTGATATACCAGAACAAGAAGAGTGTGTTGAGTGCCCTGACAGTTCACTGCCAATGTCAGAAAACTCCCCATGTAAGCCAAGTGTTGTGGACTCAGAGACTGCAACTCATGGAGCTGAAAGTGCCCCAAGTTCTAGCCTCTTTACCCCAATGAAAGTTCCCCTGACAAGTGAAGACACTGCTGAAAGTGGGGATAAAAACACAGATACTGTAACAGTTCCCCCTAGAAGGACTGGTCGAGCTGTGAAGCCTGTGGTGCATTTAAGCTATGAATCCCCTGGAAGACCTGTGGACTTGCCTCTTAATGTGGTCCATAAGGGAGTGTATGTGACCCCGAGCTCATTGCCCAAACTGAGCCTAGGTGCTAACTCCAGATTACTTGTCTTGCCTTCTAAGTATGGTGCCCTGCCCATCCAGCCCCCAGGTAGCTGATAGGGAAGGGCCCCCTCTCTTCAGGTTTCATGTGCAGGAAGTAATGACCTGATTTTAAAATGTTATTGTATATATAATGTGTGTAACATCTAGTAAGCTGTGAAATACAGAATAAGTGCATATGACTAAGATTTAACATGTGACTGGTTTAAGGAATGCAAATCTAACTGTTAGTGATGTAAATGTATTTGGTAATCTTCTTTAAAGTGTTATAAAGGTACCTACTTGACGCGGACGCCAAGTTCTTTTCAGGCCAGGAAGGGTGTAACCCCCCTACAAACGGGGGTTTCTAAAAGCCTCCTAGAAGCTTGCCTAAGTGTTCCCCATGCCTGCTGGCGTTCGGCGTTTAAGCCGTTTGAATGGCACTGAGAGTGTTTGTAGAGCCTCCACATACTGTCTCTTTAAGAGCTGTCTGCTTGCAGACATAATTAATGCTTATGGGGGGACTGGTGTTTCCCTGCTCGAATCTCGCCTGAGCTAAGGTGTAATCGCTCCATTTTGCAGTCGCTGAAAGCGCAAAGGGAGCCCATCTGAAAGATTTAACTGTTTGCCTGTAATCATTTAAAGCATTAGTGAAATTGCAGTTTGTCTAACCTGCCTTTATTGCAGCTGGGACTCTGTGTGTGTTGCCCCTCCATTTTGGACTTGAACTGCTGTGCTGGGCCAATTGGCTTAAGGGAGCCCTAAAATGGAGACTGCTTGGGCCAACCAGAATTGGGACTCTCAGTGGAGCTGGATTACAAGGGGAATATATTGCTACAGCTCATGGAAATTGTAGTTTGGACCTTGGCACCTTTTTGCACCAACAGAGGGAGCTCTGGAGTGAATGACATCTGAACCCTCCAACTGGACCTGTTGGAACCTAAGGGAAATGCCCTGAATTGAAGCTGGAGAGGCAGGTCGTTAGTGGCAGTGAAAGGAGTAGGAGCTCTGTATTTTTCTACGGCGTACAGTTTGTGCGGGAAGCACGTGAGAGGCCTTGAAGTTGGCCTGCAGCCGTTGTAAGCTATAGTCAGACTGAATCTGAGTTTCCTGAGGAAAAGGAAGGCTGAAGAGTGGATACCAGGCTCACCCTGTAGAAGACTGGAGATATTGCTGAATCACGTTCGGTCTGTCAGGAACTAAAGCTGCTGTGCGTGCTCCTGGGTATTTTGCAGTAATTGCAATCGGGATCGAGGAGCAGCCTGCCTGGTATAGTACTTTCCTTTTACATATGAATGTGCGTAGAGCTTGTGGGGAATCGCTATTTCTGGTCCCCTGTACTGTGTGCTGTGTAGTGAAGCTGGAAGCGAACCCAGCGTGTTTCGGACTAAATCCATTTGCTATCAACTGCCTAGGGGTCCAGCCATAAGGGACTTGCATCCACGCCTTGTTGTTTCTGGCAATCCAGAAGAACATCCACCATCCGGTTCTCAGCTTGGGTATTGTGAGAACAAATCAGGCTATTCCCCTGCAGCCTGTTTTCAATCACAGGTGTATCTAATTCTTGTTGTTTCACTTCTTCATGGACTGAGCCATCCGACTCCGGATTACAATTGGGTGTTGCGCATATATTTTCTTCTACAGGGCCCCATCCATCTGCACCTGCCGGCCAACCCCAGGCAACGGACCTGGCTAGCCCCCAACCTGGGTACCCAGAGTGTCACTTTTCAGACCCTGTATGTGTGCACAGTACTGTGATTTATTACTGCCAATTAACCTGATTTCCCCCTTCCGTGTTCGATTCCCCTAAATAAACCAGATTTGATGTTATTGAACTTTATACTGTCTGAAGTGTCAGTACCTAGAGAACAAGCATTGTATTGTGCTGTGTATGTTGTTTAACCTTGTTTTACAGGGGGTCCTCAGAGACGTGCTGCAGAATCAGTCTCGAGGGTAAGTGGTACCTTATGAGTGGACAGTGTGTATATGTGGGGTATTGGGGCTGTAACTCCTGTGTACTGTGTGAGCCACTAGAAGGAACCAAAGGGGGTCACGGTGTCCCAGAGGGCTGTGACCAAACTAGTCTAACCACTACAAACCCTGACCTCTGGGTGGAGGCACCCGTCATAGAACCTAGGCCCCTCAACCTGTCCGTAGTCAAGCAGGCAGGGGTAGTAGCCCTTGGGATAGCGCCACCTGGGGGTTACACTGGGATGACAGAGTAGGGAGACCAGCGGAAAGTGAGGGCCAGTTGGTGCATGGGGGGGGGCAATTTAAAAAAAAGGCTTGTAAAGTGTGTTCAAACAGAAACACGTACATATGCAGAAACGCACAGATACACATGCATAGACAGACACAGTCACACACACACACACACACACACACACACATGCACGTGACAGAGCAGAATAATCCAACTAGCACCACCATGGAGGAATATTTTCATGGCACAACAAAATACAGAAACTGCATTCTAGCACTCTCCCTGGCAACCTTAGTTACTGAGGCACTGTCACAAAACCAGTGACCTCCCTTGGTCTGTTTTACAATTAGAGGCACCAGAGCAGTCCTGCCAGTGATAAAAATGGAACAAATTTACTGGGGTGACCCACCATATTTCAGGTAGGATCCAGCTTACCTGATAGGGGTCTGGGGGACATGTTTCCTTATTACCTGTTGAATGTTTACACTTTATTTAGTTAGTTTTATGCCTGGGGGACATATTTACACAGTAGCAGTCCTTTCTCATTTTGCTCCTGGAAATGAATCAGACTTTTTTTTTCACTCCCAGAACTGAATTCCCCCAGGTTCCCTTCATTTTCACCACTGAGTGCTGCTAAGTCTTCCCCTGGGCATCTGCATGAGGGAATGAACCCCAGTGGGGCTGCCTTCATCCCTTAACAGGAACCTGCGGAACAGACGAAGTGGAATGTTAAGTTCAGATGCTACTTACAGGGCACACTGAAATGCTTTGCTCCCATTGGCTCATGCTCAGGCTCTCCTCTAGAGTTGTGCATTTCTTCAGCACCATGTCCCAGCCACAGTACGGGTCTCGTGCTCCGATGCAAGCCCTGAAAACAAAGATCCAAGAGATGAGGCAGGCTCAGAGCTCCCTCCCTATAACCTAGATGATACCATTTCCTGAGGAGATCGGTCATATTAACGGAGGAAGGAACCTTATTCAGCTGTAAAATATTATCTCCTCATAGTGACACATTTGCTAAGGCACTGGTGTGGATATTTCACAATTATATTTATTTCGAACTAAATGACCTTCTAAAATGGTAGTCAGACCATTTATGTGAGGGGAGATTGATTTGCCTAATGGCTGCTAAAATATTCCAGAAGAATAGGGTGGGGGGGGACTAACCTACAGTACCTTTTGCACAACTGAAACTATTCGCTGAAACCCATCCAAAAGAAGCAACTAGAAGTTACGACTTCTGCCTAGACTAGGACTTGCGTAGCAAAATATTTATTCCAATTAGCAACAAACTGCTACATGCGCGACAACTGAAACGTCCTGTTTATTTTTTGATAAATACAATAAAAGGCTGTATTGTAACGTTAACTAATATGCTGCATCGGTCCAACGCACACAGATGCATAGAGTATGCAGGATAATTGAAACGTGCTGTTCTGAGTATGTACTGAGTTTTAATAAAATGGAAAAACCTTCCACCGGTCCAGCATTTTCACTTGGGGTGGGAGTCTGTGACATCTCACAGTTTGATAACCCCCAGAGATAAGAGCGTTTTGTGGCTTATCTGAGAGCCACAGGATGGAAATGCTGAAATCACTGATCTCATTTTCAACAACCAATGTGTCCCTCACTCCACATCATACCTTTTCCATGATAACAGTATATGGTTTGAATTGCATCTAGAGGATCAGAAGCAGGGACCAAACAGCAGACATCAAGAAAGGTGATAGAAGCTAAGCATGTGCCTCAGGGTCAGCTCCAAAGAGTTTAGGATACAAAAGGGAAGTTTGTTTCTCACCCATCTGCTGCTAACCCAAACCCTGCATCATCGTCTTGTCACGAGATGCCTGCCTCACACTGACATGAAACAAGGTAGCACAGTGTCAGACACTTGTCAACACATCTGTCTTCCACACAGTTTTTGCCCAGACATCAGCCTTATTATAAGACTTAACAGCTCCTTCATGAAGAGCAATGCAAAAATGTCAGCTGATCCTTCTTACAGGAGAACTACACTGAATCTGTAAGTCATTTATTCCTATAGAAGCTGATTTTTAAATACTCGTACCAGTTCTGTTACTGTTCTGTCTCTACAGCCTTTCTGTTATCCTAGTGGTTTTTTTTTTTTCATTTACACGCAGATGGTATGTACCATTTTAGAACTGTGTGATGTAGCTTATGTCCCTTGCTCAGCTCTTCTATTGTTGGCACAATGCATCCTTGTTCTACTATAGAACTCTGTGGTTGAAAGGGACATTAACTACATCACACATTTCTAAAATGGCACTCATCACCAGAGTGTAAATCAGAAAGAACCACTGAGGTTATTAATAGGCCAGTTTACAAAACTGGAACCAGTATTTAAAAAAAATAGCTTCTACTGGGAAAAATAACTTTCAGGTTCATCACAGTTCTCCTTAAAAAATAGGTAAGTTTACAGAATGAGGGGCTAGGCCATAATCACAATGCTACGTTTGCGGTGTTGCAGTTTTATACAGTATGTAGTAAATATACCGATCACGTAGGAAGGGTGATCAGGCCAGGTTAGGGAAGTAGTTCTGACCAATGACAGTACTCTGGACATTGTCACTGTATGATGTTCTTGTGCCAGATCATATTGTTCAATTTTTCTGCTTCCATTTCATAATTAATTTACAGCGTCTCTTCAGTATAGATATTGGCACATGATGTCTACAACAAAGCAAGCCACGGGATGTGTTATTTTGCTGATAAATTGGCACTTGCATCACATTTAACACTTAAGAAAAATAGTTACTTTTTGAAACAATCAGCACAAAAAGGTCCAATCAATGGGGGTGTGTCAGGCTTCTAGTGCTGCAGGATGCTATGAACAAGAGTTATGTTGCAAAAAGTTGGTAAAACCAGAAGTTCGACTTTTGTCACATTTAAAAACAACTGAGTTTATTGCTAAAGTAGTGAGTAAGCGATTGACTGCAAAGACTGAGAAAAAGAATCAAGAGAAGGAAAGCCAAAAAGTCAACAGTCCATGCTTCAGACTGAACTGGGCCTTCCACTGCAGGCTGAAGTGAGTCCAGGGGCAGGGGCCTTGGCAGCATACCTCCCAGCTGTCACACATTACAAGGTACAGTTAAGGCATGGGTCAATTT
The DNA here is from genome assembly GCA_016271365.2 of Neoceratodus forsteri. Lineage (NCBI taxonomy): Eukaryota > Metazoa > Chordata > Ceratodontiformes > Ceratodontidae > Neoceratodus > Neoceratodus forsteri. The sequence goes on along the minus strand of CM057456.1, from coordinate 621,373,199 downwards.
TTTTTCTGCCATGCGGCCATTGTATCAGATCACAGCACCATGTGGTGACGTGTGGCGCAATTAATGGAACAAAATGACAGAACAGTTAATTACCATGGCAGCAGATCTTTGAGAAAATTTCCTCCATTGGGCCACATCTTTGAAACTGTAAGCCATTGGTGCCAGGACCATTCAGAAATGTTTGTTAGCCAGGGGCCACCTATGATGATGTACAGCGTTGGTGCCTATGAAACAGGCCGCCTCATTGCTCCTCAGTTCCCTGACAGAGACGAGCTCAGAGGGTATCTTACTAGGAGGAAACATGATCAAACCAGGGCCATGTACACAAAGAGTGGCATGGGACTGGAAACAAAATACACAAAGGGCACTTATGGACACCTCCAACAAGGCAGTGGACAATCCTGCCAGCTAGTAACTCAGAAAGACAAAAGAAGGTGGGTGCACTGCGGCCCGGTGGAGAAGAGTCTCTCGAAGATTTACTGTTACTGTAAATAACTGATCTATCTTCATCAAGGATATCTCCTCCACTGAGCCACACCTTTGGAAAGATTCCCAAGCAGTACAAAGTACCCAGGAAGGATGGCAAGGTTTGATATGACCTTGACAGGAAGCCTTGCAGTACCACAAGACCAAAACCAGCATGTCTGCGAGAGATGATGTCAAGACTGTAATTGTAATGCTTAGTGAGAGTATGTACGGCACTCCATGTGGCAGCAGCACATACAGTATGTCAGCTCCAGAAACTTTCTGAAAGCAGGCAACATAAGTGGCTATAACATGTGTATAGTGGCCACGAAGAGCACCAGGAAATTCCTTATTGTACTTCCTATAACAAAACACAATACAGTTGGACAGCCATTTGGACAGGCACTGTTTAGTCACAGGGGCACCCTCCTCACTGGGGGTGAATGAAACAAAAAGATGATAGGACTTTCTGTAGTCCTTAGTGTGAGCAAGATAGAAACATGGTGTTCTGTGTACATAAAGTATACGGAGCAATGCCTCCCCCTTGTTAAAGGCTTGGTATAGTACACAGGCAGGTGTATGGTCTGATTCACTGTGAAGTCTGAAACCATCTTAGTCAAGAAATATAGACTGGTCTGCAAAGGCACCCTTTCTTTGTGGGAAAATCAGATAGGGTGGTTCATGCATGAGAGCCTGAAGCTTGGAAATTCTAAGACTACAGGTCATGGCAACCAGAGACAGCGCTTTCCATGAAAGGAAATGCTTCAGGTCACAGCAAACTCAAACAGAGCCAGAGTCAAATTCTCAGGAATGAAATTCAGGTCCCAAGGTGGAATCAGTTTATGAATCAGGGGACGTATGTGCAGAATACCTTTAAGAAACATACAGCACACTTCTAGTTGTGCCACTGTGCACCCATCAGTAGGGGCATGGAAAGCCAAAATGGCAGTCAAATGCCCTTTAATAGAAGAGTAATGGAGACTGGAGTCAGATAGTGATAAAAAAATGATGACAGAGGTTGCACACCCTCTGTAATAGTTATGGCAGCACCATAGCCAGACAAAAGGTAGTCCAGTACAGTATTCACAGGATACGTAAATGGGTCCACTGAAGGGGAAGCACACCATATTAAAAAGCACTTCCACTTCGAAGAGCAAGTGTGTTTCACAGAAGGCTTTCAAGCTGCAAGCCAGACATCAGCCACCTGGCATGAAACTCTAAAATGAGCAATAGTTATATCTTCATGAGCCAGGCATGCAGATGCAGGGACCACAAATCTGGATGAAACAGGGGCCCCTGAGCCTGGGTCACCAGACCTCAACAGAGGGGGAGCTGAATAGGATTTCCACTGTCAGATGCTACAGAAGTGGAAAATAAATTTGGTGATACCAGAAGGGAGCCCACAGTAGAAGGATGACAAGTTCAGCCCACAGCTTGAGCAGAATCCTCTGTATGAGAGGGATTGGTGGAAGAGCTGAAAGGAACCTCCATTTCCAGGAGAGGGAGAATGCATCTCAGCAAAAGCTCTAGGCCTTGGAGCATGCAAGCAAAAATGCTGCAGTTTTGCATTGTGTGGGGATGCAAAAAGGTCCAACTCTGGACAGTCCCATCTTGTGAAAAGGTCATTCACCATGGAGGTCGGCAGTTCCCATTCGTGCATCAGGGACTGAGAACTGCTTAGCCTGTCTGCCAAGATGTTTTGGACACCAGGGAGAAGCACGGCCAACAGTTGAAGGCCATGAGACATTGCTCAGTACTACACTGGCATTGCTTCTCTGCACAGGGTATACGTGTGAATGCCCCCCTGCTAGTTTATGTAGTGCATGACACTGGGATTGTCTGTCCGAATCAGCAAGGCACCAGGTCTGAGATGCTCCTGAAATGCCTGTAGGCCAAGCAGAACAACCCTCATCTCCAGAATACTGATATGGAGATCAGGTTCCAAATCAGCCCAAGAACCCTGAATCTGATAAGACTCAAGATGGGCACCCCAGTCAGACCCCAAGGCATCCATTGTGAGCATCTTCTTTTTTTTACCCTTGTTTAACCAGGAGAGACACACTAAGCCGAAAGCTTGTTTACAGGTGCAACCTGGGGGCACAAAGAAGTTAAGTGACTTGCTCAGGGTCACACAGCATGCAAGTGGGGGCTGTGAGATTCAAACCCAGGTCTCCAGGTTTGCAGCTCAGAGCCTTAAACTACTGTGCTACACTGCCTCTGCTTGGGAGTCTGGGAAAAGAATGGAATGTCGGGGAGGGAGGTGAGCACTACTCCCTTCACAAAAGAAAGGGTCCTACAAGAGCTTGCTAAGCTCAGTGGATAAGGCAATGGGACCTGATGGCATACATCCCAGGGTACTTAAGGAGCTAAAGGAGGAACTAGCAGAGCCATTAGAATTATTTAGTGAGTCTCCGAGCACAGGAGAGGTCCCAGAAGACTGGAGAAGGGCTCATGTGATCCTGCTCCACAAGAGTGGTAGCAGGGAGGAGGCGGGGAACTACAGACCGGTCAGTCTTACCTCAGTAGTGGGCAAGATTATGGAGGCACTTCTTAAGGAAAGGATAGTGCAACACCTGGAATCCATAGGGGCACAGGATCCAAGACAGCATGGGTTTACAAAGGAAGGTCCTGTCAAACTAATCTCATAGATTTCTTTGACTGGATAACCAGAGTGGTGGACCAAGGGGGAGCAGTTGATGTCGCCTACCTTGACTTCAGCAAAGCTTTTGACACTGTTCCACATAGAAGATTGATAAATAAGCTGGGTAGGCTCGGGGTGGGTCAGAAGTTGGTCAACTGGGTGGCAAACTGGTTGACTGGCAGAAAACAGTGGTGGTAAATGGTATACAGTCAGAAGAGATGCAAGTCACAAGTGGGGTACCTCAGGGATCAGTCCTGGGGCCAGTCCTATTCAACATCTTCATTAGTGACCTTGCAGATGGACTAGAGGGTAAGGCTTGTCTGTTTGCAGATGACACCAAGATCTGCAACAGAGTAGATGAGCCAGATGGGGTGGGCAGAATGAGAAGAGATCTGGATAAACTAGCAGAATGGTCAGAAGAGTGGCAACTGGGATTTAATGCAAAGTGCAAAATCATGCACATAGGGAAGAGAAACCCTGAAGCCACTTATAGGCTAGGAGGGGAGTTGCTAGCAGTCACAAAGGAAGAAAGAGACTTGGGCATCATAATCACTGATGACCTAAAATCATCCAAGCAGACCTCTAAAGCGGTAGGTAAGGCTAGGGGGTGTTAGGGTGTATTAGTAGGGGTATCACAAGTCGTGAAGAGGGAGGTAATAATCCCCTGTACAAGACATTGGTTAGCCCCCATCTGAGTACTACGTGCAGTATTGGAGGCCACACCTTCACAAGGACATTAACCAAATTGAGGCAGTCCAGAGAAGGGCAACCAAAATGGTGCAGGGACTGCATCAGAAGACATATGAGGACAGATTAACGGAGCTCAATATGTATACCCTTGAGCAAAGGAGGGAGAGAGGTGATATGATCGAGGCATTCAAACACCTTAAGGGCATAAACAAGGTGAGAGTCTAACATGTTTAAATGTAAGAAAAATAGCGTGACAAGAGGACTCAGCATGAGATTAGAGGGAGGCCAATTAAGGGGGAATGTGAGGAAATTCTTTTTCACAGAAGGGGTGGTGGATGCATGGAATGGCTTACCACAAGAAGTGGTGGCTATGAATACAGTGCAGGGCTTCAAACAGGCATGGGATAGGCATAAGGGAGCAATACAAATGACTGAATAGATAGGTCACTGACAGAGCAAAGGCCAATGGCACATTTATAAGGTAGAAAAAGAAATGGGCAGACTGGATGGGCCTTGTGGTCCTTATCTGCCGTCAACTTCTATGTTTCTATGTTTCTATGTAACAAGTTCAAGTGGTCCATCCACCATACCAGAAAATGGTGGAGAGGAGATGTCATAAGAATCATTTGTTTCAATTTGTCCATCAGCTGGTCCAACTGCACCCACAGAGTCAAATGCAGTATGCACATGTGGAGGCAGGTAAAGGGAACTGCAGTGATGGCCGTAGCCATCAGCCCCAGCAGACACACCATCGTCCCTGCTGACACATAATGGCTTCTCTGTATCAGCTTGTCTTGGGCAATAAGGGCCTCCACCCTGTCTACAGGCAGGGAGCCTTGACCACTGCCGTGTCCAGCATCTCACCAATATATTGGAGGCACTGACAAGGAACAAGTATGGATTCCGGTACAGTCACCGTGACACCCAGTTCCTCAAACAACTGCTCTGTTGTGGACACTGTGTACTGAATCATTTCCCTGGATGGGCCTTCAGGAGCCAGTCATCTAGAGAAAAGAAGACAATAAGCCCTTCCCTCTGGAGGGCTGCTGTCACAATCGCTAAGCATTTGGTAAATACCTGCAAAGCCGAGGATAAGCCAAAGGCAAGACTTGGAACTGATAAAAGGCTGCCCCACAGCAAGAAGTGAAGGTACTGCCAGTGGCTTTTGGGAATCTTGATATGCAACGTTCATATTCAGGGCACATAGCAAATCCCCCTTTTGTAGCAGTGGGATGAGAGCATGAACAGACACCACTCAAAACATTTTGTATTAGATGAACAGATTTAAGTCTCTCACATCCAGCTAAGGATGCAGATCCCCTGTCCACCTGGGAACCAGGAAGTATCTGGAATAGAACCCTTTGTTTCTTGAGGGGGAACAGGTTTCATAGCATGCTTTTATATACGTGACTGAACCACGGTCACATAACAGTCAATGGATAAGGACAAGGAGGTGGCAGATGCACTGGATGGGTACACAGTAGTTCCAGAGCGTGCCTCTTTTCAACTATTTCCAGGAACCACTTGTCTGTTGTGATCTCCCTCCACTTTTGAAGATGAAGGGCGATCCTTCCCCCCATCTGCACCCCTAGAGGTAGCAGTGGAGGGGGAGATGCAAAGTCAGAAGGTAATGGGGGGGAGGGGATCAACGGGGTGACCTCCACCTTGGGCACGGGACTGCTGATGGAGGCATGGCAACCACAGGCAGCAGGCTTACAAAAAGAGCCTCTACCACATCCACTCAAGGGGTTGAGGGGTCAGTGACTTAAGAGACCTTAAGGTCATCCTAGAGGTTTGAAGTTCATGAATTCTCAACATCATCCCCAAACAGTCTGGAGTCTCTAAAAGGGGCATTCAGCACAGACTGCTGTACATCAGGGGCAAACCCAGCCACAGGGAGCCAAGAGTATCTCCAAGACATATGCCAAAGGCAGCAACCATGGTCACAGCATCAGAGGCATCATATACAGAGTGCAACAGGTGAGGACCAGAATCCATGCCAGAGTTGCTCCTCTGTGACTGTACTTAGCCCCAGGAGGAAAGCAGGACCAGGAAACAAAAGATCAGAGCTTATTAAGCCTCTAAGATGCACTGTAGGATTCTGAATCTCCCACTGCCCTCCTCTGATGACAGCTGCAGGGGAATCTGGGATTTGCAGTTAAAGAAAATGTCATACTAGAAGTCACCAAAATCAGTCTGATGCAATCTACTATGCTGTAGTAAACAGTAAGTAAAATGCACACATAGTAAAAACTGGGACTAGCCCTGCACTTGGGTGCAGGGCTCTTAGTGTTGACGGTTTCCCTTTAATTATCTGCTGCGTCACCTGTGGCATGTTTTGTCAATCAGCCCCAAGGCAGAAAACAACATGCCAAGGCCTTAATTGTACATCACTCACTTTACCTCTCAGAAACCCTCTGTGCCAAACGGAGATGGTAATATTCCACACTGCCCACTGAGACTTTAAAGCAGAAATTCATAGGATATGAGCCTCGGTTGTCAGCAACCATTATGAACATTAGTGCATTGATACTGACAGTGTTCTGAGCTTGCAATGTCATATTTTGATGACATGTCACACATTTTACCCATTTGTCACACATCTTGTCACACATCTGGGTGATGAAAGGCATGCTTGACAGCGGTTACCACTTCACTTTTCCTCTGAGTGTGCTACAAGCAGCTCTCTCTCTCTCACACACTCTCTTCAATAGTCCCTGGAAACACAGAAAATCTTGTTCGCGTTGTGTCAGGTTAAGAAAAGAAAAGGATTGAAACAACAAAGTTCAGAGCAATCTTTTTTAAAAAAGACTATGTCTTGTGACCAAAATGTGATTGCCACTGATAAACCTCTTCGAAACAACAAGACAGATACTACAGAGTGTGGCGCTCAGGTACTCAGTGCCAAGGCAAAGATCTCAGCCACTTTCTCACAAAATGCTAAAACTGAAATGTTAGCAAACGCTTTAACCCTGATGGAAGTTTGACTTGGAATCAAAGGGCCAAGCATTGCGTGGTTTTGTGACTGCTTTGCTCATGTACTGTAACAACTTGGTATGCTAGATGACTTAGAAGAACAGTTCAATAAAGTCAATTGAATCTTTCCTTGGGCACTGTCAGGACAGGCTAGAGGCGAACAACAAAATCAAGGTAAATCTAAACCTTCCACTAAAGTGCACTTGAAATCAGGAGCCAATGTATCTAAGTACATCGCAGCATCCAGCCCGGCTCTCGGGGGTTTATGCAGCATCACACGCCTCGAGTGTGTATGTAATTCTCGTTGCACACACACCACTCCATGCATTATTCTACATTAAAGTCATAGCTGCTGTTCTGGTTATATACATTTTTTCCCCATAGAGATTTTTTCACCAGCTTGGTGCTGGCTACCCTCCTTGAGCCTTGAGCAATCATGCAGTCCCTTCTGTCACTAGCATGCCACTAACGCAGTTCTATTGGCTGTAGAGTCCATGGTGTCCGTGCCCATCACACCATGGTGACTGTCATCCTGATGGCACCAGGGTTTTGTTCGCATTTTTGTACTCCCTTACCACCACCCTCCAGCCACAGAAACAGCACTGCCAGCCTCTGGAACTGGCCTCGGACACCACCGCTAACTCTACAGGTTACAAGTTCCATGGCACACCACAAGGGTCACTTTGGCACTAGTTGCTGTGACATCCCCTCCCCCGGGCTGGAAGTTGGTGACACTATTTCCCAGCCTGGCCACCCTGTGTAAGTCTGTTCCTGAATCTGGGTCCCTGGAACAGAAGCACAATGAGCTTCTGCTGGGTTAATGGGCAGTCCCCTGACAATACACGTAAACCAAGTTACTAACATACCATACCTGAGTAATAGACACTTAAAGGACTTTCAGCTAAGTGCCCATGCCTCCTTCCCTATAACTGAGGGCTTTAGATGAGCTTACTCATAAAGGAAACAGCTGGGGTTTTCCATGTATGTTCATGTCAGAATATGTAATTTTATGACGATGGGGGGGTGATGAATATTATGGTGGGATTCACTGCAGGTGTGAAAATATTATAATGTAAAGGACTGGTAATTCCTTTTTATAAATGCACGTATTCAGCAAATAGGTACTTGTAGCATGTATGGCTCACATGTAAAATTCCAGTTAACCAAATTTTCAAGAAATGCCCTATCAAAGGACTAAGAAATGGGGGCACAGTGACAGCGATTTGAAATGCCCTTCTGGGGGACAGAGGAGTGGTGCAGTGATGTCTCTGTAAAATGTCCAGTTGGGACTGGAGAAGATGAAAACAGTGGCACCTATTTGAAAAAACACATCACGGGACTGAGGCATGGCATAAGGTGGGCAACTGGAAGACTTCCAAATTTAAGCGTTGGGATCAGGCTGAGAACAGGAGGAGGCCCATTTGTGCCCAGATCAAGCACTGCATGGCCCAACAGCAAGCACCACAAGGAGGAGAGGCATCCTGTGATAATAGCGACCGAATATGGGTGACATCACAATGGTGACTCATATTCATCGCTATGATCATGGGCGACTGGCAAGGGCAGTGACTCACTGCTAGTGCGAGGGTAGGGGAGGGTGACTGGAAAAGGAGGATAGCGGGGGAAGGGGAGGGATAGAGGAGAGGGTTATTGGGCTGTAGTGTGCCTGCTGCCGCTGAGCCAGTCATGTGGTGTGGTGGTGAGGGAGGCTAGCTCCAGCGCAGCAGGTACTGGGTTCGGGGCTGGAGACCAGGAGGGTAAGAATTTTGTCACTGCCTGCGGCTGCGGGACTTAATTGTTTGTTTTAATGCGGACTGTGCCCTCTCCCAACATGCACCCCCATAGAGTTAAGAATCCAAAATCAGGGGTTCCGGGGGGGGGGGCACCCCCCACAAAACCACTTTATTTTGCTGGATGTCGGTTCGCCAGCAAGTGTATATCGCTGATTTGCTTTTTGGCGATATACACTCGCCATAATAGCAATCGCTGTTTCGTGTTCCCTGTTATGACACAGAACCTTGACCAGGCCCCCTTAGTTTTAATAAATTAAAAAGACAAATGAACTTAATTGACTTCATAATGGACTAAAGGGAATGGTGTCAGGTAGCATGGCAGTTGGAGGAGGGCTAGTCATAAAATACCTTACAGGTGGCTCAATCGGCTGCAACAAGATATTACAAAAAGTGCATTCAGGCACAGCAAAAAGGGAAAGACACCAGAAAGTACTACTGCAGTGCAAGATTTATTCCAGCCGTGAAATATACAGAAAAGCAGAACTAAAACTCCCCATTCACTTCTTTTGCATATGTTTTAATCAATCTACTTTTAAAAGAGATGTTTCAGTTGAGGTAATCCATTTTATGGCTGTGAAAGTGGCTGGAATACATTCTGCACTGGAGTAATACTTTTTGGGATCTTTGCCTTTTATGCTGTACCTGAGTGCATGTTTTGTGGTATTCTGTCACTGTCCTCTGTTGCCAGTGGCACCCATTCCTTCAGCTAGACAGTGTGTGGTCCTGTGTTTGAGTTCAATAGGATGGCCTGACAGCTGGGTGGTAGTGAATAAATACTGCCATGTGGGATACCTAGGTTTGGGACAGACTTGCTCTTTCACTGGGCCAGAGGAGGGTAGGCCAAGCACTTTGCAGAGGTAATGTGCTCCCTCTACTAGGAGAGAAGGCTTGCCTGAAGCACTCTCCAGCAGCCCACTGGCATTAAGTTAGGAACAGGATTTGGCACACTCACAGATGTGACTGCCACCTGCAAATCTCTCGGAGCTGTGCTGTGCTGTACTTGGAGTCAACAGGGTGGGGGAGGCAGATATTTAAGGAGGAAACTAGGGGGAGAGTGGGGCGCTAAATGATGCATATTACACAGCTCACACAATGCAGCTTGCAGGATTGAATCCAACCCCGAAACTTTTGTGACATGTTGTAGGGTCTGAACTCCGCATCATCATTCCTGTTCATAAGGGCAGAGAAAACTCAAGAAGAGACCATAATCAGGATGTGAAGGGCACTTATCATGGAGAAAGGTAGTGTCCACAGAGCAGAACTAAAAGGAGGTCAAGAGGCACAATCTAGCAAGAGAAAAAACTTTTTTTTTAACGAAAATAACCATGTTACCCACCCTGGCCACTAGCTGATCCTTGGGGTCACAGTGTATACCTCTGGCCTGAAGGGTAAGCATGTGGCTACTTTTTGCAGCCAACACCAGTGCTGCTCCATAGTCAGTTAGCAGACATCTGAATGCTGACTGGCCTACATGCTCCCTCCCTAAGCTGCACATCACCCCCACACACATACAATGTTCTGGCCCCCTGATAGTCAGCAGGTGGGTCACTTGAGTCTGCACTGGAACCCAAGCTCTCCACCCCCCAGGTGTATGATGTCATGCCAAGAATATTTCTATGAAAGCACACAATTAAAATTAAATGAAGAGAGGGCACCACATTATACATATACAGTGCTCCCTCCATTCAAAAAGCAATACTTGGATGGGAATTTGGAAGGAACGTGTCCCCCCAGACCCCACAGGCATGAGGGCCCTACCTAGGTGACTACACAAAGTGCTACAGCCACGTCGGCAAACTCAAAAGCAGCACAAGAAACAAGTGCACTTTAACCAGCTGTTAACACATGGAAAGACAGATGCTGCCTTTTATCATTTTCCCAGCATTTCATCTTACAATATGTTACAGCATATTACAGCGTATTATATTATAAATGCAGACCACACCAAGCAGTAAAGCTCCAGGTTTGCTGTTGACTTTTCACCTTTAAAAACATGCACGCAAAGAAATGGTCTGGACCCCAACTTCAGAAAACTTGCAGAAAGTTGAAATAATTCCCCATCATCTTAATGACAGAAAAATGGAAGCAGAACATTTTGTTTACAAATTTCTCATCCTAGCTGAAAAGAAACATATACCTACAATCTGACAGATTGAAAAACAAGTGCACTGGTAGATCATTGACAGATAACCCACTAGACATCACTCAAACCAACTCTAGTTACAGGCAATCTTTTAAGTCAGTTTTTTTAGTTATATCACTTATTTTCCTACCTTTTACTTTAACTCAGCCCCACCCACTGTAGGGCTGCCCATCCCAGTCAGTGGCACGCAGCAACACACTCACCGGTGACAGAATTAGGGCCAGACTTAGAGCAGACTTTTACCCATCAACACACTAACAGGGTTGGCCAGGATCCCACGCTGTTGCAATGATCAAATGAAATTATTGCCTTTATTGCCATGACAGATTTCCAGACAGTCAAGGCACCTAACAATAAGAATATAAAGCAATATTACAAGTAAAAAAATGCAGTTAATTATTCAGAACGGGATGTCATCTGTTCAGTTAAATGCCTCACTCCACAAATACATTTTTAAGCCTTTCTAAAATGAACCTTCAGTCCAGTCCAGTTTCAAGGGTTAATGGTGTTATGTTCCAGAGATTGGGACCTGATACCGTGAAGACCCAGTCACCCGCTGACTTCAAGGAAGCTGCTGCTGGACACGGTAAACCCTGTTCTGAAGAACAAAGCGATAGTGATGATTTCATAGGGGATCAGGAGATCCTTTAACTGGAGGGACCCAACTCATTTAGTGCTTTATAAAACAAACCCAGAATCTTAAAATCAGTTGACCACTTTATACTGTAGGTAGAATGTATTAGCAACAGTTATTTGGCATGTAGGTCACCTGTCACTCTTGCTCTGCCGGTTTCTCTAACCTCTCTTCAAAATGGAAAACATTATGTAAGGAGGGACTCCACCCCCATTACCTTGCCTGGCCTGGGGACATGAAGTGGGTTGGGACAGATAATTTGCATCCAATTGTTATCAAATCTGGTTGGATGAGCTGGAATTGGGTGCTTTCTGGTTCATCCTAATTTTGATCCAATTGTGTATCCCTCTTGCTGATTTCCTAAAAATCCCTCCTCCCTCCTTTATAAATCAACCCCTCACCCTAACCCCTTCCCCTTACTACAATGATGACTTCAAAAGTACAGCAATATGTGTGCCCACCCTCTGGCTCCCTTCTTCTATGTCTGTGAGAGAAAAGGGCATCAACAGCATCACTGGAAGTGTCACATTCACATAATGATGGTGTACTTTAATTAAGCAAAACACTCAATTCCAGCTCATTGAACTGGAAAGAGCTTGCATCCCTAAAGACAGACAAGGCCCTGGGGCCTGATGGGATGTATCCGAGAGTGTTCAAGGAACTGGCAGTGGAATTGGCGGAATCGCTGGTAGGGCTATTCAACAGCTCATGACAGATGGGGGTAATTCCGAAAGACTGGAGACTAATGGGTAGTTCTGCTCCATAAGTGTGGGGATAAAAGGAGCAACTGGGGAACTACAAACCTGTCAGTCTTACCTCTGTTGTGAGTAAAGTGATGGAGTCATTGGTCAATGACAACCTCGTGGACTACCTGGAAAGCAACAAACTCCAGGACAGCAAACAGCATGGGTTAATGGCAAGGATGTCTTGTCAGACCAACCTGATAATTTTCCTTGACTGGGTGACAAAGGTATTGGAGAGGGGCCACACCGTGGATTTACTCTAGTTTGATTTCATCAAGACTTTTGATTCAGTGCCTCACAGAAGACTGTTGAAGAAGATGGAGGATCTGGGTGCAGCAAGGGATATAGTAACATGGGTATGAAACTGGTTGAAGAAGAGGAAGCAGAGGGTTGTGATTACTGGTGTCAAATCAGAAGAGAGGGAGGTCACAACTGGGGTGCCACAGAGATCCATCCTGGTTCCTGTCTTCTTCAACATGTTCATCAGCGACACTGGAGAAGGAATCAGGTGCAGCTGGCCCAGTGGCGCTGAAGGTTAAGGCATTAGATGCCTCACCTCACGCCACACCGGTGACCCGGGTTCAGGAACGAGCCTGGGCCATCGGGGGTCAGTAGGGGTGGGGAGGGATTGAGAGTCCAGCAGATGGCTCTCCCTTCCCAGGGAGGGTGTAGGGAATTCATCTCTCTTGAGCAACCTCAGACGGTAGTTGGGGGTAGCCAGGAACATGCCACACTGCCGTATAGCACTGGGGGTGGAGCTCGGAGGACGCTGGCCGTCACTGCACGTCCAAGCTCCGGGGGAAGGGACAGAAAGCGGAAAACCCCGGCACCTGGTAGGCAAAGGCGGGACCAGTGGTTGGTCCCCACGCCCAATGTCGGGCCTTCCAGCTCTATCTCAGGCACTCCCTCCGCTCCCTGGTCACTCCATTAAATTTAAGATAGAGCACCAGAGGAGTCGGCGGTCCCACCCCGGGGGCTTAGAGCCAGGGGATCGGGCGGCCAGGTGGTGTGGCAGGGGGATGGGTCCATGTCCAAAAGATGAGTCTGGGGCTTCAGGCAGGCGGGAACAGACCGCACCGAGTGTCCTAGCCGGAGAGAGGTCAGGCTGCCGGTGATAAGGGGGCATAAAAAAAGAGTTCACAAAAAAAAAAAAAAGAAGGAATCTGATGCAAACTGTGTCTCTTCGCAGATGACACTAAGCTCTGTGGGAGGGCAGATAGTGACAAGGGAATTTAGGAGATGCAAAGACTACAGAGGTGGCCTAAGTTTTGGCACTTGAAATTCAATGCCAAGGTGATGCACCTAGGGAACAAGATCCCCAAGACAGAGTACTGGATGGAAGGGATACAGCTGAGCACAACGGAGAAGGAAAGGTTACCTAGGAGTCATCACTGATGACTCCCTTAACCAATCAAGCCAGTGCAACAAGTTTATAGAAAGGCAAATAGGATCTGAAATGTATCGGAAGAGGTACTGACAGTAACAGAAAAGGGGTATTACTACCTCTTTATAGATTGTTGCTGAGGCCACACCTGGAGTATTGTGCCCAATTCTGAGTCCTCACCTCAGGAAAGATAAGGATAGCCCAGAGATGGTGCAAAGGGTGACCAGGACGATTCTGGGCCAGCAGGACAGATCCTACAAGGATCGGCTCAATGTGTTGAATATGTACTCACTGGAGACCAGATGAGAGAGGTGTGACTTGACAGAAACTTTCAAGTTCCTGAAAGGAATAAACAAGGTGAACTGCGAGGAACCATTTAGCATGAGTAACAGTTAAAAGACTAAGAGTCCCAAATGGAAACTGACAGGAGGGAGTTTCAAGAGGGATATAAAAAAGTTTAATTTTACAGAAAGGGTGGTAGAACTGTGGAAGAGTCTGCCAGTAGAGGTGGTGGGTGCCAAAACCCTAAAAAGTTTCAAGCATGTTTGGGACTGAGTAATGGATATAGTGGGGAACAGGGGGGTGGCTAGTGAGGGCTAGTACCCTGTATGGACAAGTCCAGAGTTTGATAGGGAACTACAGGCAAACTAGATAAATTTGGACATAATCTTCAGGGGGAATAGTAGTGTGTGTTTCCCATTCTTTATTACCGCACTATAATCAGTAGATGCCTGTCCTGATACCATTTTACATGGGGGAGCAGAACAGTATCCAGCATGTGGCTGGGAAGGCATCTTGGGAGGCACAGCATCACTGGTAGTATAGTTTGAGATGGGACTGATATGATGATTTCCTTTGCAATTGGACACTCTTATGTCAATCCCACCCCCAAACCCCATCATCAAGATGCTCCATCTCCCAAAATGTCCACCTGTCCATGCACTGGATAGGCAGTTCATAGGTAGGACCAAACCATGGGGTTCCACCTTGGCATCTGGTAGTTTGGCTAATTCACATGAGAGCTCTGATATAAAGAGCAAGAGAGCCCTTTCCTATGGAGATCAAGTAAGAAAATAGCCAATATAGGCAGAAAGAAATGTTACATTTCAAAGATTTACCATGAGGGGTGCACTGGACTCTGTTTGCTTGTTTGTTACATGTCACAAAACCAGTAGTAGTACCCCTTATGAGAAATGTAATTTTAACTTTGTGAGGGAGGAGGTCATGTCAGACACATCTGATATATTTCTTTGACTGGCTGACCAGGGAAATAGATCAGAGTGGGGTGGTGGACGTGGCCTACTTGGAGTTCAGTAAGGCTTTCAACACTGTTCCACATAGGAGGCTCATATAGAAACTGGGCAGCTTAGGAGTAGGACAAAAGGTGGTAAGCTGGGTAACAAATCAGTTAAGAAATAGATGGGGGGGGGGCATGATAGAAACTTTCAAATACCTCAAGGGAATCAACAAAGTCCAAGAGGGTAGCATATTTCAGAAAAAGAGATGCTCAAGAACAAGGGGGCACAATTTGAAGATAGAGGGGGGATGACTCAGGGGCAACGTGAGGAAGTATTTTTTCATGGAGAGGGTGGTGGATGCATGGAACAACCTTCCCGAGGAGGTCGTGGGGTCAAAAACAGTGGGAGAATTCAAGAATGCATGGGACCGACATAAGGCAATTCTAGTGGGGGGTAGGAGGAAGTAGGCTACTGGTTAACTAAGATCTGCAGCTTATCCACTAGGTAGAGAAATGGCAGACTAGGTGGGCCAAGCAGTCCTTATCTGCTGTCAAAGTCTCTGTGGAAGGGAGAGCAACCAGCAGAGTGCCACAAGGCTCAGTACTGGGACCAGTCCTCTTTAATGTCTTTATAAGTGACACTGCAGATGATCTGGAAGGAAAGGTCTGCTTCTTTGTAGATAACACCAAAATCTGCAGTAGGGCGAACACTCCAGGGAGGGTGGAATGGATGAGCAGAGACCTGAGAAAACTTGGAGTGGTCAGGGGCATGGCAACTGTATTTCAATGCGGAAAAATATATCATCATGCACTTAGGGCACAGAAACCCAAAGGCAGAATACAAAACAGGAGAAGTATGGGAGGGCTTTAAGCCCGAGGTTCGATGGGCGGAGCAACTACTTCACTCCCCCATTGAGCTTAAAAAATCACTACATCCTGGGCTTTGCCAGGATTCTTTTTCATTTGAGCTGGAGGTGCCGCTCCTCCTCCTCCCCGCTCTGCTGATGTCTTGCTTTTGGGCGCCTCTGACCGTCAGATCTCTCTCTCCCTTGAGTGTTCTCCTAGCTCCTCTCACTATGCTTGTCATCATTTATTTTCTTTTTACCTTTGCCACCAACATTCCTTTTGCATCATAATCCGTGCCTCTCTCATTTTGTTGTACTCGCTCACTGTTTCCTCCTCGTCCACCTCTCAGGATTCTTTTCGTTGTGGTAGGAGGCTTCATGGCCACTCCCTCGCCTACTTTCTCATTCCTTTTGCTCTCCATCCCCTCTTTCGTAGCCTGCGCCCGCTTTCATTGCATTTCTGCCCTTATCTCAGCTGTGCCATTGCCCTCACCATTCCCCTCCCCCTCTGGAATTTTTTTTTTTTTTTTCTCGCTAGCTTCATGGCCACTTGGACGCCAGCCTCACTTGGGCTGCTGCTGTAGTCCTGTTGTTCTCTCCCCCACATCTCAATTCCTCCTCCTGCCGCTCACGGCCATCTGGTGTAGTCACTCATTTCCTCCTCTCTTCCCCAATCCCTCCCATTTGCAGCTTCTGGCGTCTGGCTCTTCCCTTTCCATTGGCTGCCTCTGCCCCCCCCTTTCCCCTATACTACCTGTGCTGCATTTCCTCATTCACTAGTGCCCGCTACTCACAGCGTCTCGCTGTCTTTGCTTCCCCGGTCTCCTATTCTTATCACGGCCATCCCCTGCTCCGTTTCTTGCCTCGTTGATGCATTTCTCCTGGCTCCTTGAGTTACGCTCTCTTCCCTGTTCCTGTCTACCTCTTTTCCCTCATACCTCTTCATCTCTCTGACCTGTTCATCCCCGGGACACAGTGTGCTGCCTCGGGGTTTTGCTTCCCTCATCATTGCTCTCTCCTGATCTTTCAGATTACCTCAACACTCTCAATCATAAAACCCCTACATAAATAAACAATCGGGGACAAAGACCCAAGATCGGGAACCCATCTGCATATCTAGTATTCTTTACTCAGACGGCTGACGGCATACAGGGATTTGGGTTATGCTGCCTTTTCTGCCACATTCATATGTCAGTTCCTTTAATGTTTTACATTGTATTGTGCTTTTGATCCCGCTGTTCTGTCGCATGACCTCTAATTTTCTGAGGGAAAGAGGACTACTCTACAGCAACATCAGGGATGTCCCTGGCAACTGGGGACTGTTGAGAAGTATGCATTTTCATGCTGTTTTCTACTTTCACTGTTTCCTGCCTGTGTTGAACTCCTGCTATACCTTTCTCACCATTTGCCTAATGCTGTTGATGTCTCTTCTTCATCCCTGCTGGAGACCTGTTCTCCTTAGCTGACCCCAGGTTCTCTGTCTGACCTCAGGGTTCATTCATTTCCATTGCTTGATCATGCATACCTCTCCTTAGATCGGATGAGTGCTTTCCCTCCTTCCTTGTCCGCTGTTTTCTTTGGGGTTTCCCCTATCCCTGTATATTCCCCTAGTTCATCTGGTGTCCAGGTGCCTACATTTGGTTCTCCTTCAGTCTGATCTTTGTGTCCATTTACCTACCTCTGAACATCTCGATCAGTATGCCTTGGCGTGGTTCGCTGCTAGGTCTGCGCTATTCACTTGCTCTGTCTGGCCTGATATCAGTATTTCTTTGGGCATATCTTTCATGGATCATATAACACCTAATCCGACTCACCCCCATGCAGTTCCATCCTGTCCTGGTTGTGTCCTATGCTACCCTATTGATCTCCCTATTGTCCTCCGCCCTTTCATACTTTGCTTTCCAGTACCTGCCTTCATGGCTTCAATCCCTCATTGTACCTCATCCGCTTCCTAATTTTTTTTTCCTTGTCATAACGCCGTTAGTACCAGCCATCATGGCTCCACTTCACTCCGCTCTTAGCTTCACTCCTCATCATACATCATCCACTTTTGATCCTCGATTGCTCAGCTTGAGTTGCCTCTGGTTTCAGATCTCCCTTCTTGGCCTCGGCGTCTACCTCCTTTCGAGGAGCCTACTTCATTTTCCTTCCTTTGTACAGGTTCATTCCAAGTTCACTCCTGTCTCCTCCTCTTCCAGTTCTGTACCAGCCATCCGGAATTCCCTCCACTCATAGCCTGCTGTCGATATTATTTTTGGGCATACCTACCATAACTCCTATGCCACCTATCACCCGCGGCCATCCTGCCACATGTATCGAGTTCATAACTCCAATCATCATTCACTCAGCATTACCTCAAGGTTTATCCATTTACATCACTTACTTGAACATTCCTATCATTGAATTCCATACTACCTCATCGACTACAACCTCAGTGTCTAATCATGCAGAGTCTAATAGTTTACATCACATAATCAAGCATGCCTCTTCAACCTCAGCGTCTGCTCATGTTGCTTATTTCTCTGTGCTTTTTTGGGGGGGTTTTCCCTATCCCATCATCATCCTCCCTACTTATATCCCTCATCTATAAACCATTCTCTTTACCGACTTATGTCCTCAAATCAAACGTTGTCAGCCTGGAGGGAAGGCAACCTAGGCCTTTGATCCCCGGAGATTCCTCCTTCAAGGATTTTTTTCCTCTCCTCCGTGGCAATGGTCATAATATTAGTTAGAGTTAGTATTTTCTTCTCATTAGTTAGTTAGTTTCCGCTGTTGGATAGAGGCGGATGATGGCCCCGGCTTTCCCCTCTCTCCTTGGAAGTTAGCCCTTCTCTTCACAAAAATTATTCATCATCCTTGCCTCTTTGATGCTTGACATGTTTACGTATTCTTTTTGGGCTTCTTGCTACCCTACCTTTAGCCGACGCTTTCATTCCCGGCACCTGTAGGGGGGGAACCCTCCTCTAGGGTTCCTTGCGTCGTACTCCTACAGGGTGGTATATCCCACGGATAGAGAGGCAGAAAGCCACAAAGTAAACTCAAGTTACACAAGCATTATCTAATATTATCTCATTCAGTTATATAAGCACATCGAATGGCAGGGCTTTAAGCCCGAGGTTCGATGCGCGGAGCAACTATGTCACTCCCCCATCGAGTTTAAAAGGTCACTACATCCTGGGCTTTGCCAGGATTCTTTTTCATTGCACAATATCCACCCCTCCTCCTCCAGCGGCTCATCTCTGTTCCCCGTGGGCTTCTTCCTACCCTACCCTACCCTTAGCTGACACTTTCATTCCTGGCACCTGTGGGGGAACTCTCCTCTAGGGTTCCTTGCATTGTACTCCTACAGGGTGGTATATCCCATGGATAGAGAGGCGGAAAGCCACAAAGAAAACTCAGGTTACACAAGCATTACCTAATATTATATCATACAGTTGCGTAAGCACAACGAACTGATAGTTATCAAACAGGAAAGGGAAAGGTGGCTAAGCAGTGGAACAAGGCAGTGGGTAAGGCCAGTGGGATATTGGAGTGCATAGGGAGGAGTATCACCAGTCAAAGAAAGGAAGTTGTGGTGCCACTGTATAGATCACTGGTGAGACCCCACCTGGAGTACTGTGTGAAGTTCTGGAGATCATATCTCAGGAAAGACGCAGACAGAGTGGAGGCAGTCCAGAGGACAGCATCTAATATGGTAAAGGGTCTGCAACAAAAGTCCTACAAGGAGAGACTGAAAGACCTAAATATGTACACCCTGGAAGATGGAAGGGAGTGAGGGGATATGACAGAGACATAAAATATCTCATGGGGTAAATAAGTTACAAGAGAAGAACATTTTTCAGAGTAAAAGATGTGTGAGAACAAGGGAACGCACAATGAAGCTGGAAGGGGTAAATTCAAGAGTGATGTGAGGAAGTATTTCTTCACTGATGGATGCTGAACAGTCTTTCAGAGGAGGCGGTGAGTGCAAAAACAGTGGATGGCTTCAGGCATGCATGGGACAGGCTCAAGGACATCTTTGTGAAAAGCAAGGCAGGGGGGGGAGCTGGATACTGTGTAGTGCCTATGGTGACAGTATTTTAAAAAAGAAAGGCAGACTGGGTGGGCTAAGCAATCCCTATCTGCTATGAAATTCTGTGTTTCTATGTGAATTAAACAAGGGTAGAACGTGCTAGATTTGGAATTTGCCATGCTCGGGATACCACTTCTTTAAAATGAAGTACACCACGAGTAGTTCAGTGTGAGACTGCCAGCGATACTGCAGATGTCTTCTTGCTCACAGACTCTGAAGGAGAGGAAAGGAGGATACAAAGAGACATAGACAACAAAGGCAGAAAAAGGCCTGTTGGCCCATCCAATCTGACCATCCTAACTACTCTGCACTGGCCCTGGCGGCTATCCCTCACCTTTGTTTATGCCCCCCTTTCTAACTAACTGTATATGCCTGACCCATCTCTGGTTGACGCTGTTCACTAATTTGGCGTTGTACCACTTCCTTTAGTAGTCTGTTCCACTTGTCCAGAACTGTTTCTGTGAAAAAGTGCTTATGTGTCCCTTTTGACCCCCCTTTGAGTTTAAATGAACTCCTTCCCGTCCCTGTATCTGAACTCAGAATAGCAGTTCCTTGGCATCCACCACACTATTTATCCCATGCAGGTACTTGTATGTGGCAATCACGTTGCCCCTTTCCCTCCTTTCCTCAAGGATACACATGTTCAAGTCCTGCAGTCTCTCCTTGTATGTCTTGACCCTTAGTCCATGGACCATCTTGGTTGCTCTGCACTGTACTGCTTTCACCTTGTCGCAGTCTCTCCTCAGGTGTGAACTCCAGTACCTTGCACAATATTCCAGGTGTGGTCATACCAGTGATATGTACAATGGCGTTATTACCTCCCACCTTCTACTGTTTATCCCCCTTCCTATGCAACCCAGCCTCATGTCTGCCTTGCCCACAGCTCTATTACAATGTGCTGCTGTTTTTAGGCTCTGATATCATGACCCCTAAGTCCTTCTCCTCCATGGTGCTTTCCAGCACCAATCCCCCTTCAATTTCACAGTTCACCCAATGTGCATCACTTTTCATTTTTTTGGTTTTTTGCATTGCCCAACTGCCTAATCTTCAACTAGCTAGCTAGCCTGCCCAGATCCTCCCTGAGTTCCCTTATCCCTTCCTCCATGTCCACCCTTGCGCAGATCTTTGTGTCAGCTGTGAAGAGGCAGATCTTCCCTTGGATAGAAGCACACATTGTCTTGCCCCTCAAAGATGATAATAATACTTGTAAGAGGAAGTAGGGTTGATGTGAGGAGACAGAAGGTGGGACTTTGAACCAATATATGTGTAACCCCTAGGTGGCGCTATCCCAAGGGCTACAACCCCGGCTTGCTTGGCTAGTAGCAGGTTAAGGGGCCTAGGTTCAGTGACAGGTGCCTCCACCCAAAGGTCAGGGTTGGTGTAGGTAGGCCTAACCAAGTCACAGCCCTCTGGGACACTGTGACTCCCCTCGACTCTCACTAGTGGCCTCTCAGTCCACAAAAGTAACCTTCCCAATACCCCAGATATGCAAAACACATACACATGAATCTGGCACTTACCCCCAGGACCGATTCCTTCAGCGTGGCTCTGGGGACCCCTGGAAAATAAGGTTATGCAAGGCACACAGCTATAATGCAATACTTTTGCCACATAATGACACCATAGTCAATGCGAATTTCAAAAAACAAAAGATCTGATTTATTCCGGGGTCTGTAACAAGGACAGGGGGAAATCAGGTTAATTGGCTTAAACACATTAATAATCACACTACTGTGCATGCACTTAGAGTCCAACTCAGTCACACTCTCTGGGTACCCAGGATGGAGAGAAAGGCTAGCCAGGACCGTTGCCCGGGGTAGGCCGGCATTGCAGCTGAATGGGGCCCTGTGATGGAAAAATGACATGCACATACACAATTTGTAATCCGGAGGGCTCAGTTCATGAAAATGAAACAACATGAGAATCAGATGGCACACTTTTGATTAAGAAATGTTACAGGGAGCTACCCTGATGGTTACTTGCCGTACCCAAAGCTGGACACAGGATGGATGATGATTGTTCTGGATTGCCAGAAGGAGCAGGGTAACAAGACAAGGCCCTCTTGGCAGGGCCCAACTGCATCGGGTAGCAGGCGGATTCAGTCCGAGTTGAGCTGGATACAGCTTCCAGCCTTAAGCACACAACTCAGCTTGGGGGAAAACCAGATTGCGACCCCCTTCCAGTTCACAACACATTTATATGTAAAAGCCAACAGCACACAGTTCAGGCTGGGGAAAAAAAACAGATCACGACCCCCCTTAAATATACTGCACATTTATATGTAAAGAGGATTACTGTACCAGGCAGGCTGCTCCTCGATCCCGATCGCAAAATCACTGTTAACACCCAGGACACAGAGGTAGCTAAAGTTCCTGACAGGCCGATCACATTTAGCAAAATCTTTGGTCTTCTACAGGGTTAGCCTGGTTTCTAAATCAGTAGCTTAATTCAATTCTGCACACCGGATTTAGTCCGATGAAACAAGCACTTTTCTCCTCTCATGGCAGAAAACAGCAAGCAGGCCAGAAGTCAGGCCTTCCACAATCCTCCCGCGTGAACTACGGTGCAAAACAGCTGCCCAAACTCTACGAGCTGCTTCTCTCTCAGCTTCCCACACAGATCTGGCTTGCCAGCAGACAGCCCAGGGTCTTTCACTCAGATTCAAAATGTTCAGTTGGTCGGTTCCAGTGTCAGTCACAACAGGCTCCCTCTACAGGTGCAAAAAGGCGCCAACAGTCCAAAAACTACAATTCCCAGAGTCTCACTCCACACAGCCCCATTTCAGCAGGCTCCATTTGAGAGTCCCAAGTACTGATTGGTCCCATTCAGCAGTCCGGGACCAAAACAGTGGAGCTACACTGAAAAGTCCTTGCTGCAAGAAAGGCAGGTTAGAACAAACTACATTTTCATTACTTCTCTAAATGATTACCAGCAATTAGTTACACTGTTCTGCAGGGCTCCCTCTGTTCAAGTAGCGATGGCAGAAACAGAGTGATTAGTCAGCAGCCCGGGTGGGACTCAGGCATAGAAACCCACAGACCCCCCATTTATACTAATT
This sequence comes from Neoceratodus forsteri, assembly GCA_016271365.2. Taxonomy (NCBI): domain Eukaryota; kingdom Metazoa; phylum Chordata; order Ceratodontiformes; family Ceratodontidae; genus Neoceratodus; species Neoceratodus forsteri. Next base: position 621,350,518 of record CM057456.1, on the reverse strand, counting down.
CTGCTTGCAGGCAGGCAGCTCTTAAAGAGATAGTACATGGAGGCTTTAAAAGCACTCACAGGCAACACCATTTAAACGGCTTTAACGCCGAACACCATCCAGACTGAAAGCAATTAGGCAAGCTCTGGGAAGACTTTTCAGGAACCCCCATGTATAGGGGGGTTACATATGTAGTGCATGGGTCTCTCTGACTTGGGACCCAAACAACCCCCCAAGAGGCATTCTAGCACCTCTGTGATGCCATACACCAGCCTAGGACCTGTAATTCTCCACTACCTTGTCCCCCCTAAGTGTACCTTTAACTTTTTATAGGGAATCTGAGGGCCTCCAGATTCCAGACCTACCTTGCACAAAAATTGGGGATCCCTGCTATTACAGGTGATGGCAGGGCAGCACTAGATTCTGGAGTGCCAGAAGGCTCCCCCAACAAAATATTGGTGTTGGGATACAAACCTAGGTTTCTGGGTTCATAAATCCCAACCCTAAGGGACTCCAAATATGTTAGGAGGCATCAGTGTAGCAAAACAAAGGTTAGAAAGTGAAGTTATTGGTTCACACTGCCCTTTTGAGTGCAGTCACTGCAGAACTGCTGAGTAATCTGTTTCTAAATTGATTGCACCACTTTCTGTTTACTGTGACATTTTTGGTCCTGGTTTTTGTTCCCATTTGCCGGTCATGATCCATCTCATTCTATCAAACCTGAAAGGCTGATCCACACACCTCATGCCTGACACACCTGAAATCCAGAAATTGCCTCTGCATTGCTTTTCGAGTGCAGTGCAAAGATTAGAACCACGATCCTCGATGACAGTGGTCCTACCAACAACTTAGGCCACCAGCACTGCATCTAAAAACAAATGCCTTCTGTAGCAACATTTCAGTGTAACCCCCTACAAATGGGGGTTCCCAAAAAGTCTTCCTTCAGCTTGCCTAAATGCTCACTGCCAGGCTGGTGTCCTGCGTTTTAGCAGTTTAAATGTGATTGCCAGAGCTTGTATATCCTCTGTGTACTGTCTCTTTAAGAGCTGCCTAATTGCAGCTTAAGTAATCTGAGAAGGAGCTCTGTTGAAAGACGTAACTATTTACTGAAAATCATTTAGAGTGATAATGATAATGTAGTTTGTCTAACCTGCTTTCTTTGTAGCAAGGACTGTTTTGTTTGTCTCCACTATCTTGGTCCTGGACTGTAAATTGGACCAAACAGTACTGGTGGGACCTAAAATGTAGCTGGACTACAGGAGCTGTCTGAATTCAAAATCTGTAGGAACTTTAGTTTGGAGTTTTTTTGCGCCTTTTTTGCAACTGAAGGGGGAGCTCTTGCTTTGACTGACAGCCGAATCAGCCAACCAAATCTTTTGGATCTTGGGGAAGTCCCGGGCTGCTTGCAGTTTTGCAGTTAGAACTAAGCTGGAAGCTGAGCAAGAAGGAGCTGAAGTGTTTCTGAGCAGCCATCCTGAGTGGATTCACATGGGAGAACTCTGAAAAGGCTAAGTTTTTGGCATGCATGCCAGTGTGCTGCTCCTGAGAGGGAGAGAAGTTTGTGTGACTAAAGTAAGCTACTGAAGTGGGCCAGGCTCAACCTGAAGAAGACCAAATATTTTTGCTGAATGCGATCGGCCTGTCAGGAGTTCCAGCTACCCCTAAGCTCCCGGAGTGCGTAGAGACTTTGCGATTGTGCCCAGGGAGCACTTTGCCTGGAACAGTAGAATTTCCATACATGTAAATGTGCTATGAGCTGCTAGTGGGTTGTGAGTTAGTTCCCCACTGTGCGAACTGTGTTCTGCTTGCTGGAAGCTGTAACCAGCCCAAAACAGACTGCTTCCGAACTTGTCTCCATGTGGTCTGGGCTTTGCCAGACTGGCCCAGCCAGACTACCCACTGCACAGAGAAGCCATCGACGAGAGACCTGCCTGGGGATCAGTCCCCTGCTCCACGCTTGAACAGGAATGACACCTCTGCGACTTGTGTGGGCCCTGCTTCTCCTGGCATTCCAGATCAACCACCTGCAGTCTCAATTGTCGTCCAGCCTGTGTCCAGTCTTGGGTATCGTGAGTAAATACCAGGGTAGCTCCCTACAACAACAGCTTAATCTGAGTGTGTCATCTGATTGTCTTGTTGTTTCGTTTCCTTTACGAACTGAGCCCTCTGGCTCCAGATTACAAATACTGTGTACTGTGCATGTTGTGTTTTCCATCACAGGGCCCCAACCAGCTGCAACCCCGGGCAACTGTCCTGGCTAGCCCATCCCTTCTCTACCTAGGTATCCAGAGGTGGATTGTGTGGGGGGACTTAAAGCGCATGCATAACTGCTTGATTGATATAACCTTTAAGCTAATTAACCTGATTTTTCCCCTCCCTTGGTCAAGTGCCCTGAATAAATCAGATCTAACTTTTTCTGCGTGTAATCTGACTGTGGTTCCAGTTTGTGCTCAAAGTACTGTACTGTTGCTATTTGCTGTGCTTAACCTTGTTTTACAGGGGTCCCCAGGGTTGAGCCAGAGGAACCAGCCCTGGTGGTAAGTGCAAACAGTGTGGGTACTTGTGTGGTGTACCAGGGGTATTGTGAAAGTGATTATTGTACAGTGTTCAGACCACTAGAGGGGAAAGGGGGGTGTTACAGTGTCCCGGAGGGCTGTGCCCAGGTTAGCTTGACCACTACCAACCTTGACCTCCGGGTGGAGGCACCCGTTTCAGAACTCAGGCCCCTTAACCTGCTACTAGCCAAGCAGACAGGGGTAGTAGCCCTTGAGATAGCGCCACCTAGGGGGTTACATCAGCTCCTTGCTCAGTTCACTTGGTAGCTGGACTGTAACTTCTCTAGGAGCAAAAAGGCATTCTACAATGTTATAGCAAGAATTTATTATTATAGAACTGAAATCATTTCAAAAAAGGAAACACTTTAAAAGCAAATTGTAAAAGGCAGTGACATGCTGCATAATGGCATAAGGGATAACAATTAGATTGGGAGTTGGGGGAGAGTGTGATTACCACACAGCATTTAACCCCCTGGCATGGCATACTGCTTGTATGCAATTTCTGGACATCTAAACATTAAGGCTTAGGGTAGGCACATTTATCCAATACCCTGGCAGCTTCTCCCTGATGCTCGCAGCAAGTGCATGCTGGTTGGTTAGACAGGTTTTGAAGTTACACCGCTGGGAGCCTGGCCCAGCAGTAGCAGCAACAGTGGTGAGAGCAGTAGTTTGGCAGTGTGGGTGACATGCTGGGTTGGTGCTGAAGCCATAATGTTGAGGGATCCTTTGCACCACGTGCAAGTGCTGATATCGACTTAAGCCTGCAATCTGCCACTTCAGGACTGGCAGATCATTCATCAAAAGAAACCTCTTGATGTTATCCAAGCGGATACACTGCTGTGATAGGAAAAAAATGAAAGAATCAAAGCAAAAAAATAAAAAATACATGAGTAAGAAGTAGTGCTGGAGGTGGGGGGTGGGGAGACAAATTCCAAAACTCAACTCGTTGCGGTTCAGCACCCAAATCAGCACAGACCTGAGGCAACACTATTTGCAGCTGCCTGGCAGTCAATAGTTCATTTAAAAAAACACTTCCTCATTAAATGTGCTGTCACTGCTACTTTAATGTTGTGTCTAGCACGGGCGCTGGTTTTGTCATGCTTATTGCTCATAATTACGCCAGTAAATTGCTGGGTGACAATTATGCTAATAAAAAGCAGTCAGCTACAGTCAGATGATCCCCTGATAATCTCATCTGTGACTGTACCAAGGCATATGAATTGTGATCGCATTGGGACTGGGGAAGGGAGAGGAAGGCAGGAGTTTAACCCCTCATTAGCCACTTACTGTCAACTACAATAGAGTTAAAAAGTCATGTATATGTACACCCATGAATATTAGGGCTGTAACTTTATCACAAAAGTCATGAATTATGCAATTTGTGATATTTTGTTCTCGCTACTTTGTAAACCACTTGTGGAGGCAAGCCCTCCTTTAGCCTTAACCACAGCGCCCTTGCACATCACTGGAGTTCTCATATTCAGCCCCAGTTACACTTCACCATACCCTCCACGTCCCCAGCTTTTCCCTCCAGGTGGTGCTGGCAAGTTTGGCAGGTGAAACTGACGAACGCTTCAACCCCAGTGAATGTGAGGACCTGGCTATTCTGTGTGCAGCAATGAGGCAGGTATGTTTTACAATTTAACAAGCAAAAAGGGCCCACAGAAACTATTATGAACCTAAAATAATTACACTGTTGCTTCTCTGTTTTTCTGTCTTGTCATCATCTTTTGATATTTTCACCAACCTCCCTCACCCCACCCAAGGTTCCCAGCTCCTCAGCATCCCCTTGGAAATTGCCCAGCTGTGAAGTGTAGCATCACCCCAAGAGCGAACCCCTCACCCACCATTATGATTCTGACATCCTTTATCTGAGACATGAGGGGGGCCGGCACTCCTAAACTCAGGGCCTCCTACTCTGCAGTGCAATACACAGTCCCAACGAGCCAGCTGACTGCAATATACAGTCCCAATGAGCCAGCTGACTGCAATACACAGTCCCAACGAGCCAGCTGACTGCAATATACAGTCCCAGAGAGCCAGCTGATTGCAATATACAGTCCCAGAGAGCCAGCTGATTGCAATACACAGTCCCAACGAGCCAGCTGATTGCAATATACAGTCCCAACGAGCCAGCTGACTGCAATATACAGTCCCAGAGAGCCAGCTGATTGCAATATACAGTCCCAGAGAGCCAGCTGATTGCAATATACAGTCCCAGAGAGCCAGCTGATTGCAATATACAGTCCCAATGAGCCAGCTGACTGCAATACACAGTCCCAAAGAGCCAGCTGATTGCAATATACAGTCCCAAAGAGCCAGCTGATTGCAATATACAGTCCCAACGAGCCGGCTGACTGCAATATACAGTCCCAACGAGCCAGCTGACTGCAATATACAGTCCCAACGAGCCAGCTGATTGCAATATACAGTCCCAAAGAGCCAGCCGATTGCAATATACAGTCCCAGAGAGCCAGCCGATTGCAATATACAGTCCCAGAGAGCCAGTTGATTGCAATACACAGTCCCAACGAGCCAGCTGACTGCAATATACAGTCCCAATGAGCCAGCTGACTGCAATACACAGTCCCAACGAGCCAGCTGACTGCAATATACAGTCCCAGAGAGCCAGCTGATTGCAATATACAGTCCCAGAGAGCCAGCTGATTGCAATACACAGTCCCAACGAGCCAGCTGATTGCAATATACAGTCCCAACGAGCCAGCTGACTGCAATATACAGTCCCAGAGAGCCAGCTGATTGCAATATACAGTCCCAGAGAGCCAGCTGATTGCAATATACAGTCCCAGAGAGCCAGCTGATTGCAATATACAGTCCCAACGAGCCAGCTGACTGCAATACACAGTCCCAAAGAGCCAGCTGATTGCAATATACAGTCCCAAAGAGCCAGCTGATTGCAATATACAGTCCCAACGAGCCAGCTGATTGCAATATACAGTCCCGACGAGCCAGCTGATTGCAATATACAGTCCCGACGAGCCAGCTGATTGCAATATACAGTCCCGACGAGCCAGCTGATTGCAATATACAGTCCCGACGAGCCAGCTGACTGCAATATACAGTCCCAACGAGCCAGCTGATTGCAATATACAGTCCCAACGAGCCAGCTGATTGCAATATACACTCCCGACGAGCCAGCTGATTGCAATATACAGTCCCAACGAGCCAGCTGACTGCAATATACAGTCCCAACGAGCCAGCTGATTGCAATACACAGTCCCAACGAGCCAGCTGATTGCAATATACAGTCCCAGAGAGCCAGCTGATTGCAATATACAGTCCCAACGAGCCAGCTGACTGCAATATACAGTCCCAACGAGCCAGCTGATTGCAATATACAGTCCCAACGAGCCAGCTGATTGCAATATACAGTCCCAAAGAGCCAGCTGATTGCAATATACAGTCCCGACGAGCCAGCTGATTGCAATATACAGTCCCGACGAGCCAGCTGATTGCAATATACAGTCCCGACGAGCCAGCTGATTGCAATATACAGTCCCGACGAGCCAGCTGATTGCAATATACAGTCCCAACGAGCCAGCTGACTGCAATATACAGTCCCAACGAGCCAGCTGATTGCAATATACAGTCCCAAAGAGCCAGCTGATTGCAATATACAGTCCCGACGAGCCAGCTGATTGCAATATACAGTCCCAACGAGCCAGCTGACTGCAATATACAGTCCCAACGAGCCAGCTGATTGCAATATACAGTCCCGACGAGCCAGCTGATTGTAATATACAGTCCCGACGAGCCAGCTGATTGCAATATACAGTCCCAACGAGCCAGCTGACTGCAATATACAGTCCCAACGAGCCAGCTGATTGCAATACACAGTCCCAACGAGCCAGCTGATTGCAATATACAGTCCCAGAGAGCCAGCTGATTGCAATATACAGTCCCAACGAGCCAGCTGACTGCAATACACAGTCCCGACGAGCCAGCTGACTGCAATATACAGTCCCGACGAGCCAGCTGATTGCAATACACAGTCCCAACGAGCCAGCTGATTGCAATATACAGTCCCGACGAGCCAGCTGACTGCAATATACAGTCCCAACGAGCCAGCTGATTGCAATACACAGTCCCAACGAGCCAGCTGATTGCAATATACAGTCCCAACGAGCCAGCTGATTGCAATATACAGTCCCAAAGAGCCAGCTGATTGCAATATACAGTCCCAAAGAGCCAGCTGATTGCAATATACAGTCCCAACGAGCCAGCTGATTGCAATATACAGTCTCAACGAGCCAGCTGATTGCAATACACAGTCCCAACGAGCCAGCTGATTGCAAAGGTTTATGATCAGGATTCCTGGGTTGCACGTGAAAACAAGCCTTAAAGGAAAACTACACCCAAAACCTGAAAAAATATATGTTGTGCAGAGTGTTTTAATTTGTATGTGAAGCTCTAGTGTTTCCTTCCCTCTGACTGGTATTAGGAGTTTTTCCCAAATTAGCCTGCTAGCTTTATACTAGTTTTACGACCCCTGGGGATCTCCATACCTGATAGTGTAATTGTTCTGGTTCCTACAGTGCATTTTGTCTCATGTGACTATGATGTAGAGAGACCCAACATTCAGCACACGCATGCCAAACAAAACTAAATATCTTGGAAGCTTTACAAGCTGCACAAAATTACCAGCAGCAAAGTTTTTCAGGACAGTAAAACCTTTAGGATGAGGGTGGTCACCAAGCTGAATTCTACAGATTTTAAAATATAGCCATCTCTATTGTTGTGAACTGATTGTAATGCAATGCTTTCTGCTGGATTTATGGGCTCTGCTTCATCACCATTACATGAAACAAGGTGCACTGTAGGACAAAGAAATGCAATAAAACTATTTGATATGGAGATCTCCAGGGGTCGTAAAACTACCCTAAAGCTAGCAGGCTAATTTAGGAAAAGCTCCTAATATCTGTCAGAGGGAAGGAAACACTAGAACTTCACATACAAATTAAAACCCTCTGCACAACATATATTTTTTCAAGTTTTGGGTGTAGTTTTCCTTTAACTCAGAAATGCCTTCCCAGTCATCAATTTTTAAATAAATATAATAAAATAAAATCTCACAGTGTTTGCCATGTTTCCAGGACATGTGCACACAGCCATTGGTAATTGCTTAAACGGGCATTATTGGGAAGCGGAATGTTGCCAGATACATACTGGAACCTTCCAACAGTAGATTCAACAAGAAGCAGGCTCATCCTTGACCCTCTACAAGGGGCTCTTCTCAAGCAGCTAATCAAATAACCCACTAGGGATGGGGCAGTGCTGAACCTGTTGCTTACAAAAAGGGACAACATTGCAGATGTCACAGTGGGCAGTCCCCTGGGTACAAGGGATCACTGTGCAGTGTGGTTTAACATAAAGACAGGAATAGAGGCAAACCATACTTCAAGAGGGTGGATTGTAAAGAAATGGGAGACTGCCTCATAGATTGGGATTACCAGAGGGGGTTGAGGCATAGTGGGGAACAATAAGGGAAGGCATAATTAAAGCAACCAACCTCTGCGTGAAGGAAATGAGTAAACGCAGAAGGAAAAGAGACAGTTCTTTAAGGAAGTGGCCAAGGTGGTGAAGGAAAAAAGGGTGGCATTCAAGAGGTATAAGAAGACACAGAAGAAGGAGGGCAGGGAGGTATACCATGTAAAACAAGGGGAAGTGGGAAAAGTGGAGAGGGAAGCAAAGGCTCAGACAGACGAAAAGGTAGCTAAAGTTGTCACTAAAGGGGATAAGACTTTCTTCAGATACATAAGTGAGAAGAGGAAAGCAAGGGGAGGGAAAGTGAGGATCAGAAGGACGGAAGAAAGAGATGGTGCAGAAGAGGACCAAGTAAAAGCTGCCATCCTGAATAGGTACTTCTGCTCAGTCTTCACAGTGGAGGAAGGTGGGGACACCAGGGGGTAGCAGGAGCAGATGGGGGGAGGTGGAAACAAGTCCATTTTCAAAGGAAAGAGTCCTGAAAGGACATGCAGCTCTGAAGGTGGACCAGGCTGTGGGACTGGACAGAATGCACCCAAGGGTACTGAAAGAATTCAAGGAGATGTTAGCGGCACCGCAAACAACCTTGTCCAACAGCTCACTGGAAACAGGCGTGGCTCCAAAGAACTGAAGAAGAGCTGCCATGGTTCCTTTACATAAGAGCAGTAGCAGGGAGGAGGCTTGCTAGCAGCTATAGGCTGGTCAGTCTTACTTCAGTGGTGGGGGAAATTAATGGAAACCCTACTGAAAGAAAGACTGGTAGATTATCTTGAATCAAACAGGCTGCAAGACCACAGGCAGCATGGATTCACTGGGGGAAGTCATGTCAAGTAAATATGATAGATTTCTTTGACTGGGTGACCAGGGAACTAGATCAGAAGAGGGCAGTGGCCGTGGTCTATCTGGACTTTAGGAAAGTCTTCAACACTATATCGCATAGGAGACTGATAAACTGAGCAGCCAAGGAATGGGATCCAAAGGGATGACTTGGGTTAGAAGCTGGTTAACGGATAGAGACAGAGAATAGTGGTGAACTGCACTCTCTCTAATGATGACAGAATGATCAGCCAGGTGCCACAGGGCTCAGTACTGGGAGTAGACCTCTTCAATATCTTTATAAGTGATGTAGCAAAAGAACTGGAAGGGAAGTTCTGCCTTTTTACAGATGATAGCACAATCTGCAATGAAGGATGCTCCAGAGGGGATAGAGAGAATGTGCAGGAATCTTGGGAAACTCGAGTGGTCACGAGCATGGCAGTTGGGATTCAATGTCAAAAAGTGCAAAATCATGCACTTATGACATAGCTACCGAGGAGGAGAGTATAGGATTGTGGGAGGTATTGACAGTCACAAAACAGGAAAGGGACCTTGGGATTATCATATCTGATGACCTCATGGCAGCAGAGCAGTATGGCAAAGCATTAGATAGGGCTAATGGGGTGCTGGGGTGAATAGGAAGGAGCATCTCCAGTAGAAGGAGGGAGGAGGTGTTGCCACTGTATCGGTCACTGGTGAGACCCCACCAGGAGTACTGTGTCCAGTTTTGGAGGCCACACCTCAAAACGTATACTGACAGGGATGAGTCAGTTCATAGTAGTTCAACTAAAATGGTGCAGGGGTTGCACGAGAAGCCCTATGAGGAGAGACTAAGGGATCTGAACATGCACATGTACAGGCCTTCGACTCGGTGCCGCACAACTGCCCATTAAAAAAGGTGGAGGGCCTGAGCACTGCCAAGACCATAGTCGGGTGGGTGAGAAATTGGCTCAGTGAGAGCAATCAGAAAATAGTAGTCAACAGGGTTAGGTCAAATGAGGGAAGTGTCACTAGTGGTGTGCCCCAGGGCTCGGTCTTGGGCCCAGTCCTGTTTCACATGTTTATTAGTGACATCAGTGTAGGCATCCAGGGCAAGCTTGAACTCTTCACAGATGACACTAAATTAGGCAGTAGAGTTGACAGCGGGAGGCGATCAGGGACCTGCAGAAAAACTTGCAAAGACTTGAAAGATGGTCTAATATCTGGCAGCTGAGGTTCAGTGCAAAGAAGTGCAACGTGTTGCATCTGGGTAAAAGAAATCCCAGGACACATTACTGGCTCAACAGGGTCAAACTCAGTACCTCGCAGGCAGAAAGAGACCTAGGGGTCATCATAAATGACACCCTGAAGAAATCGAGCCAATGCAACAAAGCTTACAGCAAAGCAAATAAAATGCTAGGGTGTATAGGGAGAGGATTCAACAGTAGGAACAAAGAGGTGATACTCCTACTCTGTAAGTCCTTGGCGAGGCTTCACCTGGAGTAATGTGTCCAATTTTGGAATCCACGCCTTAGGAAAGACAAGGATAGGCTGCAGACTGTGCAGAGAAGTGCAACCAAGAAGATACGGGGTCTCCAAGGACTCTTGTATGAGGAATGTTTGAGAGCACTAAACATGTGCTTACTGGAGACTAATGCCCTGCACACATTAACATATTTTACAGAGTTTTAAACTGTTTTAACTCTGTTAAAATGGTTTAAAAGTCTTGCATCCACATTGTAGCACAGTAAACCTGTGCTACAAACAGTGTTAAAAAAAGTACTAAAACCCTGTTTGGAGCAGGGCTTTAGCACAGTTTCAAGCCAACACGGTTGCCTTAAACCACGTTAACAGCAGTGTGGACGCATACCGTGCTATAACACGGTTTAAGGCAATCGCTGTCAAAACGTCCATGGCTTTTTACTGCAGTCAGAGCAAAACAAGGCAGGATTTACTCACATCCTAGAGCTCGTAGTGAGCTTCCGAGTATCCTGGCATACATTGCAGCACCCGCAATTCTTTGTGGTATTGCTGCAATCATGCCTGGGAACCAGAGCTGTCAAACAAGTGGGAGTGTAATGCGGACACTCCGATGAACTGGACTCAAGTACGTTAATTAAAATGATTTAAAAACATTTTAAAAATATATGTGTGTGTACAGGGCGGGGTGGGGGTAGGGCAGAGACAAAAGCCGGGTTGAGGGGGGGTTAGATCCCAGGACCAATAGTAGGTCTTGGAAATTTTTGAGCAGACTAGATGAACCTTTGGTCTCCTTCTGCCATCACTTTCTATGTTTCTACACCCGGAAGAGAGGAGAACAACAGGTGACATGATAGAGAACTACAAGTACCTTACAGGGTACAGGAGCAGAGTCTTTTAAATGAATAAGAGCTCGAGGACTAGGGATCATGTAATGAAGTTGGGGAGTTATGAGAGAAGTGAGAAAATACATCTTTACTGAAAGGGTGGTAGACACCTGGAACAGACTGTCAGAGGAAGTGGCGGAGGCAAAAACAGTGGGGGGGGGGGCTTCAGGCATGCGTGGGATTAACACAGTGGTATACAGCACAGCCCACTTAAGCAGATACCTTTCAAATGCATAGCCAGCTTTGGTGCATAAGTTTCTAAAGTCTAACAGCTGATGGTAGGTGTTTACTGCCATGCCAGTGAAGCACACAATCACTTCTAATCACTAACAATCACTAACCTGATCAAGACATTGGAGTCCTAGTGAGTACCTTTATAAAATAACCCGTTTTTAACAATGTAAATGCAGAAAGTTTTGTTTTTCTGATAGAAAATATACAAGCTCTCGTAAGCGCATAGCCCACTGTATCTATTTATTGAGGATATCAGATAACATACTTTTGAGTCCAAGACTCCTTTACAAAGGTTCCATGTCACTGACTACAGAGACATCAGGTACAATAGCAACAATCAGACACAACAGTTACAAAAAAGATTACTTAAATGTATACTTACAGTCAGCGCATGTGGAAAGGGAAAACAGAAGGTGTTTAACCAAGAAAGGCACACTAAGCCGGAGCTTGTTTCCAGAAGTGACCTGGGAGCACAAGGAAGTTTAAGTGACTTGCTCAGGGTCACACCGTATGCAAGTGGAGGCTGTGAGACTCAAATCCAGGTCTCTAGGTTTGCAGCTCAGTGCATTAAACTACAGCACTATACTGCCTCCCTAGGGTATGCATTTAAGAGGGCTCCATTATATAAGGAAATAGGCAGGAGACAGAATAGTCAGAGAACATCTGGGCAGACTGGGTGGGCCAAGAGGTTCTCTTCTGCTGATAAATTCTATGTTTCTACGTTGGCCTGAGCACCAGTGAACATTCCCTAATTTTGTACGCAGACACTTTCCAGGACATTACCAGAGATGGGCAGAATTGACCTCAGTTTAATATCTCAATCCAATGAATGGCACAGCACCCCACCCCCAGTACTCCACTGGAATGCCACTGTTTGGGATATGAGCCCGAGCCCTGGCATGGGACTAGAAACCACACCCCTCCGGCCCAGAGGGGGATGTGCTACCAAGTGAGTCATGCTAACACCCAAGGGAAAGCCCCTTTAAGGGCACAAACTTTACTGCCTGTCTCTGGAAGAAACAGAAACTCACCACAACTTCCACATTCCTGTTCCAGCTGGATGCACTGGCGCACCAGTTTGAACATATGGATTGTGGTGTCAGAGGGCAGCCATGCCTACATACAGCTTTGGCAAGCAATAGCAGTGACCTTTTTCCACTCTTCTGAACTGCAAAAAGGAACAGAACTGCACAACTGCCATTCTGCTGGCCCTCAGTGAATCGACTGCTCAGTGGGTGACTTGCTGTGTGCCACTGACCCCCCACAAAACTGGGAGACATTTCTTTACCTAAATTATAGGCACCGCAAGCATCCATGATAAATTCACTGTTTTGTTTTTTGCATTTTGCATGGGTTTATTATAAACCTCCTGCAGTGGTGCAAGTCAGAAAACAAAGCTCTGATTGGCCAGGTAAGATATAGGGATGCTCAGAATTGGCCAATTCCAATCTAATTATTGGATTTAAGAATTTAGGAACTTCAGAAACCTAACCTGATTCCAATACAAATCCCAAAAGTATCTAAAAATCGGAATCAGATTTGGATTTGTAAATACTAAGTCCTAAATTCCTATGTAAAAAACAGGTTTTAGGATTCAATTAATTAATTAGGATTTTTGGACTGCAATTTTGAAAATCCTATATCTGAAAGCTGGGTTGGAATTTGACAAATCAGATTCCATGTCACGGATTCCCAAGCAACCCAAATATGAAACACAGAATTTAATGGCAGGAAAAAGGCCCTGCAGCCCATCCAATTTGCTCACCCTACCTACTTTTCCTATGCCGGCCCCAGTGGCCATCCTTCTCCCTTACCCATTGCCTCCCAACTCCCTGACTATGGCCTTGTGCCATCCCCACCCCTGTTTAACCCCTCCTACTGTTTTGGCACATACCATTTCCATTTGACCACCGGTCGTTTCATGAAAAAGTGATTGCAGAAATCCTTTTAGAACCTTCTCCCTGCCCCTTTAAGAGAATTCCCACAAGTGCTTCAGATGGTGCTTATTTCATAGACCAGGTATCCGTCATTTTATCCCAGGAAATAATGCCCAAAAAGAAATCCTCTATTTTAAAAATCAGATTTGTTTTAAGCATGGTCTCTCACAGATGGTTGATAATAGCACTAATCACCTCTGGTCCTGTGTTTTACTAAGCAGCTAATGACTGGCTGAGTCAGCTTCTCCAGACCATAATTAATTGCCAGCCAAAGAGCAGAATGTTGGCCATTACCACTTCATTTTAGTATAGTAAATTTCATAAGGTTATGCACCTTTTATAACTGACAACTTTATTTTTAATTGACACTGTTTTAATGTTCCATCGTGTGCATGAGAGTACTTTGGCAAGCAGAATCCATGGTGACCGTCTCACCAGAAGGTGATGTCTCAGGGAGAGGCCCCTCTGAGGACAGGACACAAGGGAACAAATGGAAGCACAAAGAACAACCACTTCAGGAGAGACATCAAGACGCACATTTTTGACACGGAATAATAAAATTTTGATTTGTTTAGAATTTTTGGCCAGGAGAGGCACAATACTGAGCCAAGGCTCTTTTCCAGTTGCGACTGGGGGAAGGGTGTTAAAGGTAGAGGTACAGTAAACAAAGTGTAAAATTGCACAAAAGACAACACTGTGAAAGTCAGATGCAGAAATAATAAAAGAAAAAAAATCAGTATAACCCAGTGCAAAAAGTCAAAACTACCACTCGTTATATACAAATATACAGTGAAACTTGCCTATTAAGGAAACTGCATATTAAAAAGACACAGTCAGCATCAAGAGACCCACATCCAAGTGTGGGTCTGGTCCCAATTAGCACTTTGTGTGCAAAAACTATATTTTTTCTACTTACTGTTTACTGCTATATAGTAGACTGCATCCGACTGATTCTGCTGACTGCAAAGCCTAATTTTTTGTAACTACATATCCCAGAATCCCCTGTAGCTATCACCAGGGCAGGGCTGCAGCAGGAGGATATTCAATAGCCTGCAGTACATACCAGAGTTTTTAAGTTCTGTTCTTTTATTTGCTGGTCCTGCTGTCCTTCCCAGGCTAAGTACAGTCACAGAGGACTGTACTTAGACCCAGGAGATTAGCAGAACTGGCAAAACATTTTAGGGGTGGGAACCAAGGTGGCAAACTGGGTAAGGAACTGGTTGATGAAAAAGTGACTGAGGATGGTGGCGATAAATGGCACTCACTCTAAAATGAGGGGAGTGTGACTAGCAGTGTACCCCAGGGCTCAGTCCAAGACCAATGTATTCATAAGCGACCATGCAGAACAGCTGGAAGGAAGGTATGCCTCTTTGCAGATGACACCAAAATCTACAATAGGATCCATACTCTGAAGAGGGTGGAGAAAATGAGTAGAGACCTGAGAAAACTCAAGAAGTGGTTTAGGGTATGGCAGCTGGGTTTCAATGCACAAAAGTGTAAAATCATGCACTTAGGGCATTGAAACACAGGGGAGGGGGTTTAAAGAATGGGGGGAAGGGGAGGTATTGACAGTCACAAAGCAGGAAAGAGACCCTGGAGTTATTATACCTGATGACCTCAAGCAGGTGGGGCAGTGCAACAAGGCAGTAGGCAAGGCCTTTGGGATGCGGGGCTGCATAACAAGGGGAACCACCAGCAGACGCAGAGAGGTGGTGCTGCCACTGTATCAATCATTGGTGAGACCCCACATCTCAGAAAGGACATAAGGTAGGGTAAAGGCTGCCCAGAGGAGGGGAAACTAAAAGAGTGCAGGGGCTGTACCAAAAGACCTACGAGGAGAAACTGAGGGATCGCAACATGTACAATCTGGAATAGAGGAGGGAAAGGGCGGACATGGCAGAGACCTAAAAGTACCTCAGGGGGGTGAACAAGGTACAGGACAGG
Organism: Neoceratodus forsteri; assembly: GCA_016271365.2. Classification (NCBI taxonomy): domain Eukaryota; kingdom Metazoa; phylum Chordata; order Ceratodontiformes; family Ceratodontidae; genus Neoceratodus; species Neoceratodus forsteri. The sequence goes on along the minus strand of CM057456.1, from coordinate 621,335,203 downwards.
AGTATTTTTCAGAGGAGAAGGCACTCTGGACGACAGGGCATGCAGCAAAGCAGGAATAGGGGAAGTTTTGGAGGGATGTGAGGAAGTACTTCTACACTGAAAGAGTAGTGGATGCCTGGAACAATCTTCCAGCGGAGGTGGTGCGAATACAGTGGTGGGCTTCAAGCATGCATGGGATAGGCACAAAGGAATCTTAGTGGGGGGTTAGTAGCTGGAGATCAGGTAGGTTCTGTGGTGACAATACAGCAGGGACAAATGGGGCAGAATAGGTGGACCAAGCGGTCCTTTCTCTGCTGACAAATCCTGTTTCCAAACATCTGATCTGAGAGAGCAACTTGTTTTTGAAAATCACTGTGACAGAATCAGTGTCAGTGGCTCAGCATGTTGCACACTCACCTCTGAGGCTAGAAGAGCAGCAGGTTATGGGTTCTAGCCTCATAAAAACATAGAAGCATAGACTTTTTCTTCGGTAGATATGGACCGCTTGGCCCACCTAGTCTGCCCATTTTCCCTGCCTATAGTATTACCGCAGATCCTACTTGATCTCTGGCCCATTCACCTCCCCCTTACCTAAAATTTCCTTATGCCTACCTGATGCATTCCTGAACCCCACCACCTCTGCAGGAAAGCTGTCCCAGGAAGACACCAATGTTTCTGTGAAGAAATACTTCCTCACATCTCTCCTGAATGTACCCCCCCAAGCTTCTTATCAAGCCCCATTGTCCTTGAGCACCTTTTTTTCTGAAAAATGCTTCCCTCTTGTACCTTGTTTACCCCCGTGAGGTATTTAAAGGTCTCTATCATAACCCAGCTGTTTCTCTTCTCTTCCAGGGATGTACCTATTTAGGTTCTTCAGTCTCTCCTTGTAGGGCTTCTGATACAGGCCCTGCACCATTTAGTTGCCCTCTTCTGTACCACTTCCACTCCATGTCTTTTCTGAGATGTGGTCTCCAGAACTGGACATGATACTCTAGGTGGAGTTTTTCCAATGATCTATACAGAGGCAACACCATCTCCCCCTTTCTGCTAGTGGCACTAGCAAACAGGCAGAAGGAGGGGTGGAGGAACAATGAGGAAACATCAACACTGCCATCACAGAGGCAACAAGCCTTTGTGTGAAGCAAATAAACAAATCAAAATGAAAGAAAAAAAAACACCATGGTTCTCAAAAGAGGTGGCGGGGAAGGTTAGGAAGAAAAAAATATCATTCAGGAAGTATAAGGAAACACACACAATAGAAACATAGAAACATAGAAACATAGACTTTGACGGCAGATAAGGACCGCTAGGCCCATCTAGTCTGCCCATTTCCCTACCTACAGGATAGGCCGCAGATCCTAGTTAACCAACAGCCTATATCTTCCTGCCCCCCACAAGAATTGCCTTATGTCTGTCCCATGCATTCTTGAATTCTCCCACAGTTTTAGACCCCACAACTTCCTCAGGAAGGCTGTTCCATGCATCCACTACCCTCTCTGTGAAATAATACTTCCTCACATTGCCCCTGAACGCCTCCTTCTATCTTTAAATCGTGTCCCTTGTTCTTGCAAGTCTCTTTTCTGAAAGATGCTACCCTCTTGGACTTTATTGATTCCTTGAGGTACTTGAAAGTTTCTATCATGTCCCCCTCTCCTTCTTTCCTCAAGGGTATACATATTAAGCTCCTTTAGTCTCTCCTCATACGGCTTCTCTTGCAGACCCTGCACTATTTTAGTTGCCCTCCTCTGGACTGCCTCTATCCTGTCTATGTCCTTGCGGAGATGGGGTCTCCAGAACTGGACACAGTATTCAGATGGGGTCTCACCAACTGTCTGTACAGAGGGATAACAACTTCCTGTTTTCTGCTGCTGATGCCTCTCCTATACATCCCAGTATACCCCGCCCTCCCTACTGCCTTCTCACATTGCTTGCTAACCTTAAGGTCATCTGATATGATTACCCCCAGGTCCCTTTCCTGTTTTGTTATTGTTACTACCTCCCACCCATTGTGTATTCTTCCCTGGGTTCTTGTTTCCCAGGTGCATTATTTGCACTTTTGCATTGAATCCTAGCTGCCATCGTCTGACCATTCCTCCAACCTTGCCAAGTCCCTTTTCATTCTTTCCCGCCTCCTTGTGTATCAACCCTGTTGCAGATCTTTGTGTCATCTGCAAAAAGGCATACTTTTCCTTCCAGTCCCTCTGCAATGTCACTGATGAAGACATTAAAAAGGACTGGACCCAATACTGAACCCTGTGGTACCCCACTGGTAACCGCCCTTTCTTCAGAGTGGACTCCATTTACAATTACCTTCTGTGTCCTGTTGTCCAGCCAATGTTTTACCCAGGCTACCACCCTGGGACCCACTCCCAGGCTGGTTAATTTGACTAATAATCTTTTGTGTGGGACTGTGTCAAATGCCTTGCTAAAGTCTAGGTAGGCCATGTCCACAGCCCCTCCCTGGTCTACTACTTTGGTCACCCAGTCAAAGAAATCTGTTAGATTCGTCTGACATGACCTTCCCACTGTGAACCCATGCTGCCTTGGATCCTGTGCTCCACTGACCTCTAGATACTCAATTATTCTTTCCTTCAGAAGTGACTCCATCACTTTCCCTACCACAGAGGTCAGACTGACAGGTCTGTAGTTTCCTGCCTCTGTCTTGGTCCCACTTTTGTGAAGGGGAATTACATCCGCCTTCCTCCAGTCCTCGGGTACCACACCATCCTCCCATGATTTATTAAATGACAAAAGGAGCAGGACAGAGAACTGTACCAGTTAAAGCAGAAGGAAGCAGGGAAGGCAGTTAGAATAGCAAAAGCCCAAACTAATGAAAAGATATCCAACTCAGTTAAGTAGGGGGATAAAACCTTTTATAAGTACATTATGGAGCAAAGAAAGACCAAGGGAGGGACAGTGAGGCTTAAAAAAGGGGATGGTGGGTGGGCAGAGAGTGACAGTGAAAAAGCAGGGATACTGAATGAATACTTCTGCTCAGTATTCACAAAAGAAGAGGAGGGGGAGGTACCTAATCCAATCAATAGAAGCAATCTGGATAGGGGGGTCGATACCAGTCCTTTCACAGAAGAAAGGGTTCTGAACGAACTCCTAAAAGTGAAGGTGGACAAGACAATGGGGCCTGATGGGATTCACCCCAGAATTCTAAAAGAACTAAAGGAAGAGCTACTGACACCTCTGACTACCCTTTTTAACAAATCATGGGAGGATGGTGTAGTACCTAAGGGCTGGAGGAGGGTGGATGTGATTCCACTTGACAAAAGTGGGAGCAAAGCAGAGGCAGGAAACTACAGACCAGTTAACTTGACCTCAGTGGTAGGGACAATGATGGAATCACTTCTGAAAGAAAGAATTGTTGAGTACCAACAGGCCAGTGGGGCACAGGACCCAAGGCAGCAAGGATTCACAGTGGAAAGATCATGTCAGACAAATCTAATTGATTTCTTTGACTGGGTGACCAAAGTAGTAGACCAGGGAGGGGCTGTGGACATAGCCAACCTAGACTTTAGCAAGGCATTTGACATAGTCCCACACAAAAAATGAATACACAAATTAGCCAGCCTGGGAATGGGTCCCAGGATGGTAGCCTGGGTAAAACATTGGCTGGACAACAGGCCATAGAGGGTAATAGTAAATGGAGTCCACTCCGAAGAAAGGGGGTTACTAGTGGGGTACCACAGGGTTCAATATTGGGTTTGGCCCTTTTTAATGTCTTTATAAGTGACATTGCAGAGGGACTGGAAGGAAAGGTATGCCTCTTTGCAGATGACACAAAGATCTGCAACAGGGTTGATATACAAGGGGGTGTGTGGAAAGGATGAGAAGGGACTTGGCAAGGTTGGAGGAATGGTCAAAAGTATGGCAGCTTAGATTCAATGCAAAGAAGTGCCAAGTAATGCACCTGGGAAACAAAAACCCAGGAGAAGAGTACACAATGGGGGGGGGTAGTAACAACAACAAAAATGGAAAGGGACCTGGGGGAGTCATATCAGATGACCTAAAGGTAAGAAAGCAATGTAAGAAGGCAGCAGGGATGGCTGGGGGGATACTGGGATGTATAGGGAGAGACATCACCAGTAGAAGACAGGAAGTTATCATCCCTCTGTACAGACAGTTGGTGAGACCCCATCTGGAGTACTGTGTGGAGTTCTGAAAACCCCATCTCTGCAAGGACATAGACAGAATGGAAGCAATCCAGAGGAGGGCAACTAAAATTGTGCAGGGTCTGCAACAGAAGCCATACAAAAAGAGACTAAAGGAGCTTAATATGTATTCCCTTGAGGAAAGGAGGGAGAGGGGGAACATGATAGAAACTTTTAAGTACCTCAAGGGAATCAACAAAGTCCAAGAGGGTAGCATCTTTTGGAAAAAGAGATGTGCAAGAACAAGGGAACACAATTGAAGATAGCAGGGGGAAGGCTCAGGGGCAATGTGAGGAAGTATTTTTTCACAGAGAGGGTGGTAGATGCATGGAATGACTTTCCTGAGGAGGTTGTGGGGTCCAAAACAGTGGGGGAATTCAAGAATGCACAGGATGCGGCCCAGTGGTTCTGAGGGTTGAGGCGCTGGATGCCATACCTCACTCCACGCTGGCGACCCGGGTTTGGAAACGGACTCTGGTTGCTGGGGTTGGCAAGGGCAGAGAGAGACTGAGCATCTGAAGGACTGCCCTTCCTCTCCGGGGGAGTGGGGTTTCAGTGGCTGGTGCATTGGTGCCCCTAGTGGAAGCTGGGGGCAATGCACTGACGCTGTGCTTTGGAGAAGCGAGTTTGGGCACGGCACCAGGAGGAAGCACATGCAGACACATTTGCACTCCCCCCTTGGCATCACTGCACGCCCCACTCATGCAAGCCACCAGTTAAGAGGAGGAAAAATGGTGAATGATCGCAGCGACTTGATGGTCGTCTACAGGACGCCCGACCTCAGGAGCACTGCTGCAGATGCTGGATCCAGTCTTGGGCAGGGAGTGAGGGGGACTCTCTACCACCCTGCCGCGGGGGGAAAGCTGCAGGGATAATTGGCAGTGGGGGCTCTACATGGGGCTGAAGCGAACCAGATGGTGGCTGGATGACTGGGATGCCAGGACATGTAGGGCAGGTTAGTAGCCACAGGTAAAACGTACTTACAAAAAAAAATAAAAAAGAATGCATGGGACAGACATAAGGCAATCCTTGTGGGTGGTAGGAAGAAGTAGGCTGTTGGTTAACCAGGATCTACAGCTTATCTAATAGGTAGGGAAATAGGCAGACTAGGTGGGCCAAGCGGTCCTTATCTGCCATTAAAGTCTATGTTTCTGTTTCTATACCCCTCCCTATGCACCCCAGTAATCCACTTACCCTCCCAACTGCCTTGTCACACTGGCTGAACACCTTTAGGTCATCCAATATGATCACCCCAGGTCTCTTTCATGCTTAGTGGTCATCAATACAACCCTCCCAATTTCTACTCTGCCCCTGGGTTTCTGTGCCCCAAGTGCATCATTTTGCACTTTTTCACACTGAAACCCAGCCGCCATACCCTTAACCACTTGAGTTTTCTCAGGTCACTGCTCATCCTTTCCACCCCCGGAGTGTCCAACCTACTGCAGAGTTTGGTGTCATCCGCAAAGACTTTCTTTCCAGCTCCTCTGCAATGTCACCTATAATGACATTAAAGAGGACCACTCCCAGCACTGATCCCTGAGGCACCCCACTGGTCACCCTCACTTCCTCTGAGTGAACTCCGTTTACCACCACCCTCTGCCACCTATCCCACAACTAATTCCGTACCCAGTGTACCACCTTTGGACCCACTTCTAAGCTACCCAGCTTGCTTACTAGTCTCCTGTGTGGTACGGTTTTGAATGCTTTACTGAAATCTAGGTAGGCTACATCCACCACTCCACCCCGAGCTAGTTTCTTGGTCACTAAGTCAAACACCAGATTCATTTGATAGGACCCCCCCACCAAAAAAAAATTAATCCATGCGCTCTCTGGTCTTGTAACTCACTAGATTCAAGATATTCCACAATCCTTTCTTTTAAGTGCCCCTGACACTATTAAAAAAACTTGAAAAGTTTTTACAGTTTATATTTCATATATTTTCTATAAATCTATCCCTTTGTTCTTCATTACTGATTCCAGTAGTATGAAAGAGGATTACTGTCCCTTAGACTTTATTTGCTCTTTCTGCTTGCCTGCACCTGACATCATAATCCCTTGTTTATGGCATCATAATTATCTCCACAGCAACAGACAGTGGTGTCATAAACAGAACTGTGATGTCAGGTGTAGGCAAGCAGCAAGAACAGATAGGGTAGCAATCCTGTTTACATGTAAATGTCTGTAGTAATATAGAGGATAATGGCTGGGGATCGGGTGATAACCACACTGTAATCGCCTCGAGTGGTTGCTAAGGCAACATGGTAAACCTCGAGAGCGCAGCTCGAGAGGTTTACTGTAGCCCTAGCAACCACGAGAGGTGATTTCAGTGTGGTTGTCACCCGATCCCCAGCCATCATCTTTTATAGTGAATGGTCAAAAAAACACTGTTTGCATTCTGTGTGTGAGAATTATGGAACTCTGGTGCATTCTTTTTTCTTATGCCACTGTTTGGAAGTTCTGAAGTGTGGTTATCAACTTTTAAAATTCTGAACAGTGCATAACAAAGCTGTGTGACTGCTGAATATGGTGGTTAATAGGCACTTACCATACATTATAAAGAAGTTAGGGTGAGAATTACAGAAAAAAATGATTAAATATAAGCTAACTTTTGTCTAAATAATCAATTAGGAGCTCTTTAAACAGTGAGTTCATTAACTTTCCTGCCACCAAAGTCAGGTGAACTGGCTTATAATTGCTAGCCTCTTCCCTGTGGAAGCACCAAGTTTGGTCGACAGTAAACCTGTCGACCACCTGCACAGTGACAGCACAATACCGATGCAGGTATTGAGCTGCCCAAGCCCACAAGTGTTTTCTGTGTGGGGCTGCCCCCCGCACCCACCCAGACTTTAAGATTTTCAACTCTAGGTAGGAGTTGGTCCGGGGAAGGGGCAAGACACTGGGGGACTGTGAAACACGGAAACAGATCATTACAGTGGCTGTCACTGTAGTGACAATTTTCCGTGTTTCACCATCGCGGTGTCGGGTAAAAGGGGGCCACCATTCCCTGCTAACACTTTTATGAAGTGGGACTACATCTGCCCTCCTCCACCCCTGTTTCCAAAAAGCTGTTAAATAAGGCCATCAAAGAGGCAGTCAATATCTCCCTGAGTTCCCTCAGTACCCTTGGGTGGACCCCATCTGGCACCACTGCGTTGTCCATTTTCAGATTTGTGAGTTCCTTCAGGACTTTCTCCTCTGAAAATGGACTAGTGTCCACCTCTCTCCCTCCAATGCTCCCCTCCCCATGTATTTCCTCTGTGAATGCTGAACAAAAGTATTTGTTCAGAATGTCTACATTTTCCTGCTCCCCCTCCACACAGTCCCCTCCTCTTCCCATCTTAACCTTACAATCACTCACATCACATGGTTCACACCAGGCACTTGGGTTAAATCCCAATACTGAGACTGTAGTGCAGCATGAGGGGGTGCTGCACTCCTGAGGTGCTGTCTTTTGGATGAGATGTTAAACTGAGGTCCTGTTTGGATGGTTGTTCAGGTGGACGTTAAAGATCCCATAGCACATCTCGAATAGAGTAAGGGAATTTCCCTGGTGTCCTGGACAAATTTTCTCCATTCACTAAAAATACCACCAACAGCTTAATCTAGTTCCACATGACAGTTTCCATCTGCATCCCGCCCCCAAAATGAGGCTAATAATAGGCAGAATTGCCAATCTCTCTGTCAACAAAAGCGAAATAAATAAATAGGGGCGGGAGCGTGGTGTGGCCAAGAGACTAGCCCTGACCATCAGGGGTAGGACAGAGGGTTTTCCAAAACAAATGTGGAAACTGGATATGAATAACATCATAAGTAATAAATAAGCCAGTATGTTGGTGACTGGGACAAAAAGTACTCACATTCACCTAACTCAGGGGAAAGAATCAGATGGAATGGAAGATGGGCTTCAGACTGACCAGGGTGAATTTGGGGGGTATCACTGTATACAACTTCCTCAAAGTCAAACAATCAAAGATGATGCCACAGCGAACCAGGATTTGTAGGCAAGATTTATAGCAGTACACGGCACCCAGCTTTGGGAGGAATTTTTTCACGAATAACATTGAAGCAAGAGTAGAAATCTGTGAAACAGTAAATTAAGTGGGGTTGTAGTGGCCAATGCAACGGGGTCATTCAAAAAACATACAGAAGTTACCCTAGAGAGAAAGGTGTATTAACAATGGACTAGCCTTGATGGGCTGAACAGTCCTCTCATTCCCAACAGCAATGCTTCAGTGATATCCTCTGATGCTCACTTGCCTCCAAGGCATCTGGGGAACATAAGGGTTAATGGATGCTGATTGATTGCTGATGGTTGCAAGAACACCTTTCAGACCTGCAATGCATGGGGAACATGGCTATCATTCATTATGAGCTGTGCCATCAAAGTTTCTGTATAGAATGTGAAGGAAATGACATCACAGCAGGTCACATGCAAGGTCCAATGCAATGTAAAACCAGTGATACATATCTGACAAGGGGACAACCAAGGGCTTCAGGTTCCTTTGAGAGCTTCAGCCTCAGTTCACCTCCTTGGGCGATGTAAGGATAGCAGGACTGTATCAGTATTTCCTGCTTTGCAGCTACAGTATGTGGTAACTGGTATGAACCCCAGTGTGACAGGTAAGCAAAAATACCCAAAAGGGTGGGTGGTATTGAGCTATACCGGACTGCTCAGGGGCAGAATGAGACTTGATGCCACAGGCAGAGAGTCTTTTAACCCTGAGAAGGTCCAGTATAGCACATACCGCTCACCCTGGAGGGTATTATTGTGCTTAGAAAATGGATTTGGGCAGAGTTTTTATAAAAAACTTGAGAAAAATTAAAAATAGTTGTGTAAAGTAAATCAAAATTGATAAACAAAAATGTTGTGTAAAGTAGTCCCTCTACTGCTGGCACTGGCTATAGAGGGCACTATTGTGTTTCATCGTATTTTTCTTTGTGGCTACTGTGATGAATGTGTTGCCTCCCTCCTCCCACAGACCTACCAAAGTTTTATGTAGATTTCTGTTTTGTTGCCTGTCCTCCCTCCCCAAACAGTGCACCATTTGAATAAATCTTTTTGAACCTCGGTCTGAAGATGGGATGGTTACTTGGCACACAGTTTTGCAGAGCAGCTGCGGCACTAAAAATGGAAGAAACAACAGAGAAGGGTAGCAGTGGCACTAAGGTTACTTTTTTTTAAATCTCATTTGCTGTAGACTAACAGTTAAGTTCAGTTGGGGAAAGCAAGTGGTTTATACGTGACGAGAAGAGCCATGTGCTGAGTAGGTTAATACCGCGCGAGTATAGAGATGAAAGAACGGCCACAGTGGGCAGATTGAGTTTGAAATTATGTTTCAGGTTAACACACAAGCAAAACTGTTGGCAGGAGGAGAGGGGGAGACCAGCTGCCACCGGGGGGACGGGGTCACACTGTAAATGACACCAAAAATGACAGCTGGTATAATTTCCCAGTCTCTGTTGCCAGATACTGGACCAGCTAGTTGGTGGCATTAGCCAATCAGAAACAATCATTCTTCTACTCATTTTCTAAAAAAAAGGTTACAAGAAGGCTGCCTCTTGAGTTACCAATTCATGGCAGATATGACTGGGGGCTCAGCTAGGGATAAGTTACCCAATGGGTCTCCGCCCTCCAAGAGTGATGGGGGGAATGAGTAAAAAGCATAAGTTGATGTTACCATCCCATGTTTTTTAGCAATATGCACACACACACACACACACACACACACAACAGCCTCAAGCCCAGTAAAGTGAACAGAGAGCTTCTGTTTTGATCCTGCTCCCAAGGGCAAGAGCAAGTCAGATAACTCACTTATTACAGGGACACAAATCCTTTCAATTTACTGCTGGCTACCTGCAGAAATTGCTCCACTCGACACCACACAACAAGGCTGAAAAATGCCAGCCTCCCTGACGATGATTAATACAATATCTTCAAAGCCTCTGCAGGCTGAAGGAAGGGTCTGGACTGGCTGCTATTACTGCACAAATACAATTTATTTTTCCATTAGTCCCTCACTCCTTGTGTGCAGTTTTTTTTTTAGTTGAAGTATCAGGACAACCTACTCCAGTGGTAAGGCTGGGAGGCACTCTAGGGTTCCTTCTCAATCAAAATCTTTCGGTGGTGGACAAAATCTTACTACACCTCATGCCCACACAATGGCGTCATAGCTTCAATGCCCGTAGAATACCTATGAACCGCAGACCACAAGAAGCCCTGTTCTACAGAACTAGAGGACAAATTGAGCAAACCAGTCTTCGCTAGAGGTTCCACAATATCTACTTTACTTTCACAAAAAATAAACCAGTTAAAACCAGTAGAGCTACTACATTAATCTGACAGTTTCCCTGTAACTCCAGGGTAATTTTCCTGGGTTTTCCTGTAGATTATATTGTTTCCTATGGAAGCCAAATTGCTCTACTTTCCAGTATAACCAGTACAAGTTTATGGGAACAATTTCCCTGTAGATGGCTCCATCTCCTGTAAAATACAGGAATCCCTGTAGATATGGGAGCATTGCAGTAGGTGCCAGGATTGTGGAGCACTGCCATTCCAGTGTCACCATGGGAGACGTTTCAGCTCCATCACCTATTCACCTGCTTGTTTGTTTGTTTGTTTGTTATTTTTTATTCTTAGGTAACCAAGAAAGGGCACTGGGCATAAGCCCATTTACCCTTGATCAGAATTACACAGTATGCAAGTGAAGATTCAGGGAATCAAATCCTGGTCTGCTGGATGCACCAAGCTCATTCATAGTTTATTACTCTAACCTCTAGGCTATACTGCTAGCCCAGCCAGTTTTTAGTTCAGGTAGATTCATTTGATGATGCAATAACAATAAGAGCTATTTTACCTCCAAGCATGTGATTAGACCTACAAAGTGCCAATATGTCTCACTGCTCCTTAGTTGGTGAGGCAGCTCTGTTTTGTAGTACACCAGAATTTCATCTATTATGCCCAGGCTGTGAAAAAACACCCTCCCACCCCCAACAAGTAAATTTCCTTCAACATCAAGTTAAAAACATAGTGGAACCTAACGTCAACCAGTTGCAGGTGCAGATTCAGCTGTCCTAGTGCTGGGAACAGATCGAACACCTCTTGAGTACTGTAGATATACTGTATGTAGCTGGGCCTGTGCTACAGTTCAATATCATGCACTAAGATTTTCAGACAGAAACTGATACAGCGTTCTGAAGTGCCACTAACATGGCACCATTTATGCCACACTTGTGAGGATGAAAAAAGCAAAAATCAGTGCTATTTTTGCAACTATGGGACCTGGCGTGAGAATATCAGTGCTATTCTCACCCTAGGTCCATGTATCCCATATTATTAAAAGGGTCTCAGAAATATTACATTCTGATTGCTTATCGCCCAGCCTTACATTACTCTCTGTTGCACTCTTACCTCATTTACATGTGCAGTGTAACTGAGGAACGGGGATCGGTGCTGGTGGTTCCAGCTGTAATGCTGTTCAGTATACATGTACGACTCATTCCAGTTCCAGAGACACAATTCAGCTTACGTATGTGCCTACAGAATACCGGCAATGGATGCATGATTAATCTGAGCATGCTCAGTACATGCTGTTGTGCATTGGCATGAGAGTACTGATTAAACGCACATCCTTCCAGAAAGGATCGGGCAACTGATGTTTTTTACAAGTGTAGCACATTTGGGAACTGCAGGCAACAGTTCCTGTGAACCACATACTTTCAACCTGATTTGAAAACTAACCTGGTTAGTGCACCAGTCGAGTTTACATGTATCTGTAAACTGCAATTTTTTCTTCACTCCCCGTTTTTTCAGGGCTTAAATTGGGTTACAGAGCATATGTAAACATAGCAAATCTGATCACTGTGGTGCATGAATCCTTCCTGTCAGCATTCCATTCTCTAGCACTGCTGAATGACTGGAATGATTTTTATAATAGCAAAAAAGCACTCCCAGGAGTTAGATAACCAGTCAGTTAATCACCCCCTAGGGTAGCCCGTGACATGGGTGTCGGCGATTGGTGGCCTACGGTTATGGCTACCCAACTGGGGCTACAGTAGGGTAGGGCGGCCGGATGGGGGGTGAGATCGGTGAATATAGTGATGGGATGTCGCTATCGTCACGTGCGAGAGGCGAGCATGCATAGTGAGGCGGAGGAGATGTGAGAGGTGGTGCAGCGGTGGGTTGCTGAGCCGACCCCGTGGCATGGTGGTGCCTTGGCGTTGGTGGGCAGGGTACTGGGCTCTGGTCTGGGTGCTGCTGCTTTTTGTTGTGCCTGGGTAAAGTTTTCTTTTTAATGTTTTTCACCCCCGACATGCACCCCCTGGAGTTGAGAATCCTTAAGTAGAGTATGGGAGCACAGCCCCCACATAAAACATTAAAAAAGTAATCCCTGACACCATTTAACATGCAGCTGGGGTGTCAGAGTGGCAAAATAAATTTTGGCACTCTTGACTTCATGATAACGGCAACGCCTTTTAGCTTTCGCTTAATATCACATAACCCCCCAAGGCAATATGGAATTTGGCTGTGCCATGTGCCATACTGTACCCCTAGGGGTGATTAACAGATATTAATCTGATCCCTGGTCATGTCTTGTTAACCCTCAAGAACAAGTAGAACGACTCGTAGTGCTCATGAATATGCAGAAGTGCATGTACAGTATAATGCCACACTTTCTGAGTCATTTTCAAGCACTTTTACCCAATGTTATACAAAACTGATTACTTGCCTGAGTTCTGCTTTCTTTGTGCTGTCAGAAAATATAAGTAACTGAACTTGGGCACAATACTGCTCGCACAAGCATCGGGAAGCAGTGACAGTGACAGACCACAAGGATCCCGGAGGGTCACACGAGACTTTCGTGGAGTCAAGATGTAAGCACTGCCATCTGATTACACAGCCACTAGATGCACTTCACAACGATGCGCTGAAATGGCAAACCCAGAAAAACAGGGAACGCCATTTCAGCGAACGCTCATTGTGGAAGCAGTGCAGGTTGCCTTCACACACAAGAGGCAATGCTGCAATTGATCTGCACCAGTCAGTGCAGTGCAGTGCAGTGCAGAGCCTGGCATGTAAAGGCACCTATAGTGTAACTACTGTAGGCTCATAAAATTCCAGGATGCCTTACATGAGTCAGGTCATGACCTTTGCAATGGAGTTAAGCAGGTTTTCACACCAGACTTGAGCACCTTCATTTACTTTTAAATCCTGACAAAATTAGGAGGGTGCAATAGAGGAAATCATTGTGCATGTCTTCAAACTACACAAGAAAACAGAATAAAAGGCTGAGGTAATCTTCCCTTTAAGTAGCAATAGAGGTGCAGAGTACCAGGGAGCTCTGTGTTGATCTTACCTTCCTTCAATGATGTTGTGCTGAGATAACATCACTGCTGAAAGTGGCCACTGAACAATCCGAATGCAATATTTTTTCTTGCTATAGTATAATAAAAGGCATTGTATAAATCAAATATGCCATGGCGCTAATGAAAGTATCACAGATATTTCCCCTTGTCCAGTTTGACCATTTGATATCACTCATGGCTTTGCCACCCGTAATGACATAAGGTCAAACTGCTATCAGAAAAACATTTCGGTGATATTTTCATTCGGCCCATGGCATATCCTCTGTATATGTGGCAAAGAGCGAACTCTTGCAGCTCAGCTACTGTCTCCAGTTTGTGACCCTGTGCCTCGCATTAGCTTACTCTTCCATCACTTACACTTGTAGGATTTAGGTGCTGGCATCAAGTGGTACAAGAACTAACATTTTTGCCTGGTGGTGCTTAGTAGGATTTGAGGTGGGGTCCACAACATGTATCAATGACATGCTGCATGATTTCTGCAGGGGAATTTACAATAGTTGCTGTCTGGACACACATGCTTCTAAACAAATCATCTCCTATCACCTTAAGGCAACTACCTGATTTAGAAGGGTAACAATTAATAGTGAGAAATTATCCGGTACACACTTCGTCAAAATCATGCAGTGTTCTGAATATTAATCCCTGGCTTACTGTATCTATTGCAGAAAAGACCAGAACACTTGTAGTCTGAACCTTACTACAACTGCCACCGCATCAGAAGACAAACTGACTATTATTCCTTGGGGTGGGTGGACATTATGATTGGTATTTCTCCGTGCAAAAGGCAAAGTGAAGATCTGCACCCAGGTCTTCTTCACATCCTTTCTGTTTGTGAAGCATCACGTAAACGCCGCAGGTCAGGGAGTGGAAAGAGGCAGTTCCTTACCAGTTTTCAAAGGGGCCCCGACAAGCTCTAGTGAGCAGTCTCACCACGGTCACGGATGGTTCACAGCATGCTTAATGTCTTGACCAATTAAAAAACAAATGCCAACCCTGACTGCAAGCCTGCTCTGAATTAGCTGGGATTCTGGAAGAATCCTTAACTGAGGACAATTACCAAGGCCCCTTGAATTCTGCGATTCTGCAGCTGCAGAATTTTCCACAGAATTTGCATCATGCCGCATAATTCATTTAGTGCCGCAGAATTCATTGTCCTTAGTGACTTTTCATTAAGATATACAGTTTTTCCATAGTGCCAGGCCCCCGTACCCATCTTTTTTTATCCTGAAGCCACTCCTCTATGCTTGGCATATGATGTCATCAATGACATCACATCATATTTTAGCCAATGGCTGGACTGCATTCTACCACAGAAATAAATAAATCATGCCACAGAAATCAGAAAATGCTGCCACAGAAGCCTAGGAGCCCTGCCGCAGAAATCAGAAAATGCTGGTGCAGTGCACTGGGGGCCCCGACAATTATTAAGAGTCAGTAACGAGTGCACAATGGGATCTGGCAGTGTGCTTACAACCTAAGAAGCTGATGCTCCTGGAAGAGTGCATCACCCATCAGACCCAGCCTCTCAGCCCTATGATGGAGTGATGAGGGATGCTCTCAGAAGTAGGCAAGATAGATACAGACAACTAGAAGCTAAAGCCTCACTGTCTGCATCCTGTGCTGTAAGAAGCATGATGGAGTATGTGCATGTTTTATTTGCAGCAACATACAGTACTCCTCACGTCCTCAAGATTCATCTATGGGCGACTATAATTCAGTCAAGCATTTTGTAAATATCAGCCCCCACTGGCTTAGTGGCAGTGCAGTTACTTACACAGTGGGAAGTGCTGGTTCATGCACTGAGCCCTGGGCTGCCACCTTGGACCAGCAGAAACAGCTAATGCATCCCAGAAGGCTGCTGCCTGTCTTAGGGAAGGTGGCTGGCTCCTCCTGGCACATGGCTGTCCTCTCATGGCCCGGGGAAAGGAGATGTGTGGGAAGGAATACAGGATCCAGTAACCGTTCCTGCTGTTGATACATGAAGTTGGTAGTTGATTCAGTGGCAGAGGCTATCCACATCAAGGTAGATGCTGTTCCCAAGATTCAGGGTTCAAGATCTAGAAGGGTACATGGTACACTATAAACCAAGATAAAGAGTCCAAGGGTAAGTGGAACATTAGAAAAAGGCAGTGGAATACAGTGGGTGATACTGCACTGTTCTTCCTCACTCTCACTTGTGCTTTACAGACCTCTGGTCCTCTGCCCCTTCCCTGTCAAACTGGAATGTTCCAGTTGGCTACTGCCTGCTGACTGGCTCTATCAATGTTGGGGAGGTTAGGCTAGGAGTAAATAGGGGCAATTTACCAACTGCAGTGGTGTTGGCATCTGAGGAGCCCACTGAAAATTAGATGTCTGATCTCAGATGGGCTATCCTGGGTTAATAAAATGTAAATCAAAAAGAAATAATAATTTTGTAACTTGTGGTGAACTATAGTATAGATGGAAGCCCCAGCCGTTACAACGGTTTCCTTATTTTTTAACTATGCATGCTATATCTGTGATGTTAAGTACTGCTCTGGTCCTCATACTTGAGGAAAGATAGTAATCTGGTTGAAAAGTACAACGGAGACCAACCAAAGTGGTGGAAGATTTGGAATACGTAAGTTATAAGGACTGCTGACAGAAATGAGGCTGTTTTACATGGAACAAAATTGGGACTCAAAATAAACGTGACCAAGGTCTATAAATTTCTGAAAGGGACCAGAAGAGACCAGTTTCAACTGTTAGAGATGCACAAGGATGAGAGAACAAGGGGACACATGATGCCACTGAAAGGAGTCAGATACACAGGGAACTACCCAGAATAAGTACAACACAGAACGAGCGATGGACATCTGACTTCCAGAGCAGGTGGTATCAGATGATGCCCAAGACACAAACCGATCACTCGCAGCTGATAGCTGGTGCCAACCAAACAAGAACTGTGAACCAGGGCACAGAAGCGGACACACTCAGAATGATGTGAAGCACCAGGGTATCCTGCTACAGTCCATGTTTTTTGGGTGCATCCAATAAACAATTTACTTCACAGCCAGTACTCAGAGTTTCACCATTTGTTTCACTCTGGTACTTCCTCCTTAGTGCAACTGTTTCTGTACCCTGGTATCAGATGGTATGGTAACATAATTCAAGCTCAGGTTCGACAAGTACTTTGAAGAAAAAGGAATGGCAGTGTTTTTCCTCCATGTCAGTGTGATTGAGAAATGCAAAGGACTAATGGTATTATGGTATTCTTGCCTTCCTACAGCTAGAGATATGTACTATATGTATGTACCAGGGGTAATATTAGCACAAATTTCTGATGTCCAATAGCAGTGCACTGCCCTAAGCTTCCAAGATCTAGCAGAAGGGACATGGCAAGACAACAGGGGCCTCAGGGCCACTTGCCATCACAGTTCAGCCATTCACCCCTTTGTGCCATACACAAACGTGTCTCAAGGCTTTCTTGTGCCAATGCAATGGCCACTGTGTTGGCACAAGGAAAGAGGCGAGGGCCAGTGTGTTAACGAAGCTCTGTGCTATGCACCACTGCTTCCTGGCTCTCGAGTCTGCTGCTGCATGGCACAAAGTGCAACTCCACTGTTGAAAGCAGTTCCACTGGGCTGCCACATGCATGCGGCATGGTGACAGACACCACTAAGGTGGCAATATGGGGCTGAAATCAGTGAGGGGCTAAGTTTTAATTGCAAACATATGTGGGGACTGGGAAGAGACTCCACAGAACAACAAGGAAGGGATTTATGAGTATGGATGGTCAGGGGATTACTGGGCCATCAGAAAAAAAGGTCACGGGACACAACCATTACAAACCACCATAGCTCACAAGCAGTCCTTAAGGTATGGGGTCAGGAGAGAACTGAGGCTGTAGCAACTCAAGGCATGGACATTTGGGCATGGCAACACGTCAAATGACTGCAACACTGCCACGTCATAATAGCTGTGTGTACCGCAAGTCCAGTGTTTGTGCTTACAAACACCAATCGTGACCACAAACATCTGGCGACCCTGATTTTCTCTTCGACTTAGTCACTGAGGGAGACTCCTATCCCAACAGATTCTCGGTGTCACCACCCCCCCACCCCCGTCCAACACTCTCATCTATGACTAAGTATCAGGTTCCAGGAGTATTTAAAAACACCTAAACACATCTCTGCTTTGGAATGTGAAATACAAAACTAATATTTCATGCATTTGTTTTCTCCCGCAGATAACGGGATGCCACTGCTTGCTGTACTGCTGCTTTATCTCTCTTTGATATTTGAACTGATTTTTGTGCTTCTAAGTTCCCAGTCTCAGAGGGGAACAGCACTACCAGGGAGAACAGTGCTTAATTATTTACTTGCACAGACTTTCCCCAGCCTTCACTCTTCTTGTGCTGGATCTGCACTTTATGTATTGGGAAAGAAAGGTTATGTGTAGTCGGTCATACAATGATGTTACTAAACGGTAATGTGCAGTCAGTCATACAATGATGTTACTAAAAGGTTATGTGTAGTCAGTCATACAATGATGTTACTAAAAGGTTATGTGTGGTCAGTCACACAATGATGTCACTAAGCGGTTATGTGTAGTCAGTCATACAATGATGTTACTAAATGGTTATGTGTAGTCAGTCACACAATGATGTTACTAAACGGTTATGTGTAGTCAGTCACACAATGATGTTACTAAACGGTTATGTGTAGTCAGTCACACAATGATGTTACTAAAAGGTTATGTGTAGTCAGTCATACAATGAGGTTACTAAACGGTTATGTGTAGTCAGTCACACAATGATGTTACTAAAAGGTTATGTGTAGTCAGTCATACAGTAATGTTACTAAAAGGTTATGTGTAGTCAGTCACACAATGATGTTACTAAACTGTATTTACTTACAATGGCTTGTTTGTATGAATCTGTCTATTTGTTTATTGAAGGGCACACTGAGCTTTGGAAGGGATATAACCAAGGAACCAAACAACCATCAAACCAATCAAGTGCCATGGATGCTCCTGATACCACACAGGGACATCGAAGGCCACAACCTGTCTGACGTGGTAGTGGACGGCAATGCTCACCTGTAGCTTCTGTAAAATGTGCAGCGCTTTAGTGGGATTCGGATCACTTGCTCTCTCAGGCCCACAAAAAGTATGCTCTGACTGTGCAGAATTTGCAGACTCCTGATTGGCTCCCTCTGCCTCGTCCGGAAGAGTTCAATTTCTTCCAGTAAACAACTGCTTGATGTCTGGTTCAACGGGGATAGGACCTTCTTAATGGTTCCATAGTCTGTGGTGATAAAAATGAAATAAAAAAGTACATGCTTATTGGAGGAAGTAATACAGGGGAGAACAAGTGATCTAACCAGAGATAATCAGGGGCCCAGTGTTTATCTTAAAGTTCAAAAGCTTCAGACTCACTTCAGTGTTTTTTTCAGGCAAAATAAACAATCTGCCAGTTGTCAGGAGACAGGCAGACACACTTATCAGGTCATCAAGGCCTCCTAAACAAATTCCCAGCAGTTGGACAGAACTGACCAAACAAGCAGATGGCTCTTGGCAATAGATTAGCTCACCAGCTAATCTGTCATTATTAGCTGGCCTGTGTTTATACAGGAGAGACTGCACCCTTCTCATAGACTTCTGCTGCTTTTCTTTCATCCCTGCCCCTGTTTAATAGAAAGACAGCATTTAACCCTCCGTGGTCATTGAGAGGAGCCTAACCGGCACAGACTTGCTAAACACTGAAAAATATTCAAGCAGTCAAACTCTGTAGTATCCCTATGAGCACAGCAGGGTCAGGAGATGAGTGACTTCCCTCAATCAGCTTATGGTACAGACAATACTTTCTCAGGCAAAGCTGTTTATCAGCTCTGCCATCAAGCCTCCCACTTGTCAAGCTCCAAGCCCTCACTCTCGCTGTCACAACTGACAGCTGCTGCTGTCTCAAAAAAAGTCACATTCATGGCCACCTACAGGACAGAATCCTGATTCCATATAGGACTGTCATGATTTCTCATCCATGCCAAGGGTTGAAAAGTCTCAATAAGTGTGTAGTATAAGAGGCAGGAAACAACCCCCGTAAGGAAGCTACTGAAAGCAGGAGCACTTGATCAGCAAAATCTGCCCCTTCCCCAACTATGCAAAATCTGCCCCTTCCCCAACTACTTTAAGCACTTAATAGGGGAAAGGGGAATTTGTTTAACAGGAAAGGCACACTAAGCCAGAGCTTGTTTCCAGGTGCGACCTGGGAGCACAAGGAAGTTAAGTGACTTGCTCAGGGTCACACAGTATGCAAGTGGGGGCTGATGGGATTCAAACCCAGATCTCCAGGTTTGTAGCTCAGTGCCTTTAACCACTACGCTATATTGCTGTATTAACAAATTATGAGATTGATCCTGTAATCCTCACCCGCCTTTCTGAAGTGAACACTGGCCCAAAGCCTTTATTTACTTAGTCAGTTAGTTGTGTGTTCGACCAGGGAGGCAGGCTATCTCAATAAGAATGGTTTTCTGCCATGCCTGGGGGAAGGGAAAATACTAACTGCAACAGAAAATCCACTTAAATATTTTTTATACATGTACATACTACAGCTGCAAGAAAGAAACCTTTTACAGTACTTTTACGTACAAGTGCAGCCTGTTATCTCTTGCAGACTGTTACCCGAACCATCTCAGCCAGGCAAGACATCAAAGGTTAAAACAGGACTGAGTGACGGCAGGAGGTGGATGGGATTTCAGTGTTCAACACTGCTGACCTCTCTCTCTCTATCTCTCCCTGAGATATCATCATGTGGTCAGTAGGGAATGGGGTTCCGGGACAGTGTTCACTTAGTAATGGGGGGCACTTCAGGGGATTGACCAGATAATTATGTAGAACTTTAAAACATAGAGGAAACTGGATGGTCAACAGTTAACAATAGCGCTGTGTTTGCTTTGAGAGGTTGTTGTGACAAGTGGACCTTGAGAGCAAAGCACGAGAGGTCTGAGGTTGTCATGACACCTCAAGAAGTAAATTCTGTGCTGTTGTTAATTGTCTTTTATAGTGTATGGGCAACTCTGCACAGCAATGGAGAGTTTAGAAAAGTCCAGGGAAGCCATCCCCAATCACTCATTTTTCTGTCAGAAGTGACAGCTGAAACTGACAAATGAAAAAATTAGCAATCGGCGTGGCTGACAGGGACAGTTGAGCTCATCTGCATTCAATGTTGCTGTACCTTCGTAGTGACGTACACAAGGTGGTACAACAGCAGTTTGACATTACTACGATGGTACAACAAGCCTAGGAATTCATTGAATTCCATTCGTAATTGTGCTCTCCCATACACTAAAGTAAAGTAAGTGCTTAAAAAATGCAGGGTTGGGGGGTCTGATTTTGATAACTAGGAACCCATGGTCCTTGTGCTTTCCTATAGGAATGTGGTTTCCTTCCCCTTTATTTATTTTTACCAGGAGACACACTAAGCTGAAAGCTTGTTTACAGGTGCGACAAGGGAGCATAAGGAAGTTAAGTGACTTGCTCAGGGTCACACAGTATACAAGTGGGGGCTATGGGATTCAAACCCAGGTCTCCAGATTTGCAGCTCAGAGTCTTAAACCACTGCACTATACTGCCTAAGCAGACCCTCTTACAATATGTTGCTAGTTCAGCCATAAACTAAGTTTAGAAGCATTGTTTTCAGTTAAGAAGACTCTGCAAAAGTGTCTTGTGCCTCACAACACATCTAGGCATGTGATCCTAGAAAAGAAACTCACTCCTTCTCATGTCATATTGCTTACATGACTCAGGCTGGCACAGAGGCATAGCGGAGGGCATAGTCACCTAATATGCAGGGGAACTGGGTCTATATCCAGCTTTTTGTCCCCTGGGAGATGTAATGTGCACTAACGTCAAGGCACACACAGCAATGTCTGCCACGACTCCCCACCTCCATAATTTGGGCTGTGCCTTCTCCTGGCCTCCACCTGGAGTTAGTCGAGCAACGAGCTCTTGCCCACCTTCCTCCCTGGACAGTAGTCCTGCGGATGCTCAGTCTTCCTCCCCCTGACTGGCACTCTGATGCCTCGGGCTCACTTCCAAACCTGGGACATCAGCGTCTCGAGCGGTAGCGCTATCGCTGCACTGGTGGGCCAGCAGATATCCAGAGTCTGAGGTTCCAAAATGGGCTAGTGGATGCTAAGTGCATTCCTCAAGTGATGCATGATGCCTCTGGGGAGGGACCGCAGTAAACACCCATACATAACTTCCCCCTAGTGGTCAGTGGGAGGGGTGTCACACTGGAGAGTACCACCTCTGCTGAAGCTCCACCCCTCAATGTCAGGTGCAACACTGGCATGTAGCTATTAGGTGGGTAGTGAACTGGCATTATTGCCTGACATCCCTTGCAGACCTCAACGTTGGCTTGCTTCCCTGGCCCTGAGCTTCAGCTCTCTGCTTGGGACCACCACCACCACCACCACCGCTCGGTGGGGCACTAGCCATGGAGGCATTCTGGGCAGCAAATGGAAGAAGCCACAATCAGATCCCCTATCTACAGCAGAGTAAATAATTTAAAAATTCATGGATTAGGCAATCAAACTCAGAATTCGGCCTTGGCGAATCCTATCATATTGTGTTTGTTAAGGAGTTCAGTGAGAGGCTCTAACAGCTCTCAGACTCTGGTCCGTAGCTCAATAATAAGAGAACATTAATTAAAAGAACAATTGTTAGGGGGCCCAGTGGCATCGAGGGCTGAGGTGCTGGGTGCCTCACCTCCTGCTATGCTGGCGACCCGAGTTTGGAAACAAACGCGGGTCACTCAGGAGCATGCCAGGGGAAGGTGGATTGAGCATCCCAAGAACAACTCTCCTCCCTTGTGGAGGGGAGTCTGTGTATCCCGCCAGGCAGCTGCCACCTAGAGGTTCTAGGTGGCTGTACAGTGGGACACCAGGGAAGGTGTCCCATCTGTTTGATTCTGAAGGCATCTCAGCAGAGGCAGGCCTTGCACATGCATAACTGCACGCGCTGCTGGCCCAGGAAGGAAAATGGAGAAACCCCCACCGCGACCGGCAGAATGAAAGCCATGGTCCCACACAGGCCCCACACTGGTGACTGGGCTCCCTGATCCTCTAGCAGAGGATGGCTGGACAATAGGTAAGTCCCAGAAAAGCTGGGTGACGGGGCTGGGGGAACTGGTCCAGAATAGGGTCAGAGGGTCAGTGAGGTAGACAGGGGATAGAAACATAGAAACACAGACTCTGACGGCAGATAAGGACCACTTGGCCCATCCAGTCTGCCCATTTCCCTACCTGTTGGATAAACTGCAGATCCTAGTTAACCGACAGCCTACTTCCTCCTACCCCCCCACTAGAACTGCCTTATGTTTGTCCCATGTATTCTTGAATTCCCCACTGTTTTGACCCCACAACCTCCTCAGGAAGGCTGTTCCATGCGTCCACCACCCTCTCTGTGAAAAATGCTTCCTCACATTGCCCTGAGCCGTCTCCCCCCCATCTTTAAATTGTGCCTCCTTGTTCTTGCACATCTCTTTTCTGAAATATGCTACCCTCTTGGACTTTGTTGATTCCCTTGAGGTACTTGAAAGTTTCTATCATGTCCCCCTCTCCCTCCTTTCCTCAAGGGTATACATATTAAGCTCTTTTAGTCTCTCTTCATAAATCTTCTGGTGCAGACCCTGTAACATTTTAGTTGCCCTCCTCTGGACTGCCTCCATCCTGTCTATGTCCTTGCAGAGATGGGATCTCCAGAACTGCATGCAGTACTTTAGATGGGGTCTCACCAACTGTCTGTACAGAGGGATAACAACTTCCTGATTTCTACTGGTGATGCCTCTCCCTGTGCATCCCAGTATCCCCCAGCCCTCCTTACTGCCTTCTCACATTGCTTGCCCACCTTTAGGTCATATGATATGACTACCCCAAGGACTCATTCCATTTTTGTTGTTGTTAGTACCCCCCCCCCCACTGTGTACTTTCCCGCAGGGTTTTTGTTTCCCAGGTGCATTACTTTGCACTTCTTTGCATTGAATCTAAGCTGCCATACTTCTGACCATTCCTACAACCTTTCCAAGTCCCTTCTCATCCTTTCCACACCCCCTTGTGTACCAACCCTGTTGCAGACCTTCGTGTCATCTGCAAAGAGGCTTACTTTTCCTTCCAGTCCCTCCGCAATGTCACCTATAAAGACATTAAAGAGAATTGGTCCCGATACTGAACCCTGTGGTACCCCACTAGTAACCCCTTTTCTCTGGAGCGGACTCTGTTTACTGTTACCCTCTGCCTCCTATTGTCCAGCCAATTTTTTACCCCGATTACCACAGTGGGACCCACTCCCAGGCTGGCTAACTTGTTTATTAATCTTTTGTGTGGGACTATGTCAAATGCCTTGCTAAAGTCTAGGTAGGCCATGTCCCAACCCCTCCCTCGTCCACTGCTTTGGTCACCCAGTCAAAGAAATCTATTAGATTCATCTGACATGACCTTCCCACTGTGAATCCATGATGCCTTGAGTCCTGTGCCCTGCTGGCCTCTAGGTACTCAACAATTCCTTCTTTCAGAAGTGATTACATAATTTTTCACTATCACCGAGGTCAAATTAAGATGTCTGAAGTTTTCTGCCTCTGTCTTGCTCCCACTTTTGTGAAGGGGAAATCACATCCGCACTCCTCCAGTCCTCAGGTACCACCCCATCCTCCCATGATTTGTTAAAGAGGGTAGTTAGTGGTGTCACTAGTTCTCCCCTTAGTTCTTTTAGAATTCTGGGGTCAATCCCATCAGGCCCCATTGCTTTGTCCACCTTCAGTTTTAGGAGTTATTTCAGGACCCTTTTCTGCTGTGAATGGACTGGTATTGACCCCCCTGTCCAGGGTGCTTCTATTGTTTGGTTTAGGTACCTCCCCATCCTCTTTTTTTGTGAATACTGAGCAGAAGTATTCATTCAGTATCCCTGCTTTTTCACTGTCACCCTCTGCCCCCACCCTCCCACCTCCATCAAGCATCTCTATCCATCCCTTGGTCTTTCTTCGCTCCCTAATGTACCTATAAAAGGTTTTATCCCCCTTCTTAACTGAGTTGGCTATCTTT
This sequence comes from Neoceratodus forsteri, assembly GCA_016271365.2. Lineage (NCBI taxonomy): Eukaryota > Metazoa > Chordata > Ceratodontiformes > Ceratodontidae > Neoceratodus > Neoceratodus forsteri. The sequence goes on along the minus strand of CM057456.1, from coordinate 621,310,644 downwards.
TCCTTGGTTTGGGCTTTTGCTATCCTGACTGACTTCCCCACTTCCTTCTGCTTTAACTGGTACAGTTCTCTGTCCTGATCCTTCTGTGTTTCCTTATACTTCTTGAATGCTATATTTTTCTCCCTAACCTTCCCTGCCACCTCTTTTGAGAATCATTGTGTTTTTTTCCTTCATTTTGTTTTATCCATTTGCTTCACACAAAGGCTTGTTGCCTCTGTAATGGCAGTTCTGATTTTACCCCATTGTTCCTCCACCCCTCCTTCTTGCCCATTTGCTAGTGCTTTTCTGAGGCACTCTCCTGTTTTGACAAAGTCAGCCCTCCTAAAGTCCAGTACCCTTGCTTTTGTATGGCTTGACTCTATGGCTGTGTTTATCGTGAACCATGCTGTTTGGTGGTCGCTTGTTCCCAGATGGCGACCCACTTCTAAACTGGAGATCCTCTCTCCGTCCCCATTTGAGAGTACCAGGTCTAAGATTACTCCCTCCCAAATGGGTTCCAACAGTAGCTGTCTGAGGTGCGCCCTCTGTAGGGCATTGAGAATGACCCTGCTCTTAGATGTGGCTGTAGCAAAGGTGCTCCAGCTAACATCTGGCATATTCAGGTCCCCCATCAACAATATCTCCCCTTTTTCTGCCATTCTAAACATGCCTTCTATCATTTCCTTATCCATTTTCTCCCCTTGAGACAGGGGTCTGTATACAACCCCTGTGCAGATTGTGGTGCCACTTCCTGTCTCCAGGGTGACCCATAGTGCCTCCTCTCCTCCCTGTTTACCCTTTAGTTCCATTGCTTTGATCTCTTCCCTTATGTAGAGAGCTACTCCTCCTCCTCTTTTACCCCCCCATCCCTCCTGCAGATTGTGTACCCTGGTATGTTGACATCCCAGTCATGGTTCTCTGTGTAGCATGTTTCTGTGACTGCCACAATGTACAGGTGTCCCTCTTCCATCAAGGCCACTAGTTCAGGGAGCTTGTTACCCAGACTAAGGGCATTGGTACTCATCGTCCTCCATTTTTTGATGGCATTACCCCTTTTAGCTCCATCCCTGTTCTTACTGCCTTTTTCTCCATTTAACCCTGTCCTGCTCCCTATCGACTTCTCTACCTTGGTGTTTACCTCACTAACTATCCTGTTTTGTGGGGTGGGGGGGAGCAGGGATTTCCCTGCTCCTTTTCAGTGCCTCCCCCCTTGGCTTGTTTAAATGCTTGCCAATGAAGCAGTTAAACCTATCATCTAGGATCCTGCATCCCCTTGCGGACAGATGCAGACCATCACCCCAGTATAGGCCTGTATCCCTCCAGGTGGACCCCCAATTCCCAATTAAGCCAAAACCCTGAGCTCCACACCAGTTTTTTTATGCATTTATTGAATCTCATGATGTGGAGTACCCTTTCCTCAATCATGCCATAGTCAGGTAGCACCTCCAAGAAGGTTACCGGGCATGCTACTTGTCTAAGGCCAGTCCCCAACTCCACAAACTCCTCCTGCACTGCTCTGATCCCATTCCCAGCCTGGTCATTTGTCCCTAGGTGTGCAATGACATCCAGCTCCCTGTCCCATGCAGCTGCTCCTGTGATCCTGAGAATTCACTTCCTGTCCCTCCAAGCCATGGCACCAGGCAGGCATCTACCTCCCTCTCCCATCCCTCCCCCAGTTCTACCCCCTAATGAGTCCCCCACCAGGAGTTGTTTCCTTTCCCTGTGGGGTCCCGTGCCACCCTCCTGTGGGTCTCCTTTGTGGAGGTTCCCAGCATTTTCCTTGGCCTCCATTGTGGGTGCCTCCATTGAAGAACCAAGCTCCAGCAGAACAGTTTATGAATTGTGGAGAGGTACAACTGCAGGGATGCACCTCTGTTCCACCATTCTCACCCTCTCTGAGACCAACATGGTCCAACCGCTCCTCTTTTTTGGCAAACTCTGAGACAGAAGGCGGTGGCCCTGGTAGTCAATAGGTGGGGGAGGAGCTTTCCTGAATCCTCGCCAGGTCTGCCTGGAGACGGGCAACCTCCTCCCTCAGACCAGAGAGTTGCCTGCAAATAGGGCAGCATCGCAGCCTCCAGAATGTCTCCTGGAAGACTGCCGCCCCACAACCAGTGCATTGCACCACTCCCCATGTCTCTTTCCCTTCCTGTTTACATTTTTTTTTGTTAGTGTGTGCAAGCGTGTGTGTGCATTTATCCCCTATGCAGCGTTCTGGGCTGTTAAGGATATGACAGGTGTATGTCCTTTGCTGTTTTTGGGAAGTGATGCCAGAAGCCCTGGTATAAAGAAAATGATGCACTTGAGGTGGGTGGGGTGAGGGGTGGAGTGAGGGTCAGGGTGGGTGGGAGTGGGACCAAGCCTGTGCCCTCCAGAAACAATCAAGTAGCTGAAGCCCCAGGCCAGACAATTAGCAACCGTCCCCCAATATGCACTAAAATTTGCAGCAAGTAAAGACAGCAAAGAAATAATAGCCCCACTAAAAGCACAACAAAATAGGTTTGAAACCAGAAGAAACAGGTCTCCAATTCAAAGAAACAACAGCCTCACCAAAAGCACACCAAAATAGGTTTGAAATCAGAAGGAACAGGCCTCCAATTCAAAGAAATACCAGCCCCACTGAAAGCACACCAAAATAGGTCTCAAAGTTTAAACAGTCCCAGAACAACTCCTTGCTAGCCCCTTATAGGTAGTAAGAAAAAAATCAACCTGATACCAAGTGAAATCAACAAGAAATAACAGCCCCACTTAAAGCACACCAAAATAGGTTTCAAAGTTTCAGCAGCCCCAAAGCAATTCCCTGCATTCCTGGATAAACTATTAATAAAAAAAAAAGAACAAATGTTTAAAAAAAAAGCTCTGCTACTGCAAGCTGCTGACTAAGCTAGTCCCTTGCTGGAAGACAGAAAAGGACTGAGATATACTAGAAACTGTTGTGAAAGTACACACTGATGGCATCACTGCTATTTATGAAGTTCCGTCTCTCCCTACTAGCAGGATGGCATATAACCCAAATGTCCATACTGTTAAATGAGGCTTCCTAATAATAAAAAAACACCGGGGGCCTCATACACAGTCTCAAGGGACTGGCTCTAAATGGTTGCAACAATCACCTAGAATCAGTCCCTTGTTTGCGGCACACTGTTTCCTACACGGACACCAAGTCAACAAATGTATGGGGAAAGAGGGAGAGGTCGCCATGCCAATGAGCCGCAAGGGCATGCTCAAAGCATGACAACCTTCACTTCACCCCAGCGCAGAGTACCGTGCCATCACCTACCTGTAGAACTATTACAGACAAGCAGCAGGGGTGGCAACACACTGCACCAGAATGAGGAGGAGTTAACAAGGGATATATAACCACATGGGACTCCATTGATTAGGGTGGCGTGTGGAGAATAGGGTTGGACAGTGGGGGTTAACACTGGACAACAAGGAAAGAAAATGGACCTGGGAGTGTGTGGGGGAGAGGGGGCAGAGGAGCACCAGGGAAGAAATCAACAAGGCAGGAAAAGTTAAGCAGTCATCAGAGCAGATACAGGCCTAAAGGTGAGTGGGGGGGTTAGGGAAAAGATGACAGTAGTAGCACCAGTTTGCTGGGGCTGTGGAAAAAGAATAGTACCAGGCAACTAGAGCAATGCCATGCCCAGACTCCTGTGTCTGACGTTAGAAAGCAGGTTAGCAGCTGCAATGCACGTATGCACCAACTAAGGCCCAATAATTTGCATTCTGATTTAGCCTTGGTATAGAAACTCCACCCACAGTGGCTAATTCCGAGCTCAGTGAAAGGCACTTTTGATGGTGACAAAAAAGGTGCCCTGTAGGTCAAACTCAGAATTCAAATTTGGGACATTCTGTAACCTAGGTTTAGTGGATACAAAGCCTCAGAAAACACTACAGGAAATTCTAGCTGGCACTTTCATTTTTATATTTCAACTGTTGTCTGTAAATCTGCTTTTCGTATCTTTCTTAGTTACATGCTTCTTTTTTCCACTTTTTTCCACAATTATTGGCTGGGAAAGGCACATTTAGCTGATGCTTCTTTCCTGGTGTGTCCCAGGAGCACAAGAAGGTTAAGTGACTTGCTTGGGGTCACATGGTATGCAAATTGAGGTAGCTGGAGCCAAACCTGGGTCTGCTGGATGAACCAAGCTCATTCACAGCTTGCTGCATGTTGCTCTAACTTCTAGGCTATACTGCCAGTAGTCGTGACATTTTAGCTGTAAATATTATATAAAGAAGAAAAAGAGTTCAGCTCCTGACTGCAAAATCCAATATTTTTACTTCCAGATAAATACTGTGCACACTGTGTAATATATAGCTAACTAGAGATAGATAGATACTGTGCACACTGTAATATACAGATAGTTATAGATAGATAGATAGATAGATAGACAGACAGACAAGACAGACAGATACTGTGTACACTGTGTAATATATAGATAGCTAGAGATAGATAGATACTGTGCACAATGTAATATACAGATAGAGATAGATAGATAGACAGACAGACAAGACAGACACTGTGTACACTGTATAATACATAGATAGCTAGCGATAGATAGACACTGTGCACACTGTATGATAGACAGAAAGTAAGAAAGGGAGAGGTGGGGTGGTACTCTTGGTAATAAGTAAGAAAGGTAGGTGGGGTGGCACTGTTGGTAAAAAATGATATTAAAACAATTGATATCTCGGAAAAAATAAAAAAATAAACATCAGATTGAAACAAAATTACTATTGATCAACCTCCTTTTTGAGAATAGTGAGCCACTTATTGTAGGAACATGTTACAAACTGCCAAACTCAAATGTTGATGTTTTCAATGCATTATTACAAGAAGTTGAAAATGCTTGTGGGATTAATGATACTATTATAATGGGAGATTTTAACATTAAGGATGGCCGGCCTGGTGGCACTGAGGGTTGAGGCACTGGATGCCATACCTTGCGCCACGCCGGCGACCCGTGTTCGGGAACGGGCATGGGTCACCAGGGGTTGGCAGGGGCGGGGAAGGATAGAGCGTCTGATGGACTGCTCTCTTTCCCCGGTGAGGGGGGTACTGCAGCTTTGGCACCCGAGTGCCCTCTGGCGGAGGTGGGAAAGGCAAGGTGACAAGCGATAGCGTGGGGGGAACTGAGTGCAGACGCTTCGAGAAGAACGCGCACAGGAGCGTGCGTGTTTTTCCTCAGCTGGCGTCATTGCATGCACTCGGCTCCAGAGGGAGCATATAAAAAAAATCCAGCTCGGCTCCTCTACGAAGCTGCCTCGCCGCCCCTTGACAGCTCTCAGGCTGGCTCCTTTCAACCAGAACTGTGTCCGGGGCACCTTGGCCGGTGCCGCGGCCCCATCCTGGGGGGCAAGCCAGGGGGGCTAGGGAGAGCAGCCTATATGAGGGCGAGGGGCGACGGGGACCATGACTAGGCTAATCCCTGGAGCCGGGACGACAAAAAAAAACAAAAAAACATTAAGGATATTATTTGGTCAGATTATATACATCATATACCCCTAAAGGTAAACAATTGCTGGCATGCTGCGGAGTAACTCCATCTAAAGCAATGTATTTGCTCTCCCACTAGGGGTGACAACATTTTGGATCTCATTCTTCATAGTGACCATCTTAATATTAATAACATTTCTATAACATCTCTAATAGGAAACAGTGATCATAACACCATTGAATTCAGTTTGAACAAGCATCTTACTTTTAGCTCTGGTGAAACCAAAATCTTTCTGTATGATCAAGCAAACTTACATCAAATACAGGCTGAATTAAATAATATCAATTGGGAAAGTAAGTTCCGGGAATTTAACAATTTCAGAATATTGGGACTTTTTAAAAAACACACTGACAAACTTAAGGGACTGTTATATTCCGTCAATAAAGAAATACAAACACTCAAAACACTCTCCAAAATGGATGAATAAATTCATTAAAAAACTTATTAACAAAAAAAATAGACTCTATAACACATATTTAAAAAATAAAACTCCTGCAAACTTTTCTATATTCAAAAATATACAGAAGAAATGTAAATCCAGTAAAAAAAAGGCAAAAACTAATTGGGAACACTATTTAGCTCACAGTGCAAAAAAATCTAATGGTAAATTCTTCTGTTCATATATAAATTCTCTTAAAAAATAGTATGTCAGGTGGGCCCTCTTTTATACGATAATGAAACCATTTCATCACCTAAGGACATTGCAAACTTATTTAACAATAAGTTTTGTGAGATATTTGTTCCCACCAACTCACATCCCAAAAGGCCAAATCAATGTGTTACCAATTCACATTTCATAAGACCCAGTCAACAAGTAGTATTACAGATTACGTTATCTAACGATCTTATATTGTCAAAATTAAAACTCCGGGGGGGGGGGGCAGTGTGGCCAATGCTGTAACATGGCGGTCACAGTCTAGCTGAGCTTCTCACAGCACATAGTTCAAATTGTTCTAGAGGCACCCCGCGACTGAACAGAATGCAAGTTTAAGCAGAAAATGCAACTGAGGGGTAAATGGCCTCAGACAGACAGACAAACAAGCAGTCTAAACTACATTTTGAGCACGCAGATCTGCCCAAAGAATCCCGCCGGGGACCGGAGGTGCACTGTAGGCAGCAGGCCCAGGAGGCCGAAACAGAAGCACACAGCATGTCTGACCTGGAATGATCGCTTGCTATGGTTTCTGCCACCTTAGCGCAAATGTAGCACAAAATGAAGGCAGGTTTTACCAACAATACAGCCCAGATTACCCACCTTCAAAGCATGGTCACTGGCCTTTCTGAAAATGCAGCCACTCACTCGATGCAGATTTCCGATTTGGAGCATCGGGTGGGCAGTTTGGAGGACTCCCTATCCATGGTCACCAGCGAGAGGAATGGCTTGCAGAAGGCGATGGAGGAACTAGCAGCTCGGGTAGACAATCAAGAGAACAAGTCCTGATGCACCAACCTGTGAATTGTGGGTCTGCCAGAAGGCGCGGAGGGGAAGAATCCAGAAAAAGGCATACACAAATGGTTAGTAGACCTACCCCAAGAAATGCTGCAGTTTGAGGTTGAGAGAGCGCATAGAGTGGGCTCTGCTCCAAAACCTGGGGATAGACTGCGTCACTGCCTCATTAAATATCTAAGATATGTAGATAAAGAAGCCATCCTCAAAAGAGCCAAGGCAAAGTGGCCTATTTCACTCAACAAAATACCAAAGTGCACATATTCCAGGACTGTAGTAGAGAACTATAGGTGAAAAGACAACAATTCAGTGCTGTCAAGTCAAAGCTTTACTCGATGGGATGGATGTTTGCATTCATGTACCCAGCTAAATTACGTGTGGTTAGGCCGGGGAGCACACCAACATTTTTCACCTGCCCAAAAGCTGCAGAGAGATGGGTCGAGGAAGAAACAAGATGAAGAGCCGGACGATCACCTGCCAACTTAAATGAAGCAACTAACAGCTAAGTTCATCTTTATCTGTACTACTTCACTTTGTTCAATCAAGATGAGGGTCGCAGAGTGGGGAATGTGATGCTCGTCGGGGCGGGAGCAGGCAGCTCACTTTGAGCAGCTTTCCCCCATGCACCAGGACTTAGCTCAGAGATTATACTCCAGAGCTCACCTCCTGCACACCTCAATGCAATAATTTATTAAACTGACTCTAATTGTGGACAATATAAAGATCTAAATATGCAAGATCCCTGGTACCTCAATCTTCTTGCCAGAGACATGCCATGTGCAGGATAGTACCAGGATGGTTGGTAGATCCTCCCCCCCCGGCCATGTCTGGGGACATGGGTACCCACGGGGCAGGGGCTAGTATACTCAATTTTCATTTTATGCACTAATAGCCAGGAGGCTCTAATCTGGAGTTACTAAGCTCCAGGGAGCAAATTTGTTGCTCTTTTTCATTTAGGCCACATCTAAACAGTTGCAGTATAATGTATAGGAGATGTTTATTCAGGCCATTCTGATTTTAATTAATATGACTGTTTGTTACTATAGTGATCTGATACTGTAACACGATACAAATTAATACTGAATACTGGGTTGACTAGTTAATCTCAGTCAGAGTTTTAATCATTCCATGTTTCTTTCCCTCATTTTTTCTTTTTCTGTGACACAATCTAATTTACATGGGGGCCTCATTATAAGTGAACAGTTCAATAAGTGCCCACCACTAGATAGGATATGTTAGTAATTAGAATACTAGTTTTAATGTTCGCCAGCTGTTTGCAAGGGATTGATCTTCAGGCACAGTTAGGCCTGAGGGGGGGGGGAGGGACAGAGAATACAGATTGTTGAGTGGACATGGGGTAACAGGGGATTTCTTTATGTCTGGTTTTATATATACTATATAGGGGGAAGGGGAGGGTTTCTTGGGGAAGCCGGGGGGGGAGTGTCTAGGGGTTCGTCTTCCAGCGGGTGCCTTTATCTCTGTACAAATCTCCTGGCTGACTGGCCCTCTAACATAGTTAATTGTGGGGGAAGGGGGGTGATGTGGTCTGAGGCAAAATGGGAGAAAAGTTACATGTTGTGATATGAAGTCAAATTACTCAAGTATTTAATTGTCAGTTGGAACCAGTGCATGCTATTGATGTGAAATTCTGAGAGCAACTTGTTGTTCACGTCCATAATAACCTTGCAAATTCATTTTTGCTTACTTACAAGTCTTGATTATGGCTAACTCATTTAAAGTAGCATCACAGAACATAAATGGGCTTAAGTCAGTGGTTAAGAGGAAACAATTCCAAACGGAGGTTAGAAGGTCCAAATAGCAAGCAGTACTCTTATAAGAAATGCACATGTCAGGGGGAGAGGCTATAAAAAAACAGGTTACTCACCTGTAACAGTAGTTCTAGGAGTGGTACATGTTGTTCATCCACACTCTTTGGCATGTCCTTTTCCCCAACTCATTGAGGCCCCAAGACGCCTGTAGGCAGCAGCAGAAAAGATACTCCTGAGGTCTTTAACGCCTCCAGACATCCTGCACTTTGTGCCACTAAGGACATTTGACTCCTGAGGACGTCACTGCTTAAAACTTAAATATTTCACAAACTAAAATGAGTAGAATTGACTGCATAGCACTGTTGGAAAGGCAATGTTCTGCTGAACAACTTTGCCACTGATACTTTATGTCTATTATGTATACTGTAGAAGATATTTGCATTTTTGTATAGTATGGTGTTAATGGCTGACATTTGTCTCTCAAGCTTCACTTAGCCACCTTAATAAAACAGAAAAGAAATACATGCATCATATTAGAAAAACTGTTTCTTAGTGCAAAATTAGTTTTGTATCTCCATCTAATGTATGGATGCTTAATTTGGTGTTGATATGTTAAATATTTTCCCACAGAAAATTGTTTCCATTGCCTTTTTTATTGAAAAAAATTTTTTTTTGCTATTTCAACCAATATAGAAAACAATAGGAACTACTTATAATTAATTGTGTAGTACTATTGGAAAGGTAAGTTTGTGCTGAACAATGTTGTCACTCATACTTTGTGTGTAGCGTTTACGGTTCATGAGTTATTCACATTTGTTTGTGGTATGCTGATTATGACTTGATTTTGCTCAGAAAGCTCCAGGTTGCACTGTTAAAAGTATACAGGCCACAAGTGGTGAGACTCTCAAGGAGCTCATGAGGCCTCAGTGAGTTAAGGATCACTGGAAGTCTTCAAGTTGGCTCCTCCCACCACCCTGGTGATATATACCTCGACTCCGCCCCATGACACCAGATCTTAGCCCGCTGGAGGCCAGGTTGTGTGTCTCCGCAGCCGGGGAGATCGGGTGGGTCCATGTGGATGAACAACATATACCACTCCTAGAACTACTGTTACAGGTGAGTAACCTGTTTTTCTAGGATCGTGGATATGTGTTCATCCACACTCTCTGGCAGACTCCTAGCAGTTCTCTGGGAGGAGGTAGGCAAGGTGCACAATCCCTACTTAGGGAACAGAGACTGTAGAACTGAGACCCCAAAACCAGCATCCCAGAGAGACTCAAGGTCGATGTGGTAATGGATGATGAAGGTGTTTGCTGACTTCTAGGTAGCAGACTGGCAGATTTCCTGGATAGGGATGTCCCTGGAAGCAACCACCGATGCAGCGGTATGGCGGGTGGAATGAGCTCTTATCCCTCTGGGAGGCTCCTTGCCCGCCAACTTATAACACAGACCTATGCATGATGCAATCCATCTTGCAATACTCCACTTTGCTGCAGGTCTGCCAGAAACGGCCTCAGCGTAGGTGACAAACAGCTGGTGAACCTCACCCCGAATTTCCGCCATCCTCTTCTTATAGTAGGAGAGGGCACATCTCAGGTCCAAAGTATGGAGCATGTTCTCAGCCTCCGAGGTGTAATTAGGGTAGTATACTAGCAGAGTTAATACCTGGTTAAGGTGAAACTATGACACTACTTTCAGAAGGAATTTCGGGTGGGAGCGAAGGACAACCTTGTCCCTGTAGAAGACCACATAAGGGGAGTCCACCGAAAGCGCCTGTAGCTCCCCTGTCCTTCTGGCAGACGTGATAGCTACCAAGAAGGCCATTTTCCACGACAAGTGTGACAAAGCACACTTGTGCATTGGTTCGAATGGCTTGCCCATGAGCTTTGTCATTACCAGCAGTAGATCCCACGGAGGTGGAGGTTCATGCACTGGAGGGGATATGTGATCCAGGCCTTTGAAAAAGCACCCGACCACTGTCTCCTGCGCCAAGGTCAGCTGACCGGCCCGCACCCAGTAGGCAGAAATGGCTGACAGATGCACCCTAAGGGTCGATGACCGTAGACCCCCTTTGTAGACCCCCTTTGGAGAGAGACCAAAGGTAGTGGAGAATGTTAGCCACTGGACAGGATAAAGGGTCCAGACCCTTGCCCTGACTCCAAATGGAAAACCTTTTCCATTTGAAGGCATAACATTTCCTGGTCAATTTTTTCTGGATGCCTCCACCACGGTGTAGACATCTTTGAAAGACACAAAGCCTGGAACTCTAGCCGCCAGGTACCAGGCTGTGAGGTGCAGGGATTGAAGGTCCGGATGGAATACCTTCCCCTGAATGATTGAGATCAGGTCAGGGTGTGTGCAAAGTCACTCCGCGGGCCTGCAGCTGAGGCTGAGGAGATCTGGATACCAGAACTGGCATGGCCAGTCTGGGGCTACCAGGATCACCTTCGCCTTGTCCCTCCTCACCTTGAGGAGCACCTTGTGGATCAAGGGAAATGGAGGGAAGGTGTAGAGCAGGCCTGGGTTCCACGGCCTTGAGAAGGCAACCCCCCTGCAGTAAGCCCTGCTGAGGGGGGTGGGCATGAAACAGCCTCAGCTTGGTGTTTTCCCTGGAGGCGAACAGGTCCACCATCAGTTTGCCCCAATGGGAGAACAGGCTGTAAGCTACCTCTGGATGGAGAGACCACTCGTGGGATGTCTGGCCCAAGTGGCTGAGAGCATCCATCAGATGGTTCGAGGCTCCTGCCACATGGATGGCTAGGAGATCCACCTCCAATCGGCTCATGAGGGTCCAGATGCAGAGCGCCTCCTTCTGCAGCAGATGGGAGTGCATACCACCCTGTTTGTTGAGGTAGTACATGGTCAAGGTATTGTCTGCCTGGACTTGAACCACTTGAACCTGGAGCTGAGGAGCAAAAGCTGACAATGCCAGTCTGACTGCTCTGAGCTCCAACAGGTTGATGTGGCATTGGGACTCCTCAGGGGTCCAGAGCCCAAGGGCCCTTTTGTCCCCCATGTGGGCTCCCCAGCCCATGAGAGAGGCATCGGTCATGAGAATGACCATTGACTCAGGGCGAACATACGGGATCCCTTCCTGCAACCAGTCTGGGGTAGTCCACCATTGGAGAGCACCCCACATCTTCTGAGTTACAGTGATCAGCTGGTCGAATTGACCATGCTCTGAGTCCACTGGGCGGCTAGCTCCCATTGGAAGGGGCGCACGGGCAACCGGGCCCAATGGACCACTGAGGTGCACGCCGCCATGTAACCCAGAAGGCGCAGAAAGTCCCACACAGGGCACAACAGCCCAACCAGAAATGATTGGGCAAAGGAGGAAAGAACCTTCGCCCTGTCCGCTGGGAGCCGAACTCTGGCTTGATGAGAGTCGAGCTCTGCCCCGATGAAGCCCATCACCTGAGAAGGCACAAGTTCTGATCTGGCCTCGTTGATGAAGAGGCCGAGTTGGGAGCAGGTCTGGAGGGCCAGATCACTGGACCTCTCCACCTCCTGTTGGGTGGGACCTGCCAGAAGCCAATCGTCGAGGTGGGAGTAAATTTTTAACCCTCCGATGCCGGAGATGGGCCGCCACCACTGCAGTGCATTTGGTGAAGACCTGTGGGGCTGATGACAGGCCGAACGGCATGGCTCGGAACTCGTACAGGGTCCCTTCAACCCCGAAGCGGAGGAACCGCTGACGGGACAGATGGATTGGGACATGAAAGAACGCATCCTGCAGATCCAGTGAACAAAACCACATGTTTCGCTCCAAGGATGGAATGATCTGGGACTGAGTGACCATCTGAAAGGTACGAGACCTGAGATACTGATTCAGGTCATGGAGATCTAGAATGGGGCTCCAGCCCCCCATCCACTTGGGCACCAGGAAGTACCTAGAGATGAAGCCTGGGTCTGCTGAAGGATCTGCCACAGGAGCTAGTGCCTCTTTAAGGAGGAGCTGAGCAATATTGTCTCGAAGAGCTGACTGGGTGTGAGTGGATATCTGTTCCTCCTGAGGTACTGCTCGAATTCTAGAGGCAGTCCCTGACCGACCAGTTCGAGAACCCACCTGTCCGAAGTGACAGCAGACCAGGCGGAAAGGAAGTGGGAGAGCCGGCCCCCCATGGAAGGACCCAAAGCTGACATGATGGGAGAAGGGGTGGAAATCCCCACCCTATCACTGAGCAGGCTTGGAGGAGGAAGAGGCTCCAGGACCTGAACCTCGGCCTCCTTTACAGGCCTGTTGGGGTCTGGGCTTGGGCCGAGGGCGCCAAGCTTGAGCCTACTGCTGATGCTGCTGTCCCCCTTGAAAGGAGGTCTGCCGAGCCGCAGGGGAAGAGTTCCAAAAGGGCTTCTTCTTTTTCTTCTGCTGGTTCTTGCCCAAAGAACCCTTGGCAGAAGTAGCGTCCAAGGTGGCATTGGACTGCTCGATGCGCTGAAGGTGACCGGCCACTCTCAGGCCGAACAAGTCAGTCCCGAGGAAGGGCACATCAGCTAGTTTGTGCTGAGTGTCCACCGGAAAGGAAGAGAGCCTCAGCCAAGCCCTGCAATGAGCGGCAACTGCAGCAGCCACCAAGCAGGCACAAGAATCCCCAATGTCCAGGCCTGCCTGGAGCTGCTGTTTGGCAACAGCTTGGCCCTGGTCTCGGACCTGCTTGACCGTGGTCTGCATGTCTGTGGGGAGATGTGGGAGGACCTCATCTAACAACCCGAGAAGGGCGTGAGAGTAGTGTGCCATGATGATGGCCGAACTTGCCTGATGAAGGCCCAAGGAGGAGGCCGCATAGACCTTCCTAGCCAAATGGGCCAAGAGCTTGGACTCTTTATAGGGAAGTCAGTCCGTATCAGCAGAACTGCCAGTATGCCTGAACACAGAGGCAGTCACCAGGTTCTCGGCCGAAGGGTGCTCTGTGAACCCCGCTAGGGACCCCATGGGCACCGCATACTTACAGGCCATGCAGGCAGATGGAGCTGGACAAGAGGCAGGACATTGCCAGAGTTCAAGGACCGGACCAACAATGGCCTTAGCCACAGGGAAGGCCTCTGTTGGGGTATCCCCTCTCTTATGGATGTCCGTAAGAGGGTACTCCTCTTTTTTCTGGATGGGCTCCAGGGGCATCCCTGTGGACTCAAAGATGAGGCGAAGGATCCCTTGGAAGGAGGAAGGACCTTCCTCCATCCCAAAGCCAATGGATGATTCATCATCCCCAGGATGAGAATGAAGTCCGGTGACATCTGAATCCAGATACAGCGACCTGCTACCCAAATCACCCTTGACTCGCCGGGGGCGGTCCAGGGTGACCGTGCTCGACAAACGCCGGGGAAGCCCGGTGTCTGTCTTCTTTGGAAGGAGCCCCTCCCACAGGCTGTTTAGGTGGTGGTTCCACCACAATCATTGGAGAGACCAGTTTAGGCTGAACAGGTGGTCTCTTCAGCCACTTGGGCAGGGGAACCAAACATTTTGGCTCCGAAGGGGTCGGCTTCGGCCTAGGAGACAAAAGCCAAGTAATGGCAGGGGTAGGAGCCGGGGTAGGCTTGTGCCCAGACAAGATCAACTGTTGCCACATGAGGTACTTGCAATGTCGACGGAGTTTCCACCAGAGCCTCTCCTCATCCAAGGAGAACGAGGACGACCGATGGCATTGCCTCTTTTTTGAGCACTTATGGCTCTTCCAAGGGCTTTCGAACGAGGGGGTTCTAGACCTCGACCGAGATCAGGCAGGCCGACTCAGTCGCTCGGGGAACACCGGTGGGACCAGTGACTCCCGGTGGTCCAGAACCGGACCATCGATGGGGACACCAGTGGGCTGGGTCTCCTCATCGGGGAAAACAAGGACTGGAGTCCTCTCTAAGGAGTTGCCGACCAGAGTCGGTGACAGTGGGTCAACTGGGCTGATAACAATTTCGACCTCGTCGACCGCATCCTCGGTTGGCTGGCCTGATGGGAGGTCCGAGAAGCCAACGGCCAAAGATGCAATCTCGACCGAAGTTGAGAACGCATGCTCCTGGGACTGACACCTCTCTTGGTCCCAAGAGCGCCTTCGTCGAGACAAAGACATGTTTGGTTCCTTCTCCTGCTTACGGGATCTGGAGGAGTGCGAGCCCGCAGGCACCTCTCCCCAGGTGGGAAGAGACTGGCACAACTCCCGGAAGGAGCCTGAGAAGGTGGAGCCCAGGTTGAGCGGAATGAGGAAGCTCTGAGAGTCTGCAGCGCAAGCTGCTTCTTCCTCAAATGCCTGCATATGTCCCAGTTGCTTGGCGGAGCCCGCAGCCACAGAAACTGCCCACCTGGCTTCTTTGAACTTTACCTGAGAGTTCCTCTTCTCCAGTCTCCCCAATTTCAAGTGCGCAAGATGGTTATCCAGGACATTGGGATGGAAGGCCAAGCAAAAACTGCAGGACGAAGTACCATGGCCGACACCGAAGCAGTAGACGCACATGAGATGGGGATCGCACGCTGACATCTTTTGCCGCAGGAGCACACAATCCAGGGAAGATTTCTTCCATAATCAAAGCTGAGAAAAAACAATCGCTAACTCTAACGATACGGAGTTTCGGTAAAACCTAAAGTTTGAAAGCCAGGGCCTACGAAATGTGTGAGCACGAAGGAGACAACCTGAATCTTCCAGCGGAAAGGAAGATCTGGCATCATGGGGTGGAGCCAAGGTATATACCACCCAGGTGGGTGGGAGGAGCCAGCTTGAAGACTTCCAGTTATCCTTAAAGGAGAAACGGACATGCCAAGGAGTGTGGATGAACAACATATCCACGATCCTAGAAACCAGTACTTCACTAGGGGGAACCTGAATATCATCCACCTTCTCATCTAAGGCCAGAGGAGTTTCCAAGTGGAACTCAAGTAAATGTTTTGGACCGTATCACTGATTCAGCTGGGAGATATGCCTTGGTTAGGGCGGATGGGAGTGAGAACTCTCTCGCTGGAATCGATTTATGCGCCCAACATGGGGGATCCCAGTTTTTTTCCAAAACTGGCTCTAGTTATGGCAGAATGGCCTGGCACTTGGATCCTGAGGGGTGACTTTAATTGTGTCAGAGACACTGTTTTGGATCGCTCTAATGTTACCCCATCCCCATCTCAAAAAATGCCCGTGCTCTAGGGGAACTGGAAATGGAATTTGGGTTGGTGTACATATGGAGACACCTGAACCCAACAGGTAGGGACTACTGCTGTTACTATTTCACCCAGGTATCTCTTGTGTAATGTTGTCACATGTACTGTGTACCTATCTAACATATTGTGAGCATGCTGTTACACTCTGTAAGTACACTATGCCTATCCCAACATATGTAACTACCGTACGTAACTTCTGTTTGTAATTAATCCCGGGTCGCTCCTGAAAAAGGTACTTCTGGTCTCAGTGGACTCATCCGGTTATCAAAATTTAAATAAATAAATAAATATCTTTTATTCCCATGCCTATCAATCATATGCCAGACTGGACAGACTGCTGCTAAGCTCTCCGCTTTTGCCAGTGGTCAACTCTGCTCACTATTCCCTGATACTGTTATTGGACCATGCCTCCCTGTTGATGGAGTTATTTCCTTCAGACTCTCCCCCTGTGGTCAGACAGTGGAGACTGGACTGTCTACTTTTAAAAGATCAAAAGTACATAGGAGCAATGGCCAGTAGCATACAGGAGTTTCTACTTTTCAATAGATGGGGGGACACCACACCATATCAGAAGGGAAGCCCTGAAAGTCTTCATTAGGAGACAGTCTATGGCTTTGTTAGCCCTCACTAAAAAAGTTACTGAGCAAGAGATAAGTAAGCTTTGCATCAAAACTGAGGTGTGTGAGGCTGCTCATGAGTTAAAACCCACCCAGTCTCTCCACAGGGTGATCCAGAAATTAAAATGGCGCTTTAACTAGTTGAATAGTGTTAAAGTGGAAAGGGCCATCCAGATGGTGCAATCCAGAGCCTATTTTGATGGGGACAGAGGGGGCAAGTATTCAGCCTGGCAACTCCGCAGGCGGGAGGGGGAAAGACTGATTGGTCAGATACACAACACATCAGGACTAATAGTACAGGACCCACTGGCAACTGGGGAGGCATTCGTGGCCTTTTATGGCACCCTATACTCTTCAGAGGTGATTCCCTCCACCTTGGAAGTGGATCAAATTTTAGCTAAGGCCCCGCTTCCGGTTCTAAGTGGAAAAAGGGCCGCTGAGCTGGATACACCCATTTCCAGGGCTGAGATCAGCACTGCATTTAAGATGCTGAAAAGTGGCAAAGCCCCCAGTCCTGATGGATTACCTATAGACTTCTTTAAAACCTTCCACAGTTTGGTTCTGGACCCCCCTGTGTGACATGACAGAGGAGAGCCTTGCTGGGGGTGAGTTGCCCCCCTCAACGTGGTCTGCCACCATCACAGTGCTGCCTAAGCCAGGTAAGGACGCAACTTGGTGTGCATCTTATAGACCAATCTCATTACTTACAGCTGACTATAAGATCTTGGCAAAGACCTTGGCCTCCCGGCTAGGCTTGGTGCTCCCAGACATCATCCATTCAGATCAGTCTGGCTTCATAAAGGGATGCCAGGGCAAACATAAAATCCGCAGAACCCTAAATGCGCTCTATAGATGGGAGAAGAATGCTCACTCACATGGGGTAGTGATTCTGGCATTAGATGCAGAAAAAGCATTTGACTGCGTGGAGTGCGGATATCTTTTTGAAATGCTGAGGAGAGTGGGCATAGGCCTGTTCTTCCGGTCATGGGTGAAAAGACTCTATACCGATCCAAAACCCAAAGAGCAGTGAATGGCCTGATTACTCCCCCCTTTGGTCTGGGGTGAGGAACAAGGCAGGGGTGCCCACTATCCCCCCTTTTATACGTGATCTCACTTGAACCCCTGGCCTCGGCTCTCAGAGCACATCAGGGAATTAGGGAACAGTTAGGGGGAAATCGGGAGCACAAAACAGCGTTACACGCTGATGACTTGTTAGTGTACCTGCAGCATCCCGCAAGGGATCTACCAGCTGATGAGAGAATATGGGAAGTTATCGGGGCACAAGTTAATTGGACAAAAAGAGAGTTCCTTTCCATAGGGAAACTAGAGAGATCGACCCTAATAGCAAACCTGGGGGGTCTTCAGTTGGTCACAAAAATAAAATACCTGGGGATCTTAATCTCAGCCAAGATCAGCTCCCTATATGCCCTAAACTTCAAACCTTTGATACAAAAAATTTCTGAAGACTGTGACAGATGGCAGAGTCTTCCTCTCTCCCTGATGGGGTGAGTGGGGGTAGTAAAGATGACGATTTTGCCAAAATGTCTGTACCTATATCAGTCACCCCCCATAAAGGTCCCTAAGGCTAATTTTGGGTGCTTTAATATGATCATACATAAGTTTCTGTGGTGGGGTAAAGTGGCTAGAATTGGAAGAGCTATCTTGCAAATGCCACAGAGTCTGGCTGGGGTAGGTCTCCCCAGTTTTCAGTGGTATCATTGGGTTGCTCAACTTGCTTACTTACCCACTGGGTTGGAAACAGGGGAGTTAGGATGGTTGGAACTGGAGGAGGAGACACTAAATGGATTCATCAGGGAAGAGATATTAGCAGTGGCACTCTGGCCTGGAAGGACCCCAAAAGTGGTCAACTCCTTCAACTGTGGCCACACTGAAGGCTTGGGTGGATGCCCATAACTATATGA
This sequence comes from Neoceratodus forsteri, assembly GCA_016271365.2. Lineage (NCBI taxonomy): Eukaryota > Metazoa > Chordata > Ceratodontiformes > Ceratodontidae > Neoceratodus > Neoceratodus forsteri. The sequence goes on along the minus strand of CM057456.1, from coordinate 621,292,280 downwards.
AATATACCCCCAGACCCTCCCCCTATACTGGTCTGTCCACTGCAATGAGACTCAGGGGATCGTGCATGGTAGAACTATTACAGCGGTTCCTTCACTGGAAGCGGAGAGGGCTAACCTCGGTACAGCACCTATCTGAGGGTGGAACAATCTTAAGCTTTAAACACTTATGTACAAAGTGGGGCTTACCAAACGGGGATTTCTTCATCTATCTCATGCTTAAAAGTCAACTAGGGGACGCTTTAAACACACTTAATGATTGGGCCCCTCCATCACCCCTCAAGGAACAGCTTTATAAACCACAACCAGGTAAGAAACCACTAACAGCATACTATCAAATTATACTAGATACCGACTGTAGTCCATTGGGGAAGGTGCAGAAAGCCTGGAGTACTTGACCTCTGTGTTTCAATCGATGCTAAGACTTGGAGGTGAGCAAGCCTGCATTTGCAGAGTTGATCCAGGAGTAATAAGCTTAGACAAGTACAACTAAATTTTATGTACAGAGCTTACATCACCCCCCACAAGGTTACACGTAATTGATCCACAACAACCCAACACATGCCCTAAATGCCTGAGTGGAGTGGGAGATTTTGTACATATAGTCCTGACTTGTCCCAAGGTAACCCCATTCTAGTATGGTGTACATCAACTTATGACTGGTGTCCTGGGATATCGGCCATCAGGATCACCCCTGGAACTATTGCTGGGCACAGAGCCCTGTCACCCCGGGGGAAGGTTGTCTAACCCTTTTTGGTCCATAGCCACGGTTAACACCCGTAAAACGGTGGTCCAGTCATGGATGGCAACCTCACCTCCCACCATTCAACAATGGGTGAACAACCTTAAACAATGTATGGCATTGGAGAGAGCTCAACTCACAGCACTTGGAAGGAGGCAGACCTTTCTGGATTCTTAGAGACTCCTCCTAAAAGCCTTTGAGAGGTGTATATTCCCTGCTTAGTGAACATCACAGCCTAGAATAGTTAGCATGACTCAATGTACTGTTGGTGTTGCAAAAACACCATCTTTTAACATGAGCTAGCCCCGAATATGCTTGTCTTAGACTAGGCAAATGTAAGATACATACTTTATGGATGACTGTACCAACTTTGTCCCATCAGTTTTTCATGTATTTAGGTAGAGAAGTGATAACTGTGTAAAATGTGATATAGCATATGATTAAGCAAATGTCTGTAATTCATGCTGTAACATTATTCCAATAAGATATTAAAAAAAAAATAAACTCCAAAAGAACAAAAACTATCCTGGCCCTGACAATATAGCAGGGCATTATTTATTTCTGCTTGGAAACTCCCTAGTTTATCCTTTAAAGCTGTTTTTGAAGGTTGCCTTTATTCAGGTTATGTTCCAGGGGACTGGAAAAAGGCATATGTTACACCAATCCATAAAAAAGGCACCAAATCATCTTGGGAAAACTATAGACCCATCAGGCTAACCTCCACAATTTGCAAATTACTTGAAAGTTTAATTAAAGATACAGTATCATTTTCCCCGTCATGGATGTTGTAGACCCTGAACAACATGGATTTAAAAAAGGAGGGGGATGTTTGTCAAATCTAATGTGTTTCTATGAGACCATTAGCTACCACCTCGATAACAAAACCCGTTGCAATTTCATTTTCTTGGATTTTAGCAAGGCTTTTGATGTCTTGCCACACAATGATATAACAGTCAAGCTTCACAGCTTAAACATTAATACTTATACCATAAATTGGAACACAAACTGGTTGACAGACAGATCACAAAAGGTTTTAATACATGCCCAACTTTCTGATTCAGGGAGGGTGACTAGTGGAGTCCCCCAAGGATCAGTGCTTGGCCCACACCTATTTCAAATCTTTGTCTCCGATATGACCAAAAAATGTCTTACCAATACCATTAAATATGCAGATGACATCAAACTCAGTGGTCCTTGTGTAAGGCATAGTCAGTTGGCTACAATGCAAGATGACCGGGACAAAATTGTTACATGGATTAATACCTGGGGTATGAACCTAAATACAGCAAAGTGTAAAGTTATGCACTTGGGGACATCAAACCCCAAAGTAAACTACAAACTGGGAAATTCCATCCTAATCTCAACTACAGATGAAAAAGACCTTGGGGTCATTATTTCAAATGACAAACAACTCTAAACAAATTCAAGAATCAGTAAAAAGATCAAATAAAGTTATATGGTCAATCAAACGCAACATTAAATCAAAAGACAGTGAAGTATTAATGCCCCTATTTAGAACATATGTATGACCACACCTTGAACATGCCTCACAATTGTGGTGTCTTTATAAGAAAACTGATTGCAAAACTCTTGAAAACATATAACGTGGTTGGAAAATGAATTATATGAATATAGATTACATTTCCTTAATCTTATGACACTTGAAACAAGAAGGCTAAGAGGGGACCTTCTCTTTCTCTTTGATATCATTCAGGACCCATACCTGATGGTAGAACTTAGACTGGAATTCAAAGAGAGTACACACAATACTAGAGGGCATCTGCTTCAATTATGTAGAAAAATGTTTAATTACCTTAGCAGAAAATTATTGTTTTACAATCAGAGTTATCAATCTGTAGAACAAATTACCCCTGAACATAATAATTAGTAGAACAAAAACAGAATTTAAACATCATCTCGACAAGCTTCTGTTATCTGGTCATAATTTAGCATATTATTTAAACTAATAAGAGCATTTATGGGCTGCTTGGCCTTCTTGCTTTTTCATGTCCTTAGTATAAACCTTAGTATGAACAGACAGATATGATAGATAGATACTGTACACACTGTATGATAGCTAGATACATAGCTAGATAGATACTGTGCACACTGTATTATATATAGCTCGATAGATACTGTACACACTGTATTATAGATACTGTACACACTGTATGATAGATGGACAGATGATAGATACTGTAAACACTGTAGATGGATAGACAGACAGACAGACATATACTGTACACACTGTGGGTAGATAGACATATAGACAGATACTGTACACACTGCATGATAGATAGATAGATACTGTAAACACTGTAGATGGATAGATAGATAGATAGATAGATAGATAGATAGATAGATAGATAGATAGATAGATAGATACTGCCTCCCCTTTTTTTCCCTAAAGTCAATTTGTTTTTGTACTGATTTTTTTTTTTCATTTTCACCATATGTCTCCATTTCTGTCTCCTTCTCACACATTTGTCACCTTTCAACCTTCTTACAAGGCCCTGTTAATCAGTCTCTACCTGGGAACTTCCCCAGCTCTTTCTCTCCCATTGTGTTTTATCTTTCCCATCATCACCTTTTTGTTTCACAGATTCTCTCTTAATCTTACCATTTATCACTTTTTCTCCCTTAGCCTCTCCCTTCTTCTTTCTCCACATATATATCTCTCTCATTTTACCTCTCCTCTACACTAACTTGTTTTTTTTCTCTTTTAGATATTTCCTGAAGAAGACCTAAGGTCGAAACATAGATTTTTAACTCTATTTTCTATTTTCAGTATGCATTTAATATAACCATTTTGTTTTGCTTTTAGACCACATGCTGACGCAGCGCCTTGTCTTTGTTTTTTACAATTTGTAGATAGATACTGTACACACTGTAGGTAGATAGACATATAGATAGATACTGTCCACGCTGTATTATAGATAGATAGATAGATAGATAGATAGATAGATAGATAGATAGATAGATAGATACTATACACACTGTAGATAGGCGGACACCTCGCTACCTCTGGTGGCCATGGCTGGAGAAGCCAGCCAGCTACATGCCTCCCTCTGCCCACTGCAAGCACTCCACGCCTGGGAGTCCGGATGGACGGCTCGCTACCTCCAGTGGCCGTGGCTGCAGAAGCCAGCTGGCCACGGGCCTCCCTCTGCCTGTCACAAACACTCCATGCCTGGGAGCTCTTGACTGGGTGGACAGCTCGCTACCTCCAGCAGCCGTGGCTGGAGAAGCCAGCTGGCCACGCGTCTCCCTCTGCCCATGCCTCCCTCAGCCTGCCACAAGCACTCCACACCTGGGTAAGCCTGCCAGTAAGACTGGAAACACTCCTGTGGCTCCGATTAGACAAATCATTGCAGAGCTCACATCCCATTGGCTGCTGCCTTACAACTTCTGCTCTGATTGGTCCGCCCTTTGCTTCTACGTCTTTTCAGCTTTTTTTGCCTTTCCCTGCTACAGTTTTAAAAGATATTTTGTCAAACTAGCCATAAAATGTACTGCACTGTTTGCCTAGGGGTGGGAACTGTTTAAATTTAGGCCTGGGGATTGTTGTGCTTTTTTTAAACTTGAATTGTTGTGTAATCTCCTCACCCTCTGCTCTCTCTCTCCCAGCTCTACTTTTTTTTTCTTTTTTCTTACTTAGCTCTGCCTCCTCCCCCACCCTGACTTTGTAATTCCCAAACGTTGACTTAACTCTTTTTGTGGTGCCATACTTAGACAGCTTGTTACTTTGCTGTCTGGCTGCCCGCCCGCCCCAACTCAATTAACTTTTCCTCTATATTGTACCCTTTGTCCTTCTCTCCTGCCCCCTGATTTACACTGTTGGCCAAGTTTTTGTCCTGTATTCCCTCATCTAACCTAACCCCTAGCTCTCCTCTCTTCTTCCAGGAGCCTTTCACCAGGCAGACAGCTCACTACCTCTAGCGGCCATGGCTGAAGAAGCCAGCTGGCCATGCACCTCCCTCTACCTGCTGCAAGCACTCCATGCCTGGGTAAGCCTGCCACTAAGACTGGGAATACTCCTGGGGCTCCAACTGGATGAAGTACTGCAGAGCTTGCATCCCATTGGCTGCTCCCTTATGGCTTTGGCTTTGATTGGTCCTCCCTTTGCTTCTATGGCTTTTCGGCTTTTTTTGTCTTTCCCTGCTACCATTTTAAAATATATTTTTCCCACCCGGCCTCCCTGACCCTGGCCTCTATTAAATACACTTTAAGCTCCACCCTTTCATTCTGCATTGGCTGTTGTAAATCTGACACGAAAAGTTAAAGTTAGTGACAGAAACTCCCGATCTGTGCTCTGACCTTCTGTCAACCTTCTTCCTCTTCCATCTCACTCTACCCCTTAGCCATTAACCTTCTATCAACCTTTTCCTTTGCCATCTCTCTCTCTCCCCCCTTAGCCCTGCTGTTCCCTGCTTTTGACCGCCCTGCCACTAGGCTTTTATCAACCTTTCCTTTGCCTTCTCTCCCTCTACCCCCTTAGCCCTGCTGCTCCCTGATTTTGCCCCACTACTTGGCTTCTACCTTTGTTATCTGGGATTTCCCTCCATTGTACCCTTATGGGCTTATCAGTCCTCTGCCATACCCAGACTAGTCTCCAGCGCTCTCTTTTTTGGCACTCTCATGGGTTGCCTAAGTTGGCTGGTCTCATTGTCCTGCCTTCTTCTTTGCTGTTGTGCTGACCAGTTTATTGCTGCATCCTTACGCTACCTGTCTCACAATAGCAACCCTCCCCATGTCACATTTGGCCAGACTCCTCTTGTGCGCTTTTATACATCCCTTGTCTCCCTAAGCCTGACACTGTGCTCCATGGGCTCTGGCTCCATAAATGTCTATGTGTACCTTTTAATACTACTGCCCTAAAAATGTTTTCATCCTGTGCCTCGTCATGGGTCCATCTATCCATTCACCACTTTCCGGCCCGTGTCAGCGATACTGAGCTTAATCCTGAGCCCCACTGCGCTACCCCAATCCACACACCCCTTTTCTACTACACTACCCCTTTGTAAAGGACTAAAAAATGCTCATATGAATATTCGCAGTCTCTGCCCAAAAATGGCTGAACTTGAGGCAAGGACCACACAGAAGACCCCTGACATCTTATGCATTTTGGAATCTTGGCTCAAACTGGCAGTTAAGCAGCATGAGGTGGCACTACTGGGTTATAACTGTTTCAGAAAGGCTAGGGTAGGTAAAAGAGGTGGTGGGATTCTTATCTACTCATGGTCTAATATGAACGTCGTCAAATTCTCTGTGCCTGACTCTAGTCCCCCCCCCCCCCCGTGGAATCCATATTCATCTCCCTAACTCTCGGAAACATCAAGAAACTTATCATTGGGTGTGCATATCTGCACCTCAATATGGCTTCCCTAGGACTCCTCCCTTCCTATGCTCCCTAGTCAATCTCCCCCACCATGACCTTATACTCTGCGGCAACTTCAATATTGACTGGCCTCACGCTGATGCTGACAAAGTGCGTACGACACTCACCTACTAAAACCTAGTACCACTCATTCAGGATCCAACGCACATCAATACCAAGTCTGGAAAACACACCCTACTGGACTGGATGGTCACTAACTGCCCTCAAAACATCAAAGCAGTGGGTGTCCTCTCGGACTGTATTAGCAACCATTCCCCTACATATTGTATTTGAAGGAATAATTGTTCTAATCTCCCTCCCAAGATCTCCCTGGTTCGGGACTTGTCTAGGTTTGACGTTAGTAGCTTCATCTCCTCCATCAACAACACTGACTGGTGCCCTATTAAGACTCTCCCTGATATACATCAAGCCTTGGATTTCTTAGTTTCCACCTTCACACAAATTGTCGATAACCATGCCCCTCTGGAAAAATGTAGGTCCAAGGGAATCAAGGATCCCTGGCTCTCCAAGGAAATTAGGACACTTATGTCCGACTGTGACAAGGCTTGGTGGACCTATAAGAAAAGTGGACTGTCTCCTGACTGGCAAATCTATATGCAATATATAAACAAGTGCAAAAATTCACTCCATAAAGCCAAGTACCACCATTACAAATCCCTACAAACTGAGCACCTCTCCAACCCTAAGGAATTCTGGAGACAGGTTAATTCTTTGATCAAAGGGAAGTCTGCTAGAGCCCTGAGCTCCATCTCAGCCAATGGTACAACTCTTGCAGATCCTGTGTCCATCGTCTCTGGACTGAATTTTTTACTGACCTCCAAAAATACACCTCACTCTTCAGTAACTCATCTCCCCCTTCTGCCCCACCCCCACCACCCCAAGTACTGCTGAGGCTCAACCAGCTTTCCATTTGAAACTGGCCTCCCTCAAAGAGGTCCAAAGACTTCTTGCTAATTTAAAAGCTGAGCACTCTTCTGGCCATGACTCCCTTGAGCCAACATTTCTTAAGCTGGGTGCTCCAGCCCTTGTTCGCCCTGTCTATGACCTATTCAACTGGTCATTCTTAACTACTACTGTACCAGACAAATGGAAGGTGGTGGTAGTCATTCCTGTGCATAACAGCGGACCCAATACTATCATTGAAAACTTTAGACCCATATCCATTCTTTGCCCCTTGGCTAAAATTCAAGAGTGAATAATTTATAACCACCTTCAGGACTACCTGGAACTTCACAGCCTACTATCTCCATATCAACATGGCTTCAGAAGGAATCATAGTACCCTTACTGCCCTAGTAAAAGTGATTGCAGACATATTCCAGGCAATGGACCATGGTTCTGCCACTAGTGTCATCTTTGTTAACCTTACAAAAGCGTTCAACCTAGTGAATCACGGTCTTCTGCTCCATCAGCTTCATGTTCTTGGTATGGATTACAGTGCACTGAATTGGGTCCAAAGCTATCTATCCTGCTGCTCCCAAAGGGTCAAGTGGGCTGGCTCTGTCTCTGATCTTAGACCCATCACTCATGGTGTTCCACAGGGCTCAATTTTGGGACCAATGTTGTTCTCACTATTCATTAACTTACCCAGCTCCTGTGGTGGGGCCTCTATACACCTCTATGCTGATGATGCCATAATCTATCGCTCCTCTCCTAATAGTGCTCTAATTAATCAAGAACTTGCCTCTGACTTTGCTTCCCTGGAGGGCTGGTTCAGGAGAAATCATCTTGTTCTTAGTACAAAAAAGACTGAAAGCATGCTATTTACCCACCTTCCCTCCTCCTCCTCATGTACTCACTCCCCTCTTAGCATTACATCTCTCAGTGGAGATACCCTTGAGTCTGTCCATTCCTTTAAATACCTGGGCATTACCTGGGACTCTTCGCTCTCCCTTAATATACACGTCTCCAGTGTCACTAGATCTTTGAACCAGAAAGTAGGCTTCCTCTAGCACATCTGTCCCTTTCTCTCTGCGGCCTCCTGCCTCAAGATTACTTCATCATCCCTTCTTCTTCTTCTCCTAACTTATGGTGCTCCCCTACTGCTCTCTATGAATTCCTCAACCCTGTCTCTCCTCTCCCAGGCTTACCATAGAGTGGGAAGGTTTGCCTTGGAGGTTAATACCCATCATCACCACTGTGATGTCCTCTCCTCTCCTCTCTGGGTTGGTTGCACTACGAATCCAAACTCAAGTATTCCTCCCTGAGCTCCATGCATAAACTTGTCCATGAATTCACACCTCCCTGTCTCAGTGAGACCATACGATCAAGACAAGTTCTTCGTGCCCTCAGATCTGCCTCCCTCCCCCTTCTTATAAAGCCAAATTTGCATCTAGCTATTGCCCGTAAGTCTTTCTTCTTTGCAGCAGTATCTGACTGGAACTCCCTGCCTCCCTCCGTCCTGTCCTGCTGCTCTATCCCCAAGTTCCAATCAAATTTGCTTGCCTCTCTCCCAGCTCTGTATCATACTTCTGCTTCCACTATTGCCTTATCTAGTCTCACTCTGCCCTACTCCTCTCTCCTCCTCCTACCTACCCCTGAACCCTCCTCCCTCTTCTCTCCCCCGGTTCCTTATCTTACTATGCAATTTGCTAATTGCCCCATATCTCATAATTTATTCCTCTCAGCTTTAGGACTTTATCCCGTGAACTCAACTGTATAAACCTTGCATCTTTGTATATAGTGTGAAGATTGTATATAACTTTATTATGCCTTGTTATTTTAATGTATAATAATTTTTTATACAGCCTCATACTGAATGCCTAGTTGTGTAAACTTAACTCTATATATCTGTTTTATCTGACTGTACTGTATTTGCTTGTTTCATTGTACTGTTCTGTATTTGCTTGTTTCTACCCCAGGTCAACCCTGAAAAAGGGACTGTAATTGTCTTAGTGGACTTACCCAGTTACCAAAACTCAAATAAATAAATAGATACTGTACACACTGTATGATAAATAGATACGTTGATAGATAATGTGCACACTGTATGATAGATAGATACTGTACACACTGTATGATAGATAAATACTGCATACACCTGATAGATATTGTACACACTGTATTATAGATGTGGATAGATGCTGTGAACACTATATGGTAGATAGATGATAGCTAGATAGACAGAAAGATAGCTAGATAGATAGATACTGCATACATTGTATGATAGACTGATACATACGGTACACACTGTATGATAGATACTGTGCACATTGTATGATAGATACTGTACACACTGTGTGATAGACAGACACTGTGTACACTGTATGATAGATACATAGATACTGTACACACTGTATGATAGATAGATACTGCATACACTGTATGATAGATATTGTACACACTGTATTATTGATGTAGATAGATACTGTGCACACTGTATGATAGATGATAGATACTGCATACATTGTATGATAGATTGATACATACTGTACACACTGTATGATAGATACTGTGCACACTGTATGACAGATAGATAGACAGACAGATAGGTAGATAGCTAGATACTGCATACACTGAATGATAGACCGAGATAGATAGATACTGTAAACACTGTATGATAGATAGATATATACATACTATACACACTGTATGGTAGATATAGAGATAGATACTGTACACACTATGATAGATAAATATATACTGTACACACTGTATGATAGATACTGTACATACTGTATGATAGATACTGTACACAACACATATAGACTGTACACACTGTATGATAGACAGATACTATGGACACTATGATATATATATATATATAGATATATATATATATAGATACTATATACACAGTATGATAAATGCTGTACACACTTTATGATAGATACTGTGCACACTGTAAGACAGATAGAGACATTGGTGGATAGATACTGTACACACTATAGATAGATAGATACACAGATGGATAGATACTGTGCACACTAGATAGGTAGTTAGAAACATAGATAGACAGATACTGTGAACACTGTGAAGATAGATGCATAGATGGATAGGTACTGTACACATGGTAGATAGATACGGTATACACTATGATAGATATAGAGATAGATGCTGTAAACACTGTATGATAAAATACGATACACACTGAATGACAGATAGATATATACTGCATTCACTATATGATATACAGATACTATACACACTGTATTATAGATATAGATAGATAATGTGCACACTGTATGATAGCTAGAGATAGATATGTATATGTTGTATGATAGATAGATATGTATAGACTGTATTATAGATAGATACTGTGTGCACTGTATGATAGATAGCTAGAGATAGATACTGTACACACTGTATGATAGATACTGTGCACACTGTATAATAGATACTGCACACACTGTGTGATAGACAGACACTGTATACACTGTATGATAGAGACAGATACTGTACACACTATGATAGATACTGTGCACACTGTATGATAGATACTGTACACACTGTATGGTAGATACTGTGCATACTGTATGATAGATACTGTACACACTGTATGGTAGATACTGTGCACACTGTATGATAGATATTGCACACACTTTATGATAGATACTGTGCACACTGTATGATAGATAAGATAGATAGATATAGATATACTACACACACTGCATGATAGATACTGTGCACACTGTATTATAAATACTGTGAATACTGTAAGATAGACAGATACTGTGCATACTATATGATAGATACATATATACTTTACACACTATATGATATATACCTACTGTATACACTGTATGACTGATATATATATATATATACTGTAAACACTGTATGATAGATACAGAGATAGATACATACATACATACTGTACACACTATATAAAACAGAGCGATAACATACTATGCACACTATATTATAGACAGATACTGTACACGCTGTAAGATAGATACTGTACACACTGTATGATAGATCAGAAAGGCCCTCGTCTACAGTTATACATCTGCAGAGCAACACAAACACAACCTGCTAAACCTTCAATTAAGAACTGATTTAAAACAAATTCCTTTTTAAAAACGTCCTCACAATGAAGAAAAACAGCATTATAGAATACGTGGCCTGCATCCTGAGAATGTCGGATTATTTATTGACAACCTAAAATGTGATATCACCACCCAGTGATCGGGATGGTCACTGCTGTACCCTCTCTCTGTCTGGGAAGCATGGACAAGAGGCTGCTGTGGCCACCCCTTGGTCAGCCAGCAAGAGATGCATGAATGCCGGGCAGTCCACATCCACCCTCCCTCCCTCCCTCCCTTAGAGCTGAGCTGAACCCCACCTCAGTGGCGGATCTAAGGGGCTAGAGAAGGGGATGGCTGCACCCCCATTGTAATTTACTTGCTAGCTGCTGCTTAATTTTACTTTTCTAGAGAAGTCTAATGTATTGATTGTAAGAAAATAAACACTCAAATCTTTAGATTGCATTTTCAGTCAAAAATGTAATGCAAAAGATAATAGCAGACAATATAAAGGAGTCCATTTTTTTTCAAAACTGCGTATCAAGTATATACACTACCACAGCACCCCCCACTGTAAACTTCTTAATCTGCCTCTGCCCCACCTGTGTAATATGCCCAGCCCTCAAGTCAGCCCCTGCATTAGATTCTGTGGCCAAAATGTGTACCCCAGTCTCCCAGGTGGCACCACACGGCCAGCATTAAGGGGACACTGTCAGCTTTTTCAGCAATTTTTTGTATCACTGTGTTCTGGTTCCTCTTGCTTCTGGTCTACCCATTGATAACATATCTGTTCTCCCAACTGCAAATAAAATTTAGAATAATGCTGTTTTTTGATAAATAGTGTATATTAAGCATCCTGATTAAAACCCCCGCCACTCACTGATCCCACGCGGCCACCTGTGTTTTTGGCGACAGAGCGTCAGTACGCTCATTCAGGATCGTGCTTGTTTTTTCCAAATCATGGCAGTTTAGTGGGCAAATGCACTTCTATGGGATTCACTAAGCTTGCCACAATACATTTTATGTGGAAATGAGTGGTTTATCTAACAGAAATGTTTCTTTGAAAAGTCAAGCTTTGACTCCAGGCATGCACATTACCATACCAACCAGAATACAGGGGTACAAAAAAATTGCAGAAAAGACAGTGCCCCTTTAAAATTTGTTTTAAAGTAGAACTGCGCTGAACCTGTAAGTCATTTCCCCCGTAGAAGCTGATTTTTAAATACCGGTTCCAGTTCTGTTACTGTTCCATCTCTACAGGCTATTTTATTCTCCTAGTGGGTGTTTATGATTTACACACAAATATCAAATATCATTTTAGAACTATATGACATCTTTTATGTCCTTGCAGAGCTCATCCACTGCTGGCACAATGCCTCTGTGTTCTATTATAGAAGTCTATGGTCGAGAGGAACATAACCTACATCACAGAGTTCTAAAATTGCACTTGGCAGCCCAGTACAAATCAGAAACACCCTCTGAGGTTACTAGTAGGCCCGTATATAAGGAACATTAACAGAACTGGAACCTATATGTGAAAAACAGCTTCTATTGGGAAAAATGAATTTCAGGTTAAGCGCAGAACTCCTTTGAAGAAAATGTTTCATTGCAGTAATAGTAACTCTACCCCCACCCCCAACCTTCACTTGAGTGATGGTGGTCCATGGCCACACAGACCTTAGAATAGTACAGCTCCACTTTACTGGGTCTACTGAAAGTCCTGTTATTGCGTATAAACCAGCATTTGAGTGTGGGTGTGTTTCTCTTACTCCATGCATACAGAGCAAACAATCTGTCTAGTGTGTGAAATGAGAATAGACATTCTACTTATATGCACTGAAAAGAGTGAAATATGAGCTGGCAACATTCCATTTAAAAAGAACTATAAATATTCCTTGATTATAAACAGCATGTGCTGTGCCTTTTTTGGGGGTTAGGTTGAAAACTGAATGCATCAGAATTGTGAACAAGGTGAGTGCTCTCTCTGCTAAAATCTCCCATCAGATCATTGGCTGTGACAATGCCAACCACACACAGTAGAAGCTGCTATGCACAAATGTCAGATTATTAAGTTATAACCGAACCACTGAAGTTTGTTGCCTAATTGAGCCAGCGCTGCCTGTTTCAGGATGTCGCTCACAAGAGAGAGAGAGCATCTTGAATTTGGGTTGCCTGGTGCCAGAAGTATGGTGGAGAGGTCTGTTTCTCATTAGCGTTCAATCTGGAACTAACAGCTTACTGAGGATAATTTCATGCTTTGTTCTAATTTCCCCCCACAATTCCTTTGGAGCTCAGCAAGATCTAAGTGCTTCATGTGTGCGGCACATGCTGCCTCTCTGACCCATGTCTACCTCAAACAAACAAGCTTTGATGTCACCAAGAACCCATGTTTTAACATGACATTTCTGCACTGGTACTCTTACTGGAGTCAGTCTGACAAATCACAGGGGAGGGGCCAGCGTCTAGTGAAAACCCCACTATCTTTTCCCACTTTATATCGTGTGTGATGTGAGAGATGGTGACGTTGAGATAAAAGTATCCTGACTATAGAAATTTCGTTCATTACAAAGCATTGCACATGATGGGACACGAATAAGGCAACAGTGCTTCAGATTGATTTGTCATTTTCCCTGTGACTCAAGGGCAGTTGTCCTGTGTTTTCCTGTAGATTACATTATTTCCTATGGAAGCAGAACTGCTGTGTTTTCTGTATAACCAATGCAACTCTGGGGGGGGGGGGCGCAATTTCCCTGTAAATGGTTCTATTTTCCAGTACAATACTCTGGGAGCCCTGAGGCAAGCACCTAGCAACCAGAAAGTATTTATAATGTCATACAAATAGCAGCATGTCAGTGCTGAGGTTTATTTCTTCATTGAAGAGGTCAGTTGCTCTGGAGTCTTTTTTCCTGTCCTTGTGGTTAAGTGTTCTCAGTTTTGACTAATGTTTTATTTTTGTAAAGTTTTTAGATGTATTCATTACCCTGCATTGGTCTGTCTTTTTTAATTTTCAAACTAGTAGTTTTGTTTGTTTGTTTGTTTTTTGGGGTTTTTTTTGTTTGTTTTGTTGTTTGTTTTTTTTGTTTGTTTTGTTATTGTTTTTGTTTGTTGTTTTTTGTTTTGTTGTTGTTGTTGTTGTTGTTGTTTTTGGTATGGCACATATACCATCCAATAAGTATAGCTATTTGTAAGCTACTATATATGTAAATTTCAGTTTTAAGCAAACTTGGCAACAGTAATTGGATACATAAGTAAATAAACTTTCAATCATGATTTCCTATTTAGGAAACAAAAGTTTTTACGTGAATGATGAAGAACAGAGGCAAGTGTGGCAGTGATCACATGGAGGTGGGTTGTAAGTGTTAGCTACAGTTATGTGGCACATTACATACACAATCTCACAGTAGGGTTTTTCTAAGTGTGTTGGTGTGTGGGCTCACAGAGGTGAAGTGCATAAAGGTAGTAAACATGAAAGTTAATTAATTTATGTTTCTTATATATTTTTTAATTTTTTATATAAACAGTCAGATTGCCAATAGAAGCAACTTATATAACAATTGATAAAAATATAAGAAGGTAATATGTATCTAATTATTTTGAATTTGCATAATATAGTGAACCATAATAATGAGTTTGAATATGGATTGAGGTGGATACTGAATTTTAATTTCATTGTTTTATTATTTCGTTCTGTAGTATCCCCAGGTAACTATTTGAGACAAAATGTCAAGGCAATTTAAGAAATTAAAAATAAATTTAATGGAATCCTATGTGTGGTGGCATTTTTTTAGTCAAGAGCGGCCTATCTTTCTGACTATTACAACAATACTGGTTTCCCCATTCCACATGAATCAATACGTAGCACTGCCTTTGTTCTTTCCAAAGCCTCACTCCACTGCTGGGGGAGAAGAAACTTCACAGCCTGGACATTAAGAAGGCTTTAAGTTTCTACATGCCACAGACTAAACAGCCCAGAACTGAAAACAGGCAACTGTTTGACACTTCTGGAAAGGTAGGAACAGATAAGCCTCCTGCAAAAAAGACCTTCTTGCATATGCTGCTATGGAAAGGCTGGTAAGGAGCCATCAAAGGGATCAAGGGTACATTCCACCAGACCGACACCTGACACAGAGGCAGCATTAAGGGTCATATCCTTGCTAAAGGTATGCAGCGCAATGATGGTCTACAGCACACACCTTAATTTCTCATTACTGTCTGGGCATTGAAGCTAGAATGGATGCCTACATTAGTATTTCTGCACTTCAGGACATTTTTCTTAAGTAGGTTCTAGACCCTACCTCTCAAGTAGTACTTGGGGTCTGCTACTTGTATGACATCGCAAATACCCTCTTGTTGCTAAAAGGAAAAAATACTCACCACAGTAATGATGTTTCTTCTAGAGGGTGTACTTGTGAGTCATGCAAGCCCTCTCTACCTCCCCCTCTAGAACCTGCATAAGAAGGGTTCTTCAGGTTGTCAGATCAAATGTTCAATGATCAAATGTTTTAGAATTTTCTTGCTTGAGCAGCGTAGTTTTAAACTTTGCTATTTTTTTCAGGTTTTTTTTTATATTGTGAATTGTCATGTGTTACTGTATTTACATTTCTTAATACATAACATAGGTTAGTTACATGGTCACAGCTCTCTTCCACTCACTAGCTATGAATCTGCCACTGAAATACCAGAGGGAGCATAACCACACTGCACTGTATAAACTGTAACAGTCTAAAATTCTATCTGCAGGGAAACCCCTCTGGGCAGGGATGCTGCTACTGTGTTTGTATGACTCACATATACATTATCTTGAAGAAACTTCATTACTACGGTGATTCATTTTTTCATCTCTCATTCACCAGGGGCTGAGAGTAACCAGATCCAGACCCCAGAGAAAGCCAGCATCCTGCTGAAATAATATCAGTCTGTAAGAAACAAAAATGCCAAAGTAAACTGATCATAACCTTAAGTTTTCAAGAGTACAGCAGATGAAAGCGTACAGCTGTATTTTATAGGACTGCTGCCTTTGGGATACAATGCTGAGGATCTGGCATCTCACTTAAGCTTGCTGGGTGTTTCTGAGGTGTTAGAGGTCCATGTCCTAGAAATGACAGCACCCCTTCCAAAACCATCTACTAATGGAATGAAGGCTGTTGGCGGGGAGGGTAATGGTTTGTTCTGTTTTTGCTGGATTACTATTATTGTGCTCGATGCACTATATGGCCCTGTATGTGCCAAATAAGATGCATACTGGACTGCGCCGCGCTGCACATCTAGCCCCAGACAAACATACAGGGCATGGAATTTGCTGCCCCCCCCTCCTTTAGAAACCCCTCCTCTGAAGCCAGAGCAGCACAAAAGGGAATGGATGGCCAGGGCATGGAGTTAGCCAGGGGCTCATTCCAAATGCAATGTGGCTCCCCTGCTCCAGGAGCCGAGGTTCATGCGATGCAGCTGTCGACAGCTAGAACTGCTGTATCCTTTTCGGGGAAGTGATGTATGTTTAAAATTGAATGATATCCACTGAATGCCAGGCTAATACCACCCAGCTCTCCACTGAAAGGAGGGAGCTAGGCACTTTTGTTTTTAGTGGGGTCCTGCCTCGAACACTTATCTTACAGCTGGGCGGGAATGAAGAGCAGGAACGCTGAATGGGTTGCTCAAGGTCATACAGTGATCTAACAGTGACTGTGTCGTGATTCTAACCTTTCCTGTTTCATATCTTTGTGCCCAGTTGATTGGGCATCCAACCTCACGTCCCAGAGCACTGGCATACACTGCTACATGTTAGCACTTATCTTGGGGGGGGGGTGTCATTCAACTGCAGAGGTTACGCTGGGTAGGAAGTCCAAGGAACTCAGTACCCCCTCCTAAAAAATCAACTGAGGGTTCCTGTTCCTCTATCACCATTCTCCACTGAATACTACAGCAGAGATCCAACTCCTATTTATTGATTGATTGGTTGAGTTAGTTAGTTAGTTACTTAGTTATTTAGTTTTTGTTGACTGGTAAAGGAGGGCTAGACAATACTGCTTATTTTCAGCCTCTTCCTTTGGGGGCACAGATATAGATGAAAACCAGCTGAAACTGAAACAGATCAAGCAGTTGGTGGTATTTTAGTGAAAGAAGGAAATTTAGTCAGGCCACCAGGGAAATCACCCTATGCTGAAGTAGGGGGCTCTCTGTTTACTGATACAGAGTGAGTACCTGGTTGACGGAGATGGATGATGTGTCCTGAATGGTGGAGCTGCCCACCCTCCCCATCCTGAGTAGTTAGGAGGGATCAGCTAGTAATGGATTCAGTAAAGGGGATCGCGGTACCATCTTAAGTTGGTCAAAACCCTGAAGATGCCTTAGAAAAAGAACTACAGCTACAAAAAGCTAACCCGCTGCCCTGATGGGTGCTTCAAAACAACAGTATGCTGCAAGAAAGGTCTGGTTTTGGCTAAACAAAAGGGTATTTCTATGCTAGAAACTCAGCCGGTGATCTCAGCTGATAATAACAGCCAGCTTCCTGTGCCTGACAACTGACCTTAGCTGGCAGAAGAGCCTCAGCCCATGGTGGGGGACTATGAAGAAACTGTTACCTGTACAGAGGAAAATCTCCATAATTCTAATCAGGTACCAGATACCAGAAACTCTGCCACTGTTTCCACTGCAGTGAAGGAAAGCAGAGTCAGTGCCCACCTTGGTAATAGCAGCAATGCATCAGAAAGACAGTGCCCGACCTGGAACGAGTGCAGCTGTAAACAGAGCTTCAGCAATAACCCCTGACTCTCCAAATGAGTACACCCCACAGTCTGCAAATGCAGTGGTCACAGAACAGGCTGCAAGTGCTAGGACTGCTTCAAGCTCCCCTTCTTGCGCCATGTCTCAACAGCGCAACACCATGGTGTCTGTTCCTGCACAGAAAGATTTCAATTTGGTAGCTCTATTGAGAAAGGTAAGCCCAAATATATTTAAAAACCGTCATGCATCAGGAAATATGGGGCAAATGATTAGCAGGGTCACTGTGCAATGTGGGGCAAATGATTAGCAGGGTCACTGTGCAATGTGGGGCAAATGATCAGCAGGGTCGCTGTGCAATGTGGGGCAAATGATTAGCAGGGTCGCTGTGCAATGTGGGGCAAATGATTAGCAGGGTCGCTGTGCAATGTGGGGCAAATGATTAGCAGGGTCACTGTGCAATGTGGGGCAAATGATTAGCAGGGTCACTGTGCAATGTGGGGCAAATGATTAGCAGGGTCACTGTGCAGGACAAACAATCTGTAGAAGAAATATCTCTTCCCTGCCCACTAAGGAAGCCCTGATAAAAGCTGGCTGGACAAAGTCTGCAGGTGCCCAGTGGCTTTCAAACTAGCAGTTTGATCCAGTACCTATAAAAGAAGCAGCTTCTAGTAAATAGAGGGGGGGGAAACTCATTGAAAAATTCCTCTAGTACCCCTGAACTGTAACAGTTCCCTGATTCCTGGCAGAGCAAAACAGTTCTACACATTTGTTTCAGTCCCCAAACAATAAAGATACTAATACAGGTGCTGTATCCTCCCTTCCCTCCCCTCCCATTGAGGGCCCACTGGAGAGAAGTACTAAGCCAACTAAAGATCAGGAGAACACATCAGACAAAACTGCAAATAAGGTGGGAGGTTCAAGAGAGGACCCACCCCTGAAGGATCAACCAGTCTGATAATCAAACAGGTGATGCATCAAGGTTTCGGATGACTGATCTTTCTGCCAGATGATCTGAACCAGCAAAACAAAAAACATTCTGTTCATTTGAAGTTCAAGTCTGATTTGGACAGTATGCCTGACTGCATATGTAGGATATAATCTACTGAATGATTCTGACTTCTTATTCATCTGAAATGTACACTGTCATACACATATCTGGTGAAACAACCTACAGCGTCAGCTTTAAATATCTTGTTCTTTCAGAGGAAATACAGTGAACTAAAAAACACCGTTATAGCAGCCATGTTGCCCTTCCACTCGCAAAGCCATCCTGCAAAGTGATTACAGTGTTATTGAGGAATGAAGGGGTGAATGTGGCCAACAAAATGTATTGGTTGCAACAAAAATATGAAGTTCAGGCAAGACCAGAACTGATCCTAGAATCTGAAGTAATAGGGACTGGGGGATGGAAATTCAGAGTACAACTGCACCAAACAGACTCTGAAAGAGTGCATCTGGCCCAACAGTTTTTTTTTTTTTTTTATTGGGGGATAGACACGTTCTTTTTCAATCCAGCCAGCCAAAGGCTTCCTATAAATGCTGTT
The DNA here is from genome assembly GCA_016271365.2 of Neoceratodus forsteri. Lineage (NCBI taxonomy): Eukaryota > Metazoa > Chordata > Ceratodontiformes > Ceratodontidae > Neoceratodus > Neoceratodus forsteri. The sequence continues at coordinate 621,272,916 of CM057456.1, read as the reverse complement.
CACAAGCCCATTTGAGCACTGCATGTGATCAGCTGTGGTGCAGGGTACATTCTGAGTTTGGGCACCTATGTGTAAACTGTACAAATGTACTCAAATGTAATTTATGTGATGAAAGAGAGGGCACATTTTCAAGAACTGTCCCTGGGCAGCTCACAACCGTCAGGGTGGTATGCATCACAACGCTATCCTAACCTACGCCCAGAAAACAGGTAATCCCAGCTGGGTCCTCTGCGCTCACCTTTGGTAATTATTTATTTTTTTTTTTTTTTGAAATTGCTGTTTTTGCTCCCCTGTGGTGTCGGTCTCCATTCATTCAGGAAACACAGATGACAGTCTCTCCCTGCACTGCAACCACCCCGATTCTGCCCGGTGGTCCCCATCGAGCCATGGCTGTAGCCCCCAGGCGGGTACAGGGTGAGGCCACACGCCCTAAGAATTTTTGCTGCGCCAGACCACTGGGGACGTCAGGGAGATGTGGGCAATCAGGGTCACTGCTGGGTCTCCATCACCTAGGAGGCCGACACCATTTTTTCCTCCTTTTTCTCCCTTGACGTGGTGCGCACCCCTTGATGTCAAGGCGCTAGGCACTGACATCCACCATGTGTCTCAGCCGGCCCTTTCCTGGTGACAGGACTTACAGTACCCTGGGCCTCCACCTGGGGTCAGGTAAGGTGCGGGCCTTGGCCTCCCCCCTTCCCCTGGGGAAGGCGAGCAGTTTTGGGATGCTCAAGCCTTTCTCCCCCGGCCGGCCCTCCAATGACCCGAGTCCGCGCCTGAACCCGGGTCGCTGGTGTCACAAGTGGAAATACAACCACTACGCTGACAGGCCAGCTACCTTTGGTAAATTTATCACTGTGCCAGTCTTTGCCTGCAGCCCTAGTACCTGCACAGGCTGCCCCCCCACCCCGCTCAAACCCCGGAGTGTAGTTCTGAGCCAGAGTCTGCCACCATCCAACCTCCTCCCATGCCTTCACAAGAGACTGAAGAACGGCTGACAATAGAAGTTGGTTCGGAATCCATTACAGCAGGAACCTCCTCTACTCCTGTGGATGCTACCAGCCTGATGTAACCAAGAGTCCTACCCTCATCCTTTGAATAAAAAATGTGAACCCCTGTAACAAGAGATCACCAGTGGTGATTCTGACAGGGAAGAATTGGAAGTTCTTTCTATAACTTCATCCCAGGAGCCTGTCATCTGAGACCGAGGACATTTTATCTGAAACCACCACAGCAAAAAAACAAAAAGTTAAAACAGAATGAGTACAAGGAATAGAAGTCGAGCTGAACAGTCATAATGATGGCTGTAATAGTTGTTCTCCTCCTCTTAATTACTGTATGTTGGATTTTCAGTTAAAGTGTGCCAAGCCTAATGCTAATAGTACAGTATAAGGAATGGGAGGAGGAGATTAACTACCTTTTCCTCTTCACGGAACCTTAACTACAATGTCTATTTTTTTCAAGATACATATCTCCAGTCAGTAGCTGACATCAATCACACAAAGAAAATTGTGGTGTGGTATGATGTGTCCTTTTAGTCATTAGGGGAGGACAAGTGTTCCAGGGTGAGAACAGGATTTCTAGGTACTGTATGTTGGTCAGATTCCACAAACTGACTGAAACAGAACCTGGCCGTGTGACACTACTAGATGCAGAAATTGATTCCCATCATGTAAGGTTCATTAATACCTATGCCTCTCAGGTAAAATAAAAAATAATTATGCCAACTAATTCAACAGTACCTTCATATAGCTAATAATATAATTTTAGGAGGGGACTTTAATTGTAATCTGGATAAAAAAGATTTGACATGTGAGAGAAAGTTATACTGTAATGCCACCTTTTTAAAAAGTATGATATTGACTGCAGGATTGGTTGATAGTTACAGAGAGAAATGTGGATGGGGGTGGGGGTGGGGTTAACTACTCAACTAGAATTGGACTTTCTTTTGTATCCCAAAGTTTACCTTTAGCTGCAGCTGACAGAGTGGCATATGAAATGTCAGGCTGTTGTATGTTAGGAGTTTTCTTTAGAACCCCAGACTGGAAGCAGTGTGGAACACATTTGTGGAACTGAAATCCCAATTGTTAAAGAATGAAGAGGCAAGCAACAATTTGCTAAAAGAAATATTTGCAAGGCAATTTGTCAGATGTTTATGACTCAGTAAGAGATTGGTGGAGACCGGCTAAACAAGATTTAACATCAATTTTAATGTGCAAAGGAAAAGAAAAAGTAAGGTCTGCAACCATAAATATTTAACTTCATGGGGAAAATGACATCACCTTATTTCTGAAAGCAGCAGGGTGAAGAGAGACTATCAGATCAAATCACTGAAATGAAAAATTAAATGAAAAACTTTCAATATTTCAGAGCCACTTCTGTTGTACCAAAACAGAGGTTCGGGTCACAGGCTAAGTTGGCAGCTATAAATCCCTTTTTAAGTTGTTTTAATAGGATGCAAACATGTATTATGACAGATTTGCTACATCTTCAGGGTAACATGATTCAAGATTCTGAGGGTATTATACAGAGGGTGGTAAATCATCATGTGAAGATGTCTGTAGCGCCACTCCAGGTTACCTTTCGTGAAGGCACTGATTTCTTGGAAATTATGCCATGCCCTCAGATCACAAAAGAGGAAAATGGCAAATTAGTATGGAATACTTCTGCATTAGAAGTTAAGAAGGCCATCTCGTCCTCCATGTCTGGAACTGCCCCAGGCAAGGATGGTCTCAGGGTAGAATTACATAAAATGTTAATTATGCCTGTCAAGACTTAACTGACTTGTACATTGCATGTTTACAGTGTTTCTCTATGCCTGCTGATGTGAATGAAGCTGTTATGTTTTCTTTGTACAAAGACGGAGACGGGAAGGATTTGAATAACTGGAGACAGATCCGCTTACTTAATGTTTATATTAAAATTTTAATGAAAACAATAAGCAAACATATTAGTTCCATTCTAGAAAAACTAATCAGTCTTTCTCAACTGTGTGCTGTGCACAACAGAAAGATTCAGGACCACCTTTTTCTTATTCAAATATCTGATATATGATTGTTATATGTGGTATCTAGTGATAAGGGCGCGCGCTACTGAGTACTCACAGAAAGGGCGACTCAATGTGATTGCCTTATTGGATGGCTACTGGATGGGGGTGACTGCAGGTATGGGCGGCATCTGTCACTATATATACATGTGCGCATGGGGGAGTGAGCATAGCGAAGGGTAGGGTTTGTGTGGCATGTTGCAGTGACAGGCTGCAGAGTTGCCCCATGGCATGGTGGGTGGATCACAGGCCTACGGCTGCGAGGGTGCTAGGTTGGTCTGGCCACATGCATTTTGGTGTGCCGACCTGAAATTGTTTTTTTAATTTTTCAACATGCACCCCAGGTTGAGAATCCTTTAGTAGGGGGCTTGAGGGGCATGAATGCATGGAGCAAAGCTCTGTGGTGGCATAAACATTTAAATGTAAGTCTCTGGCACCTTTTGCTATGCGCATCAGCAAAATAGATTTTCACTGATGTACATTTGCCGTAATGGCGATCGCCATTATCACATAGAACTGTTGTATGTATGACCTGAGTACTTTAATAAAGCTGAGCCCAGTGATTGTTATGAGTGCTTTGTTTGATAATTAATTTATGCCTTTGCTTTTCAGAGATAGGATGATTTTACTGTGTATTTTAATTTTGTTGGCTTAAGTTATATGAATTGCATTTATGTGATAGTTTTTTTTGCTGTAATGTAATTACGGCTTTTGATTTCTTAATGAAGGACTCCCGCCAAAAGTGCTAAGTTGCAGAATTAGAATAAGCATACCCCCAATAAATCTCATACCAAAAATTATGTTTCTACATTACTTCGATTTAAAGTTATGAGCTACAGTATTTTGTAACCCTGATTTCACTACCTATTCAAAAATGCCAGTTTTAGTGAAGAGCCACTGATGATGTCATCTCCTGAACTCACACTGTAGTCCTCCTTGTCAGCAACCTTACAGGACCTGTTTCTACAAAGTTTAAGAAACTGTAACTATAGTAATCCTTTCAACAAAAAAAAAAAAGACATAGGGTTGACTGCAATGCTTGTATTTCCAGAATGTTCAGATGCATGGTTCTGTACTTTAGAACATGTCAGAAGGTGGTTCTGGAATGCAGCACTGAACCAAGGCATAGAATGTCAAGGTGGTGCACAATTTTAAAGTGTTGGGGGGGGGGACACACAATCTCAAAATGTGACAGGGATGTGCCATCTCAAAATGTGGTGGGGTAATCAGTCTTGGAATGTGACAGGGACACACATCAAAGAATTTAGTGGGGACTGGCAATTTTGGAATAAAGTGGGAATGCACGCTGTCGAAATGTGACAGGACACGCCATTTATTCTGAAATTGCTTGTCCCTGCCATGTTCCAGAATTGTACGCTCCACCCATATTTCAATATTGTGCATCGCATCCCCACCACATTCCAACATTATGCATCCCAGACACATTCTAAAATGATGCATCCCTGCTACATTACAAAATTGCACATCCCTTCCCCATTCTGAAATGGTGCATCCCCACCAAATTCCATAATTGCACATTGGCAGAGAACAGCAAGAGGAAAGAGGTGCTGTTAGAACTTTACTACTCTTCTACTGGGACTTAAGAACTAGAACTCTACTACTGGGACCTTCAATTTAGGGTAAAAACAAACAAACAAAAAAAGAAAAACAAGAGTTAGTGTGTTTGTCTGAGCTGGGTGAAGGGAACTGTTAACTGTGCAGTTAGCTAGGTGAAGAAGGGACTTGTGAATTAGGGGGAGTGGCTTAGGCAGCAGGAAGCCAGGTGTTTGGATTTAAAACTGCCCTAGATAGCTTTTGGCAGAGAACAGCAAGGGGAAGGAGATGCTGTTAGAACTTTACTACTCTTCTACTGGGACTATATAGCCCTCCCTTCCCAGCCTTAGCTAGTTCCACTTTTATAGGCACAGGATTTGCCAGACAACAGAAACTTCCTGTTTGGGAGCAGGAAGGGAGTGATCACAGAGGAGCAAAAGACTCACCATCCTAGAAGGAAAAGAGTAGCTCTCCCCCCACCCCAGCTGCTGGAGGTCTGACAGAGCAAGTAAGAAGGAGACTACTGAGGAATACAGAAACTTCCTGTCCCAAAACAGAAAGAGCAGGAGCTGTAAGGGCAAGGAGGCAGTAGGAAAGTAGGGAGAAAAAAAAAGTAAACAGAGAGAGGAAAAAGTAAGCATACAAAACAGTTGAGGGGCCACAAATAAGACATGATGGGAGTGGTGCAATGCAGTGGCTGTAGAGCGGCAGTCTTCTGGGAGACATTCTGGAGGATGTGGTGTTGTCCCATCTGCAGGTACCTCTCTGGGCTAAGGGACGAGGTTGCTCGTCTCCAGGCTGAGTTAGCCCAGCCAGGATTAGGGGGACTTCTTCTCAACCCAGGGACCACCAAGGCCGCCCGCTGCCTCAGAGATTGCCAAGAAAGAGGAGCGGTTGGATCACAGTGGGCTCAGGGAGGGTGAGGGTGGTGGAATGGAGGTGCATCCCTCCAGTTGTACCTCTCCACAATTCGTATGCCATTCTGGAAGAGTGTGGTTCCTCTGTGGAGGAACCCGCAGTGGAGACCAAGGAGGATGCTGGGAACCTCCACAAAGGAGACCCACAGGAGGGTGGCATGGGACCCCACAGCTGAAGGAAACAACTCCTGGTGGGGGACTCAATTGTTAGGGGGGTACAACTGGGGGAAGGGGAGAGGGGAGTAAGCTGTCTGCCTGGCACCATGGCTTGGAGGGACAGGGAGTGATCCTCAGGAGCGCAGCAGCAGCTGCATGGGGGAAGGAGCTGGATGTCACTGTTCACCTAGGGACAAATTACCTGACTGAGAAAGGGATTAGAGCAGTGCAGGGGGAGTTTGTGGAGTTGGGGAGGGGCTTTAGACAAGTAGCACGCATGGTAACCTTCTTGGAAGTGCTACCTGTCTATGGCATGGGTGAGGCTAGGGTGCTCTGCACCATGGGATTCAATCCATGGTTGAAAACCTGGTGCAGAGCTCAGGGTTTTGGCTTCATTGGGGACTGCGAGTCCACCTGGAGAGATTTAGGCCTATACTGGCGCAATGGTCTGCATCTGTCCAGGAGGGGAACCAGGATCCTAGGTGATAGGTTTAAATGCTTCATTGGGAAATCTTTAAACTAGTCAGGAGGCACTGAAAGAGCAGGAAATCTAGCCCCCAAATTCAGGGTAGTTGAGTGAGGTAAACACCAAGATAGAGAAGTCAATAGGGAGAAGGGCAGGGGTAAATTGAGAAAAAGGCAAAGGTAGTAAGGACAGGGATGGGGCTAAAAGGGGTAAGGCATCAAAACAAGGAGGGCAATGAGTACCAATGCCCATAGTCTGGGTAACAAGCTCCCTGAACTGGTGGCCTAGATAGAAGAGGGACTTCTGGATATCATGGCAGTCACATAAAGATGGTACACAGAGAACCATGACTGGGATGTCAACATACCAGGGTACACAATCTACGGGTGGGACAGGGAGGGTAGAAGAGGAGAAGGAGTAGTAGCTCTCTATGTAAGGGAAGGGATCAAAGCAATGGAACTAAAAGGTAAACAGGAAGGGAGAGGAGGTACTGTGGGTCACCCCAGGAGACTGGAAATGGCACCACAATCTGCACAAGGGTTGTATACATACCCCCTTCTCAGGGGAAGGGAAGGAAATGGACAAGGAAATGATAGAAGGCATCATTAGGATGGCAGAAAAGGGGAGATATTGTTGATGGGGGACCAGAATATGCCAGATATTAACTGGAGCACCTTTGTTGAAGCCACATCCAAGAGCAAGGTCATTCTCGATGCTCTACAAGGGGTGTTCCTCAGACAGCTAGTGTTGGAATCCATTCGGGAGGGAGCAATCTTAGACCTTAGATGATTCAGGAAGACTTGGATATGATTTACAAATAGGCAACTGAAAAGGGAATGAGTTTTAATATAGATAAATGCTGTGCAATCCATATGAGTAATAGAAATCCCGGAATATAACTATAAAATAAATGGACATACCCTAAGAAAGTCAGAAGTGGAACAGGACCTGGGTATATTGGTAGATCAGAAGCTGAAATACCAGGCTCATTGTGATAAACAAATAATAAAGGCAAATAGAATTTAATGGAATATAAAAAGGAACTTTAAAGTAGGAAGCAGGTGGTAATTATGCCCTTGCACAGAGCCTATGTGTGGCCTATTTTGGATTATGGTAAGACAGTGTGGGGGCCCATAAATAGAGGGGAGTAGCGGGGCTGGAAAGGTAACAGAGGAGGGCTTTCAAGAATGGTGCATGGTATGCAGGGTAGAGCCTATCAACAGAGATTGGCAGATTAAAGACTGATGTCACTGGAGACTAGAAGGGTTAGAGGAGACTTGATGTTATGTTACGATACAGTGAGGGATGATTATATGTTAAATGAACTAAATCTACAGTTTAAAAATGATACATTGAGTACCAGAGGGCATCATCTTCAGTTAAGACATATAAAATGTAACACAAGTAGGCATATGGCCTTTTATACTCAGAGAGTGGTGGCACCATGGAATGGGTTGCCAGAGGAGACTGTATACGGTACAAATAAGGCACAGTTTAAAAGGAACTTAGATACCTATATCATGGAAGGACACAGTCTGGCATACTATGGGTAAAGTGGAAAGGAGCTTTTTGTATGGGTCAAACATAGGCCCCCTTAGCTCCTTATTACTTAGTATGAAACCTAGTACTCTCAAATGGGGATGGAGAGAGGATCTCAGATCTAGAAGTGGATAGCCCTCTGGGAACAAGTGACCACCAAACAGTGTGGTTCACAATAAACACAGCTGCAGAGTCAAGCCATACAAAAGTGATGGTACTGGACTTTAGGAGGGCTGACTTTGTCAAAATGGGAGAGTGCCTCAGAAAAGCACTAGCAAACAGGCAAGAAGGAGGGGTTGAGGAACAATGGGGGAAACATCAAAACTGCCATCACATAGGCAACAAGCCTTTGTGTAAAGCAAATGAACAAATCAAGATGAAAGAAAAAAAACACTGTGGTTCTCAAATGAGGTGGCGGGGAAGGTTAGAGAGAAAAAGAAATCATTCAGGAAGTATAAAGAAACATAGAAGGAGCAGGACAGAGAACTGTACCAGTTAAAGCAGAAGGAAGCGGGGAAGGCAGTGAGAATAGCAAAGGCCCAAACCAAGGAAAAAATAGCCAACTTGGTTAAGAAAGGGGATAAAACCTTTTATAGGTACATTAGGGTGTGAAGAAAGACCAAGGGAGGGATAGTGAGTCTTAATATAGAGGGTGGGTGGGCAGAGAGTGACAGTGAAAAAGCAGGGATACTGAATGAATATGTCTGCTCAGTAGTCACAAAAGAAGAGGAAGGGGAGGTACCTAATCCAATCAATAGAAACACTGTGGATAGGGGTGGTTGATACCAGTCCATTCACAGAAGAAAGGGTTCTGAAAGAACTCCTAAAACTGAAGGTGGACAAAGCAATGGGACCTGACGGGATTTACCCCAGAATTCTAAAAGAACTAAGGGGAAAACTAGTGACACCACTGACTACCCTTTTTAACAAATCATGGGAAAATGGTGTGGTACCTAAGGACTGGAGGAGGGTGGATGTGAGTCCCCTCCACAAAAGTTTCATAGTTTCGTGCAGGTCCATCAACCAATAGCCATGATGACCTGCCACATAACAGTGGATGTATATTGTCTTTCTATCCCCCATGTGATTACCCAGCTGTATTTTAAACTGTGACAGTGTTCTGGAAGTCACCACCATCTCAGGAAGTGCATTCCAAGGTCCCACAATTCTCTGGCTAAACCACTCACCTCTCTTCTTTGTCTCAGTTGTTTCCCCTCTTAAACTCAGAGAATGTGTCCTTGTTTGCCTTGTATTTTCAGAACTACAAAGACCCTTAGTTAGCCAGAGTTGTCCATTATGGAATGCATTATATGTGTAACATAAATCGTCTCAATTTCCTGTACTGAAGTGAGTACATTCCCAAGTTATCCAATCTCTGTATCTGTAATTTGGTCACTCTTCTCTGAACCCTCTCCATTTGTTTCATGCTATTTTTTATTTTGCACCAATATGAACTGGGCACAGTACTCCAAATGGGGCCTAACCAGGTCGTATAAAGTGGCACAATAACCTTCCTCCTTTTACATTTGATGTTTCTCATGATACATTCCACTATTTTGTTGCACCTTTTAACGGTTTCCTGAATATGAAAATCAAAAGTTTATTTATCCGTAATATATATCCCCAGATCTTTTCAGTTTCAGTTGTTTTGAGTGTAGTGCCACAGAGTGTGTATTCCACCATACGATCGCTATGTCCAAAGTGCATCACCCCACACTCTGAAACATTAAATTCCAACCCGTGTTTAAGTGCCCATATTTCCAATTAATTTATATTGTTCTGTAAAGAATCTGCAGATGATCTATCATTTATAATCGCTCCTATCTTTGCATCATCTGTGTGTTTAGAAATCCAAACATCCTCAGATGTTTTCATGGATGAAATTAGCAAATTAAATAAAACTGGCTCCAACATAGACCCCTGTGGCACTCCATTCGTCACTGACACCCAATCAGAGGTATGGCCTCTTATACAGACTTGCTGCTGCCTGTTTCCTAACCAAGATTTAACCCAAGAAACTAAAGCGGGATGCAATCCTACCATATGTAGTTGATTGATTAATATATTATGAGACACTGAATCAAATGCCTTTGAATAATCAAAATAAATGACATCCACTAGCAATCCCTTATCAAGGGCAGCACTGACACTTTCAAAGAATTCCATAAGATTTGTCAAACATGATCTGCCCTTCACAAAACCATGCTGTGATACATCCCACTGTCCATTTTCCAATATATGATGTTCCATCATGTCCTTAACCATACCCTCCAAAATCTTGCCCACCACGGATGTCAAACTCATTGGTCTACAATTTTCAACATTACTTTTACTACCCTTTTTATGTATCGGGCTTATGTTTGCAATCCTCCACTCATGGATTGTTTTTCCCTCCCTTAGTGATGTATTATATAGTTTAGTAAGGGTCCTGCTATTACATCTGCCACTTCCTTTAACAATCTTGGGTGTACCTCATCTGGTTCAGGTGACTTGTCCGTTTATAGTTGTTTTAGTCTCAGGACCACATCCATAACTAATATCGCACGTATTTTTTCCAACTTTTTAGCTCTAGGGTTTCTTGGTGTCTCAATTGAAGCTGTACCATTAGAGCCATCCTTTAATGTACTAACAAAGTATTTATTGAATTCATTAGCTATTTGTTTTCTGTCGCTTAGTACTTGATCCCCAGTCTTTATTTGTCCAATAGTATTTTGTCTGCCTTTTAACCCTCCAATATAGTTAAACAACGTCTTCCTATTATCTTTGGTTTGTGTAGCCATCTTATAGTCATCCTCCATTTTTGCTTTTTTAATTAGTCTTTACATGTCTTATTTAACTCCATATACTTGGATTTGGATACCTCTTTTGGCTGCAATTGATATTTCTTATATGCTCTCCTTTTTTGCTTTAATTTAAGTTTTATTTTTTTACTATACCATTGTGGTAATCTTGTGTTATGATTGTATTTTTTTATTTTGGGTACATGATGATTTATACAATATTCTAATTTATCTTTTATGATGTTCCACATCTGTTCTAGTGTTTTGCCTTTTAAATCTGTTTTCCAATCCCAAAAATTAAGGTATTCTTTTATAACCTTATAGTCAGCTTTATTATAACATTGCAAGATGGTTTTTCCCCCAAAAGCTTGATCTAGTACATGGAGAGTTGTTAATATCAAGTGGGTGCAAAGTAAAGGCAGGAAAGTACAGACCTGTTAGCTTGACCTCAGTGATAGGGAAACATGATGGAATCACTTCTGAAAGAAAGAATTATTGAGTACCTAGAGGCCAGTGGGGCACAGTACCCAAGGCAGCATGGATTCACAGTGGGAAGGTCATGTCAGATGAATCTAACAGATTTCTTTGACTGGGTGACCAAAGTAGTAGACCAGAGAGGGGCTGTGGACATGGCCTACCTAGACTTTAGCAAGGCATTTGACACAGTTCCACACAAAAGATTAATAAACAAATTAGCCAGCCTGGGAGTGGGTCCCAGGGCGGTAGCCTGGGTAAAAAATTGGCTGGACAACAGGACACAAAGGCTAATAGTAAACAGAGTCAACCCAAAGAAAGGGGGTTACTAGCGGGGTACCGCAGGGTTCAGTACTGGGTCCGGTCCTTTTTAATGTCTTTATAAGTGACATTGTGGAGGGACTGGAAGGAAAAGTATGCCTCTTTGCAGATGACACAAAGATCTGCAACAGAGTTGATACATGGGGGGGGGTGGAAATGATGAAAAGGGACTTTGCAAGGTTGGAGGAATGGTCAAAAGTATGGCAGCTTAGATTCAATGCAAAGAAGTGCAAAGTAATGCACCTGGGAAACCTGGGAAACAAAAACGCAGAGGAAGAGTATACAATTGGGGGGGGTATTAACAACAACAAAAATGGAAAGGGACCTGGGGGTAGTCATATCAGATGACCTAAAGCTAAGCAAGCAATGTGAGAGGGCAGTAAGGAGGGCTGGGGGGATGCTGGGATGTACAGGGAGAGGCAACAGCAGTAGAAAACAGGAAGTTGTTATCCCTTTGTACAGACAGATGGTGAGACCCCATCTAGAGTACTGCATGCAGTTCTGGAGACCCCATCTCCGCAAATACATAGACAGGATGGAGGCAGTCCAGAGGAGGGCAACTAAAATGGTGCAAGGTCTGCAACAGAAACCATATGAAGAGAGACTAAAGGAGCTTAATATGTATAATCTTGAGGAAAGGAGGGAAAGGGGGACATGATAGAAACTTTCAAGTACCTCAAGGGAACCAACAAAGTCCAAGAGGGTAGCATCTTTCAGAAAAAGAGATGTGCAAGAACAAGGGGACATAATATGAAGACAGAGGGGGGAACGGCTCAGGGGAGATGTGAAAAAGTATTTTTTTCACAGAGATGGTGGTGGACGCATGGAGCGGCCTTCCTGAGGAGGTTGTGGGGTCAAAAACAGTGGGGGAATTCAAGAATGCATGGGACAGACATAAGGCAATTCTGGTGGGGGTAGGAAGAAGTAAGTTGTTAGTTAACTAGGATCTGCAGCTAATCCAATAGGTAGGGAAATGGGCAGATTAAGTGGCCCAAGATGTCCTTATCTGCCATCAAAGTCTATGTTTCTATGTTTCTATACCCGCCAAGTTGTGTTTCAATGCCATATTCAAAAACTGTCACTGCCACGTTCCCAAATTGTGTGTCACGCCACATTCCAAAATTATGTGTCACCACCACATTCTGAAATTGAGCATCACTGCCACATTCCAAAACTGTGAGACACTGCCACATTGCAAAACTGTACGTCACCACCACATTCCGAAATTGTGCGTCACTGCCACATTCCAAAACTGTGAATCACTGCCACATTCGGAAACTGTGCATCAATGCCATATTCCAAAATTGTGCACCACTGCCACATTTCAAAACTGTGCATCACCGCCACCTTCTAAAATTATGCGTCATCACCACATTCCAAAATTGAGCGTCACCATCACATTCTGAAAATATGCATCATCACCACATTCCGAAACTATGTGTGACCATCACATTCTGAAACTAAGCATCACCGCCACATTCCAAAACTGTGCATCACTGCCATATTCCAAAACTGCATGCCACCACCACATTCCAAAATTGTGCATCACCACCACATTCCGAAACTGTGCGTCACCGCCACATTCGAAAAGTGCATCACTGCCACACTCTGAAAGTGTGTATCACTGCCACATTCCAAAATTGTGCATCACTGCCACATTCCAAAATTGTGTGTTATTGCAACACTCCGAAATTGTGCTTCACTGCCACATTCTGAAATTGTGCAGCACTGCCACATTCTGAAATTATGTGTTCCAGCTACTTTCTGAGACTGCGCCATTGCTGCATTCCACAATTGCAACATGGTGACATTTCAAATCTCATACCTGCAGTATTTTAAAAATTGCCCACAACTTTGTCATTCTAAAGCCGTGTTTGCCGCTGCATTCCAATCCCCCATCGCAATCTGAAGTACTGCACCTTGCATCTACACATTATGGAAGTGCATTCACTGACCCCTCCAGTGTCAGTTTTCCTTTTTCAGATGTTTACTACACCTGCAGTTTTAAGTACCATAGGAAAAATGAGTCCTATAAGGTAGCTTGCAGGGATGACTAGGTTGTGAGTTCAGGAGATGATATCATCAGAAGCTTTTCACTGAAACTGGCTTTTTTGAACAGGCAGTGAATTAAGGGTTACAAAACGACTTGTAACTTTTAAATAAAGTAACTTACATATCTGATTTTTGGCATGAGGCTGATTGAGGACATGCTGATCCAAATTCTGAATTTATTAATGCCAAAAATGTTGGCCTCAGTCCATCTTTAATAAAAATTCACCTACTCTTTTCAATTGACTGTTATATCTTTTATTGTCAACAGACTTGTTTATGCTATCCCTGGGAGGGTACTATGATGACTGTGATGTGGCATTCTGAACATTTTTAAATTCTGCCAGTACATACCCCACAAACAAAAGCTTGAGTACCTGCATACCAATAGGGGTGGACTCTTGAGTAGGGGGTTTTAATTGCAGTTGTTTGCCCCTTAATAAAATGGTTCCTTTGCAAAAGCAATTTTGCAGTGCTATTTTGTTTAGACATATGGTAGATACTGTTGACCTGGTGAATACGTATTGGTCCTTGAATGCTGATGATGGCCATACTTTATACAAGGGTTGAACTCTGCTCATGTTGACTACATCTTTTCTTCCCACTGCTTAGGGTTATAGTCTCCAGTAGTTCTTCTGATGGAAATGTCGCATCATCAAACATTATTCTGTGAATCTGCATTTGACAGTGCATTCGGGGTTGGGGGTGGGGGGGTGGAACTTTAATACTTCCTTATTAGAAAAATCTGACACAAGGGCAGGCTGGAAAAGGTTAAATTATGCTAGGCATACAATGCAGGTTTTCTAGGAGTCCTTGCCTTGTCCTTGGGGTTGTAAATTGAACCCATAAAATGGAAGTTTACTTACCTCCCTGTAGCGGGTGGGGATTTAGGTATGGTGATCCTGTGTTTTTTTGGAGGGGGGGTTACATTTTAGTTTAGTACTTTGCATAATGTTCTTTTAGTTGGCTCTAAATTTTGGGCACCTGGGTTGGGGAATGGGTCCAGGTGTTCTACAATTCCTGGGCTATAGGGATTTCTAGAATACCAAAGCAAAACACTTTTGGTGGCCTGCCAGTCTACATCAAGCATACACTGTCAGAACCTTAAAGGCTGGAAGGTATAGGTGGCAACAATGGTACCAAGAAATTGTAGCCTCAAACTTTACTTCTTCAATGGAACTGCCTTTGTGCCCCAGCGATAGAGAAAAAGAGACTAGCCAGCATTTGCAAATTCTAGACTCCCTGTCTATGTCTGGGATGTGCTGTGGCTTTCTTACCTTGGTAAGCTCAGTGTCCATGCTGTACATAATAAGCATTAAGGCCTGGCAGAATGATATTGTCCCAGGGACTTGTGTGGGTGCCAGTTGGAGATTTAGTCACACCTTTTTCTCACCTGCCCTTATATAGTCAGATTCTGGGATATATTTTCAAATATTTGAGGGGGACCCAGATTTGGAGTATTATATATAAGTATATAAAATTTATTTTTCATTTGTTAACCAGGTAAGGACACTGGACCATTGGTCCTTTTTCCGGTCCGACCCGGAGTACATTACAAAACCTTAACATTGAGTATCAAACAATACAATCACAAAAATTATACATAACAAGCAAATACTTAATACAATTACAAACAACTTTAGACATTACATATTGTTTTAACAATACCTTAAACGACCACAAAGAATTTGCGTTTCAAATATGAAGGGGAAAAGAGTTCCACAGCAGGGGTGCAGAGACTGAAAATGCACGTGACCCAAGTTTTTGCTTGATTTTTTATAGCTAGTCACAATACTGTACCATGTTGGCACCTTTTGGGGGCTTTCTGCTGTCTTGAAATTTCAGATTTTGCAACAAAGGTGTCAGTGGCTACTCTAACAAAAGTATGCCCCTCAAGATGTTTTAGTTAATAATGTAAATCTCTCTCTCCGGTCCATTGATCTGTCTGACTATGTGGCTTTAGGGGGATTCGGACTGCAATTCTGTGGAAACACATGCACTGGATTCTGAGTTTTTTTTTCCTGTTTCCTCACCTTTGGTTTAATTGTTCTTTTATTATCGTTTCATTTCCTCTGTGGTTTTCTATGTCTTCACATGACTTGTTTTCACTATATGATACTGCACTGGACATGTTACTAATGTGGAGTATTGAAAATCTACCAGGACAAGAAGATGGGACCTCCGTTTAACATCTCATCCAAAAGACAGCTCACCCTGACAGTACATCTTCCCCTTATAAAATGGCATGAGAAAATCTAGAAATCTCATTGGCCAAGAGACATCAGCTGACCGTACATTAAGTCTCTATATACGCACAGTCATCCTGGTCCTAAACCACATCACACAATCAGCAAATCAGTACTCCTACAACCAGAACTATCTTCCATCAGTCTCCCTAGATCCAGAACTGATTTTCCATCACAAACATGGCTGTTACCTTTACACTGTAAAAACCTTCAACTGGACCCTAAAAATGAAACTACCTTAAATAAAAAATAAAACAAATGAATTAAATGTTTTTCCTTGATCATCATACTCTCCTTACACACATAAACAAATTAGAAACAATAAGTATTGTTTATAGTTTTCATTTCAACTGTTTCTTTGCTGACAGTGAAAAATGCTCCTTCTATTTTTACCATGCTCATCAGGGAAATCTCTTCTACTTTACTTGACAGTGAGATAATTGAGTCTGTGGCTTTAGAAAGGGCCTGTGTGTGTGTGTGTGTGTGTGTGTGTGTGTGTATATACACAGTACACTATGTTAGAAGAGTAACATTCTGCCAGTGGAACTGAACAGAATTTTGAATCCCTGTATTCCACGGTAAACATTCCATGATAAACATTCCATTTCTTGAATGCAGAGAAACAAAGAGAAAAAAACACAGAATGAAGTAAATAAGCAATAATACTATATACACAAAGGGAAAAGGTGATAAATGACTCACCCTGCTGTTTAGCTTTTAGGACAGAGCGAGCAGTTCATGATGCTGTCAGTGAGTGTGGCTGTTTTGAACCACACTCATGCTTGCCGCATCAGGGAACTGAGAAGCCTCTGTTATGGCTTCCTTTTAGTTTTATCTACAGAGTAAGGAGAATGAAATAAAGTATGGGGGCTATGTATCATACTTCGAATGAGGAAAACAGCATTTGTGAATTGTTGTGGCTGGCAGAGGAATATGAAGCTTAAGTGGGCAGGGAGGCACACTGTATAACATTATTTTAATCTAGCACCAGTAGGCGGAAGGACTATTTTATGTTAAAAGCACAGATTCACTTACATTTTTACTTATTAAAAAATGTGTTTCAAAACAAAAAAAATGCTTTCAAAAATAAAGGGCCATTTTATAAGTGCAATAAGACACTCCAGGTTGTGCACTCACAGTTATTATAACTGCACTCCTAAGGCGGCTTGACACTTTCGGCCTCCGGCCTCGTGACTAACTATGCCCCTAGTATTGCGGTTATCACACCGTAATGCACACCCGTCCTGTCTTATTGCTTACTTAGTACTGCAGTCAGGTGCCAGCCAGCTATAAATGGCAGTAACCCTAACACCCCCCCCCCAAAATCTATGGAGGAGATGTCCCCTCCTAAACATTTCCAGTTCATCCACTGATTAATTAGAGGAAGAAACATAGAAACGTAGAATTTGACAGCAGATAAGGACCACATCTGCCCATTTCCCCCCTGCTTATACCGTCTCAACAGGCATTACTTTGTCTCCTGCCCCCCCACCTTGCTTTCCACTATGAGTTCCTTGTGCCTGTCCCAGGCATGCCTGAAACCCACCACTGTTTCTGCCCCCACCACCTCCACTGGAAGACTGTTCCAGGCATCCACCAGTCTTTCACTGAAAAAAGTACTTCCTCACATCTCTCTTGAACTTACCTCCTTCCAGCTTGATTGCATGTCCCCTTGTTCCTGTGCATCTTTTTCTCTGTAAAATGCTCCCCTCTTATATCTTATTTACCCCTATGAGGTACAGTATAAGTCTCCATCACATCTCCCCTCTCCCTTTTCTCTTCCTCGGTGTACATATTGAGGTCTTTCAGCCTCTCCTCGAAGGGCTTCTGATGCATTCCCTACACCATTTTAGTAGCCCTCTTCTGGACTGCCTCCACTCTATGTCCTTCCTATATGTGGTCTGCAGAACTGGACACGCTACTCCAGGTGAGGTCTCACCAGCAATCTATACAGTGGCAACACCACCTCCTTGCTTTTGCTGGTATTTAACCCCTTCCTATGCACCCCAACATCCCACTGGCTCTACCCACTGCCTTGTCGCAATGCTTTGCCACCTTGAGGTCATCAGATATAATACTCCCAGGTCCCTTTCCTGGTTGGTGACCATCAATACCTCTTCTCCAATTTTGTATTCTGCCTCTGGGTTTCTGTGCCTGAAGTGCATGATTGTGCACTTTCCTGCATTGAAACTCACCTGCCATTCCCTTGACCACTCCTCAGGTTTCCTCAGGCCTCTGCACATTCTTTATCTGTGGAGTGTCCACCCTATTGCAGATTTTGCTGTCATCTGTAAAGAAGCAGACTTTCCCTTCCAGCTCCTCTGCAATGCCACTTATAAAGACATTAACGAGTACTGGTACTAGTACTAAGTCCTCTGGCACCCCGCTGTTCACCCTCCCTTTCCTGTAGTGAACTTAGTTTACCACCACCCTCTGTCATGTATCCCTAACCAGTTTGTTACCCAGTTTACCACCTTTTGACCCACCTCTAAAATGCTCAATTTCCATATGAGCCTCTTATGTGGAACAGTGCTGAAAGCCTTACTGAGATCGCAGTAGGCCATACCCACAGCCCCACCCTGATCAATTTCCCTGGTCACCCACTCAAAGAATTCTATCGGATTTGTCTGACATAACCACACACACACACACACACACTAGGGTCTTGTAACTCGTTAATGTCAAGGTACTCCGCGATCCTCTCTTTCAGTAGTGACTCCATTCGCTTCCCCACCACCAATGTCAGGATGACTGGTCTATAGATGCCAGCCTCCTCCCTGCTACCACTTCTGTGAAGTGGTACTACATCTTCCCTCCTCCATACACCCTCATGTCCCTATTGCTTTTATGTCATCCCCTTCCCCGTCCTCTGTGAAGACTGAACAAAAGTATTTGTTTAGAAATACCTGTTTTCCTCAGTTGCTTTGGCACTCCTCACCACTTTCCCTGTCTCCCTCTGTACTCTCGATACACCTCTCTATCTTCTTCCCTCTGCATCTCTTTATAACTCCTGGAGGCCACACTTTTAGCCTTATCCTTTTCAGCCACTTCTGTTGAGAACCACAGCGATCTCCTTTTCGTCTTGTTTTTGCTTGCTTCCTCTGCGCAGAGGTTTGCTGCCCTCAATATGCTTTCCCTTAGTTTAGTCCACTGTTCTTCCACCCCCTTCCCCCAGTCATTCCACCCTGATAGGTCCTCTCTGAGCCATTAATCCTTGTTTATAAAATCTGCTCTCATGATGGCCAGGACCCTCGTCCTTGTGTGGTTCACCTCCACCATCTTCCTTATGTTGAATCACACTGTACGGTGGTCACTGGTCCTCAGCTATACTGTCCCTGTTAGTGAGCATCAGATCCAGTATTGCCCCATCAAGAATGGTCTCCCTAACTAGTTACCTGAGAAATGCCCCCTGAAGTGAGTCCAGGATGTCTCTGCTTTTAACCGAAGCTGTGGTAGATAGGCCCTAACCTACACCTGGCAGACTGAATTCCCTTACCAGCAACACTTCTCTTTTCCTGCCATTGTGTTAATGGCTTCCACCAATGCCCTATCTAAATTTTCTCCCATGTTGGAGGTCTGTTGATCATACCAGTGCGAATGGTGGATCCATTTGCCATCTCTAGGGGACCCTCAGTGCCTCCAACCCCCTTCCCATTCCCCTGGATCCCCTGTGCCTCTGTTGCTTTGATACCCTTCCTTACATACAGTACAACTCCTCCTCCTCCTTTTCTTCTCACCCTTTCTTTCCTGAACGGAGTATAGCCTGGTATTGCCATGTCCCAGTTGTAGTTTCCCGTGTACCATGACTGAATAATTCCCACTTTTCCACCTGCACATGTATTTGCACAGCATACTCGCACTGAAGTTTGTACCAATAAAGTATTAATTGTTTGCACTGTGTCTGCACTTTGTGTTCTGTTCCATTTAATGTACTGTATCTTGTTTTTCTGTTTCATCTTGTAACCATTGCCCAGGATTGCACCTGGAAATGAGCCTCGGCTCAGTGTACTTCTCCTGGTTACCAATAAATACATACATACATAAATACATGCATGCATACATACACACATACATACATATATAAATACATACATAAATACATGCATACATACATACATAAATGCATGCATACACACATACATAAATACATGTATACATACAGACATAAATACATACACACATACATAAATACACATACATACATACATACATACATACATACATACATACATACATACACATACATACATACATGCATTCATACACACATACATACATATATGCATACATGCACATGCATACATACACATACATACATAAATACATACATACATAAATACATGCATACATACACACACATACATAAATACATGCATACATACACACATACATATATAAATACATGCATACATACTCACATACATACATACATAAATACATGCATACATACACACGTACATACATATATAAATACATGCATACATACACAAATGCATACACACATGCATGCATACATAGATATATGCATACATACATACATACGTAAATACATACACACATACATACATAACGTAAATACATACATACATAAATACATACATAAAATAAACAATGTCCATGATATCCAGGTCTGCCTCTCAGTCTGAACTGGAAGGTCATAAAAAAATACATGACTAAAGAATTCCTTGGGTTGGGGTGGGGGTGGGGGGTGCACAGCCATCTGGTGTAAAACTCTGGCTGCTTTACTCAACTCATCATATTTACCTGCACAGCAGAAAAGCAGTGGTTTGTCCTGGGGAGCTTAGACAAACCCTGCTTAACGGAATGGTTTAAAATGCACATTCCATATTATAATCCATGTCATAGTCACTCATTGACTGCAGTCTTATTACCCATAAAAAGATTTAATTAAACAACTTTTTTCTTTTTGCCCTTCAATCACGTCTTCTGGCAGAAATTTGGAAATTCATGAAATAAAATTCCATGTTGGTGTACTCTTGCAAAGCCTAGCTTACAAGAGGGCCTCAGGGCAAGAAGCAGAGCAGCACAAGCTACAGTATGAGCTGAACAACTACTGTATTACAGACTCAGAAATGATTCCGCAATCTCACCAACAAGTGCATGTTAATTACAGCAGCAGCACTGAAAAAGAGACTCCGACTGCATCAGTAAAGGTTCTAGAGAAACATGCTCGGTTTGTTTAGATACATAGAAGTTGTCAGCAGATAAGGACCTCCTGGCCCACCCAGTCTGCTCTATTTATCCCTACCTATGAAGAGGCCTGATGCCCAGACTGAACTCTGGAGCACCCCTTCTTGCTTTCAGGATACCCCTGTGTCTGTCTCACTCATTCTTTTTTTTCCCCCCACCTCCTCTGTGGAACGGGCCCAGCGATCATCCGGCCGTCTGTACCCACACCCCCAGACCTGGTCTGGTCAGCAACTCGCTCTCCTCCACAGGCTGGTACGCACAGTATCCCCCCCTTGGGGAACTGGAACCAATACCAGGGGACGTACCTCTTATAGGTCCAGGGGCACAGTGTTCGGCCATCAGCCGACACGACCGCCCCACCATTTTCCGCCACATTTTCTCCCCTGGAGCTGGCAATTCAGTGATGTTCTGTGCCTATGGCTGACGTCTGCTACGCTCCACCCTCGTCTGTGCACCGTAACTGTACTGCACCCGACAGCCAGCAGACACCGCTACAGAGTGATGCAAACCCCTTGCCCACCCCAGAGAGAGAGGAGAGCTGTCTTGAGACACTCAATCCTCCCTCTTCCCCTGCCAACCCCTGCCAACCAGCGTCCACTCCGGAACCTGGGTCACTGGTGTGGCGCGAGGTGTGGTGTCCACCGCCTCAACCCTCAGCATCACCTGGACAGCTTGTCCCACTCATTCTTAAATCCCGTGGTTGTTATTTTGCCCCCACCACCTCCTCTGGTAGTCCATTCCAAGCGTCCACCTTTCTCTCCATGAAAAAATACTTTCTCACATTACCCCAAGCCGTTCCCCCGTCCAACTTCATACTGTGCCTCCCTGTCCTTCAGCATCTCTTACCTTGGACGATGCTCTCTTCCTGTACTCTGTTTATACCAGTGAGGTATTTTAATGTCTCTATCATGTCTCCCTCTGCCTTCTCTCCTCCAGGGAATACATATTTAACTCCTTTAGTCTTTCCTTTTAGGTTTTCCCCTGAATTCCCTGCACCATTCTAGTAACCCTCCTCTGCACTGTCTCTACCCTGTCTATGTCCTTTCTCAGATGGGGTCTCCAGAACTGGATGCAGTACTCCAGTTCAGGCCTCACCAGTGTCCCATACAGGGATAAAATCACCTCTCTTTTCCTACTGGTGATATCCCTCCCAATGCATCCAAGCATTTGGCTGGCCTTCCCCATCGCTTTGTCACACTGCTCTGCCACTTTTAGGTCATCTGAGATGATAACTCCCAAGTCTCTTTCCTGCTTTGTGACTGTCAGTTCAGGCACCAGTTCAGCTGCGAGCTGGTGCAATTTGGGCATTATCAAGCAGGGAATTTGAGCTACAGAAACAGAATAGGAGAAGGACTGTGTCACAGATAACTCGAGTATCGATTAGTATGCAGACATCCTTGAATGGATTATTATTTATTTTAGTTTATTTATTTATTTGTTTACTGGGTAGGTGTACTGATCCAATGGATCATTTTCAGGCATGACCCGGGCCATGAATATGGCACAAAAAACAAGGTAAAAAGGAAACAGATACAAAAGGTAAGTGACAGTAAGTAGTTACAATACACAGGTGACACATTTACTGTAAGTAATACTATAGAAGTGGAACAGTTTTGTGCAAAACTGGGTATAAGATGAACACACTACAGTCAAGACAAGTGCCCAGAATTTCAGTGGCAGCACAGTGGCCAACATAATACTAATCAATAACAGTAATATCCTGACACAGTATATTTATTTAGCTTTTGTTTACTAGTGAGGTGCACTAGATAATATAATGCTTGTAAAAACAATGTGCCTTATTAATAGAGCTGCACAGAATATAAAATTCCACCAGCAGAATGCCCATGGAATGACCATTCAGATTCAGCAGAATTTTCATGAAGATTCTGTGGAATTCTGCCAAATTTTAAAGTTCAGTTATTTCACTATAATTTTAAAAGTACGCATCCAAATAATACCAAGCTTGGAATATAAACAGTACTGAATGGCCTACAAAAGCGTACCAAATTTCAGAGACTCAGATTGAAAGGGGTGGAGTTATAGGTGGCCAAACATTTAATCAAAATTTAATTCTCAGTTATTTTGAGAAAATTTTAAAATTTCTTATCCAAATTTCTCCACAATGTCAGGGGTTAGTGAAGCATCCAGCATGGGTATATTCTCCACGTTTTAAGTCTCAAGCTTTAATGGGAGCTGAGTTATAGGTAGCCAAACATTTTGCCAAAATTTAGATTTCTGTAATGTTAACATAATTTTGATAGTATTCATTAAAATGTTATAAAAATTGACAGGTATACAGGTTATCACCACATTTGTATATGTACATAGGTTCATATTTCTAGCTTCAAATGGGACTGAGTTATAGCCTGCCAAACAGGTTGCCAAAATTTAAATTTCAGTTATTTCCCTCTAACTTTAAAACAACATATCCAAATTTAACCAGAGTTGAAACATTTATACTACTATACCACATGGTCATTTTTGAAAAAGTCAATATTTGCAGGTTTAAATGAGATTGAATTAAAAGCAGTCAAACTTTCACAACAATTTAAAAATTACATTTTTCAAGAATGTAAACTACAAATTTATAAACCCCTGAAACTTTAAAACTAGAGAATGCAATACCATTAAATTTGGCAGGTTCTTAGACCTTACAAAGAGATTGTGTCTACCAATTGTGTTAATTGCTTGCTGACAGAAAGTGCAAAAGTCTTTGTGAAAAGTGTACAATTTCACGGAAAATTCAATAAAACTGGAATTTTCTAATTTCACAGCCTTATCTGGGGGATTCTAATTAAAGGGTAGGGGTATAAGAGGTAGGTAGTGCAGGGAGTCACCAGGTTCAGGAGTTATATGCACAGTTTCAACAAGAAATGAACAACTGGACTGGGTAGCACAACAGTGGTAGACCCCCAGGTTGGAGCAAGAAAGCACAGAGTGTCAACAATTCCAGCCTGAATGCAGAATATTTAAGGATCATATCTAGTAAATTTATGATCCAGGGAGTCTGATGTACATGCAAGTCTAGGACTTAGAGGTGCTCAAAAATAATGTAGTGGGTAAGACAATGTCTGTGGCAGCAGGAAAGAAGAATTCTGGCTATTCCAACAGGGTAGGTTTATAGGAAAAGGAGTAGATGATTCACATTTTTACAGAGTTTGTCACTGTAAAGAACAGCAAGGATATCAGTGGGATCAGTAGTTCTACTGAGTCAATCTGGCTATGTCAAAAGAGAAGGGGGGGGGAATAGTCACCCAGGGAGGAACAGCAGAACTGCAAAAAGCTCAACCCTGAGCTCAGCTTATCAAATAAAGTAATGATATGTGCATTGTTAATGTTAAATTCCACAAAAAAGAATTCTGGATGCTTCATCTATATGCTACCATAAATATATGAGAAAATGTTACCAATGTTTTTTTTCTACTGCAAATTTAAAACTGCTAAACCAATTTATTTGGTTGTGCTAGACACCAGGATACACTGAGTATGGATATGCATGTTAAATGTTAAGTCCTTGCCTGCAAGAGCAGAGAAGTTACAAACATCCACATTTTGGACAGTTGTCACAGCATTT
Organism: Neoceratodus forsteri; assembly: GCA_016271365.2. Taxonomy (NCBI): domain Eukaryota; kingdom Metazoa; phylum Chordata; order Ceratodontiformes; family Ceratodontidae; genus Neoceratodus; species Neoceratodus forsteri. Next base: position 621,248,583 of record CM057456.1, on the reverse strand, counting down.
TGCAAATATTTACATATTAATGTTTTCAACCCCTAAAACTTACAAATCTCTAATCTGGTTCTCTCCATATTTAGATCACTCTATAAGCATTACACAAAGGTTATTCATGCTAATTTACACATGTTGAGCTCCAAAGTTGCCTGAGTTATATGCAGAGGAAATTGTTTCACAAAATTTCCAGCAAAAAAATAAAATGACAGATTTTGAGCACATATAATTTTGAGACGATGCATCATATTGTCATGAAATCTGTCACATTGTTAGAACACCTATTATCAAGGAATCATGAAAAATTTAAGATCTCTGACCCCATAGATGGCTGAGGTATATGCAGAAAAAAATGTTCATGAAATTTCACACAAAAAATAAATTTTGAAACTGTCCAGCCAAATTTAATTATATTTGGCACTTTATTGGCCATCTACCCAAAGAGTGAACATGCCACATTTCAGAGCTCTAGCTTAAATGACGGCCAGGTTATGAACAAATTACTGCATTTTAAAAATTCCACAAAATCCAGAGGAAATTCCATGAAATTTCACAGAATTTCATGAAATTTCATTGAAACTCCATGGATTTGGAATTTTCCCAATCTGCACAGCTCTACATATGAATCTTGTCATACCAGAGGAGCACTCTCTCTTTACTGACGTTATTATTATATATGGCATTCCGCTGACATCTTATGGTTTCAGAGTGACATGATTTTTGAATTGCAAACTTGATGTTTACTTTTTTTAAATGCAGTAAAACAGTGTACTTCAATTGGCAGCCCATGGGCCAGATCCAGCCCACGAGGGCCATCCATTTGGCCCATTAGTCATCAGCTGTTCCTTCATGCAAAAATCGAAGTCACAGATATGCAAGGTGTTTTGAGGTACATCAGACTAAGACATTGCTTGCTATCTACAGGCAACTTGTGCCCCCTAACGAGCGAAGGCAATTTTTTTCCTTTAAAACAAAGTGATCCACATACAGAACCAATTGGTGCTACCTGCTTAATGGTTGTCCTCCTATATTCTGACATTTTAACAAAATGAAATAGGTCACATACAATGAGGTACCCAGATGTCTGTGCATCACAAACCTTTTAATGCATACGTGCCTGGCAACAGACACAAATCCTCAAAAGATATGCACTCTGACCAGCAAGTAATGTACAACTGTGAAGCAAGGAAATCTGTATCAGCACAAAAAGTGGCGTGCTCACTTGCTCTGGAAAAGTGTAAGCATTTATTTCATACTTTAAAATGCATGAGTATTAAAATACTGCAAAGCAACATGGACAAAAAAGGAAAACGGCAAGCAGCCACTGCGCTTTGAGTCTTACTGACTCTTCATCGGTAAAATCATATCATAGAAATCTGGCGGCAGAAAAGGACCCACTGGCCCATCGAGTCTGCCCCTTCCCCCCTTTACTCATTACCTATGTCACAGGACCTCCCCATCTTACTTCGAGGGTCAGCTCTTGCAGCAGGTGACACCAGAAGGACTGAAGTGGGCAGGTGCCAAGACCCCACGGAAAACCTCTAGCCAGCAGTACAGAGCAGGGACTGACCCCGACGTCAGTCCACCTCTGACATCATGCACACCATAAAGGGAGGGCAGTCCCCCCCGTCCCCTCAGTTCTTTTCCCACCATTGACTCATGTACATTGGCTCCATGGATGCCTCTCACTTCATTCGATCGCCATTTTGCCAGTAGTTAGCCTGGTGTTTTCTGGCGAGACACATTGTCCCTCTCTTGGAAGGGGAGGGTCCTCAATGTATTCCCTCCCTTTCCGCTCCTGCAGAAAGTGCTTCTCAAACTGCAGGCGGAGAGGGTGGTAATGATTCTGGTGGCCCCACTGTGGCCACAGCAGATTTGGTTTCCCCTGGTACAACAGCTGGCAGTTGAACCACCACTATGACTGCCACTGAGCTCTCACTTGCTGTCCCAGGACAATGGGACATTGGTGCACTCAGACCTGAGGCCACTGCATCTTCATGCATGGCTCCTAAGGACCCAGCCATGTCATGCTTCAGAGTCTCCGACAGAGATGCTAACATTTTGGTGGCCACCAGAAAACCTTCCACTAGAGCCACCTACGCCATGAAATGGAAGTGTTTTTGCCTCTGGGCTAGCGCCCACTGTCTAGACCCCTTGGCCTGTCCAGTGAGCTTAATCCTCGAGTACTTGCTGTCGCTATCAGACTTGGGGTTGGGCTACTCATCCATTAAGGTCCACTTGTCTGCAGTTTCTGCCTACCATGCGCCTGTTCAAGGCAAAGCTGTGGACAGCTGGACCTGGCACACATGCACCTTCCTGCGTGGCAATCTCTGCCTAAAACCCCCTATCAGGGACCCCATTCCCCCTTGGGACCTTTTGTTCATGTTGGAAAAGCTCACTTTGCCCCCATTTAAGCCAGCTGTGGACTGCGAGCTTCGCTTTCTCTCTTGGAAAGCGTTATTTTTGGTTGTTGTTACTTTGGCTCAGAGGATCTCTGAGCTAGGCTCTGATGTGTAAAGAGCCCTGTTTAGTGTTCCACAAGGATCAAGTGTCCTTGCTGACCAATCCTAAGTTCTTACCAAAGGTGGTGTCCAAACTGACTCTGAACCAGGACATACTGTATACCTGCCGGTTTACTATCCAGAACACTCAAACCGGGGTGAGGCTCTCCTCCACACATTAGATGTCAATTGTATCCTGCGATACAATCTTTCCAGAACATGGGAGTTCAAGTGCTCTGACCAGCTTTTTGTTTCTTTTGCCCCCAGAATCCATGGGGCATCTGTGTCTAAACAGACTCTCTCCAACTGGCTGGTAAACTGCATTTCTTTTTGTTATCAGAAATACGAGAAACCTTTACCGGGCTCGGTGAAGGGTCACTCCATGAGGGGAGTAGTGACATCATTCGCCACTTTAAGGAACATATCCATGGCAGGCGTATGCGCAGCCACCACCTGGAACTCGGTCCATACGTTCATCACACATTACAGTCTAGACATTGCCTCCAGATGCAGAGAGGGCTTTGGACCTGCTGTCCTGCAAGGACTGCTCTTTTGAGAGTACCATCCTCTTCATTTTCCTCTGCTTTCTCCACCCTGTATCAGTCTGGGTCTCCTTCCTGCTTGGGACTCAGTCCTACCGGTGTCACCTGTTGCAAGAGCTGACTCTCGAAGTACGATAGTAAAGTTACGTAAGAACTTACTGTAAAGTACAATTACATAAGAACTTACCTTAACAGTAGATCTTCGAGAACAGCTCTTGCAGCAGGTTACACCATTAGGACTGAAGCCAGCAGGCAGCAAGACCCCATGGAAAACTTCTAGCTAGCTACATACAGCAGGAGACCACTCCTGACATCGCCCCCGGCGTCACATACATCATAAAAGGGGCGGTCCCTCAGCATCCCTCAGTTCTCCCGCCACAGACTCCAGCATAGTAATGTGATTCTGATGGGAGACTGAGGATCAACTTCCAGAGGAAGACCAATATGAACTATAATTTCAAAGGCAACTGGCCTCCTGAGGGGAAGGTGGGTGTGAAAGTGCCTGCTGCAAGAGCTGTTCTCGAAGATCTACTGTTACAGTAAGTTCTTACGTAACTGTACTATCTTACTTCGAGAGACAGCTCTTGCAGCAGGTTATACCATTAGGATGGAGTCCCAAGCAGTGATTAGGATTACCCCTAAATTTGGGAGGAGGATAGGAGAAGGGTGAAAGGGAACCCCTCATGAAAGAAGCCCCTGCAGAATGGCGAGGCCAAAGCCCGCTCTGCACCTGGAGGCAATGTCCAAACTGTAATGTCTGATGAATGTGTGCACTGTGCTCCAAGTAGCTGCTGCACAAATGGTGGGAGCTGAAACATTTTTCAGGGAGGCGAATGAGGTTGCCATCCTCTGGTAGAATGACTCTTTACCAGTCCCAGTGAGGGTTTGTTTCACTTCTGGTAGCAGACCACAATGCAGTTCACCAACCACTTAGAGAATGTCTGTTTTGACACCGGTGCCCCTGACATCCTGTGGGCAAAGGACAAGAACAACTGGTCAGACTGTCGGTGCGGTCTGATCCTGGTCAGGCAGAACCTGAGTATCCTGTGCACATCCAATGTGTGCAGGAGAGCCTCTCCTTTATTGGTATACCCTGGATAGTAAACTGGTAGGTCGATATTCTGGTTAAGGGTTAACTCTGACACTACCTTGGGAAGAAACTTAAGATTGGTCCTTAAGGACACCCTTTCCTTATGGAAAATCAAATATGGCTCTTTGCACATAAGTGCTTGAAGCTCAGAAATTCTCCTTGCAGAAGTAACTGCAACTAACAATAACGTCTTCCGAGAGAAGGCATAGCTCACAATCTGCAGCTGGTTCAAAGGGAGGTAGTGTGAGCTGTTCTAAAATGAAGAGAAGGTCCCAAGGAGGGATCGGATTTCTAATGGGTGGCTTCAAGTGGAGGATGCCACGCAAGAAGGTGTGTGACAAATCTAGTTGGGCCAAGGATTTGTCCCCAAATGGTGCATGATACGCAGATACTGCAGAAAGATGCATCTTTATTGAGGAGTAACTCAGCCCTGTTTCCGTTAAGGAAAGGAGGTACTCTAATACTGATTTCACCTGGCAAGTTAAAGGGTCCAGGTCATGGGGAGATGACCAAAGGCAAAACCTGCACCATTTCATGGCATATGTGGCATGAGTAGAGGGTTTCCTTGCTGCCACTAGAATGTCTGCTACACTGTCTGATACTCCGTGGCAAAAAAACACTGCTAGGTCCTTAGGAGCCAGGTGTGCAGGTATAAGGATCTAAGATTTGGGTGAATCAGGGACCCGTTGTCTTGTGACAGTAAGTGCGAGCTGAGCAGAAGAGGAAAGGGTGGCTCGCTCACCAGGCCTTGGAGAAGAGGAAACCATATCTGTCTGGGCCAATATGGGGCCATCAGAATCATGACTGCTCTGTCATCCTTCAGCTTGAGCAGCACTCTCTGGATCAAAGAGAAGGGAGAAAAGGCATAGAGAAACCTGCCTGTCCAGGAGAGGGACAATGCATCTCACCAGAAAACACCAGGCCCTGGATCTAGCGAGCAGAAACTGGGCAGTTTTACATTGCATAGAGAGGCGAGCAGATCCAATTCTGGCATCCTCCATTTTGTGAAGAGCATTTCTGCAACTGGTTGTAGGAGTTCCCATTCGTGTGTGCTGGATCGAGATATGCTGAGTAGATCTGCCAGCGTTTTCTGTAACCCGGGAACATGCACTGCAGACAGGCTGATGTTTTTCATTTTTTCATTTATTTCAAGGGTTAACCATTGAGAACAGTACTCATTTAAAATGGTGACCCAGTGCAAAACATACAACACAATACACATACTTAACTTATGTTGTGCTCTATTGCCCAGTATCACACTCTCATTGCTTCTCGACAGAGTTGGTATGAGTGAGTGCCCCCTTTCTTGTTGATGTAGAACACTACTGACATATTGTCTGTTTGGATCAGTAGATGTCCTGGAGTTATGTCTGTCTGCAAGGCCTGAAAGGCATAAAGAACTGCCCTCATCTCAAGGACATTTATGTGAAGGGCTCCTTCTGTCCCTGATCATAGTCCCTGAGCCTTTTTGCCGCCCAAATGGGCACCCCAACCTGATCCCAATGCATCTGTGGTTAGGATCAGTGAAGGGGTAGGAGACAAGAAGGGAACTCCTACCAAGAGGTGTTCTAGTATCAGCCACCATTGCAAGACTCAGAGAACAGAGTTGGGGACTGTGACCAGCTGGTCTAAGTCATCCTGGCATTGGTCTCATTGGACCCTAAGTGTCCACTGAATGCTTCTCAAGTGTAATCGTGATAGGGGAACCGTGGCTATGGCAGCCACCATATGGCTCAGAAGATGCAACGTGGTCCTTGCTGGGACCTGTTTTTGACCCCTGATATACTGTGTCAGGCTTCGTAGATGTTCTGCCCTGTCTTCTGGTAGAAAGACCCTTCCCTTTCTGGTATTCAGTACTGCATTACTGAACTGTAGTCTTTGGCAAGGTGTAAGGGTTGATTTTGACAGGTTGATAGTGACACCTAAGGAGTCGAATATTGAATAGGTGTCTTGTAGTGTGTGATTTAGTTCCCTCTGTGATGAAGTTGTTAGGAGCCAGTCATCCAGGTAGAGGAAGACATAGTGGCCCTTCCTCCTGAGTGCTGCCACTACTACTGCCAGGCATTTGGTGAACACCCTTGGAGCTGATGACAGGTCAAGAGGCAGGGCCCAGAATTGGTAATGGTGACCCTGGAATTTGAACCGCAGGAACCTCTGATGATGTTTCACAATTGGGATGTGGAGGTAGGCATCTTGCATATCCAATGATGCTAGCCAAGCATCACGGCACAGCATCGGGATTAAGCCTGGTAAGGTGACCATCCTGAAGCGTTTGTATGCCACAAAGGTGTTAAGATCGCTGAGGTCTAGGATGGGGCACAGATCCCCCTGTCTTTTTTGGTACTAGGAAGAAGTGTGAATAGTACCCTTTCCCTCGCTGGATCCATGGGACCTTTTCTATGGCCTTCCTCTCGATAAGGGCTTTGATCTCTCGGATCAGTGTGGCATGTTGTCTCAAATACTGAGACCGTAGTGGTGGTCTGGATGGTGGTTGCCCAGTGAATTCGACAGAGTGCCCTCTTTGAATTAGTTGGAGCACCCATTGGTCTGAAGTGATTTATTGCCATCCTGTTAGGTGTTCTGAGAATCAACCCCCAACCTTCTCTTCCTTTTGAACCAGAGGGGGAGGAGGGGTCTGCAATGAGCCAGGCAGTGGAGGGGGAGGCGAGGGTTGCCTGAGGAGAGTTTTTGTGTTCCTGGCACCTGGACCTCCTGCAGCTCTAGGTGGGCCTTTGTGGTTAAAGCTGCCTCTCAGCTGCTGTCTGAATCAGGGCTGCTGTCCTTGCTTGCCTTTGAATCGGTTTCGTTGTCTCCGAAAGGGCTTCTGCTTGAGTCTGTACATAGCTTGTACAGATCTTATTGCCTTTCCCGGTGTCTTGCAGTTTAGTGAATATTTTCTCGGACTCTTCTCCGAAGAGAACCGAACCTTTGAAGGGAATGTCCCGGATGCCCTTCTGGACGTCCAGTGTAAAGCCTGATACCCTCAGCCAGGAGCATCGTCTGAGGCATACTCCTGATGCTGCGCTTCTTGCGGCTGAATCTGCCGAGTTGTATGCCGCTCTGAGTACTTGTGTACCCACGTCAGAGCCTGTTTGAATTAGCTTTATCATTTCCTCTTTTTGGTCTCCATCCGGAAGGCTTTTTGACCGAGTATTGACCCTGTTCCCACAGGGCACTTTGAAACTGGACCATGTGGGTCAGGAAATTAAGTGACCGGATGGAACATGTCGCTGATGCATACATTTTCCTCCCCATGGAATCAAGTTGTTTTGACTGTTGGTCCGGTGGCTGGATGCTTAGGTGTTGGGGTCTTTGTGACCTGTCGTGAGTGGCCGTGATGACCACAGAGTCTGCTAATGGTTGCTCTCCAGATAGGGATCCTCTAAAGGGGCCCTATATAGGTGGTCCGCCTTCTTGGGGACTGCAGATAAAGAAAGGGGGTGCTTCCAAGCGGCTTTTGTCACATCCTGGAAGATGTCCACTAGTGGTGGGACCACCACTGGTTTTGGATCCTTTTGTCTTAGATACTTTGCCAGGCATCGCCTTTCTGGATCTAAGTCTTTTGTGTCCCAACCCATGTTATCTTGGATATGCTGCATTATATCCATAAATGTTGGGTCATCAGGGGGTGACCTTGGCAGATCCTGTGGGTCTGATGAAAGGACACTAAAAGGACAGCTTGACCTTGATGACTCTGAACAGGAGCAGTGAGACTCATCCAAGGATGAGGAGTCTGACCCCCTACGGTGCTTTTTAGGTCTATGCATGCTGGGAGAGCAGGAAGGGGTCTGTGAAGGAAACCGTGGTTGCTTCTTTTCTCTGTGTGACCTTTTGTCCTAAGACCAGCCCCTAGATTTGGGGCTGTTCTCTCTAGGGTGTGGTCTGTCTGGGCTTTTCTCCTTTGGAGGAGGTAGGTTCTCCACCAGTGGTTTTGTGGGAACTACATCCTTCCTAATGGCTTCCCACCAATGGGAAAACAATTCTTTTACCTCTGAGATGTTGAGACCTGACGTTGGACCTGGCGTCGGTCCCTCTCGAGGTACGGTCTGGCCCTTTCCTGGATCTGAGGGTCTGTTGATTGATCCACCCATCGTCTGGTCCTTGGGTGGTGTCAGGTCACCTAGAAGGTCCACGTCCTCCCTATCACCTGATGCCTAGTCGTCACTTAGCCGCTCGACCCCAGCGTTGGTCCCTTCATTGTCTGAACGTCTGGATGGGCCGACATCCAGTACAGATGAGGTGATGTCCTTTCATGAATGGATCTCTGCTAGCTTAGGCCGTTTTGCTGGTGTCTGCTCTGACATCCATTTTGGGTCTGAAGTCCACTTAAGGGATGACAGATCTGAGGTCCGTTTGGCAGACATCCCCGAGGTTCCTCTCGGGGGTTGGGAAGCAGACTTCCATTGGTTGGAGTCCCAGTGTCGGTCCAGGGAGTCGAGGCCTGTAATGGCGGTCAACTTGGAGTGCACCTTGGAGGGGTGATCTGTAGACACAGATCGGCCTGAGGAGCCCAAAGGCAGGATCTGAGAAGGTTCTTTCAGCCAGGCCTTAGGCTGGATGCAATGCCAGTGCCACCCGACGTCTGGACTTTGGCCGGTGGAGGTTGGGTCTTTGTCCGAGATGGATACCTGTTAGACTGGGTAGTGGGATCCGAACTCCCCCTTGAGTCAGACATCCAGGTCGATGGGGAGCCATCTTTTTCCCTTTCCCTCCATTTCTCTCATTGTTTCCCTGACTTATATGAGGATTCTTCCCTGGAGGAGGTACTCCTTTGCATTGCCGCTAATTTCTTTTCTAATAAGAAGGTCTCCAAAACTTTCTGGAAGTGGATCCTCATGTAGTTGTTAAAGTTTTAGCAAATGGAGCAGACCTTAGTGTCGTGTTTTGGGCCTAAGCACCTGACACAGGCTGTATGCTTGTCCTTAAAAGGAATTTGTTTGCCACAAGCACACTTGGAGGAGTGCCTTTTGATGGAAGACATCGGGGAAGAGGACATACGAAAAGGAATAAAATCTAACTTTTTCGAAAAACAAATTAAATAAAATAAAATTTATACTCAAGTGGCATCGTTCATTAGCTGAAGGCGTCCATTGAGCCGATGCTTGCAAGTTGATGGCAGGAAAAGAACTGAGGGATGCTGGGGGACTGCCCCTTTTATGATGTATGTGACGCCGGGGGTGAGGCCGACGTCAGGGGCGGTCCCCCGCTGTATGTAGCTAGCTAGAAGTTTTCTGTGGGGTCCTGCTGCCTGCTGACTTCAGTCCTAATGGTGTAACCTGCTGCAAGAGCTGTTTCTCGAAGTAAGATCAGTAGATCTTCAAGAGAGGCTCTTGCAGCAGGTGTTGCTTCCCACCCACCTTCCTCCTTGAGGACTCTCTCTGCATTACTATTTTCAGCAATCCGTTTGTTGCCCTATGTGGAATTGACCTTGGAACTCTGTTACAAATCACCTTCCATCCATGATGCCGGAGTCTCCAGATGGAGAACTGAGGGGACGCAGGGGACTGCCTTCCCTTTATGGCGTGCGTGACTTTGGGGGTGGGCCGACATCGGGGGTGGTCCCCGCTCTGTACTGCTGGCTAGAAGTTTTCCGTGGGGTCCTGGTGCCTGTCAGTTTCAGTCCTACCGATGCCACCTGCTGCAAGAGCTTCTTTCGAAGATCTACTGTTACGGTAAGTTCTTATGTAACTGTACTTTCCCCCACTTGCCAACTCCATATGTCTGTCCCATGTCCTCTTGAATCCCTCCACCATTTCTGCCCCCACCACTTCCTCCAGTAGTTTATTCCAGGCCTCCACCATCCTCTCCGTGAAGTAACATCCCCTCACATTGCCCCTAAATCTTCCTCCATCCAATCTTAGACTATGCCCTCTAGTTTTAACCCCCACCTTCCTCTTAAATAAGCTCCCCTCCCTTACCTTATTGATCCCCTTCACATACTTAAATGTCTCTATCATGTCCCCCCCTCCGTTCTAGTCTCCAATAGGTACTGACCAATTTCCTCCACCTCTCCTAATATGACTTCCCCTGCATACCCTGCACCATCTTGGTTGCCCTTCTCTGCACCGTCTTAATCCCATCTATCTCCAGAACTAGACCCCATACTCCAGGTGTGGCCTCACCATGGCTTTATAAAGAGGCATCAGTAGTACCTCCCTCCTTCTTCTTGTTACGTCCCTCCCAATGCACGCCATCATTCTAATTGTCGTTCCTGCTGCTTTGCTGCATTCATGACCTACCTTAAGGTTGCTTGATATTAAGATTCCCAGATCCCTCTCCTGCTCAATTGGCTTAATTACCTCCCCCCCCCAAGTGTAAGCTGCTTGTGGGTTCTTACACCCCATGTGCATCACTGCACACTTTTTGGCACTGAATTTCAGCTGCCAAGTTTACGACCACACTTCCAGAATCTTCAGGTCCTTCCTCATGGCCTCCACTCCCCAAGGGTATCCACCCTACTGCAGATCTTCGTGCTGTCAGCAAACAGGCACACCCTCCCCTCCAGCCCATCTGCTATATCACTGATATCGATATTAAAAAGGAGTGGTCCCAGTACCGACCCCTGGGGCATCCCACTTGTCACCCCCATCTCCCTGGAATGTACCCCATTAACCACCACCCTCTGGCTCCTGTCCTTCAACCAGTTTTCTACCAACCTAGTTATTTTCTGTCCCACCCCTATGCTTTCCAGCCTATTTACCAGCCTTCTGTGAGGGATGGAGTCAAAGGCCTTCCTGAAGCCTAGATAGGCCAAGTCCACCGCCCCTCCCTGATCAACCACCTTTGTCACCCAATTGAAGAACTCTATTAGGTTCATCTGACATGACCTCCCAGTTGTGAAGCCATGCTGCCGATTGTCCAGTGGTCCACGGTTTGTCAGGTAGTTCACCAATCTTTCCTTTAATACCACCTCCATTACTTTCCCCACCTCTGAGGTGAGGCTGACCAAGTGATACTTTCCCATCTCCTTCCTGCTGCCCCCGTATACAGTGGCACCACGTCCGCCTTCTTCCAGTCACTCAGCACCCATCCTGTATCTAGGGATAAGTTAAACAGTCTCACCAGAGGTGCTGCCAGCTCCTCCCTCAGTTCCCAGAGTACCCTAGGATGCAAGCCAACTGGCCCCATTGCCTTGTCTACCTTTAACCTTCCTAGTTCTTCTTTTACTCTGTCCTCACTGAACGGGCTGGAACCACTCCTTTGCCATCCCCTCCCCTCTTCTTTAATTCAGGTCCCTTCCCCTCCCCTTCCATCGTAAAGACTGAGCAAAAGTAGTTATTCAGCAACTCTACCTTCTCAAAGTCTCCCTCCACCAGTGCTCCCCCTCCCCCTTACCCTCACTATCCCCTGCCTTGCCTTCCTCTTTTCCCCCACATACCTAAAAAACACACTCTTTTGGCTTGCCTAGCAATCCTCTCTTCCACATCCACTTTTGCCCTCCAAATCTTTTTCCCTGCCACCCTCAGCTTCTCTCTATAAATCTCCCTGTCCTCCCTCCTCTGGGTCTTCTTATATGTTCTGAAAGCAGTTCTTCTTTCCTTAATTGCCCCCACCATCTCCCTGGTAAACCAGAGTGGCCTCCTTTTTCTTTTGTGTTTTCCTACCCTTTTCATGCAGAGTTCAGTGGCTTTCCATATCCCCCTCCTCCTTAATGCAAGCCCGTAATTCCTCTACTCCCTTTTTTTGCTCCTTACCTTCCATTTCCTCCCTGAAAATCCCCCTCATTCTTGCAAAGTCCGCTCGCCAGAAGTCCAGAACCTTTGGATTGGTTTGATTTGTTTCCTTTCCCGGTTTTATTCTGAAGATCACTGTATGGTGGTTGCTCACCAAGGCACTCTCCCACCTCCACTTCTTTCACACTATCCCCACTGGTGAGGACCATGTCCAGTATGTTACCCCGTGGGCTCCCTAACCAGCTGTTGCAGCAAAGCTCCCTGGAGTGCTCTACGTACCTCCCTGCTCCTGGCAGATGTTGGGCACATTAAAGTATGAAATCAAAGTTTACACTTTTTGTGGAGCAAGTGTGTGCACCTCTTTCTGTGATGATATGCAGATTTGCCTGTATTGTAAATCCATTTATTTCCAGTATGACCCACCATTCCAGAAATAAATTTGTTTCTAATCCCTTTTCTAAAATATACTATAATGTAAATAGATGTTCCATTCAGAATCATAAGGCTCAAGGGTGCTACTAATTTCTGATTTTCATGCTCTTCAACAACATGGCAAGTGGCAGCTCCAAGTAATGTGAGCACCACACCAGCTCTCACACATTAGGTTACTGACACAGAGACTACATGACTAATGTTTAATGCATAACGTTTTACAGTAGCATTCTGCTGCTCCATTCGCGGTTTAAAACTGAGATTTAGGAATAAAGGCAATTTAGCTTCCACTTCCTCATATACTCAAGTTGCAGTCTGTAATCTTATTATCTAAGTTAGTTCTCTGACCTTCTTTCTCCTTTCTCGACCCAGCAGGTACTAGCCAAGGTCTAGAAAAAAGAAGGTTGAATAGTTACTGCTACCGACAAGAAACTGATCTAAAAATATTGTTTGGTCCTAGGCCAACATGCCATTAGAAAAGAAATACAAACACACACTACGGCTGATTACAGAACTGCAAATAATACTGGGAGGCAGGGGACAAAAAAACACAATTGACTGAACTAGAGCATCACACGGACGTGAATGATGAACCCTACTAAAATGACATGATGAATCGGGACTGCGGTCGAATGGAGGAAAAACATTTTCTCCCTAACAAACTGAGTTGACTTAGCAAGGAGGACAATTTCTGTAGCACGGTGCTCACAACGGACATCCTATCATCTGGTAGGGGAATTTCTTGTAGTGCCAAGTGCTGGAGGATGTGGGTTTAGTCCACTCTTGAAACTTACAAATATGAAACATACAAAGTCAGAGGGGACAAGTGAAAGGTTCGACCTGTGTGTCCAGTGTTTGTGGGTTTGGGCCACCTCCCACTTCTACATGACATAATGGACTACAGCAAGCAGGCAATACACCCTAAAACACATCACTAGATTTAACGAAAACAAGTTTGATTTCTACCAACAAAACTGTTACTGAACTAAACAGGGATTGGTCAGCTATTAAACCACTAGTGCCTAATAACAGACCGATCCCCATTTAGTTCAATAATACCAGCAAGAACCAAAGGGAAGTTACCCCCCCATGCTAACAGAGCAGCACAAATGGCAAACTAAATAAGACAGATGAATAATTTAATGTGAAATATCAACAACACTGAAATGTATGGGCATCAGATATTACCTCCCCATAATGTACTGAACAGCAGGTGCCAAACTAAAGGAGGACCAGCTCAGGCCACCACCTAGCCACCAAATTAACAAAAAAAAAACCAGTACTTTGGGCAAACATGATTCAGGGGATAAGCAGACAACTCTCAGATCACATTGCTGAGGAAAACAATCATAAATTACTTTAATATTGTGATCTAAGTCTGACAAAATTTACTGCAGCTACCTACAGAATCTCTTATTGGCAGTCCGCCATCCAACTCAGTCTGGACACCAGTAAGTCATGTTCCCGCTACAAGCCCTTACTAGTGCAATTCCACTGGCCAGCACTAGCAACAAGAGTACTACTGGGAGAGCCAATCAGTGCTGTTACTATGTGACTTGGCAACCAACAGAAGAAACTGTTATGTAAACTTTCATAGTAACATGGCAAGCAGCACAATGCACGTTTGTACTCGTCACAGGTAACCGATTTCTGCACAATTTTGATTAATTTAATTTTATGAACCAGAGCCTGATTTGCACAATGCAGCAGCAGCTCGTAAAATTAAAGTAATCAATATTACCATTTCCATTTAAAAGTGTGTGTATGTGTGGGGGGCAAAATACATTTGTGTCCGACCCTGGAATCAGAGTGAGGAGCCATGGCCAGTCCACACCCCAAACCCTTTAGCTGCCCTTGCCCAAACCTCCTGGGCAGAGAAGAGGTTTTGTTTGTTTAGTTGTTTGGTTTATAAATCATTGTTTCTTTTCTCAGTGTGAGTACTCCTGACTACAGATACAGCAGGCAGTCGCAGGCATTCCTTTACCTAATGCCTGCTATCAGCAGCTGATTATAACCACTGAAGGACCTCCCTGCTTTCATGGCCTCCTGCAACATCTGGAAAGCTGTCAAGTCTGTTCACCAGATGCTCCCCTACTTGGTCAGCAGTGACTGCTGGGACTTGAACTCATCCTGACCCTACATCACTTGGGCACCTGACCACAACAGTAGAGGTTGGGTATTAACACAATTTGCTGATACCCCCCAAAATAAGAAGATTTTAAAACATAATTATTTGTTGTAGTTTGGCTTGACTCTTGAAAATGCTTATAGACATGTGAAATGAGCACTGGCAGCCCTACACAGACCATGCGTGATGCTCTAACGGGGTCAGCAGTGTTGTCAACACAAAAATTAATTCTGTGTTGAAAACAGTACAGTGATGTTTAATATATTTAAACTGATAAAAAGAGTGGGTGATCAAGCTAAAATCCCAGTGCAGCATTCACCTGTATTAAGTGCACTCCCAACTTGTAAACTGTGGAAGTACTACAAGTTAATTTGACATTTAAAATAAACTACAAAAGCAATGACCAGTAGGCACAGCGGTTATGCTACCACTCACAATACCAACATCCTGAGTTCAGGACAGAGCCACGGTCATCAAGTGCTGGCACGGGGGATAGAGGACTGAGCAGCCCAGAGAATGCTCCCCTCCTCCAGGGAGGGTGGGTCAGTGAGGTGAGGGGACAGTACTGAGCCTGTCTGGGGTGAATAGGAGCAGTACCAGTATACAGGGGGCACAATGAATACACTGTAAAAAAATTAAAACTTCATTAAGAGGTTGTAAGCACGTTATTCAATTCTGTGCTTATGACATTGTGACTGCCACCATTTAGTTAAGCATGGCTGAGTACATTTTGTTTTTTTCTTGCGCTTCGAATGTACCACTTGTATTTTGTTAACTGCCTTTTCAACCCCTCACCCACCACCATCACCAGTCATACCTGAAAATGAGTGGTTCTCAGCTCAGCATGCCTTCTTAATGAAAACAGGAAGGAAGGAAGGGAGGGAGGGAGGGTAAAGTTGGCCTGTTGGGGGGAGTTACCAGTATCCCTTTATCAGGTTAATGGCATATCTTCCGGTCAAAGACTAAAATTGTCCCAGTCAAACCATTCACTTATCTGAATATGCTTTCAGCTACCCAGGTGTAAAGCTGTGCAAAACTGCTGAATTTTGAGAAATGCAAAAAAGTCCACATAATTCTGCATTTTACACAGTTGACAGAAAGCAAGTTTTTTCCACAACTTTGCGGGTTTTTTTCTGCAACTTAGGTCTTTGTGCTTGGTAGCAAATATTACATTTTTTCCTAAAACTTGTACTAGGTACTACAACTAGTGGTAAGGAGTGCGGATCGCATAATGTGCACCCTGTGTGGTTTAACAGTGGGCGATACAACCAAGAGAAAGGATCTCAGGGTAATTCTGGACAGTGAACCAAAGTCAGACAGGAAGTGTGCTGCCACAGCCAAGACAGGAAATGCAATTCTGGGATGGTGAGGGTGATGAGGAAGAGGTCAAGGGAGGTGATCCTTTCCTCGTACAGTGCCTTGGCAGACTACACCTAGACTACTGCATCTACTTCATGTCACAGCAGTACTTGATATATTTCTTTTTTCAGTTTATTTACCCAGGATAACCCAGCCGAAATGCAGTGTCTTGTTTCCAGTTGGGTCCTGTTTCTGCCCATTTCCACAGCTGGGGGGACTGGAGCATTGGCAGGTTAAATGGCTTGCCCAAGATCACACAGAGCGTTTTTGACTCCAGTGGGGTTTGAACCTGCGATCTCCCAGTTCCAAAGCCATTGTTCAGGTCACTAAATGACTCTGTTACCTACAGTATAGAAAGGACATTAAGAGACTGAGATGGTCTACCAAGCACAAAGCTACCAAACAATAAGCAGCTTAGGGAGAATGAGCCACAAGGATAAATTGAACATACTTGTATTATAAAGTCTGGAAACAAAATAACAGAGAGGAGAGATGACATAATCACTGTGTTCTGAATGCTAAATAGGGCAGAAAAGGTGGAGCATACACACGTTTGAGTAGGTGGATGCAAACAGAACCAGAGGCATGCTGTCAAACTGGAGGGAGGGGAAGGATAAGGGGAACATTAGAAAGCATCATTTCACATGGAGGATGGTTAGCAGCCTACCCACTGATGCTGTGGAAACTAGCACTGTTCAGGCCCACGTTTATGTAGTGCAGGATGTTGACGTCTGATGTCACTGTGGGCGGCCCCTAGTAGACTGCTAGTGAAAATGTTTCTGTGTGGTCCTAGGGCCTGGTGGCTTTAGTTCCATAGGTGTGGCCTGATGAAAGAGATATCTTTGAAAAAGATATAGCACTGTTCAGGAGATTTCAAAGCAGGACTAGGCATATTCCTGCTTGAGAATGGCAATGAGACAGAATGGTAGCCTTACCCTACTGGATCTCCACAGCGGTGCAACTAGTTCCAGTAGTCAGCTGAACCAAACAGACGGGAGATACGAGTTGACTAGAAATAGAGGCGCAGTAATCCTTGTCAGCCCCTCTCTATGCCTTGCCCCATATCTGTATGACAGCCCACGCCTGGTCTGAAATACCCAACTCTTGGACGAGACATACACGCCATATGCTGCTCAAGGCTAGGACTCTCTCACTACATCACTACATGCGTCACTACTTGACTTCACAGGGCCTGGTATCCCAGGCCGTAAAGAGATGTCTGTGTTGGAAAGCTTTCTATACAGGGCAGCTATGTTGGTGGGCTGGCAAGATACAATCTCCAGGGCCTACCAAACCCTCTTGAGCATAGACTACCCAGACTTCCCTCTACTATGCACCCAATAGGAACAAACAGCCCAGACTACAATCCCTGAAGACTCTTGGAAAAAGGCTTGGGACAGGGAATGGAAGGTTATGGCATCCCCTGGATGGAAAGAGTTCTGGTGGAAGTGCATGGTGCCGTATTTTCATACTCCCACCATCAGAGCTCACTTCTAAGGGGGCAACTCTAATCTCTGTTGGAAGCAGTGTGGGGAGGCAGGGCCCCATTACCATATATTTTGGGGCTGCCCCAACCTACAGCCTTACTGGGATCAAGTTCACTCAGCCCTGTCCAACGTATGGGACACAGACACTCCAAGCATGCTTGAGCATCTCTTCCTGGGACTGCCAGACCTCCAGCTGGGAGCCAAGGTGCAACAGCATTTATTCTGAGCCCTATGCATAGCAGCCATGAAGGGGGTGACAATATGTGGCTTAAAGAGGAACCCCCACTGCGCTCAGTGTTGGGTAAACAGAGTTAATGAGATGAACAGGATAAAGTGGATAGCAGCCACCCTAAGGCTGTCGTTAGAGAAATATACTGACACATTGAGCAAATGGAAAGCAAGGAAGGTTCCCTTCAGAATGAGCCAGCATAACGGCAACAGAACAAGGGGGGAACAAAAGGGATGGGTACAAATGGACCGGTCAATGCAGCCAAGTGTGGGACCAGGCATTTCACACACACAAAATGCAGGCATCAGACTATGTATTTTTGTAGTACAGTACGGCAAGCTCAGTAGTTTCTGGTTTCCTTGTTATTTCAGGTTCTCACTTTCTTTGGAGAAAGCCAGATCACACACATAGACTGAAAGGAGGCAGCAGATACCACTGGATCGAACGACTAGGAAGGCCACATGAAGCAGCTGGTATGGACTCATGCAACGTATTTGTGCTTATTACATATGATATGTTCACTGACTCCTAGCATTGCCCTTCATAGCTACTGTATGGTGACAATGATCAGCATTGCAAGACTGCCTGTATTCATGTTCTTTTTGAATAAAGAGGAGTTTCAAAAATGACAATGTCATTGAGAATTATACAGCATGAAAAGGGCAGCATTCCAGCTGATAAGCCTGGAGGTATTCCATACTGAAGTTGCATATAGTCACTGCCACACAGCAGGATGGGTGGACAAAATAGCACCTATTCCCCTTCCATCATCACAGTACAGATACAAAAAAAAAAAAAAAATACAAACCCACAATAATGGAAAACAGCATCGGAAATATGTGTCAATCACCATGAAGGAATATAGACATTTACTAAAATTTAGAATTTATTACAGCATGTGCTCCCCAGTGAGAGGTGTAGGGGAGGCTACACAAGAGAGGGTAAGCTGTAGGAGCTGAGCACCAGAGAGAGAAATGGGTTCTAGTTCCACACAGATCACGTTATTTCTTTCTCATTACTATTTGTGTCTCATTGCAATTTGGGTTTTAAATACTTTACAGTGTACTCACAATACGGTAACATTTTTTAATGGAAATGAGTTTGATTCCAGAACCTAAGGAAACTATTGTGTGCTGGTGCTAACTATAGTCATGTGCATGTCAACAAACCAGCTGTAATTTCAGTGACTGTACTCCTTCCTTTCGAGGTTTGAGAACTGACACTTACCACTTTAATAGTCAGGCCAGCAGCGCCAAGCTACTGAATGTGCTGGAGTACCCTGGTGTTACAGGTGGGTGTGGACTGTATCTATTAATAAATTTAAAATAAGACAGGCTGACTCCAGATGAACCAAATGAAAAAAAAAGTGTGTCTAGTGTGTGGCAGGCCACTCTTGGGTTAGTGGGAGGAATATGTTGAAGTGCCAGGACTGGGGGAGGTGTTAGGAAAAGCTCCAAAATAGCTCGGATTCCTTAAGGAAAAAAAAAACACAGATGAGGCAAGTGGCCTGCCCAAGACAGGGCTGTAGTTCATTCTTTTTATTATTTAGAAGACATCTACCATAGGGCAGGGAAGACAGCAGGGGTTAGTGGTCTGGTGGTTGTTTGATCACTGAACTGTGAACTCAGAGATCCCAGATTTCAGTTCCATTACAGCTAACTGCTCACTGTGTGGTCATTAGCAGGACAGCCCTGTGCTTCTGTGCAGATAGAAAACTAGGTAGAAGTGGGCATGAGACAGACACTGTGGGATACACAAGCAGGCAGCTGAGTAGGGGGGTAGGAAGCCAGGGGCAGACTTGATGGATCATACGGTCCCCATCTGACCATGCTTATTACCTGTACACACAAAAAAAAATCAAACAAAACCCCTCGTCATCACTAACTCCCGCAGTGGGCCACTGGAACAAGTTTGCATGTTCAAGTATCTGGGGATCACACTGGATGAAACCCTTACATTTGCTCAACATATTGACTCCCTGGTCAAGACAGTCAACATTAAGATTGGTGTCCTTTACAGGCATAGGAAATACCTATCTCCTGAGGCCCTTCGCCTTGCAGTACACAGCTCCATATTATCACATATCGACTATGGATTAGTGATATATGGGGTGACAATGGATACTGCATTGAAACGGGTACAGGTGGCACTAAACAAGGCCTGTAGGCTAGCCCTAGATTTACAGCACGATACACGCACCTGTACACTGTATGAGCTTACAAATTGGCTATCCCTAAAAAACAGGGTCATTCATCAGACGTGCACCCTAGGGAAGAAAGCGCTCATGGGGAAAACACCACCCTGCGTTGGCAATCTGTTAGTGGCAGCAAACACACCACAGACCACCAGGGGGAGGACAAGAGGGGCCCTGTCCATCCCCTTCTGTCCTACCTCACTCGGGCAATGGGCATTTGCCTACCGTTCCCCATATGGATGAATGAATTACCCGAGCACCTCCTCGCCACCACCTGTCTAGCCAAATTCAAAACTGACCTCAAACAACACCTAAATACAATCTCTAGATGCTCTTGCAACTAACCTCAGGCATCTCAATTCTCCGCCAATTTATGACTGACACAGCACTTGTCTCACCTCATGTCCTCCTGGCTGCACTTGGTCAAGACATGGCCCCCACAGCGTACCCTTCACACCCACCTACTGCTATACAATTTCCCTCGACCATCCCCCTCCGCCTATCTGATGACAAGGCTGCTAGGGGCTGCATTATTTTCTGCCCTTATAACCGTGCTCATGCAACTCATCGTTCTAACCTGTAATCCACAATGTCTTTGTGTACATGTCTATACTGGTTATTGTTTTTTATGATTTCTACTTTATACCTTGCCTAATTCACAGACATGGAACCTTTGTAAAAGAGCTTGTGCTCAAATGTATCTTCTGAATCAAAAAAAATGTAATTAAAACTTGAATCTGCTGACAACTTTTATGCCTCAACGTTTCTATGTAAGGAGAAACACCCCCAACCATGGAAAGGGAAAGCTTCTTGCTTTATTACCTATAGGCTATATTGCATCCGATTTGGGTACCCAGGGTAACAAAACTGCCAAAATAAAACAACATTCTATTCTCTGTGTAGTTCTATGTCTCAGACCGTAGATCATGTCAGTGCTGTCTTTAGGTACATTAATGGTAATGCTGGCAGCGTTTCATCTCCTAGGTGTGGCACGCAGTACTACAGCCATTCCATGCATGCCTGCAAATGGGAGCTGTGCAGCACTGCAGATATAGAGGATGTATGAAACAAAAGCAATGGAGACCTACAGGGACAGACAGAAAATATGTTGTTGCTGGTAACACTGCACGGAGCATAAACGCACAGGACAGAAAATGCCTGTAGGGTTCTGACTCCCCACTAAGGGCACCAAGAATGGATCTGCCTCAATCAACACAACGAAAAGTAGCAATTGACTGCACCACTCAAAAAGCTCCTGCAAGGTAAGTGTTCATGCAGATTTGCTATCTCCGCTCTCTTGGCAGTGGGATGTTTTGATCTCTTACAGATTTTCCATGGTTAAAGTAAGCAAATCAATACTTCTGTTGACTGGGCCTGGTATTTAAAGAGGAGACTTTGCATATGCAGAGATGCAAGGTACTACAGCAGAGGTCAGTATCACCTCTGAGACGATTTTGTAGCCTATGGGATAAATTGTGTACCGCAATGCATTGGAGGACAACAATGTCATCTGAGAACAGAGAGTCAGTATAGGGTGCAGAGGGACTGGATGCAGTCTGTGCCTGAGGTTCTGAGAAGAGAGGGTCAGTGTGAGGTGCAGAGGGACGAGGCACAGTGGGATTGGGTGCAGTTTGAGAGGGTCTGACAACAGACGGTCAATGCAGAGTGCAGTGGAACAGGATGCAGTCTTGACACAGAAGCTCTGAGAACAGAGGCTGTAGTGTAGAGTGTAGTCTGAGTCAGTGCCCCCATGGCTCCTCCCACCTGGGGCTGTGAGCTGTGATCTCAACTTGAATCCGGGTCTCCAACATGGTAGTCTGTATGTTATGACTGACGCCATAGGGAATGGGCAGATTTCTACCACTTTGATGGAAATTCAATACTACAGGCTAGAAAAAATAAATACTGCCAGTAAATACTCCCCAGCCTTAAAATGGCCTACAGCGATGAGGAATGCCATATTAGTTTATTGATATCTGTATCAGAGGCAGTTTGGTATACTGGTTAGAGCACTGGCTTGGGAACCACAAGATCACAGGTTCAAACCGAGGTAGAACCAAATACCATGTGATCTTGGACAAGTTACTTAACCTCTTAGTGCTCCAATCTGCCCAGGTACAGAAGTGGATGCAAGGATAAACACACTGCACACAAGATGCTGCATCTAAACTGGGCTCTCCTGGGTAAATAAATTGTCAAAAATGAAAACATAAAATAATCTAGCACTGCAAGGAGAATTACTGGAATCATAAAGAGTAGCAAGTGACCACTCAGACTTAAACACTGCTGCTGATCAGTATTAAACAGCCATCATGAATGGAGCCTGCAATAGGGAAGTGAGGGCTCGCTGCTGTAATTGCCGAGAAGCCCTCCCCTAAACTGTGCCGAGATTTGCTAAGTGCTGCAAGCTACAAAAGAGACGGGACTGTCTGCTGTAACACAGAGCCCAGAATCCCGCTGCTTTGCCACCTCTCCAGCAGCTCATGGCACCCACCAGTCAGAGCCCTGACTGCAACTTCTCCTCACTGACAGCCAATTTGGTGCCCCAGCTCCAAGCCCTTTAGCATCTCAGTGGAGATGGGGCTTTAAAATCAAGACTGGAACTAACTTTTCTTGCCACATCGCTATTGGATCCTGCAACATGGACATGGGGGCTTGCTGCTGTAATTTCTGAGAATCCCCTCCTCCTGCACCGCGTCACCAAGATTTCTAAGTGCTGCAAGCTACAAAAGGGACTGCCTGCTGTAACATACAGCCTGGAATCCCACTGCTTTGCCACCTCTCCAGCAGCTGGTGGTGCCCACCAATCAGATCTCTGGCCGTGCCTCCTCCTCTCAGACAACAAATCGGGTGCCACAGCTCCAAACCCTTTAGCACCTCAATGGAGAAGGCTTTAAAATCAGGAGTGGGTCCAGCTTTTCTTGCCACATTGCCGCCGGAGCCTGCAACAGGAAGGCAAGGGCTTGCTGCTTTAATTCCCGAGAGGCCATCCCCCAGCAGCGCGCCACTGAGATTCGATAAGTGCTGCAAGCTGCAAAAGGGACTGCCTACTGTAACACAGAGCTTGGAATCCTGCTGTTTCATCCGTGAGTGGCTGAATAGCCGCCGGATAACTAGTCACTGCCGCATTGTTGTGGGCAATTCGCTGCATGGACTACTGGTAGCCGATGTTTTAGTCGGCGTGATAACTAGTCGACGATATCAATTGTCAACAGCAAACTTTGTGGAAGGACAAAATGCAAACAGATTAGAGTTCAAAATTTTATACAATACGATACTCTCATAGGACAAAATGCTGACAGACAGATTAGAGTTCAAAATTTTATTACATCAATACGATACTCTCATAGGACAAAATTAGAGTATAAAATACAAAACAATGCTCATTCTAGTGTGCAAAAAAGCTGAACTGTGGTGCGAATGCTTTTAAAATATGCTTGTTCTAGTGTGCCAAACAGCATAAATGTGCAAGTGCATTTAAGATGTGCAAGTAGTCGCAGAGTGCATTTAAATGTAATTCATTTACTGTTGCTCGTTCTAGTGTGCAAAAAAGCAAAACTTTAAAATTTAGACAACATTAATTTCAATAACGGTCACTATGTCACTCAAATATTGTTTCGCTAACCTATTATTAAAATCTGAGCAAATGGTATGAAAGACTTTATTTACACGAATGTACTTGCAGTGTTTTCTAGGACCTTGTTGACCTAGCTCAAGCTGCCTTATTTGTAAGGACACTGCATGTTGTTCCTAGCGTAATTTTCTTGTGAGTTTTGTACGAGTGGGGTGTGCGACTGAAACAGTCCTAGAGATACATTTTGGAGTGCCTGGCACACAACATTTCTTGTAGCCTTCTCTGACTCAGCTGCTCGGCATTTCATGTCCGTGCGAGCTGCGAGCACCTCAAATCTGCCATTATCAGGTGCACGATTGTGCTCTGAAGGAGGAAGAGTAATTGTATCCCCCAAAGTATGTAGATGGGCATGGCAGGTTCGCAATTCGCATCACCAGAACACCTTACCCTGTGCACCGTCTTTCTCCTTCATGTGTATGTAATTGTCCAATGCAAGTTTTTGCTTGTCTTTCTTTTTCTGCACATACTCCATGTCTGCCGACAGGTGAATGACTGAATGCAGTTTTCGTCAGCATAAATAGGGACAGTAGAATACCAGAGCGTGCTGGAAGTAGAACAGAAAACCAGAGCAGACTGGATATCCGAATTGACTGGAAATGGAAGTGCTGTCAGTGCTTGTCAGTGTTGCTGTCAACACGAAGATCTACTACAGGAAAAATGTTGCCCTCACTTTTTCTAATGGTTGACCCCCCTAACTGGCATCTTTTGACTGCGACCACTTAAATGGCAGCATAATGTCCTTTCTAGCAATTGCACACGACCTACTGACCACGAAAGAAAATTGTTGCGACGTTCTGACCGCTTGCTGTTTCATCATCTCTCCAGCAATTCACCATGCCTACCAATCAGATCCCTGTCCACGCCTCCTCCTTGCTGGACTACCAGTTGGGTGCCACAACTCCAAGCCCTTTTCCTGCTCTTAAGAACATACTCATCAATCAGCCATCCATGCTGCAATCCTTCGTGTTAAGGGTCATAGAGCAAAGGGCAGTGAGGAAGTCTGCTGGGAGTCAGCCTGGAGACAGCCGGTATCCGGACATGCTACTCTATGAACCTCTCTACAGCCATGGCACTGCTTACCTCCTAACTCCCTACTATTCAAACCTATGAGACCGCTATTGATTTGTTCTGCAATGCTAAAGGGACAATTCAGCCAACTGTGCTAACCTGCTACAGATATCGACAATAAGGTTACTGGTACTATGGCTCATTATAGAGCTTTGCTAAAATTTGTTTAATTGACCCGTACTCCCATACTGTAGCTGTCCTGCTGGTTTGCACTGATTGTTTCCTTTCCTTTTGGGTGACTTAAAACACGCCACACTTTGATGGTTTTTACTGTTACTCCACACCCAGCCGCAGCTCCTTATATGGGTAGCCTTCAAGTCACACATATTAGGTAGGGTACTGCCTGCATATCTTATTAACAGCCTGTAACTCGTCCCTCTAATACTGGTGGTTTTTATCATTTGATTGATGCTGACCCATGCACTTTAAGGCTACACGCTATCTGAGTGCACTGAATATTCAAATTGGTCATTTATTCTGGCCCAGGTCACCCCAATCAAGTTAACAGTACTGTGCAAGGTAGGACAGGATCCAAAGGACTATTTGTTGCACTTCTGTGCTTGTGTCTACTCTCTTGGGTAGACTCCTTAGTGGCCTCTCTGTCCTATCCATCCATCCATGGCAACAGAAGACCAGTCCCAACCTCCTGATCTAAGTGGGCCCCCTGCTGCATACTCCCCAGATTTGGTGGCTCAATATGGCCTATCAGTGTCAGGGAGCTCCTGCCTCTATTGAGAACCGACCTTTTCTTAAATCTATTGCAACAGTTCTTCTATTTCTAAGCCTAATCTATCCTTTACTATTTCTAGTCCATAAGGTTGGCCACCTATGGGCACCCCCTTCCCTTTCTTGACTATGCTGTAGTGTCCTCTTTAATTTTCCTTTTCCCTCTCAGGTCCTCGTACAGGGAGGTTATTGTGGTGACCTCCAAGCATATGTAAAACAGGTTGTGTTTATCGTTGTTGGATTTAGTATGTAATAGCAGTATGTCATACACTACCTTGATGTATATACCTTATGTTTATGAAACCTGTAAATGTTGAAAATACCATGGCACTAGGTGTCTTTGATAATGGTAAAAACTACTAGGTGACTATTTTAGAAATTAAGTTAGTTGTTCTATTTAAAATGCATGTAAATTGCTGTAAACTGAACAAGTCTGAAATTTCATAGTGATTTGCATATATCCCATGATGCGTTGCATTATTGAAGTATGTATGATGTTTTATTTCTTTGAAACTTGATTTGTTGCCAATGCTTTTTGGGTTAACCATTTTTTCAGTGTTTCTGCACTGAGGTTCTTTGTTTTTAGCTTGTTTTGTTTTGTTTTTTTTCCTTTTTGAGCTCCCACTACCCAAGCAAACAGGGCCCACATAGGGTTGAAGGGTTTTCACTGAAAAGTGGTTAGATCAGAGATCAGTGTCAGTAGGTACTGGCTAAGTGCAGAGAAAGGACATACATAGTCTGTTGCTGCAAACTGATGTACTGAAAAAGGAATATGGCATTGCAGAAGCTTATTTCCTGTATTTTGAATAAACATCACACAGAGATTGTGTGTTGAACCTGAAGTTCAGTGTCTGGTCCATCTGTTGTCCCACAACCCCTCCACATTATCCCACAGAGGTCACTTCTACCTGGTCTCATACCATTACCTAAGACCTCTAGGGTGCAATTATCTCCTAGTTAGCCATTGGATATCTAGGGCATTATTGTTGTCTGTTCTTCCTTTAGCTGGAGACATAGAACCCAACCCTGGCCCTCCTTTATTCTCCTACACTGCTCCCATCTGTACTAGTAATGGGGCTAAAGGTCACCCACATGAATGTAAGGGGCATCAGGAAAAAGCTTCCTGACCGAGAAGCTTGATGTGTTCTATACAAACCTGATGTGTTAGCTATTTCAGAAACCTGGCTGAAATCCAGCATACTTACACATGAAATGGCCATACCTGGGTACTCTGCATTCAGAAAGGACCATTCTAACCAAAAAAAGGGGGGCCTAGTATACGCAAGGGCCTCATTCAGTGTGAGTGAAATCCCAGTGTCATCTCATATTAATTCCTTATGTGAGTGTATGTTTATGAAACTGCTCCTGAGAGGCACAAAACCCATTATAATTGGCTGTGTCTACAATCCGCCTCTGTGGCATGGCCTGCTTTTGAAGAATTCCTTGACTATCTAGAGCATATTGAAAAGGTGCTGTACAGTACTTGGGGACTTCAACCTTAATTATTTTGACAGAGGCGAAAACTATTTTAAATCTGCTCTTGCTGAGGTCATCTAAAACCAGGTTGCTAATGAGCTAACTTGCCTCAATATCCTTAATATGAAGTTGGGTAATCACTTCCTACTAGACTGGATCCTAGTCAGTAAGTGTGACAGAGTCAAGGTAATGGGCACAATGGCTGACGCACTCAACAACCAGTCACCCACTTACGTATCTGGAGCAACTGTTCTGCTACACCACCACCCCCACATTGGTCTATTATGGTTAGGGATTACTCTCATGTTGATAGTGACGCCTTCCTTGGAGACCTTGTTTGTCTCAGTACAATGAGGCAACCTATGTAGGTGTGGAAATGTGAATGAGGCATTGGAATTTGTTGCTAACAGCTTCCTGAGTGTGGTAAATATCCAGGTACCTTTGCTCCCGAGGCATGTCAAGGGCCTATGTTCAAAGTGGCTTACCCCTTCCCTCTGTCAGTTAATGAAATAACGGGAGTCAACATGGGACACATATAGATCTATTTGTCTGGCATAGGATTGGCTACAGTACCGTAATCTAAGAAACTCTTGCAAAAGCAGCCTCAAATGGGCTAAGGCAAACTATGTCAAAAATTTGCAATATAAAACCCTTCATTACCATAAGAGGTTGTGGTTGCAAGTCAACTGCTTCCTAAAGGGTAGAACCAGAGCACCCTCTACTGATATCTGCTCAAATGGGAAAATGGTAAGCAACCCCACGCTTGCTGCAGAAGCCTTTAACAGGTTCTTTGTACAGCTGGATAGTTTTACCTCCACCCTGGGCAGCTCCTCCCAGTGATCCACCCATCTTGGCTTCTTGCCACCCCAAAACTGCCCAGAATTCCATTTCAAACTTTTCTCTAAGAAGGAGGTCCTAGATCTCTTCATGGGCTTAAAAGAGGATGGCTCAACTGGCCATGATAATCTTGAACCCAGGCTCCTTAGGCTTGGTGCCCCAGTCTTTGCTGGTCCTACTGCGTCTCTATTCAGTATGTCCCTCTTGCAGAGGGACTTGCCTGATATCTGCCATTCTGTACTTTCCCCACTGGTTTTGTCCATTGCCTTGTAAACCAATATGACAGTTGTGTATTTCCCATAACTAATATCTGACCTGAGCACATGTTTTTGTTAACTGTAAATTCTGTGTATTCGCTCTATGGAAAGTGCCTGTTATAATGTTTGTGATTAATTCCGAGTCACTCCTGAAAAAGGTACAGTTTGTCTCAGTGAGCCAACCTGGTTACCAAAATCGAATAAATAAATCTGACACAGTTACACAGGCTGCATAGATCCAGAGACATTGTAGGTAGTAAAAAGGCCTACCAGCCCATCCAGTCTGCCCACATTTCCTAACCACTCTGCTCTGACCTGAAGCTGACTGGCAAAACTCCATATGTATAAGACTGATCAGGCTTTTTGAAAAAGTCACCCCTCCCCACCGAAGCATTCCCTTCTTGTCATGATGGCCTTGAATCTCCTAGTAGGCAAGCCCTCATTATTTGCCCATCAGTTTCTCAATATCATTACCATGGGTGACAAAAAGCAAGGGGAACTGATGACATATCTATAGTCAGCTTACAGTACCCCTTACATGGAGAACAGAAAGAGAGACATGGTTTGAATAATGTGTTACAGACACTCACATGTGTGCACACACCCACACACACTCACCACCACCATCATTTGGCAGTACTCTTTGTAGTCAATAAACAGCAAATACTATTGGCTGTGCTGTGATTTTATCATGTTCTCTACATGTTGCTTCTTTTTGTGCCACATTAATAAGACAGGGTTTTACACTGATGGGGTACAGCCCTGTTGCTAAGGACACGTGTCCAAGTTACACAGGTTTCAAAGTTTTCCTATACTTGTAGCTTGCTTGTCATAGCTGCTTTTGCTTTCCTACCTGTGGCCAGATACATGATGTGGAAGAGCATGTCTTTGCCCTGTACTACATCCACCGCTACATGTGAGAACCGACTGTTGTCTTCCATGAAGTATGGGAGAGGAACCACTGGTTGAACCACCTCATGCATCAAAATGAACTTCTGGGCATCTTGCAGGCTCCGTTCTGTCAGGTTCTCATACAGTCCACTTTCAACGACACCACACTGAAAATGAAAGCAGAGGGAAAGATGACAATATGAGATGTTTCTCATGAGGGATCATGCTTTGCACAAGTATTCTTGTGATCAGTTGAGCAACATCACACAGTAACTCCCTGGGCTCACCACTGTAGCACATTAAGGTCACTGTGAACTTGAAGCAGAGTTCCTATGAGGAGTAACAAATCCAGTCACAAAAAGGAACAATGCAACTCATGCCACGGGTGCAACCACGGCTAAAATGTTGGCGGGGGGAGGACATGGATCAACTGAACTTTTCACAACAACGCTAATGTCACTGGCTATTTTACAGGGCCTGAAAAGTTGACGGGGGACTGCTACCCCTCACCACCACCCCCCGTAGTTGCACCCATGACTTGTGTCTTCACTGCCCCATGGCCTGCTGCAGTAATGCCAGTCCCAGGACTAAAGATGGCTGATGGTTACTGAACCCATTGTCCATATTTCACAGTGGTATTTCCATTTTAAATGACAGTAACATTAACTTACATGAATACAAATTGTTTCCGCAGTTCTGGGTCCTGACACTCTCATGAAATCTGCTTGGGACTGATCATTTGTAGCCAGTTAGATAGTAGGACTAAATTGTGAGGACAGAACATTGATTTTCACAAGCCGGCAAGTTCCACGTTATCCTGCTTTGGCCGGACAGAAGCTTTGGTGCCACACTGTTAGGCTTACATATGTCAAAGTCAGTTAGCAACAGTGATACCTTTAACAGAGCATCTCTTAAAGGACCAGTACACCCTCAGGTAGTAGACTGCCACCTTTAAAGCAGTAGTATTTGTTAGTCAGCAAAACAAATTCCATCATATGTTTTTTAGCAACATGTATTTCTGACATTCTTGGATTCATCCTCAATGTGTTTTTAGTTTTCTCAGATACTGTATGTTTAAAACAGCTTTTACAGCTAATGTTGTAATGAATGACTCACATAATTAAAGATGGCTGCCTTTCACAATTTTTTAAAATCGTTTCCATTGAGGTTACCTGTTTGCTGTATATGCTACATACTACGGCTGTATTAGGATGGCGGTGCTGCATGTTTCTGATAGTAAACAGCATAGCAGTGTACTGAGATATTTGATTTTCTTATGGCAGACAGGGCACTGGAGGGGGATCTTTTAAAAACTTCAAAATCCTAGTACCTCAACTGAGGATGGAAAGGAAACAAAAAGCAAAATGTGTATGTGTATATATTTTTGCCAGGAATACATTACTGCTGATAAAGCAATTTATTGTATTTATTTAGTTTTTGGTAACCGGGTAGGTACACTAGGCAGGAACTGCCTTTTTCAGGTACGACCCAGGAGAGTACAACAGGTATGGACATACAATGAACAGCAGTACAAGTAGTACATAAGTGTGTTACAGTGCTTAAAAGTCGAACTGGGAGTTACAAGACAGATAGCAGTGCCATCAGAGATCACAACATGATCACAGCAATACAAGTTACAGCAATACACAGTTGATATTTCCAGAGTAAAGGTGCAAATTAAGTCAGAAACATACACGGTACAGAAATACAGCAATGTTGAACAAAAAGGGATACAGTGCTTACAATGTACAATCCTAAGGGTACAGGCAATATAGTGCATGGTGAAACACAAATAGTAATTAAGAGTGCAGAAAGTTGCAGGAAGAGGATGTTGCAGTAAGAAATCAAAAAAAAAAAAAAGAAAGAGCCAACAGGTATCACAAAATGAGGAATAGTGCCTAACAAATACTGCCGCTTTAAAAGAGCTGTTTACTTGTGGATTTCTGAAGTACATCATCTTCATTCATCAGACAGGCAAAAAGAATATTTTCTGCCTGACAGTACAAGGTGTGTAGAAAAGCACTCTATCTGACAACTGACTTATCTAGTGCTAGTCCTCCTCCTCCTGCTTCACCATCACTGAGACCTCATCAAGTGAGACAATGTAACTAAGAAACTGACTGCCAACCACTCACACTATGGTTTACTGTATTCAGCCCTTGCATACCATCAGTGAACTCCTGATGAAACCTTAGCAGGCTTAGTGATTGCAAGCTTTTCTCTCTGTTTGTTTGCTTTGTACACCGCCTTGTTTGGGATTGATAAAGCACTTGGGAAACAGCTAACAAATTTACTCGACTTGTGCACATCGGTTTCTTTTGTTGTTTAAGACCATCAGTGAGGCCTTTGCCACCTTACGGTCCTACCTGAAACTAAGCCAGTCTAAATTTCCTTATGGTGATTTGCATGTATCCCCCCATGATACATTGCACTATGTGGTAATGTGGAATGTTGTGTTTCTTTAAAACTTGGATTTACTGTCAATATGCTTTTTGCATTACCCAAGCTTCAGTGTGTGCGCACTGAGTTAATTGTCTTTTATAGCGCTCATACTGCTGTTTGGTCAGCTATGATGTCAGTGAGGAGGAGTCGCACCAGATACATCTATCTCCAGGTAAAGCTTGTTCTACGTCACGCGTTGTACTGTCAAGCAGAAACTCTTCCGACTGGGATAAGGGACTCAGAAAAAGTGTGTCAGAAATGCAAAGTAACAAACATCATAAAACAAGTAAAATGCACATTCATTCTGCACTTGCTCTTCACTGGCAGTACAAACATGCACTAAAATATCCCTAGGCAAAGGCGATACTTTTTCTTGGTTGTCTTCCAACTGAACTCTGAGCAATGAGTTTAGAGCTTGTGAAAGGCGAGGGATTGACAGGGTAAACAAATAATCCACAGGCCAGGTATAGCACATGGTGGGTAGGTGCTGGCTACATGGGATGCCTGCAGAGATCCTAGTGGTGCTTATAATAGCCTGGAGAAGCTAGGAGTAGTGGGTGACAGTGATGTGTTTCAAAAGGCTGACTCATCTCGAATGAGTTCATGCTGCAGTAAGCCAGCTGCTAATCACACTGAAAAGTACTGTATAAAGAAAAGGGAAGCTGACATGTTTTACACATTCAAATTGCAGTGCTGCTTTAAGCTATCTACTATCACTTCGGCACAAGAGGCACTCAGGAAAACAAATGTAACACATAGGGAAACATCTCATTCACGGCTGCTGGTAGGAGAGTTTAGCTGCTTTCACAATTAAATGTGATTTCTAGTTTTACCTCTGCCAAATAGAATGTTCTGGCTCTGTGATGAAGAATTGAGTTGCAGCAAGGAAACTGGTTGCACTTGGGACCACAATCAGGGGTTGAACCACTGTCTCTACAAGTTCAGTATGTCCTACTGGGATACTGCACTCTTATCACAGTTTCTGCTAGGGATATCTTGCAAGAACATAATGCAGTCTAATGGCAGGTACTCCTGTTTGTCAATCAGGGAACTGTGACATATTTAATATTTATCACAGAGTGCTTTATCTATAAGGGAGCAGGTCTGTAAATGTCTAGTATCTTATACACAATGACTCTGACAGCAGTTCTCTGTACCACCTCACTCAACTCCATAGCTAAAGGCATTGGCCTACTGCATGTGGTATAATTTAGTGTTGTACACTTTGGTGAAGCAAAGCATAGTGCAGCAAAGTGTAATTTATTCCATTCTGGCACTAGCAATTTTAATGGCTGTCACGTGGAGTTGAATGTGACTCAGTCCTATTTGTGTTCACACTAACATCAAATAGGAGTCATGTCCGGTTTATTCCTGAAGTAACTGACCCATTTCCTGGAGTCAGATTTGACTTTGCATTATACCATTTTCACATACAAACTCTTCTACTCCTGGAGTAACTACTCCAGCACTGAGCCAGAAAGGAACGCAGCATCACTACCCATTCTGTGCACACTACTAACTAAGCCAGGAATCAGAAGCAGCTTAGCCAAGCAAGCCGCAGTATTTTTATTGCACGTTAGTGGCTTTCACACATGCCAAATCTGCTCTAGTTTTCTTAAAAACAATTAGAACTACCACATTTCAGTTAGAAGCTTCTTCTTCCAGACACTTTTGTTTTGTCACAGCTTCTAATCAAGGATTGCTGTTCTTTGATTTGACCAACTTGTTTCTTGCAGCTGTAGGCTCAGTTCCTTGTCCCCCCCAACCCCCATCCTCTGATAATCTCTCCCAAAACAAAGGTGCCGCAAACCTCGGTGCAGGGTGGGTGCAATAACTGGGGCAGCCAGTCACACACATACACACACACACTGGAAAATCCCAAAAGTTATTGCACTCCCAGACAGTAAGCAAGCAGGACAACTTTTAGCTGTAGCTGTGTACTTTATTATAGCACTACCCACGCTTCACCAAAATCAGCATGACAGCCATCCGAACAGTGCACAAGCATTAAAAGCTCTAAGGAAAAGGATGCACAAAAATAACAACAAAGTCCTGCTGCCATGTGTAATATTCTTCTTGTAGACAGCACTAGCCCTGGCGCTCCGACTCTAGCTCAAGCCTTCGTCAAAGGGCATGCAATAAAGTTTTGGATTTTCCCCACGGATGGTTTCCCTGGCTTCCATTTAATTACCACTAGTCTCCCTCTCATCTGCACCATCCACTCAGAACTACATTACTAAGAACTTCTCCACTACGCCTGCTAGATAGTCTCCTTGTCTCGAAACTAGCCCACCCAATTGTCTCACTGGTGCTATTTACTCAGCGATGTATGTATCTAACATAGAAACACAGAATCTGTCGGCAGAAAAACACAGCTTGGTCCACCCAGTCTGCCTAGATGTTCCCTGCCTGATCTGTTTCTGCAGACCCTAACTGGTTTCTGGCCTCCCTCCCTCCCTCTCACCCTCCCTGCTTATTTATTAATATTCCCATGTGTTTATTTCATGCATGTTTGAAGCCTCCCCCCACAGTTTTCACCTCCACCACTTCAACTGGTAGTCTACCACCCTTTCAGTGAAGTAGCACTTCCTCACATCCCTCTTAAAGTACCCACCTCCAGCTTCTTTGGCATACCCCCTGGTCCTGGTGCTCTTTCTCATTTGAAAGAGACTCCCCTCCTTCCTACACCCTATTCACCCCTGCCAGGTACTTGTAGGTTTCTATCATATCCCCTCTCACTCTCCTCTCTTCCAAGGTGTACATCTTGAGATCTTTCAGTCTCTCTCCTCATAGGGCTTCTCATGCAACCCTGTACCATTTTTGTTGCCCTCCTCTGGACTACCTCCACCCTGTCTATGTCTTTTCTAAGGTGCAACCTCCAGAACGGGACACAGTACTCGGGGGGTCTCACCGGCGAGCAATACAGTGGCAATACATCCTTCCTATTGCTGGAGATGCCCCTCCCCATGCATCCTAGTAGCACTACCAACTGCTTTGTCACAGTGCCCTGACACTTTGCTGTCATAAGTTATGAAAACCCCTAGGTCCCTTTCCTGCTTAGTGACTGTCAATATCTGCCTCCCCATCTTCTGATGTGTTCCTAGGTTCCTATGCCATGGGTGCAACATTTTGCACTTTTTGATACTGAATCTCAACTGCCATGTTCTTAAATCACTCCTTGAATTTCCTAAATTTCCTGCTCATTCTCTTCTAACTCCTCCTGGGTGTCCACCCTATTACGGATTTTGGTATCATCGGCAAAAACACACATCTTCCTTTCCAGTTTTTCAGCCATGTTACTTATAAAGACACTGAAGAAGACCGGTCCCAGTACTGACCCCTATGGTACCTCACTGGTCACTCTTGCATTATTACAGCAAGTGCCATTTACCACCGCCTTCTGTTGCTTATCCAGTAAACAGTTTCTAACCCAATTCACTACTTTGTGTAACCCCTAGATGGCGCTATCCCAGGGGCTACTACCCCTGCCTGATTTGCCACTAACAGGTTGAGGGGCCTGGATCCAATGGCGGGTGCCTCCACCCAGAGGTCAGGGTTTGCAATAGTTAAACTAACTTGGTCACAGCCCTCTGGGACACTGCAACCCCCCTTTCTTCCCACTAGTGGCCCACTCAATATATCAGAATTACCTTCACAGTATACACTTACCCCCAGGTCTGGTTCGGCACTGGGACCTCCTGTGAAATGAGATACAGTGCAACAATCACAGTACATTACTTTAACATAGACAAATACCTCAGGCAGTATAACTTTGCTGAAACAAGCAGCTCTGATTTATTTAGGGGATATAACAAGGACAGGGGAAATCAGGTTAATTAGCTTATCACTCTAATAATCTACCTATGGCTCTGTGTACAGGCCTATCCCTATCAGTTACTGTCCCTGGGTACCCAAGCCCCTAGTGGCTAGTCAAACCGTGGCAGCTGGTAGGGCCCTTTCACACAGAGAAAAGGAGGAATTAAACAGTCAGCAGTACAGTAATTCCATTTGGATTTAATGTGGCAATTCAACAGGGAGGCGACCCTGAATTAGTACTCCACGACCTCCAAATAAGATAGGGTCCTTCAATGTCAGCAGAGCTCACTTGAGGTACACAAACCTCTTCACACATCCATATAAAAGAAAGCACTATACCAGGCAGGCTGCATCTGTATCCCGATCGAATTACTGCACAATACCGGAGAACACACAGCAGATTCAGTTCCTGACAGACCGAGTGTAATTTTCAGCAATTCCTCCAGTCTTCTACAGGGTGAGCCTGGTTTCTACTCTTCAGAGATCCTTTGATTCTTTTCACAGGACGGATTCAGTCCTAACAAGCTGCAGACGGAACTCTGGGCCTTACACACGTTTTTGACTAAAACTGCACACTGAAAAGCACAGGGCTCCTTCCTTCTTCACTGCCAAAGCTCAACTCAAACTCCAACCGACAAAACCGGCACTTCCTTTGAGTTCCTCCCAATTCTGACTGGATTGGCTGTCACTCACAATAGACTGCTGCTGTTGGTCCAAAAAGGTGCTGAAGTCTAAACTACATCTCCCAGAGTCACTGCCCATACAATCCTCTTGTGGCTGGCTCAGATTATGAGTCCAAGTTCTGATTCGTCCAAGGCACCATTTTAGAGCTAGCTTACCCCACACTGATTGGTCCAGTTCAGCAGTTCAAAACTAGAATGGGGAACTAGCAGACACAGTTCTGACTGCAAAGAAAGCAGGTTAGACAAACTGTAATTTCATTATTACTCTAAATAATTTCTGGCAAACAGTTACATCTGTCAGATAGGTTCCTTTGCATCCTAGTGACTGCAAAATGAAGTGAATGGGCAGCAGCTTGAGTGTACTCAATCAAAGAAACACACAGTCCCCCATACAAACTAATTATGTCTGCAAGCAGACAGCTCTTAAAGAGACAGTACCAGAGGTTCTAAAAACACTCACTGATAAATGGCTTAAATGCCAAACACCATTCAGGCTTGGAGCATTCAAGCAAGCTCCTGGAAGTCTTTTGGGAACCCCCATTTGCAGGGGGGTTACATTTGGATCCCACCCCTAGGCTGCTCAAATTCTTTATCAGTCTCCTGTGTGGCACAATGTCAAAGGCCTTGCTAAAGTCCAGATAGGCCACATCCACTACCCTTTCCTGATCTATTTCCCTGTTGAGCCAGTCAAAGAAATCCCAGATTTGTCTGGCATGATCCCTCACCCCGACCCCATGAATACATGCTGCATGTGGTATTGCAGCCCACTGGATTCACTCTACCAACCTTTCCTTAAACAGGTTTCCATTAATTTTCCCACCTCTGAAGTGACACTGACTGGCTTATAGTTGCTAGCCTCCTTCCTGCTGCCACTCTTATGGAGAGGAAACATGTCTGCTCTTCTCCAGTCCTCCAGAACCACTCCTATTTACAGTGAGCTGTCAAATAAGGCCATCAATGGGGCAGCTTGCACCTCCATGAGTTCCTTTAGTACCCATGATTTTATCCTATCCAGTCCCATAACCTTGCCCACCTTCACAGCTGCAACTTCTTTTGAGTCTTTCCTCTGAAAATGGTCTTGTGTCCTCCTCCCCCTTCCCCTTTCTTCCGGCTGCTCCTTGGTGGTCCATCCCCACTCCCTCCACTGTGAAGACTGAGCAGAAGTACATGGTCAGAATGGAAGCTTTTTCTTGGTCCTCTTCCATGCAGACTCCCCTCTGCTGCTCTCCTACTTCTCACTATCCCTCCCCTTGCTTTCTTCTTCTCACTTATGCATCTGAAGAAAGTCTTATCCCCTTTAGTTACCCCTTTGACTACCCTTTCCTCTCTCTGTGCCTTTGCGTCCTTCACCACCTTATCTGCTGTGGTGGGATAAAGCCATACCTTATTGTTTTAATTATATTTCATGTTATTGTATGTATATAATGCATCAGGGAGGCCCATGGTGGCCGAGGCTAACTTGCAAGGGATCATGGGTACAAAGAAAACATGGGCCCTTGGACTGGGGTAATCCCTTGTTGCTGGACAGAAACTGTTAACTGCTTAGCCAGGGACCGGAGTTTGATTTAACCATTTAAAAGAAACAAAAGGACTAATTAATCATAGCTGGAGGCCAGGTATTCCAATTTGCTTGTGAAGGACCCTGGCCTCGAAAGGAGCCGAGATGTCTGAGGACCTTTTTTCCTGAGACGTATATCCTGAGTTAATCTAATTGTAGCTGGGTGGACTAGCATTTAGGTAAATTGCTGTACTGGGTATAGCTTAATTACAGTCATTAAAGGAAAGCTAATGCTAGCCCAAGGCTGGTTCAGACTGGCTTGAAGAAAACAAAACTCTCATGCTCAGAATGGAACATTTGTTTTTTGTAATAAAATATTAAAACCTGATTGGTTGTGTAGACATGCAGATGGAATGATAGCCAACCACAGAGCAAGCCGATATCCACTGTACCTGCCCTTTGAGAACCCCATAAAACAGGGGTGCAGGACTTTCTCAGGGCCTTTTTTCCTGTTGCCAATTCAAGTTACATGTGAAGGAACTATTTGCACTTGGGACCCTGTCCTGCTGAGAGAGCGGAGACATTTTCTTTTTCAAGAAATTCTCCTGGACCACGAGAACTAAGATTTCAGCTACCATTTATAAGGACACTTTGCACTTCAAATTCAGCAACCAGGGACTTGGTGAGGTAGAATTTTAACCTCAGAATTTTAAAGTGTAGGTTTTTATTGTGTATTTCCATTTTCTTTTTCATATCCGGTAACCAGTGTCTAAAATTATCTTTCTTTATGATATTAACTGCATTTATTAATTAATTAGTAAAGCCTTTGTCTTATTTTAAGATAATTCTGCCAGTGACTTTTGTGTGAGTTGGTTTGAGAGGGTTTGTTCAAACTATACTACACCTGTGTGACTGCTTCAGGGCCAAACACTACCGAAGTAAAGTACCACAAGGGACTCTATGGATGAAAGGAGGGGAGGCATACAAAAGGTCTCAAGGAGGGGTCTGTGGGGGTTCGAACCGGTTTCTGCATTTCTGGGGAAAGACACCTATAGAGTGTATAGGGCATTCCCTGAAGGCCTATACATGCCTGTGGCTTTCTGGTGTATTGTGCAGTGGCCAACAGGGTTCTATCCCAGGAACATGGACTCAAGACTGTATTTTCACCCCCTCACACGGAGAGAGAGGGAGCCTTGGGATGTTCAGTTGTGAAACAGCGAGCATGCTAGAAGGACAGAGGAGGGGTATTCCTGACCCTGATCACAAGAGAATTCACTGACGCCCAGGGAATTCCTGCCCCACTGGAGTGGGCATCTGACAGATTTGGTGAGCAGTGGTGCAACTGGTGAACTGTTTGAACAAACCACATACAAAGAGGGCAGAAAATGGAAAAGGGAAAATTGGTTACAAGATAAAGTTCTCTACCCTGTTTTTTTTTTTTTTTTTTTGCTGCAAGTAAAGGCAGACTAGTGGTAGTGTAGGGAAGAAAGATGACTTCCTACTACAGCGACTACAGTGTAGAAGAACTGAAGCAGCTGTGTCAGGAGAGAAGGGTTCAGTATGGAAGCGAAGCAAAAAGAACCTCATGGAGGCTCTTGTGGCAGCCGAAGAGCAAACGACTGCCGGGACCTCGAGTCACAGCCGGTGACCAAAAGGGACCAGACCTTGGGCATGGGGGCACCAGGGGCCATCGCAGTGTCCAATCCCAGGGAGGAGTACAACGAGACCAGAGGGAACCCAGAGCCACAGCACCAGGGGAAGGGCACCACAGAGCGGGTACTGGAAAGGATCAGGCTGCAGCTGGAGTGAGGAAACTGGAGATTGCAGAAAAGCAGCAAGAAAGGGAACTGCAGCAGAGAGTGTTTGAAGCCCAGTGGCAGAGGGAATTTGAGCAGAGAAAGTTTGAAATGGGGATGCAAGAAAAGCAGCGTCAAAGAAAATTCAAACTAGAGAGGCTGAAGCTTCAACTCCAGTGGCAGGGGTACAAATTAAATTCCAAATTAATAGTGGAATTTAAAGAGGGCAGGATATGTATTCATTTTTGAATTTGTTTGAAAAGATCTGTATCCAGGACAAGA
Source organism: Neoceratodus forsteri (assembly GCA_016271365.2). Lineage (NCBI taxonomy): Eukaryota > Metazoa > Chordata > Ceratodontiformes > Ceratodontidae > Neoceratodus > Neoceratodus forsteri. The sequence goes on along the minus strand of CM057456.1, from coordinate 621,209,554 downwards.
TACCCAAGGAGATCTGGAGCTTTCCCGCTATCCCCGCTGCTTACTGGCAAGGGGCGTGAGGGGCTAAGCCAAATGGACTTTGAGGACAGTAAAGAATATGAAAAACTGCTTTACTGAAAAAGTATGAACTAACTCCTGAGGCCTACAGAGTTAAATTTCAGAAGCTCAGAAAGAGCTCTGAAATTAGCTTTGAGTAACTCGCCACAAAGCAATGTCAGTTTTTGAAACGTCGGTGGGATGGGGTGAAAGCAGACTCTGTGGGGAAAATTGAGGAGGTGGTGTTACTGGAACAGTTATTTTGGGCTTGTCCAGCTGAGCTGAAAACCTGGCTAGAGGACCGGGATCCTAAAACAGCACAGAAAGCTGCTAAGCTCCTGGATCGCTATGCCAGGAGCAGGCCTGCTCTGAAAAGAAGTGAGGAAGCAGGTGCTGCAGGGGAAAAGGGAAAGATATGCCTTCAGGGCAACTAAAACCCTCACTGCCTCTGCAGAAAGGGGGAAGCTCCAAGTTACCAAAAAGGGATTTCTTGGATAAGAAAGTGATGAATGTTGGTTTTGTAAGCAGCCTGGGCATCTTGCTAGACAGTGTCCTAAAAAGGCACAAAGTGGACAAAGTGTCCATTGAAAGGAGGTGGGTGCACTGTGTATCCTTGAGAGTCTGCCTGTGAACAGGAGGGAGCACATACACCCGATTACTGTAAATGGGGGTGCAGACCCACAGGTTAAGGGACACTGGGGCATCCCTTACCCTGGTAAAAGGGGATTTGGTTGGGCCAGAACAGCTTATACCTAATCAGTTTGTAACTATGAGGGGCTTCACTGGGGAGGAGAAAACCCTGCCACTAGCTAGTGTTCTCCTGGATTAGATTGAGACTGGAGAGAGGGTGCAAAAAGTGGCAGTGGCAGACAACCTCACTCTGGATGTGATTATAGGGAACAATCTCCAGCAGGGGGTAGTGTGTGTGGTGACCGGCAGTCAGATGACTAAGGCCACTTGTAATTTCCTGAACCCCACAGAAGCGCCAGTGGAAAAGAATAGGACGCTGGTTCCCCAGCCTGGGTCTCCTGAAAGGGAGAATAGTGAAAGGGAGGTAGGAGTTCCCCAAGTAGCCGTTCACCAAACAGCTGCAGAAGGTTACTCTGAGGAGGGAGGGGTAACAAATGGTCAGAAAGTTAGGGATGGCAGTGATTCTGTATCCCATGATGCTAGAGTGAAGGACCCTAGTTTAGAAACTGAGGGGGACATGTCCCACGCTTTGGGAAAATGTGAAGATTTTGCAGCCGCTTAGAGGACTGACCCTAGATTGGGGAGGCTGAGGGCTTGTGCAGAATCTGATGGGACACAGGGAGGTGACATGACACATAGGGTAATTTGGGACAATGGACTGATGTATACAAAGGATGTGAGGACAGAGGGAGGGTTGATGGGCAGGCAGTTTGTCGCTCTCAAAGGGTATCGTGAGCAGTTGCTCAAGACTGCTCATGATATCCCCATGTCCGGACATCTGGGCATCGCTCACACCATGCAGCATTAGTCCACCCTCACCCAGTAGGTGAAGGAATATTGCAGGTCTTGTCACTGGTGCTAAGAGATAGGGAAGGCAGGTAGTAAAACAAAGCTGCCCTAATTCCCTTGCCCATTGTGGAGGAGCTATTCCAGAAGGTAGGCATGGATATTGTGGGACCCTAGAGTACCCCAAGCTCCTCCAGGAAAAGGTACATCCTGACGGTGGTCGACTTCACCACTCGATACCCAGAGGTGGTCGCCCTCTCCTCAGTTAAGGCAGATAAGTGGTAGACGCCTTGCTAGGGATTTTCTCCCATGTTCAGTTTCTGTAGAAGGTTATCTCTGATCAAGAGGGTAACTTCATGTCAGACCTGATGAAGTGTTTGTGGTAGAAGTGTGAGGTGGTGCAGAGACGCACAACACCTTATCACCCACAAGCCAATGGGCTCGTGGAAAGATTCAATGGTACCCTTAAAACGATGCTCCAAACATTTGCTGAACAGCGTGGGATTGACTGGGAGAAATACCTTCCCCACCTATTGTTCGCATACAGGGAGGTGCCCCAAGAGTTGACAGCATTCTCTTCCCTCAAACTCTTATATGGACGTAGGGTGCGTGGGCCCCTAGACTTGATCCAGGAAAACTGGGAAGGCAAGCACGCCACCCAGGGAACTCCCATAGTGGAGTATGTCCTTATATTTAGAGAGAAGCTGAAGGAGCTTATGGGGTTGGCCCAGAGCAACCTGGCAGCTGCCCAGCAGAAGCAAAAGGTCTGGTACGATCGCAGAGCTCAAGCTCACTCATACAGCACAGACTAGGAAGTAATGGTCCTAATTGGTCCGGAAGAACAAGCTGCAGTCCAAGTGGGTGGAACCATACAAGGTAGTCCAACATGTCAATGACAGGAACTATACTGTAGAACTTTAAACTGAAGACCGGCACAGGGATGGTGGTGCAGCTGAAAATCCTTAATACAGTAGCATCAAACGTAAAAATGCACACACCCCTTCAAAAATCACTCGAACAAACCGCTTGCTTACTGCTTTTAAAGAGTTTATTTGCAGCGCAAGCCTCGCTGCCTAATGCTGCTTCCGGGAAGCGGCATTGAGCATAATTCAATATCTAATATCGCTTTAAAAGCGCAATAGCTGAGCTCAGTGGTGAGTGTGTCTGTTCCCATTTGATGTATATTCTAAAACTTCTTGACAGAGTCATACACATAGGATGTACCATGTCAATATGATGAAGCCATATGTAAATAGGGCCGACACGGTGTTTGCAGTGTGTAGTCCAGGGGAGGGGATGGATGAGAAGACCCCCTCCTGGACTAGCTAGAGGAAACCAAGCGGGAGTCCTCTGTGGAGACAATCAAGCTGTCGCCCCAGTTGCCCCAGAACAGACCCAGGAAGTGAGGGAGGCTTTAGAGGACTTTGCTCCTTTATTTATGGCCAAGCCTGGATGAACCTCCTTAGCGACCCATGATGTAGACACGGGGACGTAAACGCTCATCTGAGAGACAGCCTACCAGGTGTCTAAGGCCATCCTAAAGGACATTAGGAGGGAGGTGGAAGAAATGTTAGACTTAGGGGTAATCTAGAAATCCCACAGTCCCTGGGCCTCACCTGTAGTCCTCATCCCCAAACTGGATGGGTCTCTTCGCTTCTGTGTGGACTATCGTGGACTCAACAAAGTCACGAAATCTGGTACCCACCCAATGCCATGGACAGACAAGCTACTACACAAGCTGGGAGGGGTGACATACCTTACCACAACTGACTTAACAAAAGGGTACTGGCAGATGGAGTTAACTGCCAGAGCTGGAGAATGGTCAACCTTCATCACTCCAATAGGATTATTCAAATTCCAGGTAATGCCTTTTGGAATGAAGAACGCCCCTGCCACCTTCCAAAGGTTGGTCAAACAGGTATTACAGGGTACTTAAGAGTATGCAGTGGCTTACCTGGATGATACTGCCATCTTCAGTACCACCTAGAAAGAACACCTGTCCCATTTGAAGGAAGTGTTGGGCAGGATACAGGCGGCAGGGCTCACTGTCAATGCCGAGAAGTGCCAGGTGGCCATGGTTGAGGTATCATATTTGGGACATGTAGTGGGGAAGGGACAACTACGTCCAAACCAGGCCAAGATAGAGGCAATTGAGGCATGGTCCACACCAGAGACCCAGAAGCAGGTCAGGAGCTTCCTTGGGACTGCAGGGTACTACAGAAAGTGTGTGCCAAATTGCTGCACCCTGGAAGCTCCTCTATCAAGCTTGTTAAAGAAAAAGCAACCCAAGAAAGTAAAATTGGACCCAGCATGTAACAGGGCCTTCACACAGCTAAAAGCCACACTGTGCAGTGCCACTGTGCTGGCCAGCCTAGACTACACTAGGCCATTTGTGGTGCAGACGGATGCCTCGGATGTGGGGATTGGAGCAGTCCTCAGCAAGATCACTTCATTGTATACCTAAGTAGGAAGCTACTTCCTCAGGGAGCAGGCGTACTCCACAGTGGAAAAAGAATACCTTGCTCTGGTGTGGTCGACTAAGAAGTTAGAGCCACACCTCTATGGTAGGTGCTTCAAGGTACAGACAGACCACAACCCTCTGGTGTGGCTAAACCAATTGGGAAAGTCAAATGGGAGATTCCTTAGATGGAGCATTGCACTACAGGCCTACAACATGGACATTAAACATAGGTCAGGGTCTGCTAATGCCAATGCAGATGGCCTATCCCACCAATTGGAGTAAGGAACAGAACTGGTGGGAACCCTTACTAAGAAAAGGGGTGTGTTCCCCCCAGATTCTGTTAAGGAGGGAGGAGTGTGGCAAAATAAAATTGTACCATATTGTTTTAATCATATTTCATGTTATTTTATGTATATAATGCATCAGGGAGGCCCATGATGACCCATAGGTACATACATAGATACACAGATGCTGTCGGCATATAAGGGCCTTGTGGCCCATCTAGTCTGCCCTATCCCTCTTTCTAATGCTTAAGGTACCCTAGATGCTATGACAAGTTCCCCCCCCCCTTCGCCCTGGCTTGATAATTCCCATGTGCCTATCCCATGCATTCTTGAATCCCCAAACTGTGGCCGCCCCCACCACTTCCTGGGGGAGACTGGTCCAGGCTAACTTGCAAAGGATCATGGGTACAAAGAAAACATGGTCTCTTGGACTGAGGTAATCCCTTGTTGCTGGGCAGAAACTGTTAGCTGCTTAGCCAGGGACTGGAGTTTGATTATACCATTTAAAAGAAACAAAGGGGCTAATTAAGCATAGCTGGGAGGCCAGGTATTCCAATTTGCTTGTGAAAGGCCCTGACCCTGAAAGAAGCTGAGATGTCTGAGGACTTTTTGTCCTCAGAGGTCTACCCTGAGTTAATCTAATTACATCTGAATGGACTAGCATTCAGGTAAATTGCTGTACTGGGTTTAGCTTAATTATAGTTATTAAAGGAAGGCTAATGCTAACCCAAGGCTGGTTCAGACTAGCTTGAAGAAAAAAAAAACTCTCTCTCATGCTCAGAACTGAACATTTGTTTTCTGTAATAAAATATTAAAACCTGATTGGTTGTGTAGCCATGGAGATGGAATGCTAGTCAATTGCAGCGCAAGCTAGTATCCACTGGACCTGCCCTTTGAGAACCCCATAAAACAGGGGTGCAGGACTTTCTCAGGGCCTTTTTGACTGTTGCAAATTCAAGTTACATGTGAAGGAACTCTCTGCACTTGGGACCCTGTCCTGCTGAGAGAGCAGAGATATTTTCTTTTTCAAGAAAGTCTCCTGGACCACAAGAAAGTACAGTTACAAAAGAACTTACCGTAACAGTAGGTCTTCAAGAAGGGCTCTTGCAGCAGGCAATAATCATTAGGACTATGCCGCCAGGCACTAGGACCCCACGAAAAAATTCTAGCTAGCAGTCTATGGTGGAGGACCGCCCCTACCGTCAGCCCCGCCTCCGACATCTCCCAAGGAATAAAGGGGCAGTCCCCCAGCACCACCTCAGTTTGCCCATCGGAGACCTGGCTGTATGAAGGATGGGGAACCGAGGAGGTTCTAACATCCCCTAAAGGGGGAAGAAATGATACCTTCCAAATGAGGGGGAAGGAGGGAGGGAAAGCATGCCTGCTGCAAAAGCTCTTCTCGAAGATCTACTGTTACGGTAAGTTCTTACGTAACTGTACTATCTCACTTTGAGATAGAGCTCTTGCAGCAGGCAATAACCATTAGGACTGAGTCCCAAGCAGTGCCAGGATATGATCCAGGTCAGATGGGTTGTGGATATAGAAATCCACAGTAGCTCTTGAGAGAGCAGTCCCTGGAGAACGGCTAAGCCGAAGCCTGCTCTCCTTCTGGAAACAATGTCCAAACTGTAATGCTTGATGAATGTGTGGACAGAACTCCAGGTGGCTGCGACACAGAGATCCACTGCAGACACATTTTTGAGGGATGCAAATGAAGTGGCAGTGCCTCTAGTGGAGTGACCTTTTACCGAGCCCGGTAAAGATCTGTCATACTTTTGGTTGCAGAAAACTATGCAACTGACCAACCATTTGGACAAAGTCTGCTTAGTCACTGGCACCCCTAGCATTCTCAGGGTGAAAGATACAAACAACTGATTAGATTTTCTTAAAGACCTGGTATGGTCAACGTAAAAACAAAGAACTCTGTGAACATCCAGAGTATGCAACAAGGCCTCCCCTCTATTTGAGTACTCTAGGTAATAAACTAGGAGATGGATGTCATGATTAAGGATGCATTGGACACGACCTTTGGGAGAAACTTAGGATTAGTGTGCAATGATACCCTATCCCTGTGGAAAATCAGATAAGGCTCTTTACACATCAGAGCCTGAAGCTCAGAAATCCTTCAAGCTGATATGATGGCAACTAAAACTAGTGCTTTCCAAGACAGGAAGCTTAGCTCACAATTTGCGGCTAGCTCAAAGGGAGGCAACTTTAGCTTCTCTAACAAAAATAAGAGATCCCATGGGGGAATAGGGTCCCGAATGGGCGGCTCAATGTGCATCATATCTCACAGGAAGGTGTGGGGCAGATCCATTTGTGCCGGGTTCCTGCCATCCACTGGTACATGATAAGCTGACAGAGCAGAAAGGTGTACCTTTATGGATGAGCAGCTAAGTCCTGCACTGGACAGGGAAAGGAGATACTCGAGGACCAAATTCACTGGACTGGTGAACGGGTCCAGACAATGGGCACAAGCCCATAGGCAGAGGCACTTCCATTTCATGGTGTAGGTGTTCCTGGTTGAGGGTTTTCTCACTGCCACTAGGACCTCCGCTATCCCTGCTGACACCCCATACCGATCCCAGACTAAGTCTGTAGGAGCCATGCATGCAGGTGCAGAGACTTGAGATTCAGGTGTACTAGAGTCCCTTGTTCCTGGGAGAGTAAGTGAGAGGACAAGGGCAGAGGAATCAGAGGTTCTATTGATAATTGCTGGAGCAATGGGAACCAAATCTGCCGAGGACATAACGATGCTATGAGAATTATACCTGCTTTTTACACTTTAAGTTTGAGCAGTACTCTCTGAAGTAGCAGGAAGGGAAGGAAGGCATAAAGAAACCTCCCTGTCGAAGAGAGGGACAACGTGTCTCATCAGAAAACACCAGGCCCTGGATCTAGTGAGCAGAAACTGGGCAGTTTGGCATTGAGCGGGGATGCAAAGAGGTCCAGTTCTGGAATTCCCCATCTTTCGAATAGATCATCTACTACTTCCTGCAATAGTTCCCACTCATGGATCTGAGACCAAGAGTGACTTAGGCTGTCAGCTAATGTGTTTTGTACTCCTGGAATGTGCACTGCTGTGAGTTCCTGATTGTGCTCCACTGCCCAGTACCAGACTCTCATGGCTTCCCTGCAAAGGGGATAGGACTAAGTACCCCCTAGCTTGTTGATGTAAAAGACCACCGACATGCTGTCCGTCTGGATCAACAAGGGGCCTGAGAGAAGGCCCATCTGAAATGCTTGCAAGGCAAACAGAACAGCTCTCATCTCCAAGACATTGATGTGGAGGCTGTGTTCCAAAGGAGTCCATGTCCCTCTTGTTTGATTTTCTTTGAAATGCGCACCCCACCCCAGTCCTGAGGCATCTGTTGTCAGGATTTGCAGAGGACTGGGACTTTGAGACGGCACCCCTGTCTCTATTTGGGAGGGGCTGAGCCACCATTCCAAAGTCTGATGGACGCCATTGGAGAGCCGAACTTGCTGCTTGAGATCGCCCAAACACTCATCCCACTGTACCCTGAGGTTCCACTGAAGCACTCTCATGTGGAGATGAGCTAAGGGCACTGTCATGATGGCAGCTGCCATGTGGCCTGGGAGTTGCCAAAGCATTCTGGCTGATATCTGGCCCGAGGAGGTGATTTTCCAAGCCAGCACCTGCAGGCAATCTGCCCTGTCTGAGGGGAGGAAGGTCTTGTAATCTCTGACTGGGCCAGGATGATGACTTGGGAAGATATAAAGTGATCCCCAGGGTTTGGAATAGTCGGAAAGTACTTTCCAGTGTGTGACGCAGTTGGTCCCTTGTGGGGGCTGTCAGAAGCCAGTCATTGAGATGGGGTAGATGTAATATCCCTGCCTCCTGACAGCTGCTGACACCACTGCCAGGCACTTGGTGAATACTTGAGGTGCTAAGGAGAGGCCGAACGGTGGCACCTGAAACTGATAATGCTTGCCCTGGAAGGTAAAAATTGAAGGTACTTTCTGTGGGACAGTAGAATTTGTATGTGCATGTATGTGTCCTCCATGTCCAGGGAGCACAGCCAGTCCCCTTGGTGTAGCATGGGCAGCAATTCTGGCAGAGTCACCATCCTGAACCTTTTGTATTCGATAAAATTGTTCAGCTGACTGAGATCCAGGATGGGACAAAGGTCCCCTGTCTTTTTTGGAACTAAGAAGAAATGGGCGTAATAACCTCTTCCTCTTTGATTCGGGGAGACTACCTGGATTGCCTTTTGCTCAGAAGGGCTTGGATTTCTGCCCAAATGAGGCCTGTGTGGGATGGGGAGTAATGAGTAGAAATCGGAGGGTTGTCTGGAAGTATTTGGGTGAACTCCAGATCGTAACCCCTTTCTATAATCTGGAGTACCCACTGATCTGCCTTAATGCTGGACCAACCTATGAGGTAAAGGGAGAACTGCCCTCCTACTGCCTTCCCCTGTAGCTCCGCCAAAGGAGGAGGGGCAGGCATCGAGAGTCATGCTGAGGTAGTTGGAGTGGGCAAGGGAGCTCTGGCATTTTTGGCATTCCTTGGTCCCTGTGCCCCTGTTGATAAGGGGATGCCTTTTCTTTTGTAACCCCCTCTTTGCTGCTGTCTTTTCCCTGCTGGCCTTGTTGCCTGTGAAAGGGCCGACACCTGGATGGGGTTGGCTCTGACTTATGACTCTGACTCTGGACTTCAGAACCTGCTTTTCCTGAATCCTGCAAGCCTGTGATCTTCTTTTCCGCTTCCTGGCTGAAAAGAACTGATCCTTGGAAAAGGGCATCCAGGATAGCATCCTGCAAATCCTGTCAGAAACCCGAGATCCTCAACCAAGAGTAGCATAGAAGGCATACCCCTGTGGCAGCTGCTCCGGCAGCAGTGTCTGCCGAGTCATATGAGCACCTGAGGATGTATTTGCCAATGTCAGCACCAGACTGTAGGATGGCTAAAAGTTCTGACTTATTTGCCGAGTCAGGTTGTGACTGAGCCAGGTCCATAGCCTTGTTCCAGAGAGACTTCTGCTACATCACCATGTGTGCCAGAAAATGTAATGACTGGACTGTACAGGTGGTCGAAGAGTACACCTTCCAGCCAAATTGGTCCATCTTTTTTGGACTCCTTATCCGGTGGTTGGGAGTTCATATGCTTCGGCTGTTGAGTTCTACCTTGTGCAGCCATAAGGACCATAGAGTCTGCTTTGGGTTGCTCGCTCAAATGTGGTTCCTCCCTAGGGGTCCTATATAAGCGGTCAGCTTTCTTAGGAACCGCCAAGGTCATGGAAGGGTGCTTCCAGGCTAGTTTCATAACATCCTGGAAGGGCTCCACTAATGGTGGGGTGACCAAGGGTTTTGGGTCAGTGGCCCCTAAGAATTTTGACAGATGGCATCTCTGGGGGTCTAAATCCTCTGTCTCCCACTGGTTAAGAAACTGAATGTGCCTCATCACATCTAGGAAAGTGGGATCATCCGGAGGAGACCTTGGGGAATCCCTCCTTGGATCTGGAGATGGAAGAGACAAGTCATCTTCTGACGAGTCAGAAGAGGAGGATCCTTTGGTGGACTCTTCTGAAGATGTAAACGGGCATCCGCTAGGGCACCTCCAGCATTTAGAGGAGGATCTGGATGACGGGTGACGACCGTGCTTCTGTCGTCTGAGAGATTCTTGTCCATCACCACCTGGAGTCAGGCAGGCTGGCGTCCGGGGTGGCAAAGGTGATCTGCGTGGATGAGGGGTTGGTTGCCTAGGCGGAGCTGGAATAGGGGTCCCACGGGAGAGGGGTTCAGCTCCGGTGGTCTGGGCAACAGATCCTCTTTGACAATGTTCCACCAACTGGTGAATAGAGCACTGACCTCAGCCAAAGGGGCCATGGGGACTAGTTATGGGTCGGTCTATGGGGTCGGGGCATCCAAGGGGCCTGGTGTTGGACCCTTCGGTTTAGTCCCCCCGTCGTCAGGTCTGACAGTGCCGCTGTGTCTGGCATCAGGTCTGGCAGTGTCTCATCCCCTGGTGTCGGGTGCCCTGCTGTCTGGTCATTGGGCTCCCAAGGGGGAGGTAGTGACAGAGCGAGTGGTGCCTGGTCTATGGCTCTGTCAGAGGCACATGTCAGGTCCTACATCATCGGGACCATGGTCGGATCCTTTTTAGAGCCCTGTGGATCAGACAACGGCTTGGAGGGTGTCGTCTGCTCCGGCTCAGAAGTGGAGTCCGAGGGCATTGTGGACCATCATCAGTCCGGAGCCCCGGCTGACAATGGCTTGGAAGGTGAGAGTGGTTTCTTGTGGCGCTCGTATTCCTGACATCTCTTGGTATTGTCAGAGCCTGTCATCTTGTTCAACGATCCAGAGGCAATGGCCTTGCAGACAACAGGTTCTGACCTGCCACCTGATGAAGTGTGGGCCGATTCTTCTGGCTGAGACCCTAGCAAGAGCTTGTGGGGCCTGATAGCCAAAGAAACGGGGGCCTGGGAAGGCCCTAGCCCTGAAGACTCCCTGCCTGACATCTGGGTGGAGGTGGGAGGCTTCTTCAATGGTAACCTAGGGAGAGCAAGGGAAACTGGAGGGGCTGAGTCAGACCTCACACTGGAGGTAGAACTTTTGGAAGCCTTGTGTGGAGACCTGGGATGGGATTCTGACCTGGACCTATCCCTGTCTCGATGATGGTGCTGCCCACTCAATTTCTTCTCTCTAGGGGAGGAGTCCTTGGCCAAGGAGGAAAACGAGCTGTGCCCTGAGTGGGTGTTCTGCAAGGCAGCCACTTGTTGTTCAAGGAGGTATGCTTTTAAAGTCTTCAGGTGGTGGATGCGGGTCCTCCTATTGAAGTTAATGCAATGCGGGCAGGTGTCCGGATTATGGACAGGGCCTAGGCACAGAAGGCCGGCTGAATGGCCATCTTTTGCCGGGAGCTGCTTGCCACACACACACTTCAGTTTCATACACAACAAAATCAGTTAGATTCGACGAAAAAAAAGACAGTAACTGCGTGAAGCACGAAAATGTCAGTCGGCTGGTAGCAGGAGACATCCGTGGAACCGAGATGTACTGGTCAATGGGAATAAAAAAACTGAGGTAGTGCCTGGGGACCGCCCCTTTATACCATGGGCGACGTCAGAGGCGGGGCTGACGTCAGGGAGCAGTCCCCGTCATAGACTGCCAGCTAGAATTTTTCCATAGAGTCCTAGTGCCTGGTGGCGTACTCCTAATGGTTATAGCCTGCTGCAAGAGCTCAATCTCGAAGTGAGATCTAAGATTTCAGCTACCATTTCTAAGGACACTTTGCACTTCAAATTCAGCAACGAAGGACTTGGTGAGGTTGAACTTTAACCTCAGAATGTTAAAGTGTAGGTTTTTATTGTATGTTTCCATTTTCTTTTTCATATCCTGTAACCAACATCTAAAATTCTCTGTCTTTAAGTTATTTACTGCATTTTTTAATTAATTAGTAAAGCCTTTGACTTATTTTAAGACAGTTCTGCCAGTGTCTTCTGTGTGTGTGTTGGTTTGGGAGGGTTTGTTCAAACTATACTACACCTGTATGACTGCTTAAGCACCAAACACTACCGAAGTAAAGTACCACAAGGGACTCTGTGGATGAAAGGAGGGGAGGAATATGAAAGGTCTTATAGAGGGGTCTGTGGGGGGGGGGGTTGAACCAGTCTCTGCATTTCTGGGGAAAGACACATACAGGGTGTATAGGGCATTCCCCGAAGGCCTATACATGCCTGTGACTTTCTGGTTCATTGTGCAGTGGTCAACAGGGTTCTATCTCAGGAACACAGACCTCAGACTGTATTTGCACTCCCTTGCATGGAGAGAGGGAGCCTTGGGATCCTCTGGCATATGTTCAGTTGTGAAACAGTTAGTGTGCTGAAAGGATAGAGGAGGGGTATCCCTGACCCTCATCACAAGGGGATCCACTATAGCCCAGGGAATTCCTGCCCCACCGGAGTGAGCTTGTGACACCCGCTTCCCTCTGTTTTACTTGGTATACCTCCCTGTCCTCCTCTCCCTGTGTTTCCTTCTACCTCCTGATTGCCACCCTTTTTCCTTCACCACTTTTGCCGCTTCCCTAGAGAACCATAATGGTCTCTTTTTCCTTCTGCTTTTACTCACTTCCTTCACGCAGATGAAGGCTGACTTAATTCTGCCCTCCCTTACTGTTTCCCAATCTGCCTCTACCTCTCCTTGGTAATCCTCCCTTACAAGACAATTTCTGAGGCAGTCTCTCATTTCTTTAAAATATGCCCTCCTAAAGTCTAGAACCATTTCCTCCTGTGGTTAGCCTCCACTATTGTCTTTATGTTGAATCACACTGTACAGTGATCACTGGTACTTATGAGACTGCCCACAGTGATGTCTGCAATGCTGTCCCTGTTTGCAAGCACCAGGTCCAGCACTGCCCTATTTTTAGTAGGCTCATTGACTAGCTGCCTGAGAAAAGTCCCTTGTAGGGAGTCAAGGATGGCCCTTCTCCTTGCCAAAGTTACCACTGGAAGGCTCCACTCCACGTATGGCACACTGAAGTCACCAACTAGCAGCACTTCCCCCTCACTTGCCATTCTGATATATTTAATGTGGTGTCTGGCATGGCAGCATGTCCAAACAGATCTGAAAGCTGAAAAGCCAACACACTCAGAAAGAGAAGTAGAGAGTTGCAGTGTTCCTAAGGAATGGTTTTGGGAGACAGCTTATTTAAAAAATTCATCATCTGCATGCCCATCCTCCCAATAGCCTTATTTTTTATAGCTGGCATGGCGTGGCATAGAAGTGGGTGGTGTGCTTAATTGATAACCATGAAAAAAGCTGTGTGGGGAAAAAGTAGGCTGATAGGGGGTTTCACTGATTATTAGCCTGTCTTTGATTATGAGCCAATGTCTCGGGACAAGGGAGGCTTTTATTTGAACTTTTGTTTTACCAAGCAGCTTTTATTCGAGGGCAGCTAGTATCAAAGAATTCCGTACTCCAGGAGTAACTAATGCCAGGTCAAATCTGCCTCTGAGAGATGGCTTAGTTACTCTAGGGGTAACAGGAGTTGACTGGTGCCAGCGGTAGCTATCCTTTAGGGAAAGGTGAAACAGTGTGTGTATATTGTGTGTAAAGGTAGCAGGTTAGTTATTTCAGGAGTAATAAATGTTGGTCAATGATATTTTTGTTTGGGCATGGGGATCAGGGGGGAGGGGTTGGAGAACTAGACTACCAGGGATGATATTGTATAATGGACATAGGGATCATGGGAAGAGGGTCCACTAGACTACCATGGATAACATATTTATTATGGGGAGGCATGGGAATTGACTAGGCATTAAGAGGATAAGAAGCAGAAATAAATGTTGCTGTTTCTTTATAACTAAGCCGGGGGGAGCTTACAAGTTACAGCTGTGGTGTGGCTTGAAATCAATGCTGGTACTGCCGGAATAATTGAGTGTGGGGGGGAGCGGCAGGTAAGGTTACAAAATATACAGTGGCGTGAAAAAGTATTTGCCCCCTTCCTGATTTTCTCTATTATTGCATATTTGTCACACTGGATGTTTTCAGGTCTTTAGACAAAATATAATATTAGATAAAGGGAACCTGAGTGAACAAATAACACTTTTTTTTTTTTACTTATTTCATTTATTTAATGAAAAAAGTTAACCAACACCAACGGGCACTGTGTGAAAAAGTAATTGCCCCTAGTTAAATCAACCCAATTAAAGGGATAATTAGAGTCAGCTGATTGAACACAGCCAGGCTTGATTACAGCCAGCCCTGCTCAATATAAATCTCACTTATTTTGACCCTTACCATCAGAGTCACGTTGCCAGCACAAAGATTCAACAAGCACATTATGCCATGATCAAAGGAAGTTCCTGAAAAGATCAGAAAAAATGTGTTGCCCTCTATCAGTCTGGAAAGGGTTACAAAGCTATTTCTAAGGCTCTGGGACTCCATCAAACCACAGTGAGAGCCATAATCTCCAAATGGAGAACACTTGGAACAGTAGTGAATCTTCCCAGGGTGGGGCGCCTGCCAAAATTACTCCAAGCAGCAGCGTAAAATCATTCAGGAAGTCTCAAGGATCCTAAAACAACATCAAGAACTGCAGACTTCTCTTGCCTCAGCTAAGGTCAGTGTTCACGCCCACAATCAGAAAGAGACTGGCAAAATGGGCTTCATGTGAGAGTAGAAGCGGAAACCACTGCTAACCAAGAAGAACATAAATGCTCGTCTCTCATTTGCCAAAAGCACCTGGATGATCCACAAGCCTTTTGGGAAAATGTTCTATGGACAGATGAGTCCAAAGTGGAACTTTTGGATGACATGGATCCCATAATGTCTGCATAAAGCAAACACAGCATTCCACAGTAAGAACACCATACCAACAGTCAAACATGGTGGTGGTAGTGTGATGGTGTGGGGATGCTTGCTGCCTAAGGACCTGGATGACTTGCCATAATTAAAGAACCATGAATTCTGCTCTGTACCAGAAAATTCTTAGGAGAATGTCGGTCATCCTTCCAAGTCAGCTGAAGCTGAAGCGTAGTTGGGCCATGCAGCAAGACAATGATCCAAAACACAAAAGCAAGTCCACATCAGAATGGCTAAAAAGAAGTAAAATTAAAGTTTTGGGTGGCCTAGTCAAAGTCAGACTTAAACCCAATAGAGATGCTGTGGCAGGACCTGAAGCAGAGCAGGTCATGCTCGAAAACCTACCAAATGTTACTGAATTAAAGCAGTTCTACGAGGAAGTGGGTTAAAATTCCTCCACAGCGATGTGAAAGACTGATATTGAATTATAGGAAGTGTTTGGTTGCAGTCATTGCAGCTAAATGTGGCATAACCAGTTATTAAGTGTAAGGGGGCAATTACTTTTTCACACAGTGCCAGTTGGTGTTGGTTAACTTTTTTTCATTAAATAAGTGAAATTAAAAAAAAAAACAAGTGTTATTTGTTCACTCAGGTTCCCTTTATCTAATATTACATTTTCTCTAAAGACCTGAAAACATCCAGTGTGACAAATATGCAATAATAGAGAAAATCAGGAAGGGGGCAAATACTTTTTCACGCCACTGTAGCTGTGGTGCGTGTATGGATGTTTAGTCCTTGGACAAAACGTTGCAGATAAACTGACACAGTCAAAGTGTTGTGGGGACAAAAGCAAGCCAGACAAAGCAAAATTGTAGTGGACATATAGTCGTTGGGCACAATGATTGTCAGACAAATAGCCATTAGTAGAGCGGTACATAAATCTCACCAACCTCCTTTTATCCAGCTTGTAGCTTGCAACTTTCTCTTTGCTATAAAATACAATTTGCACTCACCCAACTCACTCCTATTTTCTCCGACTCTCTATCTCATATGCACTCACCCATTAGTAGAGTGGTACAATTGCCTGGGATTAAGAGAAAAGAAAACTGTGGAGTTAGAATAATAATAATAATAGTATTTTCAGACATGACACATGAGCTGTGTACCCCAAAAAGTTGGCATCTTGTTGTTTGCTCCCCCCCCCCCAGCTTACAGAGAGAACCATGACTGGAGGAGGAGGGCCACGAGAGGGACTCTGAGAAGCTGGATTGTTGAAGTGGATGCAGAAAACTGAATCACTATAGCGCTCTCCAGACAAAATTAAGACGCCTTCGACTAGGGTTAACGGACAGTTCATAGCCTGGTTTGATTTTACTGTTTCTATTTCTGTTAAATATCAAAAAAGTCCTGGCCTCCCCCAAATCCAAGGATGTCCCAAGAGGGGGTGCCCATGAGAAGTCATACAAACAGAGATATTGTCACCCTGGTTCGACCTTTGCAAGACACAAAAGGGAAAACTTATTTTTATTATTTATTTGAAAATTGCTATGCTGGATAAGTGTTGCATTTGCACGTTCACTGCATTTTTTCGTGGCCCGTGGAAGCTGCTTTAATATCAGTGCTCCAATCTGTGTACCAAAACTCACAGAACAGCTTCAGGGTCTAAAGCAGTGAGACACTGTTTTATCTGAAGCACCAGCATATGTGGCTGCCTTCCTTTTCTCCAGCAATTTGGAGGTGAGCTTTAACGGCTTTAACTGCAAATGTGCATTGCAATACGAGTCGGGCAAATGGGAGCAAGTCGGGTGAGTCAGGTCATATTCGTAGATACAACTATTCATCTATGTGATTTTGCCTGGCTATTTTTTGACCAGAGGACATTCTGACTGTGGCAATTTAGCTGTGACATTACTGATGGCGTCGATATGTCCGTATGCCACCTCAGTGTGACTTGAAATAGAAATTGGGAGTGAGGGTATAAGACAGCAGAGAGAAGGGCGAGGTTATAAGTTACAGCCACGATGCCTCTTCTGTCATGGCTCTCCATATTGGCCACATATCTGCATGACAGGCAGACTGACATGTCAACTAATAAATCATAGCCTGACGCAGACTGACACCTCAAGTCACGAATCACATATAATGTTCAACAGGAAAACATCGTCAGGCAGCGACATGGTTGATTCTGGCATACGACAGGCTAATGCTCCCTACAGAAATGGTTACATGGAGGTACTGCTTTCAGAACGAACCCTGAGCCCCACAGCACTGTTAGCTGGCAAGTGGGAGCAGCTGCTTTCTCCATTGCTCACTGGCTAACAGCCTGACACCCTACAGACCCCAAAAAACAATATCCCAACACCTTTGCTTTGCAATTTGCAAGCAAACATAAAAAGGAGCAAACTGATTCTGACTCCAGTTTGCTGTTAGTGTAAACACAAGTGGGCCTGGGCTGCACACAGCTCTGTGGTGATGGAATGTGCAGGGCTGGGTAGCTTTGTGAAGTGTCATAAAACATTGTGCAGTGCGTAACAAAAAGGATAAGGTGTTAACCTACCAAGCATTTCACAGTCCCCTACTAGTCGGCACTCACATTTAGTTTCTTGATTTTTTGCAAAACAATTACAGAATATAATTTTTGGTAAGTTATTTTGTTTTCCATGACCCATGAACTCTCTTCATGTTTCTGTATGGCAGTTTATTTCCCATGAACTGTTCCATTTTCCCGTGTCGCTCACTAAAGCTTTGTCAATCAGAGAGCAACACTGTCTATACTAGTCGCAGTTAGTTCTAACACTACAGGAAGCCTGACACAAGTTACAAAATATATCTGCACTGCCAGGCACAGCATCTGTCATGATATCCACATGGCATTCTGATTGAAACAGCATTTAAAGGGGTAAGAAAAGGTGTCACTTTTCCCCTACAGAGACATCTAGACCATGATGACTAATTTGCTCCTGTCTCTGTTGAACAAGTGCCTCACTGGGAACAGCAAGAGTTCTGGGCAGCACTCTGCAGTGCTGCCCAGTTTAAACTGCAGGACCAGGCTATAGCGTGTGATGTATCATTACCAGCAGTGAACAGTTAGTTACTGATTTCAAAAGTTTTACCAGGAAAGACATGCTGAGCTGATATCAGCTAGTTTCCAGAAAGTCCTTGGGAAAGGGGGAAGAGGAACATACAGTGCAATCACAAAATGCAGGGCTCAGAAAATGGAATAATGTGAAAATTATAAAAAAATGTACAATTACAGGCAATGCTTCTGAGCAGGAATTATACAATACAGGAAATTGCAGAAGAAGAACTTTTTTATTTAAAATTTTGTTAACCATGTAAGTACACTGGCAACCAAAGACACCTTTTTTCAGGAATGACCCGGGTACCAATAAAGTACAGGGAGCCAGTAAAAATACAAAAGTTCACAATACATTCAAAAGTTGACAGTATAATACTGTACATACATAAGGAGTGGCCATATAGCTGGTTTACACAGAATATACAAGAGAAAAACAGGTAGTCTGTTTACGGTAGCATAGATTAGCCGAAGCAAGTACAAACAAGATCTCAAATCAGATAACTCTTGTAGCTAGAAGAGAATGTGTTGAGTGTAGGCCACTGTCTGATTGATTGGGGTATTTTGTCCTAATGAGTTGGTGCTCAGTAACTAAACATGCTGTGCCCCACAGCAATCTGAAACAGTGGGCTAGCCAATAGATTATTTGCTGTAGAGCATAAACCAGGCAAGTTAAAGGAAAACTACACCTAAAACTTGAAAAAATATATGTTGTGCAGAGTGTTTTAATTTGTATGTGAAGTTCTAGTGTGTCCTTCCCTCTGACTGGTATTGGGAGTTTTTCCTAAATTAGCCTGCTAGCTTTAGGGTAGTTTTACGACCCCTGCAGATCTCCATATCAAATAGCTTTATTGCATTTCTTTGTCCTACAATGCACCTTGTTTCACGTGATGGTGATGTAGCAGAGCCCATAAATCCAGCAGAAAGCACTGCATTACAATCAGTTCACAACACTAGAGATGGCTATATTTTAAAATCTGTAGAATTCAGCTTGGTGACCACCCTCATCCTAAAGGTTTTACTGTCCTGAAAAACTTTGCTGCTGGTAATTTTTGAGCGGCTTGTAAAGCTTCCAAGATATTTAGTTTGTTTGGCATGTGTGTGCTGAATGTTGGGTCTCTCTTACATCACAGTCACATGAGACAAGATGCACTGTGGGAACAAGAAATACAATTACACTATCAGGTATGAAGATCCCCAGGGATTGTAAAACTAGCATAAAGCTAGCAGGCTAATTTGGGAAAAACTGCTAATACCAGTCAGAGGGAAGGAAACACTAGAACTTCACATACAAATTAAAACACTCTGCACAATATACATTTTTTCAAGTTTTGGGTGTAGTTTTCCTTTAACCGATCTGAGTGAGTTATGTAAACAATGTCTTTTTTTTTGAGAAATAGGATAAATACAAATTTTGTGAGTATCCAGTGGGCTTTATTATGAGGCTGGAGCAAGTTTAATGCACTTAAAGGGGACAGGAATTTTGTGATAACTGGCAGCTGTTTATAAAGTTCTTATTCTCAGAAATGATATGCATTCCTCTAAAGTATCCACATTTAACTGTACCTGAATAAAAAGTGATAGGAAAAAAGTACAGTTACGTAAGAACTTACCGTAACAGTAGATCTTTGAGAGAGGCTCTTGCAGTAGGTAATTACATATAGGACTGGCGTCGGCAGGCGGCAGGACCCTCCTGAAAAATTTCTAGCTAGCAGCTTGGGGGGGACCGCCCATCAGGCAGACGACGCGCCAGACGACGCGCGGTATAAAGGGGCGTCCCGGACGCCCGCCTTCCAGTTCTTTCCCGCCACAGGCCCGGAAGGCCCAGACGAGAGAGAAGCAGATATTTCCCTCAATGGAAAAGGAGCTGAAAAAGCCTAGGGGGATGGAGGGTGGGAAGGTATTACCTACTGCAAGAGCCTCTCTCGAAGATCTACTGTTACGGTAAGTTCTTACGTAACTGTACTATCTTACTTCGAGAGGGCTCTTGCAGTAGGTAATTACATATAGGACAGAATCCCAAGCAGTCTGGAACAAACGAAAAGGCACCGGGAGGAGGAACTACTCCAAGAAGTAGCAAACGACCTTGCAAACCTCAAGATAGGAGGCCTTGCAAGACAGCTAACCCGAAGCCTGCTCTACGGCGAGAGGCAATGTCCAAACTGTAATGTTTAGTAAATGTATGGACGGAAGTCCAGGTGGCGGCAGCACAGATGTCTGCCGAGGACACATTCTTGAAACAAGCTGCAGAGGCAGCTACTCCTCGAGTGGAGTGACCTCTGACTTGACGCGGTAGGGTCTTGTTGTACTTGTCAAAACAGAAAGTGATGCAATGAGCCAACCACTTTGATAGGCATTGCTTGGAGACAGCATTGCCTTCCCTTTTGTGAGCAAAAGAGACGAACAGCTGATCAGTCTTTCTGAGATCCTTCGTCCTATCAGTGTAGTATCTCAGAATCCTGTGGACATCCATGGTATGGAGCAAGTATTCTCCTTGGTTGGAATACTGCGTGAAACAGGCAGGTAATTCAATAGACTGATTTAAGGTAGACTCTGCTACCACTTTTGGGAGAAACTTAGGATTCATGCGGAGTGCTACTCTTTCTTTGTGGAAGATCAGATAAGGGATTTTACACATAAGGGCCTGGAGCTCGGAAATTCTGCGAGCAGAAGTAATGGCCACCAAGAAGAGCGTCTTCCATGATAAGAACTTCAAGTCTGCGGAAGCCGCAGGCTCAAAGAGAGGAAGGGTAAGTTTCTTGAGAACAAAGTTTAAGTCCCGGGGGGAGCTGGAGTCCGAACAGGGGGTCTAAGATGAAGAACCCCTCTGAGAAAAGTCTTGGAAACCTCCAATTGGGCAAAAGCCTGATCAGCGAAAGGGACATGGTAGGCTGAAATAGCCGCCATGTGGACTTTCAAAGAGGAGTGACTGAGACCCAGGTCGAAAAGATGACGCAGATAATCGAGCAGAATGGCCACAGGACAGGAGAAAGGCTCCACGTTCCTGAAGGCAGCCCAAATGGAAAAATCTTTCCATTTCATAGCGTAGGTGGACCTAGTGGAGGGTTTTCTATCCTCCACCAGAATCTCGGCCACCTTAGGAGAGATGCCAAAACGAGATTGGGCTAGGTCTGCAGGAGCCATGCATGAAGTTGAAGAGACTTGAGTCCCGGATGGACCAGGGTCCACTGATCCTGGGTCAGCAATCCTCGAGATAAAGGCAGAGGAAGAGGAGGAACCTCTGAGTATTGTTGTAGATGAGAGAACCAAATTTGCCTGGGCCAGAAAGGAGCGATTAGAATCATTCTCGCTCCTTCCAATGCCAGTTTCTGCAGCACACGAGGGACCAGAGGAATCGGGGAAAAGCATAGACTTAATCTGTCCTTCCAGTTTAGAGATAGAGCGTCGCTCCAGAAAGCGCCTCGCTCTGGAGCGAGTGAGCAAAAAATTGGAAGCTTTGCGTTTTGGGAGGAGGCGAACAGGTCTATCTGTGGAGTCCCCCAAGTCTGGAAGATGCTTTTTAGCACTTTTTGATCCAATTCCCACTCGTGTGGCAGAGCCAAGGAATGACTTAGCTTGTCTGCCAGGATATTGTCGACTCCCAGAACATGGATCGCTGTGAGGTGAAGGTTGTGAAGAGTTGCCCATTCCCAAACCCTCATCGCTTCCCTGCATAGTGGGTAGAACCGAGTCCCTCCCTGCTTGTTGATGCACCATACCACGCACATGTTGTCTGTTTGGACAGCTAGGTGACCGGGAAGGATGTATTGGTGAAGGGCCTGGAGAGCATACAGCACTGCTTGAAGCTGGAGCACACTGATGTGGAGAGCTAACTCCAATTTTGACCATAAGCCCTGGGTTCGGTGATGGCCCAGATGGGCTCCCCAACCTTCGCCTGATGCGTCCATGGTCAGAGTCTGAGAGTGGGGAGGATGAAAAAAGGAGACCCCCTTGAATAGGTTCTCTCGAACCATCCACCATTGCAAGTCTCTTATCATTGGCGAGGAGATCAGTACCAGATGATCTAGGTCGTCTACAAGTTGATCCCACTGAGAGTGGAGGGTCCACTGAGAGATCCTCAAGTGGAGGTATGCGCGCGGAACCGTCGGGATGGCAGCCGCCATAAGCCCCAGGAGACGGAGCACCGATCTTGCTGGAACCCTCCTGCATTCCGATAGAAGGGAAATCTGAGACTGGAGGGAGGCCCCCCTGTCCGGAGGCAGGAAGGCCCTGCACATTGTCGTATCGAGGATTGCCCCGATGAACTGGAGTCTCTGGGAAGGATCCAGGTGAGACTTGGAATGGTTGATGGTGATATCCAGGCCAGTGAAAACCTGCTGGGTGAGGGAGAGAAAATGCAGGAGTTCCTCCCTGGACGGGGCAGGAGCCAATCGTCCAGGTAGGGAAAACCTGAACTCCCTAAAGTATGCAGGTGGGCCGCCACCCCACCAGGCATTTGGCAAAGACTCAGGAGCCGAGGAAAGACCAAAGGGAGCACCCGAATTGGTAGTGGTCCCCCTGGAACGCAAACCTGAGGTACTTTCGGTGCGAAGGGCAAATGGGGATGTGCAGGTACGCATCCTGCATATCCAGTGCACAAAGCCATTGGCCCGGCCGAAACAGGGGCAAGAGGGTTTGAAGGGAGAGCATCCTGAACCTCTTGTATTCCACATATAGGTTCAGGGAGCTGAGATCGAGAATGGGTCTGAGATCTCCCGTCTTCTTTGGCACAAGGAAGAAATGGGAATAGTAACCTGTCCCGTGAAGGTGAGGGGGGACGGGCTCTATGGCCTGCTTTGTGAGTAGAGCAGAAATTTCTTCCTTGACCAACAGAAGATGGTCCCTTGAGTAAGAGGAGTTCAGAGGGGGGGTGACGTGGAGGTTTCTGCAGAAACTCTATGGTGTGCCCCTCTGCTATGATCTGAAGCACCCATGAATCTGATGTTATCCTCTCCCAACCCGGAAGGTGGAGGGAGAATCTCCCTCCTACCGGTTCCTCCGGGGCGTCCGGAGGTGGTGGGAGAGGGAAGGAGTCAGGTGATGTGAGGCAGCGCTGCAGCTGGGGTACCCGCTGCTTTTTTGGGCGGCGGAGGCCTGGCAGCTGTGGGGGCCCGACGTTTTGTGGCCCGCCTTCCCTGAGGTTTCACTTGAGGCCGGCTGCATCTGTGAAAGGGACGGCGCTGCGGGGGGATGTGATGGCATTGAATCAACAGATTTGAGGGCCATCCCTTCTCCTCAGAAAGTCAGTGATGATGTCCTCGACATCACCACCGAAAAGCACAGAACCCCTGAAAGGTGCTTCTTGGATAGCTGACTGCACCTCCGGGACCAGACCTGACACACGGAGCCATGAGTGACGCCGAAGACTAACGGCGAATGCAGAGCTCCGTCCTGCGGTGTCCACTGCATCGTAGGTCGTCCTCAGAATGTGATGACTGGCTGAACGAGCAGAACGGACCAGGTCGGCTAACTCCTGCTTGACTTGGGAGTCAGGCAAGGAGTCAATCTTGGATTCCGCCTGGGTAAGGACAGCCTTCTGGTAATCCCCCATATGCGCTACATAATTTAGGGCCCTGATCCCCAGTGTGGAAGAAGCATAGATCTTCCTTCCATACTGATCCAGAAGGCGAGATTCCTTATCCGGGGGAGATGAGCTCAAATGTTTGGGGTGTGCTGACCGGCCGTGACCGGCGCTAATCACAACCAAGTCTGCACGGCGGTGAGAGTCTAAAACGTCTACACCCTCCGGAGCCTGGTATAGCCTGTTAGACTTCCGAGGAAGTGGGGCTAAAGCTGACGGTTGTTTCCAAATGGTGGAAACAAGTGGGCATGAGGCTCGATCCAGGTGGCACTAGAGAAATAGAAGGGCAAGTCCAGATGTTCGCGAGTTTAACCTGCCGGGAATCTGGTCTCTAAGGAACGCCACTGATGTACTTCCTGGATCTTCCTGAGCAACTCCGTGAAGGAAGGATCCTCGGAGGAGACTTCGGAGGAGTCCTCGGCCGGGGCTTGGACGGATAGCGAGGCTTGTCATCTTTCTCGGAACAACCATTGGAGGAGTCCAAGGAGTCCAAGAGAGAAGAAGAAGAGGAATTTGAAGCAGAGTAAGACTCCCTAGCTCTTCTAGGGGGAGGAACGGTTCCTTAGGGGGGATCCCTGGACGCGTGTCCTGCCCCTCTCTGGATCCCGAGGGCAGAGCCTGGGAATCCGGAGGCGGAGAGGGAGTGTGCCGTCTGGGGCGTACAGGAGCCGGGGGTGGCACCATCGCCGAAGATGGCTTCTCGATTTCCTTGGTGAGCTGAGCTTTGGCTCAGCCCACCAGGAGGCCAGAGTCTTGGAGATCCACCGCGCCTAGGGGGCGTGGAGGAGGAGGGAGGGGATAGTTGTGTGGATGAAACTGATATGAATATCCATAACCCGCCGCGGGAATACCAGAGCTGGGTATTGCAGCATCGGGTACCGCAGCACAGGATACTGTGGACCCGGGAACCGGCGTCGGATAAGATGGCGGATACCCAGGTACCAGAGGAGCTGCCGGAGCAGACGCCCAGTAGGGAACTCCACAGGCGGATCGGACCGTAACAGGGCCCGTGGGGTGGAGGGCTCGATGGGAGAGGAATATCCCCCACCGCCGGAGGGGCCGTGTCGGAACCGCGCCGGCAGGGCCGGTGTCAGGGCCGGCGTCCGGGGAGCTGGCATCAGATCTGGCTCTAAAGGAAGGGGATCAGACGGCGGAACCTCATCCCGAGCCGAGCCCGGGGATAGAGGGGAAAAGTCCCCGGGGTCAGGCAGGGGGGATTCGGGCTCCCCGGACGGCAGCAAAAGCTGCGGGAAACCTGGGACGACAGATGGGGCAGGGTCTGCTGTAGGCTCCGAGGCCTGGCGCACATCGGAGGAGCCGACGTGTGACTTAGGGGCCGAGTCCCGGAGGATGCCAGAGGAGCCGGTGTGTCCGACTTCAGGGGTCCTCGCCGGAGGCGGCCAAGGAAGGGAAGAGGCCCGGTCCTAGGGGACATCACAGCGCTAATTTGAAGGGTCGGGCGCCTTAGCAGCCTTCTCCCGGTGGATGTCGGAGGAGCCGACGTCCAGCTTATAGGAGGCGCCGCACCAGTAGGCCGCAGTTTGCGCGTGCGGTATCAGTCAAGCCTTTGTTCGGAGGCACCCGGCGGGCTCGAACGCGAACCTCGACGGGTCGGCCTACGCCCTCCAAAGCCTTGAGGCTGCTGCTGGGCAATCCCTGAGGACGTTACTCAGCCGCTGCCCGCCAAAGTTGCGGAGGAGGAGGCCTTCCCGTGCCTTTGTCCCGCTTCTTGTGTCTCTTCAGGGAGGTCGATGCCTGCCAGCTTCTTCAACTCCTTCTCCACGCGGACATCTTCTTTTTGAGGAGATGGGCTTTAGAGACTGCTGGCGCTGTCTGCGGGTGGCCACGTTGAAATGTAATGCAGTAGTGACACTTGTTGACCGCGTGGTCAGGGCCCAACAAAAAGGCAGAGGGAGGACTGTCTTTGTGAGGCAGTTGGACGCTGCACGAGTCACACTTATTTTTGAAGGGACGATCATATCGCCTCACCTGACAGAAGAAAAACAAAATACTGATACTTTTCGAAAACCGGTACAAGCAACAGGACTGAGCTTATGAACTTCACCACGAGGCGCCGATGAGCTGATGGCATGGAAAGAACTGGAAGGCGGTGTCTGGGACCGCCTTTATACCGACGCCGCCTGATGCCAGTCACCTGACGCGGGCGTCTCTTCAGGGGACTGCTAGCTAGAAATTCTTCCGTAAGGTCCTGCCGCCTGCCGTCAGTCCTATATGTAATTACCTGCTGCAAGAGCCCTCTCGAAGTAAGATCTATAGTTTGCATCGTTGTGTTTTTGTGGGCAGCATTCTGTTACAATTCTCTTCATGGAATCAGTTACGTGGAGTTTTTACCATGTCACAGTTTGTGTACAGAATGCTAATTATGAGCTGTTGACCTATCAGAACCCTGTTTGGAGTTCTGTGCATAAACCATGACACAGCTGACACTCCAAATGATTGATTCCATGAAGAGAACTGTAACAAAATGCTGCCCATAAAAACAGAATAAGGCAAAACACAGCTTTTGATATCACTTTTTATTAAGGTACAGTTAAATGTGGATCATTTAGCTGAATGCATATCATTTTTGAGAGTAAGAACTTTATAAACAGCTGCCAGTTAGAAATGATTTCCTGTCCTCTTTAAGGTGTGGCAGTGGTTGGATCTAAGCTTATGGAATGTTTCAAATCTGGCCACCTTGAGATAAAGGCTACATTTAACATCAACAACAGATTTCATGGCTGCATCAGCTACTACAGCGCCACAGTCAATCAAGGGCAGTAGATTTGTGCAATGGTTAATCTGGTATCAGCAGTAAGATGTCTGCATACCCTGTACAGGGAACTAAGTTTCTGGTGAATTTGGGTGGTGACATAGTTCAGGTGGACATCGAAAGTGAGGCAAGGATCAATACGATTCCCAATATCTGAAGGCTGCTATGGCTCCAAGCTCATCACCATCTTTGGTGGTGATATGAAAATCAGGTGTGAACTTCCTGATCTTTGGGGCTGAGCCAAGGAACATGACCTGTGTTATTCAAACATTAAGGATCAGCCTTTCTTTTAAAACCCAATCTTGCAGCATATGGAGGCTGTTACAGAGGGTGTTGTTGATAACACTGATGTCACTGTCGTGTACAAATAACACTGCATCGTCAGCATTAAAAAGCATACTAACTGAGCTGCAGACTTTGGACAGCCTGTTGATGAATGCTGAGAATGGCAGGGATCCTAATATAGATCCATTGGGGACACCACATTTAATATTATTGGCTAAGTTCAGATAGAATAGCACCAAGTCTGACGACCTGGCTCCTATTTGTTAGATAATCCATGTACCAGGATATTGGTGGAACAGCTATCCCTAGACCATGCAATTTATGAAAGCAGAACTTCATTATCAACAAGGTCAAAGGCTTTGGTAAGGTCAACAAACACCATCTCCATTAGTGTGCCTTTGTCCATAGCTTCAGAGACTGTGTCCATAAATCTTGCCAAGGCTATACTAGTCCAATGTTTTTTTTCTAAAAACATGTTGTTCAGCACATAGCAGATTGTAATGGTCTATGCGAGTTAATTGATTGTGTGACAATTTCTCCTGCAACTTACCTAGAGCAGATAGTGTGGAAATTGATCTGTAGTTATCAAAGAAGGTTTGGCTGCCCTTCTTCTCTAAAGAAATGACAAGCCAGCTTCCACATGTCAGGGACATGCTGCGTCATGAAGCACAGATTAATAATTTTGGCTATGGGAACTGCAATTCTGGGGGCTAGGACCTCCCTGGTGTTACTTTTCTGAGGTGAACATTTGGCAGTGGGGTTTTGATACACTGACTAGGAGAGGCATCAGGGACAGCTTCCATGTTTAGGGGTTTTCTGTATTTGTCAAGGTCACAGAAACTTTTATTGAAAAGTTAATCATAGGTTCTGAATACTTGGTGCCATCTAGTTCAATGGTTGGAAGGGCAGATTCAACCGAAGGGTTTAAGAGCGATTTGATGCCATGCTAGAAGTTTTGGGGATCCCTAAATGTCTTTGCTTGTTGAGTTTTGAAATAAATGCTCCTCACCTTATTTACAGATGTTTTGCATTTATTTCTGAGACCTCAGTATGCCAGCCAGTCAGCTTGGATTCTTGGTATTTGGACCAGGCAAAGTCCCTGTCCTTCATCTCCATAAACAGTATTTTATTACGCCAAGGTGATGGTTTGTTTCTGATTCTGCATTTAGTGATTGAGCGTGTTGGTTTAGCACATGTATGAACTTGTAGGAGAAAAAATGTAAGGCATTATCAATGTTTGGTATAGAATCCAAATAGGACCACTTGATTAAATCAAGGTCATGCAAGAAATCATCTAAAACAAAACCAGAGTTGTTTCAGAAAATGACTTCCTTTGGTGTGGGTGGTTGGGCAGACCCATTATGCCAAAGACAGAAAATGGCTGCATGGTCACTAACAGAGTCTGGCAATTGGCCATACATTTTTAACCTATCATCATTTCTGACAATTAGCCAGTTCAGAGGAGAATGGTTGCTCATTTTGCTTTTCATCCTGTTTGGACTGTTGCTTAGTTGTTTGAGGCTGCAATTGTCTAAGATATCCCCATTCTGTAGTGTGTTTCTCAGCCAGTTTAAGTCCTCAAGCATAATCAATTTGTGTGATCCAGGAGTGTTAACCATACTACTCACCCCCTTTAGACCTTTGAGGACTACCTTTGGTGTGTAGTAGATGCAACAGATGTGCAATTTCTTATTTGAACCAATCGAAAGTCAATAGTAGCCCACTCACACTCAGTTACAGGGGAGAAGCTGATGGCCAGCAAATCAGTGGGCAGATTTGACTGCATGTAAAATAAGATACTCCATCCCCTTTTTGCTTGCCCACCTTTAGGTCATCTGATATAATTACTCCTAAGTCTCTTTCGATTTTTCTTGTTGTTATTAACTCACCCTGCCATTGCGTACTCTTCCCCTGGGTTTTTGTTTCCCAAATGCATTACCTTGCACTTCTTTGCATTGAATCTGAGCTGCCAAATATTTGACCATTCCTCCAACCTTGCCAAGTCCCTTTTCATTCTTTCCACTCCACCTTGTGTATCAACCCTGTTGCAGATCTTTGTGTCATCTGCAAAGAGACATACCTTTCCTTCCAGGTGCTCTCCAATGTCACTTGTAAAGACATTAAAGAGGACTGGTCCCAGTACCGAACCATGCGGTACCCAGCTAGTTACTCTACCCTCCTTTCTTCACTGTGGACTCTGTTTACTCTTACCCTTTGCGTCCTGTTGTCCAACCAGTTTTTTATCCAGGCTACCACCTTGGGATCCACTCCAAGGCTGGCTAACTTGTATATTAATCTTTTGTGTGAGACTGTATCAAATGCCTTGCTAAAATCTAGGTAGGCCATATCCACAGCCCCTCCCTGGTCTACTACTTTGGTCACCCAGGCAAAGAAATCTATTAGGTTTGTCTGGCATGACCTTCCTGCTGTGAAACCATGCTGCCTTCGGTCCTGTGCCCAACTGGCCTCTAGGTACTCAACAATTCTTACCTACAGAAGTGATTCCATCATTTTCCCTACCACTGAAGTCAAACTAACTGGTTTGTAGTTTCCTGCCTCAGCCCTGCTCCCACTTTTGTGAAGTGGAATCACTTTTGCCCTCCTCCAGTCCTCAGGTACCACCCCATTCTCCCATGGTTTGTTAAAGAGAGTAGTCAGTGGTGTTACTAGTTCTACCCTTGGTTCTTTTAGAATTCTTGGATGAATCCCATCAGGTCCCATTGCTTTGTCCACCCTCAGTTTTAAGAGTTCTTTCAAAACCCTTTCTTCTGTGAATGGACTGGTATCGACCCCCCTATTCAGAGTTTCTCTCTTGTTTGGTTTAGGCACCTCTCCCTCCTCTTCTGTTGTGAATACTGAGCAGAAATATTCGTTCAGTATCCCTGCTTTTTCACTGTCACCCTCTGCCCACATTCTCTCCCCTTTATTAAGTCTCTGTATCCCTCCTTTGGTCTTTCCTCACTCCCTAATGTACCTATAAAAGGTTTTATCCCCCTTCTTAACACAGTTGGCTATCTTTTCCTCAGTGTGTGCCTTTGCTATTCTGACTGCCTTCCCTGCCTCCTTCTGCTTTAACTGATAAAGTTCTCTGTCCTGCTCCTTCTGTGTTTCCTTATATTTTCTGAATGGAATCCTTTTCTCCTTAACCATTGCTGCCACCTCTTTTGAGAACCATAGTGTTTTTTTCCTTCATTTTGTTTTGTTGATTTGCTTCACACAAAGGCTTGTTGCCTCTACGATGGCTGTTTTGATTATTCCCCATTGTTCCTCCATCCCTCCTTCTTGCCCATTTGCTAGTGATTTTCTGAGGCACTCTCTCATTTTCCCAAAGTCAGCCATCCTAAAGTCCAGTACTCTTCCTTTTGCATGGCTTGATTCTATGGTTGTGTTTATTGTGAACCACACTGTTTGGTGGTCACTTGTTCGCAGATGGCTACCCACTTCTAAATCTGAGATCCTTTATCCTTCCCCATTTGAGAGTACCAGGTCTAAGATTGCTCCCTCCTGAGTGGGTTCCAACACTAGCTGTCTGACGCATGCCCCCTGTAGGGCATCAAGAATGACCCTGCTCTTGGATGTGCCTGCAGCAAAGGTACTCCACTTAACATCTGGCATATTCCGGTCCTCCATCAACAATATCTCCCCTTTTTCTGCTATTTTAAGGATGCCTTCTATCATTTCCTTGTCCATTTCCTCCCCCTGAAATGGGGGTTTGTACACAACCACCATGCGGATTGTGGTGCCATTTCCTGTCTCCAGGGTGACCCATAGTGACTCATCAATTTCCTGTTTACTCTTTAGTTCTGTTGCTTTAATCCCTTCCCTTACATAGAGAGGTACTCCTCCTCCTCTTTTACTGACCCTGTCCCTCCTGTAGACTGTGTATCCTGGTATGCTGACATCCCAGTCATGGTTCTCTGTGTACCATGTTTCAGTGACTGCCACAATATCCAGGCATCCCTCTTCCATCAAGGCTACTAGTTCAGGGAGTTTGTTGCACAGACTGTGGGCATTGGTACTCATTGCCTTCCATTTATTTTTTATGGCTTTACCCCTTTTATCCCCATCCCTGTCCTTACTGCCATTTTCTGCATTTATCCCTGCCCTGCTCCCTACTGACTTCTCTACTTTGGTGTTTACCTCTCTAGCTACTGTGTTTTGTGGGGGAAGGCTGGGATTTCCCTGTTCCTTTTCAGTGGCCCCCCTTGGCTAGTTTAAATGCTTGCCAATGAAACATTTAAACCTGTCACCTAGGATCCTGGCCTCCGGACAGATGCAGATCATCGCCAGTATAAGCTCATGCGCCCTCCAGGAGGCTCCCCAGTCCCCACTGAAGCCAAACCCCTGAGATCTACACCAGTTTTTCAACCATTCATTGAATCCCATGGTGCGGAATACCCTAGTATCATCCTTGCCATAGACAGGCAGCACCTCCGAGAAGGTTACCGCTCTGATCCCATTCACAGCCGGGTCATTTGTCCCTAGGTGGACAATAACATCCAGCTCCCTCCCTTGTGCAGCTGCTCCCGTGATTCTGAGGATTCGCTTCCTGTCCCTCCGAGCCATGGCACCAGACAGGCACCTTACCTCCCTATCCCCTTCCTCCCCCACTTCTACCCCCCCAATAATCGAGTCCCCCACCAGGATTTGTTTCCTTCCCCTGTGGGGTTTCGTGCCACCCTCCTGTGGGTCTCCTTTGTGGAGGATCCCAACATCCTCCTTGGTCTCCACTGCAGGTGCCTCCATAGAGGAACCACTCTTTGCCAGAACAGCACATGAATTGTGGGGAGGTACAACTGAATGGATGTACCTCTGTTCCAC
This sequence comes from Neoceratodus forsteri, assembly GCA_016271365.2. Taxonomy (NCBI): domain Eukaryota; kingdom Metazoa; phylum Chordata; order Ceratodontiformes; family Ceratodontidae; genus Neoceratodus; species Neoceratodus forsteri. The sequence continues at coordinate 621,178,498 of CM057456.1, read as the reverse complement.
CACCCTCTCCCTCCCTGAGCCCACCTTGGTCCAACCGCTCCCCTTTCTTGAAAACCTCTGAGGTAACGGTGGTGGCCCTGGCGGTCCCTGGGTGGGGGAAGAGGTTTCACAAATCCTAGCCAGGTCAGCCTGGAGATGGGCAACCTCCTCCCTCAGACCAGAGAGGTGCCTGCAAATAGGGCATCATTGCAGCCTCCAGAATGTCTCCCGGAACACTGCTGCCCCACAGTCATTGCACTGCACCACTCCCATCTTGACTTATTTTGTGTCCCCTCTCCTGTTGCTTTGTATGCTTACTGCCTCCTCCCTCTATGTATTTTTACACTTACTTTCCTACTGCTTATGTGCCCTTACAACTCTTGCCCTTCCTGTTCTGGGACAGGAACTTCCTGTAGTAACATAGAAACATAGAAACATAGAATTTGACGGCAGATAAGGACCGCTTGGCCCACCCAGTCTGCCCATTTCCCTACCTACTGGATAAGCTGCAGATCCTAGTTAACCAGCAGCCTACTTCTTTCTACCCCCACCCCCCAGAATTGCCTTATGACTATCCCATGCATGCTTGAATTCCACCACTGATTTTGACTCCACAACCTCCTCCGGAAGGCCATTCCATGCATCCACAACCCTCTCTGTGAAAAAATACTTCCTTAAATTACCTCTGAGCCGCCTCTATCTTCAAATTGTGCCCTCTTGTTCTTGCACACCTCTTTTTTTGAAAGATGCTACCCTCTTGGACTTTGTTGATTCCCTTGAGGTACTTGAAAGTTTCTATCATGTCCCCCCTCTCCCTCCTTTCCTCGAGGCTATACATATTAAGCTCCTTAAGTCTCTCTTCATATGTCCTCCGGTGCAGACCCTGCACCATTTTAGTTGCCCTCCTCTGGACAGCTTCCATCCTGTCTATGTCTTTGTGGAGATTGGGTCTCCAGAACTGCACACAGTACTCCAGATGGGGTCTCACCAGCTGTCTGTACAGAGGGATAATAACTTCCTGTTTTCTACTGGTGATGCCTCTCCCTATGCATCCCAGTATCCCCCCAGCCCTCCTTGCTGCCTTCTCACATTGCTTGCCCACCTTTAGGTCATCTGATATGACTACCCCCAGGTCCCTTCTGTAGTCTTCAGTAGTCTCCTTCTTCCGTGCTTGGATTCAGACTTCCAGCAGCTGGTGGGGGGAGAAAGAGTTATTTTTTTAGGTTCCTTCAAGGTTGATGAAACTAATGTGTCTGAGTGATCCTTCCCTTCCTACTGCCAAACAGGAAGTTCCTGTTGTCAGTCAAATCCAGTGGCTATAAAACTAGAATTGGCTTTCAGTGGGAGGGTGGAGGGGTGGGAAGTAGGGCAATTAGTAAAAAATATGTAGTTCTAGACTGCTATTTCTTGCTCTGAAACCAAAGTTCTCCTCTGTCAAAGACAGCAGGAAGCTGCAATTGGAGACATCTGTTTTTGTACTCCTAAGCTGCTAAGCCACACCCCCAATTAGATTCACCCTCTGCTCTGACTCAGTAAATTAAGATGATACAGTCCCCTTCTTCAGAGAAACACACAGTGACTTTCTTCTTTTTTTTACTTAAATGAAACCCTCTTCTTCTAATAAAGTATCTGTTTGCTTAATCCAAACAGGTACTGACTCCTGCTGAGATAGAAGCAATTTATCAGTAAAAAGGATTCAGTGAAATACCAGGATGTAGCATAAACAGAGCATTATATAAGAGCAGGACAGAATATGGCCCCCTTAAGAATTTCTACCACCTTCACTATGCAGTGGCACGGTACCTATAACCCAGAGTAACAGACAATAACACGGAGTTAAGTGTTTCCACAACAGAGTCTTGCAGCAGCTGACTTAAATAGGGACCAGCAAAAGAAAGTGAACAATTAGAAGCTGAAATTGCAAAAGAGTAGCATTATAAACCCTATATTTAAACAGTATAGCAGATTAAGCCACTATATAACTTTTTGGGGCAGCCTGTACTATGCATGGCAGAGTCTGTAACACATTATCAGGGTGGCAAGCTGAGAACTTATGAGTCAAAGATTACCCGATGCAGCAAAGGTAGGGTTCCTGGCTGCTGACTGCCTTTCTGGTTGATTCCTAGCAGACTCCTTGATGTCCTTTGCACCTAGTCCTTTGCACTGAGGGCCGCTAGAGCTAATGTCCCTAAGATGTGAGTACTGTCCTCTGATTGGCTGGAGAGGCAGCAGGAGGTGTGGTAACAAAGTGTGTTCAACAATGCAATAATAAGAGGAGTGAGTGTAGTAGCAGACAACTGGGGGAGAGGGAGATGTACTAGTGATAAGCGTAGAGTGGGGGCAACAGACAAAGTCCAAGTCCCAGTGTCAGCAGCAACTGCAGGGTTAGTAGTGAAACCATGGAGGAAAGTTTCCAGAGTGTAAAGGGAAAGAGCAGAGTGAATGGGAGAAAAGAGAGAGCCCCGCAGCTTAGGGAAGCTGTAAAAGAAGCAGTTTGTCCAGCAGAGGATTTCACTGAGGATAGAGCAAGACAGGGAGAGGAAGAGTTGTGAAGGGAGTAAGAGGTGGTTAGGGAGAAGAGATGAGAGAAGAAAGATAAGAGAGAAGGGAACCAAACCAAAATTTGGAGATAAAGGACGCACAGTGGGCAAGACCCTTGGCATCAAGTGAGGGGAAGGAGAGAAAGGTGTGCAAAGAACAGAGATGAGTGTGCAGGGGTCTGTTGAGGGCAAATTAACAGATGGAGTGAAAGAGGGGGGTCCAGGCTGGCTAAGGTGGACTTGGGGCAACACTGTAAACAATATCTCTATAGTCAAAAATGGAGAGTATCATCCTCAAAAGGATCTCTCTGTGTCCAGGAAGTGGAATGCTCCTCTTATTCCTGTGAAGTGCATCAAGTTTGGAGTGGAACTTCTTGTGTATTGCATCCACATAAACAGAGAAATCGAGGTGATGGTCCAGCAAGGCCATGAGGTGCTTGAAGGAAGAGACATCTTCAATCACTACAACATCAAGGGTATGGAAGGAGGGGAGAGGGGGTGAGTCTAGAAAGTCTCTGCCTGGTACCTACAGTCACAGAGACAATTTTTGTGGCATTGAGGGGCAACTAGTTTTCACAGAACTAGTGCTGGACATTGTTAAAGTCCAGTTGGAGCTGAGCCACAAGTCAAGGGCAGAGGAGTCAGAGGTAGAGTACTGTATCATTTGCATACATGTGAATGGACACAGCAGAGTGGAGAGGAGTACAGAAAAATGTAGAAAAGCTTTGGCCCAATCACAGGCCCTTGGGGAACACCAAAGCAGATTGGGAATGGGGTGTGGGGGGAGGGAGGAGAGACAGAATCTCCAATACAGATAACTTGAGACCTGCTTTCAAGGTAGGAGCAGAACCATTCAATTGAGAAGGTGAATAGTCCAGCTGCCTTAAGCTTGTCCAAGAGAATGGGGTGGGCAACAGTGTTGAAAGCTTTGGCCAAGTCGACAAAAATGGTGGCGGTGACTAGGCCCTGATCCATGCCACAGCGGATAGTATTAGTGAACCTGAGGAAGGAGGTGGAGGTGGAGTAGGACTTCCTGAAACCAGACCTGAAAGGAGAGAAGAAGGAAGTAGAGTCAAGAAAAGGTGGATGTTGGGAGATAACAAGGTGTTCCTGGAGTTTAGCCAGGGAGTAAAGAGCTAGGACAGTAGTTATCAGGGTAGGAGGGATGACTGTAGCCAGCTTGCATGAGAAAGGGACTGAGGATAAGGAGAAGGAGAGGTTGATGAGGTGGGTGAAAAGGATGGCAATGGCATCAGCAAAGAGATACATGAGTTTGGGGTCAAGGCCATCACGGCCATCCCACCCTTTGTGGGGGTTTAGAGTAAAGAGGACCATCACAGAATCAGCAGGAGTGGTGAGACAAAAGGAGAAAAGGGAGGAGGGGTGTGGTGGGAAGGGTAGAGAAGAAGAGTGAGAGGGTAGAAGAGAAGAGTGATGGGAGGGGAGGAGGATGAATAGAGGATAGAGCAGGTACAGGAAGTTAAATAAACGTTAAAGGAGAAGGTGAGTGCAGCAGAGTCAGACATAAGAGAGCCACCCACCTTAAGAACAGGAGAAGGGGACTGAGTTATTTATTTATTTATTTACTTTTAGTCTTTGGTAACCGGGTAAGGCCCACTAGGTACACGTGCCTGTTTTCAGGGGCAACCTGGGAGCACTGGGTGGTTAAGTGACTTGCTCAGAGCCACACAGTATGAAAGTGGAGGTTGTGAGAATCAAATTCAGGTCTGGTCTGCTGGATGTATCAAGCTTGTTCACACCTTGTTCCTCTAATCTCTAGGCTATACTGCCAGCCCAAGGTTAAAAGGGGGTATGGATGACCTTCAAGAACTTAGAGGGTGTGATTAAGGTTGTTCTAGAGTGTGGATGAGAAGTGTGTGGACTTTGCAAGTCTAGTAGCTCTAATGCAGGCATTACAAAGGGCCCGGTAATTGGTTAAGGTCAGAAGGTGAGCCACTGGACTTGCAGGTTCACCAGGCAAGGTCACATGCATAGTGACAAGCCAGCAACTCTTCTGAGATCCATGGGAGGCAAGGTCCTTGGACCCTGGTTCTTCTGGGGTGGGGCATGATGATCCCAGATAGACATGAATTTGGAGGTGAAGAATTTGAGGGCACTGTCAGTGCTGTCAGTTGTAGAGGTAGGGGACTAGTCGGCAACTACCAGGTCAGCATGGAGGAGGTAAAGTACAGTAACTGGAAGGACCAGAGCTGGATAAATTTGGGAACTTCTAGACGATGTATGTCACACACAGTAAATCTTATGGTGGTCACTGTGTGTCAGGAAGAGTGCTAGCACCCACAGTACAATGGGGATGGAAGGAGAGGACCTAGTCCTATAGGGACTGATTTAGAGACCTGAGATTATGATGAGTAGGGTCAGTGATCAGTTGGGATAGAAGGAGTGCCTTAACATAACAAAATGGAATGGGGGCAAGCTTCACCCAAACTGAGCAAAAGATGAGTAAGGGAAATATGGGTTTTACCCAGATAGGAAGGAGACTAGAATTTAAATTTAAAAAAATGTGAGGAAATATAGGCATAACCCTAGTAAGGAGAAAGCTAGTATAAAAACCAAAAAGGGATAATATGTGCTTCACTCAGATAGGGAAGTGATCAGACATGAGAATTTAGAAACAGGAGAGAATATAATTAAAACAAATGAGGGAAATAGGGGCTTCACCCACACACGGAGGCTACAATGACAGACATAGAGCAGGTGACTAAATGTAAGAAATGACAGCAAAACAATTCAGAATGGGCAGTGCTAGCAAATGTAGACAGCAAGTGGGAAAAATGATTTAAACACGAATACAAAGCAAAAATACAACTAGTGCAGGAAACTCAGGACAGCAGATTATTAAACATGTATATATGCAGTGGAATCAAGACAAGCATTGGAAAACAGCAGTTATAGTATCACAGCCAAGAGAAAATAGCTGTTAAAGCAACAAATGCCTAAAGTCACAGGGGTGTAATATTATATAAGGAGAACCAAACAGCGTACTTACTGGGGCGGGAGCAGATGCACACTGAATGGCCAGAGTGGCTGGCCTTCAGCTGACTCTCCAGCTGATGCCCCAGTGAGATGGTCTTATGCTCTGCCTGTTTGATGTAAATAAACAGGCCCTCTCTGCCTCATGGGCTGCTCATCTGACAGAAATTCCTGGCCCCCCAAAAGTGGATGCACTCCTGAAAATGTTACCCTACCTTTTTCTTTTTTTCTCATTTCTTTATTCCCCCTTGCAATTTTTTTCCCCACAAAGTGGCAACTTTGTGAGTGAAGTTTGGTCACTTTGTGGGAAAACAGTGCCACTTCACTTGGCCAAAAAATGTTGTGAAGTTGGCTCTTTGAACTTTGTTACATTGGCCAACTTCATGAGGTTCTGTCGAAGTGATTTTTTTCTCAGCTTCAGACATCTCTAGGCGTAGGGCCTGCGGCACGCGGTGGAGTCATCCTGCTGGCAGGATCCATTTTCTCATTTTTTCTTTGTGCCCACCCACCTCCCTGATATTGGCCTGTCCCATCAGACCTCACATCCACTAGTGTGCCCCTATGGAAGAAGCAAGCTGCTCAACCCTCCCACAAGGGTAGCTAGTGAGGTGGATTCCAACACCATCCCTCTCCGAATGGAAGCGTTGCCAGGCATCGGCACCGGCCCCGCTCTCCTCAGATTGCCTGACCAGCTTCCCAGGCTCGCTTCTGAACCCAGGTCACCAGCATGGGAGTACAGTGCTACTCATATGGCCATCGAGCGGCTCTGCCCTAACCTTTTCTTGACTTTGGTCTCATCCTTGATACATTGCCAACTCTAATCACAGGTTAAGGTTTGGGCCATTTTGATCAATTCCATGAAGAAAATAAAGATGCACATTTAAGCAATAATGACCAAGAAGCCAGTCATTTGTCTAACCATTGTTTGATGCATTGCATTGCTGTATCAACTGTAAGATACTCAGGTTTTGGCTAACTATTGTTTGATGTTTTGTAATGCTGTATCACCTGTAATTGTTGTTCCTTTGTCTGTAACTCTTCCGGGTCATGCCTGAAAATAAGCAAAGCTTTTGTCTAGTGCACTTACCTGGTAAACAAAACTAAATAAATAAATTTCAAGAGATTAATGACCAGTTGGGGGGATGGATGGCCTGCGGCTGCACCCCGGGCCACCTTCCTCCAGTCGGTCATCAATCCAAGGAAATGACTGGAAGGTGGTGCATATAGTGCTTATCCACAAGGTGGGGATCAAGGGAGGTGGCAGGGAACTACAGGCCTGTCAGCCTGACATCTGTGCTGGGCAAGGTAATGGAGGGCATTGTCAAGGAGAGGCTAGGGGGGACCTGGAAAAGTCAGGGTGCCTGGACGATAGACAGCATGGATTCGTTCCAGGGAAATCGTGTCAGACAAACCTTGTGGAGTTCTATGACTGGGTGACGAGTGCCTTGGACCTGGGTAGACCAGTGGACATCCTTTTTCTAGACTTCAGCAGGGCATTTGACTCTGTTCCTCATGAGGGCCTGTTGGATAAGCTGGGAGAAATGGGGGTGGGGAACCAGATGATCAGATGGATAGACAATTGGCTCCAGGATCGGAGGCCCCTCCTGTTCAACACCTACGTCTCTGACATAAGGACAGATATCAGGAGTGAGATGAGTCTCTTTGCGGATGACTCAAAACTGGGGGCGGTGGTGGATGGGGAGGAGAGGAGGGTGGCCCTACAGGGGGACCTGGAGGCTCTGGAAAGATGGTCTAGAAAGTGGAAGCTGAGGTTCAATGCAGGGAATGCAAGGTACTGCACCTGGGGCCAGAAACCCCTGGCCAAGTGCACACCCCTGGGCGGGGGAATGCTACAAGTCTCGATGGCTGAGAGGGACCCGGGGTGGTGGTGGATGTCAAGATGAACAACTCTGAGACTTGTAGGAGGGCAGCAGCCAAGGCCAACAGCATGCTGGGATGCATCGCTAGGGGATCACCTCCAGAAGGAGGGAAGTGATACTCCCTCTGTATAACTGCTTGGTGAGGCCACACCTCGAGTACTGCGTGCAGTTTTGTAGGCCACACTTAAAGAGGGACATTAAACTCCTGGAGAGAGTCCAGAGGAGGGCAACCAAAATGATTTGGGGCTTGGGGAACAGGACCTATGGGGAGAGGCTCGAAGAGCTAAATATGTACACATTGGAAGACAGAAGGGACCAGGGGGACATGACAGAGGTCTTCAGGTACATGAAGGGGGTAAATAGGGAGGAGCAGTCAGGGTGCTTCAAGGAAGGAGGAGGGGCAACTAGAGGCATGGGTGGAAGCTGGTGGGGGATTCAGGGAGAAAGGAGGTGCTACTCACTGAGAGGGTGGTGGAGCCATGGAATGCGCTGCCCAGGGGCTGGTGGAGGGGTTCAAGAAGGGGTGGGACAGGTACAGGGGAAGGGTTCTGGAAGCAAAATCCAGTGCAGCGAGAATATCCGGAACTGGGAAGGGTGAAGCCAGAGAAGGCAAGGGGGGCAGCAAGGTCTGCTCCCAGAGTGTGGGCTGACCAAACGAGCAGACATGAAAGACCGTTAGGCCTAGTCTGCTGGCATTTTAGTATGTTAGTATGACAGGCTTTGAGGTTGATATTGCAATTATAAGTCTAATCGCAATAGCAATTTTCTTTTTAAACTGTTTAATTTTTAAGTTTCTTAAAGTTTTAAGCAGAGCGGTGTGAGTGATCAGCTGAGAATCTCTGCCATGCCGGGCATTTCTAAGAGATTTCAGACCAGCACAGCAGCCAATCAATGAGCTACTTTAGATGATGAATAATTAATAAGACTTACAATTGTATGTTATTAAATATGGACATGTTTATAAAAATGTTTCTTTTTTTCTACATGGATTTGGTCTTTTTGTTACATTATTAGGTGAGAAAGCATTTAAATTTATCTTTGTCAGAATAGTAAGTTGACACTGTATATGAAGGGTTAACCAAATCTTTTTTTTTTCTATTCTTTCTGTAGGGTTCCTGGTACCTCCAGGGAACATGCATTGGTCCATGGGCTAACCAAAGCAGAGATTCTGAATCAGGCTGAGGAAGACTAGTCTTCAGGTGAACCCCTCTGTATGCTGGGCTCTCAAGGATGCAGGTCTCCACATCTTTTACTCACTGCCCACAAATCAGAAAGTGGATGCTTCCCCAACAGGTGTTACATTTCACCTTATTTGCAGTAATTATTTCTGCAAATTGGCACATTTAGCCACATCTGCACACTTAAGATTTTTAATTTTTTTTTCCCAGGACCCTCAAATTTTCCTACAAGGAGTCCCAAACCCTCAAAATGAAAATTCGACTGAGAGTCCTTGCATTGCTCACCAAAGTTTCCCCCCTTGTACCCCATTCCTGCCTTCTTCATGTAAGGACTTCAGTGGTAATTGACATGGCCAAAGATTGCCAGTAAGTGTGCATCTTCAAAGCCTGCTATAGTAGGTCACAGCTGCTGGAAGACGCTTCAAGGGTGAGAGGACTTCCTCCTTCCCCAGAGCCTGAGTACTGTCCCTCTACAGTACTCCCAGAGCACCAATGACTTAGGGAAGGGAATCAGGTCAGAGGATTGAACCTGGAGCACTCACAAGGCAAAGTCAGGTGCCACCAATCCAACTGGGTTGAGACGTTTATGACATAGTAGTAGTACAGTGGAGTCTCTTCCTACTTTGAAAATTGAAATTTTTTTTAAACATACTGAATGCTTTATATTCCCTTGCACCAAGCGGCCCTTCATCAGCCCCACTGTTCTGCCCAGACCCATCACCAGCCATCTTCAGGAATTACCCAGCTCCACATTCCCCACCTAGATGATCCCCTTCCCAGGGAAGGGCCACAAGAGGCCAGTCCAACTCCTTCAGGTGGAGTTGAAGTTTTAATTCTGGAGTGGGAGCCCAGTGGGCAATGCAGGACCTGTGATGAGCGGCATCCTGTATGGTTGAGGTGTTTCCTTTCTCTCTCTCTATACTGTCAGACGTCATGTTGGCCCTGGACTGATATGTGGATGCATACATGAGTGCTGCATTTGTCAGATCGGCATCATCCCCCTCCCTCGATCCGCTGGTTTCACTTGCAACACCACCTGTTGTCACTCAGGTGGCAGCAGTGCAGTGGAGGCCAGGCACCCTCCCCAACCCAAGGAGGCAAATGTCCTTTGGGGCATTCCACTGTCCTCCCATGGCCGGTTCTCCAATGGCCTGGACTTGATCATGAACCTGGGTCACCAGGCTGGCACCCTGGTGCAGCAGTAGGGCTTCTGCCTGTGACGCTGAAGCCCCAGGTTCAGGAACAGACCTGAGAAGTCAGCAGGTCAGCCATGGGGAGGAGGAGGAGGAGGAGGAGGAGGAGGACTGAGCATCCCATGAACTGCTCTCCTGCTCCAGGGGGTGGGGGGAGTAGATGAGCGACTGGTACAGGGAGCAGCAGCCACGCTGAACTGATGGGGACATGTGTTGGACATCTGCACATGGTGCCTTGTGTCATTGCACGTCACATCTCCCAGTGATACAGCATACAAAAACTGGCCCCATGGATGACGCCCCCACTTCCTGGTCCCTCCTACACCCACTGCGACCCCTCGGTTGGTGATTGAGTTCAGTCTTCCATTGGCTAAGGCCTGAGACCATGGCCCCACCCTGGGGGGTAAGCCAGGGAGGAACACTGGCAGTTGGGAGGGTTTGCCAGGAACCTTGATGCCATTCTCTGTCCCGCCCTGGGGAACAAGCTTGGTAGGATCACCTCCAGAGGTAAGTTCTGGGGGTGGGTGGGAACTGAGTGAGTGGGGGCTGAGCTACCAGGGCTTGGGCACAAACAAACAAAAAACTAAACAAACAAAAAAAAAGCACCTGGGTCACCAGTATCACAAGTGGTAGGGCTACTGCCGCGTTGGTGGACAGGCAGTTGAAAATGGAACTTGTTTTCCAACTTTATTCATTGTGAAAAAAAGTACTGTGCACCTTGGAGCTAAAGGTTTTTGTTTTGTTCTGTTCAAATACCCAGCAACTTCAGTTTAGACTACATCACCAGTAACTCTTTCAGCAAGGATGCCTGCATCCCTCAAAGCAATACAGCACAAGGACTTTATTTTGTGAAACGTCTGCCTCTTTTTTAATCATTTGCCTTGGTAGATGCACCGAGGAAACCTCTGTGGTCTAATCTGGTGGGAATGAACCCTTGACCTTGAAGGTACAAGGCAAGCACTAAATGCGCTACTGCCATCACACTGCTACTAGACTGGAAACATTAACATGCCGACATCAGCAGTTTCATTCTTTCTTGTTTTTGCCTTCCTTGTGTAATATCATTGCATGACTGGTCATGAAAAAAGCCATTGCTGATAGTGGTAGTAGTGGTGGCAGGGGGATGGCGTGGGGTGCTGCAGACTAAAGGACCATTCTTAGGACTTGGGTTCTTAATACAGTCTGAGCTGATGCCAACAGAAAGCACTGTGTTTTATCAGGCTGCAAAAGGGTGCTAAAAGTAAAACATGCTTAGCTAGTCTCTATTGCTAAGCCAGGACAGAAATCTAAAAGATTTCCCTTATCATCATTTCTTTGGAGGTTACTTTTCAGAAACAGTCCCAGAATAAAATGAGAAAAGAATAGAAGTGTTTCCCCGGTTTCAGTAAGCATCACCCTCATTCCCCTACCCATTCAGTTAGGGATGGGGTATAGAAACTGGCAGTGGGTTAAGAAGCATCTCACCCCTAGGTCGCTGGTTAAAATTCAGACCAGGTTGGTAGTGCCTGAAAATCTTTAGCATCTGATGGCTACACAGTGGCCTATGCGGCAAGAGTTTTTGTGGGTCGCAGTCCAGCTCAATGGACAAGTGTCCAAATTGCACAAAAAAAAAAAAACACCCTCTCAGCTGTTGCCACTATTTTTTACCTTAGCTGGCAATCAGATATGAGAGACCAAAGATGGAATGAGTATGAAGTCAAAACTACCTTCACACCCCTTAAAGAAAATCCCTCCAGGACAGGGTTGAGGCAGATTGGCAGGGCAGCATAGGGAAATCCGCACTGTGGCCCCTGGTGCTGTACCTTTAACGAAGATAAACGGATGACTCCAGTCACTGATGCTGTCAATCTGCTGCCTTTTCAAGCACTAAAATCCACTACAAACATGAAAAAAAATTTAAAAGAAAAGAGTCACCTTGATTTGTACTACATTTTGCTGTGAGCCGGTTGAAGGTACTGTCATTCATAGTAAATAAAAAGCTTACTTATATTAAGCAATAAGAGAAATTACATTTGCTGTTCAGTTACAACAAAATATTTAGTTGCCTGCATGTGGTTAGATAATTTCCCAGAACAATTTCTTAGTGCCTGGTACCAGCCTGGGTTGAAAGAATGTTGTCTATTCCTTACCCTCTCCTTGCAGAAAAGTGAATAAATATAACTGCCAGTACCACCTTGCTTTGTATGAGTACCTGAAAGTTGGAAATGGTGTTGGGGTATGGAAGCCAAGCTGAGCGAGAGTTCTCCTGGTATTTGAATGGCCCGTTGAACACCTGGGCAATGGCACTCAGATTGAAGACACAGACGGCCGAAGCTGCAATGCTGTTCCTGAAACACAATGACCCAGAACCATGAACTCAGCACAATAAGAAACCCATTTTCCTCTGTGAACTGCAGCAGGATCTTGGGCAACAAAGCAACTGCCTGTTCAAGACCATATATACTATTCCATAGCCACACAGAATTCAGTCTTAATCCAGAAGGACCTGGACATTGAGCACACCTGTCTAGTAACGCTGCTTCACCAGTCATAAGGGTGATCCACATGACCACCAGGGCTCACTGTATAATAAACAGGCAAGTAATGGGCCAGTTAGATGGTATGGTGGCAGCATTCAGCACTGCCACAGAAAAGCCCAGGTTCATGCCCACCACAGGACTTCTCCTTCAGGACAGCTGACATGGACAAACATCACTGAGATGGCACAGCCATACTTTCCTGGATGGAGATGTAAGGATGGCAGTGAGGCCCACCAGTCAGTGCACAGAAATGTGGATCAGAAGAACCCAAATTTGAATCCTATGGCAGCCTGTCTACTTACTATGTAAAAATATGCAAGTCACACACTTGGTGCTCTAGTATACTCAGCTGTGTAACTGTGCAGGAGCAGGACCTCACTGAAAATGAGATGCAGCCTCTCAGTTGGGCAATCCTGGGTAGAATGTAAAATAAAAAGCCATCCTGATAGCACAGCTGTAGTGCTACTGCTCACTCCGCCAGCAACCGGGGTTCGAGAACAGACCTGAGACAATGGGGGCATGGCCAGGAGAAGGCAGATTGAGTATCACTGCTTGACTGACACCCAGTGGAGTCTGGGTGACAGTGCAGTTTGGAGCTCCAATGTGCAGGGAGCTCCTACCAGATGCGGACTTGCATTGTGCATGTCACTGCAAATAGGGACTCTGGAGGGGAAGTAAAACAAAGGAAAAACCTCCACTCAAAGCTGGATGACTCTGGACTCTTGCAGGCCCGACACCACTGACCAGGCTCCCCAGTCACTGGATACTGCACACCTGGTATAAGAGACAGTCCCTTGGGACCCTGTCTTGAGGGCTAAGTTGTGTGGGTGATGGCTGGGGGTTAGGTCCTGGGGAAGGTGGGTGATCAGGCTGCAGAGTCTAGATGAACAGTGGCTGAGCAGGTGAAGTAGGAGGCAAAAAAAAAAAGCTTGGAGAAAAACAAAAGTGTAAAATAACATATTCAAACAATCAATCTAGATGCTTCCCGATGGTCTAATCGCAGCACATCCCACTGCCATGCTGGTGGTCATGGTTCGTTAGAGGGGATCGAGAGAGTGAACACAGGGCATTAGTAATCTGCTTGCCAGCTGGGCGATATCCCAGTCCAGGGTTTATTTGTGGTGCTTTCAGTCACTGTGTTGACCTCCGTGAGCCAGAGAGCTGGCTCCCACTTTGAAACATTGAGCCATAAATGTAAGAATAGCCTCAGGCTTGCACACAACCAGGAGGCAGTGACAGGGTCAAAGGGCATATAAGGAGGAAAATTATGGAAGCCTACATGACAGCATTGGCACTCCCTAATGCCATGCCCACTCTGCTGCAGGAACACCAGTTAGAGGTAGCCAGGGGTTGCAGTTGAGAGTCATAGGATTTACTTGCAACTATTTTGATGTTCTTTGCAACTCATAAGCACCATTTAAGATACAGTTTCCTGGTCGCTCCAATGCTCAGACAACTGGAGTTCAGCAGCAGACTCTGGCTGTTGTGTCAGGGCCAGTCTTGGTCATGGGAGGCAGCTGAATGGCAGCTTAATTCAGCTGGGGAGGGTTGGCAACAGGTGGGAAAGGGAGCTGTCTCCTCTGTTGGGGCATGCTACATTGCCGAGGCTGTAAGGTACGTCCCACATCACAGGGAGGGGTGAGGAACAAGGAGAAAAGGCAGAAAAACGTGCATGCTGTCTGTATAATGGCAAAATGTCTGAACAGGATATATCACTGAGAACAGGGTATATTCCTGGGCGATAGCAGAGAAAGGGAGAGAAAAAACTATATTTTTTTATTGTAATTTTTACAGTTTTTGACCAGGAAAGACACACTAAGCCTAGGCTTGTTCCAGGTGCATCCTGGGAGCACAGGGAAGTTAAGTGGCTTGATCATGGTCCAACAGTATGCAAGATGTGGCTGTGGGATTCAAAACCAGTTCTCTAGGTTTGCAACTCAGTGCTCTTAACCAGTATACTATACTTCCTCCCAGTATGGAAACGTATATGGAAAAAACACAAGGTTTACTCTGGATTTGTTTATGAAACATTTTGTGTTTGGGAAGCTATGATTAAGGTGAAATGACACTGCTGCTTATCTGCTCCCACACCAGAAGCATTCTTTGTTGGTGTTGGTCTACAAGCTCTGCACCACCTTCTGAGGTACCCATGTACCCACAGAAGTAAGAAGAAGATGGGGTAAGTCCTGGGTGAGGTGGGTGATGGGTCTGGGGGTTGTCGGCAGAAGGGTCTAGTGGGGAAGAACAGGTGGTAAATGATGATGATGACAAAAAACATGTCTTGGTTTCAGAAGAGGTACCAACAGAAGATCAAACAACATTAAAAACACATAGCATAGATTCTTCTTGAGGGACGGCAGGCAGACTACCAGCCTTCATCCTCTAGTAGCCCAGACACTAGGATGGTACATACTCCCATCTCCAGCTATAGGAAGTGTAGGGCCTTGGGGATAGCCAGAAGAGGTAGGGTCAGAGGTGGCTACACCCAGGAGAGGTAGGGTCAGAGGGGGCTACACCCAGGAGAGGTAGGGTCAGAGGGGGCTACACCCAGGAGAGGTAGGGTCAGAGGGGGCTACACTCAGGAGAGGTAGGGTCAGAGGGGGCTACACCCAGGACAGGTAGGGTCAGGGGAGGCTACACCCAGGAGGATGCCAGAGTGTCAAGGCTTCGAGTGGTAAGGGCCAGTAAACGCCCTAGGGTGAGATGGGAACTCGAAAGAGGGTTGCCATGTTTAGTTCCCATACCCAAGGGCTCCACCTTTGTGGGTGGGCAGATGATGGGCCCAGCTACCTCACCTCATCCTACTCGAGTTGTGTTATGCAATGCCAGGTCGATGAGGAACAGGACTGCCATTATGGCGGACTTGATATCCTTGATCGACCTGGCCTGCATCACGGAGACATGGTTAGATCAAAATGCTGCTCCCATTTTGGAGGTGGCAGTTCCAGACGTGTACTTTGTGATACCCCAAGAGAGGATCACAGAGGTGGGGGGTGTGGTCATTTGTTTTAAGTCTAGCCTGAACCTCACAGTGCTAAGCATAGGTCTTAGATGGTCTTTTGAATGTGTGGCCACCCAGGGAGGTGTGGATGCGGGTTTCAGGGTTCTCCTGCTCTATCATCCTCAGGGAGAGGGTGGGGACTTTTTGAGGGAGGTCAAGGATCTCATTGCCGGCGGGCTCTCAAAGTCTGGAACAGACCTCCTGAAGAGCATGGAGGCCCTGGGCCTGACACAATATGTAACATCAGTAACACACTCGGGTGGCCACACATTGGACTTAGTTTTTTTAATGGGTCTCAGTATTATTGACCTCTGTGTTGATCCGGTGGTTTGGTCGGATCACAGTACCGTGGGGTTCGTGTTTAGGGCCCCCCCCCACGATGGTCTGGCTCCTATGGAGATGGTCTGGTACCGTCCATTAAAAGGAGTTTCCTCTATGGGACTGCTGGCGGTGCTGGATCTATTGAGACCAGGGGCAGCTTGTGCGATGGGGCCGGAGAAAGCGGTGGTCGCCTATAATGGGGCAGTGACTGCAGCCTTTGACTCAATCACACCCATTCGTGTCCGCCCCTTGCCTACTCACCGGAGATTTCCTTGGTATGATGAAGAACTCTGGACTTTAAAGGCTAAGGGGCGGAGGGCAGAGAGATGCTGGAGGAGATCTGGATGGATGGAGTACAAACTGGCCCTGAGATCACATTATGTTGACTATCGGGGGGCTTCCACCATGCCGCGGTGACACGAAATTTGTTGACCGTCGGCACAGCAACGGCACAACACCACCAAGTGGTGTTGTGCCAATGCTGGGGGAACTGGTGTTTTCTGTGGGGGGCTTCATCCTCCCCCCCCACACTTAGGATTATTAACACCAGTCGGAGTTAGTTCGGGGAGGGGGGAAAACACCCCAGAGGCAACAGTGTTGGGAAAGGTGGAGACCATCACAGCAAACTGCAGAAAATGTCGCTGTGATGGTCTTCATGGTATTCCTGTCACTGTTGCGACATGATACCATCAGGGGCAATCTCCCAAAAGAAGGAGGAGTTTCTGTCTAGGGAGATTGATGTGGCAGGGAACAGATCAGCTCAGTTCTTCCGTACTGTTGACAGACTTCTACATCCCATCTGTCTCCGTGTTGGGAGGAGTAGTTTCTAGCACTAGGTGCGAGGAGTTGGCTCTGTTCTTTGCCAACAAGGTGTCCTCTATCAGGGCTGAGGTCTCCTCGAGTATCTCTCGAAAGGGGATGCAGTGTCCAGACTGAGTTGTGCTGAAACAGTACTCCTGTCTGGGATGAGTTTGAGCTAGCTGGAGTGGAAACAGTGATGGGGATAATCTCAAGGCTGCGGCCTACACATTGTGATCTGGACCCAGGTCCAACCCATCTTGTGGTTGGATGTTTGGACCTGACAGGACCTGTGGTTGCTGAGGTTGTCTGGAGTTCATTGAGGAGTGGGATCTTCCCGGGATCTTTGAAAGAGGCTCTGGTTAGGCCCCTTTTAAAGAAGCCCTCTTTGGATCCAGACTGCCTCAGCAACTACAGGCTGGTCTCAAACCTCACATTTTTAGGGAGGATTATAGAGAAAGTGGTGGCCATTCAGCTTGAGAGACACCTTGCATCTTCATCTACCTATGAGCCTTTCAAGTCTGGGTTCCGGGCAGGGCACAGTATGGAGACCGCTCTGGTAAGGGTGCTTAATGATCTCCTGATGGTGAGGCACAGGAGAGCTCGTACCTCTTGGTTCTCCTGGACCTCTGTGCGGCGTTTGACACTGTGGACCATGAGGTACTGCTTGACCACCTGCGGTTCTGGTGTGGCCTGTCCGGCAATGTCATCATCTGGTTCAGGTCATACTTGATGGACAGAGTGCAGAGGGTGAAAATGGGACTTGTCTCATCTAGCCCGAAGCCTCTGAGCTGTGGAGTGCCGCAAGGGTCGGTCTTGCCCTTATTGTTCACAGTGTACATGATGCCATTGGGGAACATTATCAGGGGGTACGGGTTGGGTTTTTCATTGCTATGCAGATGATACCCAACTGTACTTGTCCTGTGCACCTGATGTCCAGGTGTCGGACTCCGTATTTAACAGCTGCCTCAAGGAAATTCAGTCATGGATGACTCAAAACTGGCTTAGACTCAACCCAGACAAGACCGAGGTACTGGTGGTGGAGCCGGGTCATTGTGGAGGAGGAGGAGGGGGATGGGGGTTGTCCCCTAATCTAGTATTGGGGGGCATTCCCCTTGTCCCTACGAGACAGGTGAAGGATTTGGGTGTGATTCTGGATGATGGCCTGAAACTTGATGCTTAGGTGTCGGACATGGTCAGAAGTGTTTTTTATCATCTCAGGAACATTGCCCGAATCCGAGCCCTGATCCCTCCTGAGGACCTGTCCACACTGGTGCATGCTTTTGTAACTTCCAGGCTGGATTACTGTAATGCCCTATACCTTGGGTTATCTGGAGGCAACCTCCGCAGACTGCAGCTGGTGCAGAATGCTGCAGCTAGACTACTGACCGTGATAAAGAGGTGTGAGCATTTTACCCTGGTCATCCGCAGACTGCAGTGGTTGCTGGTCAAGTGGAGGATTGTCTTCAAGATAGGGCTCCTTACCTATACAATCCTGCATGATGGGGGTCCCACCTATCTGCTAGAGCTCCTTGATCCTTACAGTCTGTCCCAGATGCTCCGTTCCACCAAAGGGGGCCTCCTGGGGGTTCCCAGGGTTAGGTTGCAGCATTCAGGAGACAGAGCATTTGCAGTGGCTGCACCAACCCTGTGGAACTCCTTGCCTGACTATCTAAGGGGGGGCCCCACTGGTGGAAGCCTTTAAAAGGGGACTGAAAACGTACTTATTCGAACTAGCTTTTATAACACGAGTTTGCTGATAGAATGAAATTCTGCACTTATATCGATTTTATTATGTATGTTTGGTGATTTTAAATATTTTTGTATTGTGATTTTACTGTATAGCACCCAGAATCCTAGGAATTGGGCGCTTTATAAATAAAAATATCTATCAACCGAAACATACACACAGAATGACAGTTCCGTCATGTGCACTGGAAACGCAAATATGAAATGGGTACAAAAAAAATCCAGCAACTCAACTGGCTGAGGGGTTCGGAACCCAGTGCTGATATCCCGGCAGAACAGCACTGGAGAAAGATCCGTAACCTCACAGACCTGTTTCCTATGTCTCAGTTAGACTACATTTTCCCTTTCTCATTTTTTTGTTTTACCTTTTTTTACAATGTTTACATATTTAAATTAAAAAATAAAAAAAAATCTTTACTAATGCTAATGTGCCCCTTTCACACTCAGAAAACAGCACTCCTGGATGCTCTTTGTGCCTGGACAATGGCACTTCTTGGGTGGTAGAAGCATGCGACCTTTGGCCATGTGCTTCAACCCACTCGAACGATGCCATTTTTCCAGCACAAAGCACAACCTGCTGTGCCTTACTGCAGAACTATAATCTGTGTAGAAGCAGAAGCTGGCTTTTATTTATCTATTGTGAATATACTTGTCCCTAGTTATAGAGCACACAAAGGCAAAGAGGAGAGTGTCACAATAACAGCTACTAGAAGCTCACTTAGCTTCATTCATTCATTTTTGTCTGAGTGGTTGCAGCCCTGGTGGACATTGGTACAGTTACAGTCAGGTAAGAAGGGTGCTTGCACTACAGGATGCCAAAAAAGGGAACAATTCACGTCTTCTGCTTTAACTCTTCTAAGACTGCTCACATGCACAGATTCCAAACTGAGCAGGCTTGTCTTTACTGCGGAGCTGTAAAAGGTGTTGGAAATTGATATAACTCATACAGTGTCAACTACATCTTTCTGTTAACTAACCAACCAGTTACAGCTAAGTTAACTAGAATTCTGTAACAGTGGCTGGAAATGTTCTGACTAGCTGCCCTGCATTCTAAATTATTATGCTAACCGCTAAAGATTTTGTGCACAATAAAACATTTTGAATTTAAACTATAAAAACATTAATTTAAAAAAAAAATTGATACTAACATTGAGGTACCCTAGGGGTTAAGCAACCTTCATTAACTTAACCCTAATACAATACAGCATGAGAGGAATGAGCTCACACTGGGTAAGATGAATTCACGGCAAGCCACCCATTGCTTGTGCCTTAAAAAAAAAAAAAAACAGAGAAAACCAGCAATGACTGGTCATTTTCTGCACCTCAAGTGATTCGTTGCTTTGCTGATTTAAGGACCTAATGGAAAAGGTCATCCTCCTCTGCGAAATACATTTCCAAAATTCACTAGGGCTCAGCAGAAACAAGCTATTCGGCCACAACAGCTCACCAAGAAGGCTGGCAATGGTAGCTAAGCAGATTCGAGCAATCAGAAGCATTGTTCTGAACGGTGAAAGCATGTAACATATATAGAGAGAGTAGGGTCAGCTTCTGTGAGGTGCAACAATTTCCATTGACTTACTGGGTCACATCAAAGTAACACCACCTGCATTATGGCATAAAACAGAACATAACGTATCATCTTTTTTGTTTGATCTGTTTACTACCCCCAGCACCAAGAGTTGGGGTCACCACAGTGGCACTTTTCCTCAAGCCAGGAAGTCAGCAATGGGCTGTCTTCACAGCCAACATTAATGCCACACCTTTGCTGGGCAAGCGGGAGGGAATGAATGCTGCGTGGTGCCCATCCTTCCTACCCAGGAGGGGCACATCTCACCTCTGTGATACTGTTGTCCCCCTGATGACCCCAGTAACCTTTGTCATCATCAAAGGGATAAATGAACCAGGAAGGAAAAGAATGCAGTTTTATATAGCATCAACTTTGATATTCTGTATCCCAAAGTGTGTCACAGCAGCCACTGGCCACTTAACAGGAAGATAAAGCTTTGGCAGGTAAAGGAAAACTACATGCAAAAATTATAAAAACACACATTGTGCATTTGTTTTTTGTTTCTCTGATTGTTTCTGGTGTTCTGTTCCCTGTGTTTGTGGTAAGGCTTTTTTTACTTTTCCGCACCAGTTTTAGGACCCCTGGAGGTAGTCATGCAGGTTTCTTTTATTGCCTTTGATCTGTTGGAATTTTCCCACAATGACGCTGGGAATGATGACAATTAGACCTAGGGCGAGACCTAAGAGCCCAGGATCCATATTCACAGCATTCAGCTATGACTGCTTGTGAAAAGGATCCCTAGTCACAACATTCAACTGCGACTGCTTGTGAAAAGGATCCCTAGTCACAACATTCAGCTGCGACTGCTTGTGAAAAGGATCCCTAGTCACAACATTCAACTGCGACTGCTTGTGAAAAGGATCCCTAGTCACAACATTCAACTGCAACTGCTTGTGAAAAGGATCCCTAGTCACAACATTCAACTGCGACTGCTTGTGAAAGTTAACCACTCTGGAAAAACTGCTACCCATCCTCCACAGCTGAAATCAGACTTCTCCAAGTAGCGACTGTTGTTATTACGGATCTGTGGCAATTTTCTTTGTAAATTGCTCTCACTGGATGATAATAAAGCAGATACACCTTTTAAGGGCTAAGGTCTCACTAACGTCATTCCAGAAGGCATACTGGGAAAATCAAAGCAGGTCAAAGACAATAAAAGAAGCCTCCAGGGTGACCCCAAGGGGCCATTAAACTGGCATGGAAACGTAAAACAAAAACCTTGCCACAGACACAGGGAACACTGTGTCACACTACAAAAACTGGCTATGTTTGTTATTTTCGTTGGTTGTTACAAACTCATATGCTCATACCTACTTTACCCTGTATATAATTTGTATCCTTGTATATATGAAACCCACTCAAAGTATATTTGTACATAGCAAAACTGTTGTTCTGTAAACTGGCTGTACCTCAGCAATGTACCTATATTTACTGTCTTTCTCATCCACTTTATGTAATATCTTTATATTCTTCTGTAAACCCAACCATCCCCAAGGTCGCACCTGGAAACGAGCCTTGGCTCAGTGTGCCTTTCCCGGTTACCAAAGTTTAAATAAATAAAATTAATTAATTAATTAATTACCAGGAAACAGTATGCTAGAAACAATCACAGAAGCAAAAAGCCAATGCACAATATGTGTTTAATCATTTTTGCATGTAGTTTGCCTACTCACTCAGTCCTGGGTGGCCATTTTGAATAAGGTTAAGCATAGAACATTTCGATTCACATTTACGCTCCATGGTTGAGTGAGTTTTAAGGGCCAAGAAGGTGAAAAGAGAAAGGTAAGTGACTTGCTCCTGGTCCCACAGAGCATGAGTAGTGATGGGATTCTAATTTAGTCTCCAGGTTCATAGCTCTGCACACTAACCACCAGGCTACACTGCTTTCCCAGCATTTTTCTGGCTAGCAAAGCAGCTCTGAGTGGCCATTCTCCTCTTTCACTGTCTCAAGATCATACAGACAGTATTGTGCAGTGTGGTTAGTGCACAGAACTGCAAAACCTGGAACCTGTAAATCAGAGACTCCCAAGCTGTACAACTATGTCAAAACAGGACCCCTCTAAAAGGAGAGGTTACTTACCAGTTGTCTTATCCTGGATAAATACAATCTCAAACTCATTGCTTTATAATGTGCTTTGGGGTACAAGGGGTGCTATATCAAATCAAATTCTATTCTATACTACACGATTGTAAATAAGTTATCAAAAATAAATTGGGAAGGGGACCACCCAGTGGAAGTGTGCTGTCGTTAATGTCAGTGACCCAGTTTGGGACTGAACTCAGGAGATGGTGCATGGGGGGCTAGGTTGGTAAGGGGAATGGGGACACTGTTTAACCAGGAAAGGCACACTGGGCTGGAGCTTGTTTCGAGGTTCAACATGGGAGCACAAGGAAGTTAAGTGACTTGCTCAGGGTCACACAGTATGTAAGTGGGATTCCAACCCAGGTCTCCAGGTTTGCGGTTCAGTGCCCTTAACCGCTATGCTATACTGTCTCCTACAGCAGGAGGTTAGAGGAAGCAAGCTGCTGATGGCAGCATGTCCCAAACAGAGGATGGGAAACAGCATACTCTGATGCAGCAGCGACTCCTGCTGGTGGGCTGGGAAATCTGCTCTTCTGACAGGAGAATGCTGCATGCATTTGAGACATTCCCCTTCCCCATTCCTAGGGCAGAACAAATGAGGGTTAGTCATAGGTGGAGCGTAAACATCTCACTAAAAAGAGTAAATAATCCAAGAAGAGTGTTGTGATGACTTGGCAGGCACATGCTTTTACATGCAAATTTGACCTTCGCCACATCTGTTTCCGTTTTCTGAGTACTATTCAAATCCCCATTGTCTAAACATGCGATCCAGCCCAATAAGAAAAGCCACAGCAGAACACCAGGGCGACTACCTACACATTAGTGGTAAAGATCCCATAGATGAGGTCCAGCTCTGGCAGGAAGAAAGTGCTCTGCAGCTCGTTGTAGTAGAACGGGATTTCTCCTGGCCGTGAGCAGTTCAGGCGGGCCTTCATAAAAGTGGTCCAGGTGTCCTCCAGCAGAAACTTCCCTCCAATGTCATTCTTACACACACGGCCCACCCGGGAAAAGACAGTCTTCCCACAGTCATGTTCCACCGCATTCTCCCGGAAGAAAAAGTAGGTGAAGTTTCCAATATCATAGGATGACACAAAATTTGGCTCTGGAAAAAGGAAAAACATGGGTGCCTCTGAAATAACTACTAGTTCCGCAGGTCAGCGGAGGCTGGACAGCAAAACAAAAGATACTCAATGATAATTAATAAAAATGATAATTTACAGACAGACTTTTGTCTAATGTTACCACAGAGCTGAGGAAGTATGTAGAAAACCTGTCAACTTCAAAGCAAATATCTTTGATTTTCTTTTATTTCATTGAATGTTGCACATAGATCACCATATCATGGACAAAGATCCCTGACATTTCCCCCTCTACAGGGGCTTCTTCAGGATGACATGGTGTGCCTATTTACAAAGTGAGACAAAAATAAGCATATATTAAAAGATCTGTATTGTAGGGTGCTACTGCCATCAGCACCCTAGCCCACAGATATAACATTTACAAATCATATCACAAATAAAACATTCATTTGGTATTTCATTATGGTCTCATGGCCTCTCTGGCTATGTACAAGACCCCATATATGGTAAGTATAATTGAAAAATACAAGACAATGAAAGATATTTGCTTTGGAGCTGGCTGGTTTTTTGCATACTTCCTCACAAGTTTGAGTCCACACCAGCCCCAAACCTTATCCCTATATTGAACAGCTGCTACAATTACCGGGAAGGTACCTAGGGGACTACCTTACTCCTTAGTAACATACCATAGAGCTGTCATCATGTGACTGACATTAAGGCTGTGAAAGAGCCATAGTGGTCTCTTACACAATGATCTACCCAGCTGTTATACATAGAATAATACATGGGGTGGTGTGTTTAACGAGATTTTACATTAACCCCAAGAGCGAAGCTCGAGGTGTTTCGAGGGTGTGTGTAAAATCTCAAGTTAAGCAGACCACCCCATGTTTTATTTTATATAACTGCTGGGAAGCATTTTTTCCCCATAGAAGTTGTATAAAATAAAGCCACATCCCTGTTCAGCCACCATCTGCAGGTTTCAGTGTGGTCAGAGCTTCGCTGCTGAAATGTTTGGTTTTCATTTTTTTTTTTTAAGTTGAAGCATTTATTAGCCCAGTTAATGTTTTTTCTCTAAGTTAACTTACCCCCAGCTGTCAGAAGCAGCGAAGTGTGCAGGTGTGCAGAGCTGAATAAAGTCCGAGAGGAAAGGAAGAGTGGCAGCTGGCACATGTGTGGACCAAGGAAAACCTGGCACGTGTTTACTGTTGTAACCCATGGGTTATCATGGCAAATTATAACTGGCTTTCCCTTAGGGAAAAAATGCTGGCTAGTTATTATATCATGCTTAGCAGCACTTACTGTTTAATTATGTAAACATGAAGAAAGAGAATGGTTTTGCCTGTTAGAACATTGTCTTATGGGTTGTAATCACTGTTTGCACTGCTATCCAGATGTCATACTACAGCTATGAGTTCTTTGTCTTATGCCAGTGCTTCCAGTTTGTGCAAACATTTCTGACCTAGACATGGCAAAAAATACTTTGCACATCTCCATTCAGGGACACAAATGGGAAAGGAGTGGGTTTTTTCATCCTTTGCCCCCTTTCAGAAAACTAGAGAGGCAAAGTGTAGTAGTCATAAGACTGGAAGATGACTTTCATAATACAATGCACCAACTTCAGTATAACTAAATTACATACAGAAAAGTACCCCCCCACACACACACATACACACATACACTAAAAACTAAAAAAAAGATTAAAGAAAAGTTAACTAATGCTAATTTACAAAACTTCTGCACCCCATCCGAAGATTACTGATCAAAAGAAATTAGCTTGAGCCCCTTGTACCTCTCACAAAAAGACATGGTAATGCAAGTTACAAGTAACCATGACTGTCAGAAACCTAAATAAAATTGGATGGATAGACAGCTCCCTGTGGCCTGGGTTTCATTTGCGGCTACAAACTCGCCATTTACATTAATCTCTAATGGGTGCGATGCCTGACCTTGGACCTCCATTACAATATAATGTATGAGGAAAGACCCCTATTAGCCTTACAGAAAGCCTTCATACCCATGAGAGATGTGATGCACTGAAATGATTACAGCCTTGTTTCAGGCACATACTCTTTGGGGTGGTGTTTGTGGAAGGCAAGGGGTTGGTCCTGTCAAAATCAATATGCACTAATGGCAAGTACCAAGCAAGTGGCCTTGTGGGAATTCACCCTCTTTCAGAGAGGACGCTTCTCTCTCACACTCATGAAACAGTTATGATCTAAATTGTCCTTTTCCTGGAATTTGTTTGTAAATGACTTTAGCCCTCCCCCTTCCCCCAAAGGAAGTTAAAATCTCCATTTAAATGAAAGAATGCAAAGTAACAAGCATAACACAAAGAGATGACAAGATTGTAGCAATTTCCTGAAAGCCCCCAGGCAGTCAGTTTCGCTGGCAGGGAAGGCTATGAAAAGCCCACCTCTGCCCAGGTATTGGTTGATTTTGGATTGTCGGCACTGGGATAGCCACATTTAGCATCTTTTTCAGGTTGATCCCCGGGAGACAAAAAAGCAGCAGCAGCAAGCAGAAAGCAGTTCGTGGTTACAAACAGAATGAACTGATACAAGTTGCTGGCAGATAAATAACACATTCCACACAACTATTTCCATTTTAGAAATGTACAACAATAAATCTTTGAGGATATCTCCCTCCATTGAGGCACATCATGGAACTGTAAAATACCCATAAGCCTTTGCTAGCTGGGGCAGCCCCCGGTAACATGCTTCACTGCCTCCTATATAACACTACTGGCCCATCATGCCTCAGTTCTTTCTCCTGACATTAACCACTTGTTCGCCCACCGC
Organism: Neoceratodus forsteri; assembly: GCA_016271365.2. Classification (NCBI taxonomy): domain Eukaryota; kingdom Metazoa; phylum Chordata; order Ceratodontiformes; family Ceratodontidae; genus Neoceratodus; species Neoceratodus forsteri. Next base: position 621,152,819 of record CM057456.1, on the reverse strand, counting down.
TGTTGAAGAATGCCATCAAAATTCACAAGTATCGATAATGCTGCTGCTTCTTTCTTTCTTTTTATTTTAAATATAACAATTGTGTATGCCGACGACAAAAGAAAAGGAACTGTTGTTCCACAACTGTTGTTGCGGTAAAGTTAAGATTTAGAAAGATGATGAACATAAAATGTGCATCCACTGCTTAGGCACCTCTTACAATGTGAAGGCCTGCAGCGTTTGCCAGAGCTTTAACTCGGTTACATGGAGTTGTCACAAGAAAGCATTACAAATTTATTTAAAACTTATGGCGATGTAGGACACACTGCATGCATTGCAGTCTGCCTCACCATCGTCACCTGCTCCTTCTCTCCACAGATCGCTTTTGACTCACTGAACCCTTCAGTTAAAGGCTCTGCTAGCTGACTTGTCAAAGAAAGACAAAAAGGAGAAGGCTGCTAAATCAGTGGAAAAACACTGCCATTCTGATAAACAGAAGCAGATCTGTGACAAAGATACTTCTCCTGCCAGGTCTCGCTCCCTTCCTAAAAGAAGTAAGTCTGCTGAGAAAGACAGATCCCAGGCTAACTCCTACGAGTTCTGCTGCCCCCGACCATCTCTCAGTCACCAAGGTTGGGGTCTGGCACTGGCTTTAATCCTCCACCGCAGATTTACAGTTGATTCTGTCAACGGGCACTGTCCCATCAATGAAACACTTGTCAAAGACCCCACTGGGGTCTGTCAATGTGCAGGTCCTGTTTCAGACCATGTCTGAACTGTATTTTTTTTCATACACCTTTTTGCTCCTCCATGGCCACCTATACGATCCATCGGTCCTCCTACAGCTCCCAACTCTGTCAGACTCTCCCCCCATCGTCTTACCAGTGGGGATCAACAAGGAGCAAAGTCTGAAAGCATTGGGAGCGGTCACACATGGCCACGGAGAGAAACAGGCTTTTTGCTGCGTTTTCTCCTGTCCCGACCTGGAGCTGTGGTTTACACAGTGGGTGTGTGGGTGAAGGCATGCATGTGGTCCCAGAACCACATTCTCCCTCCACCCTCCTGATGTAGCGTCCGTCCCCCAGATCTCTGCTCTGACACCCAGCCTCCACTGAATGTCAGCTGAGAGCGAGGAAACTCGCCTCCCCAATCCAGGAGATGAGTGCAGCCCAGTGGCCTCTACTATCATCTCCCAGCCCTCTCCCACACCCTGCCAACCCAAGCTTCCTCCTGAACCCAGGTTGCCAGCTTGGCGCAAGGTGTGGCGTCCAGCGCTTCAACCCTCACTGCCACGAGGCCAGCTTTGTCTGAACTGTTTCTAAGGTTTCTGCTGCTGGCTCTGCCATCAATGCTAATCCCATCACCGCTGCCAGGTCTACTGCTGTAGACTTCATTGACAATGCAAGCATTCCCTCTGTGGGTTACTATAACTAGCAAGGAAATTCCTTCATCGACACCTGCTCTGTCAATGGTTTCTCCAGTGCAGTCTCCACCTGCCATCAACACGCTGTCTATTTATGTCGATGAGGAGGATGAACTGGAATATAATCCTGACTTGATGGAGGAAGACTAGAGAAGGAAGAAGAAGAGGAGAAAGGTATGACCCCCCCCAATGTGGTGTGCTCCAGCTCCACTTCACTCTCCTGTAATGAGGACAGTGCATTATACACCTAGGTCCATTCCCGAGGATGCCTCTTTTCAGGCCATCCTATGGCAGCTCCAGTCTAAACTGGGCTTTACTGCTGAGGAGAAGGATTCTTCAAAGAAGGTACTCTGAATTCTTAGAGGTTTTTGTCTAACTATGGTTATTGTTCCTTCTATCCATTCAACTTTGGAGGATGCCACTCTAGCTGCTTGGCACAGGCTCAGTGCCCTGCCTGCCATGCCTCGTAAGGCAGATAATATCCTGCCCCATCAGATAAGCCCTATTAGTCCACTCCAACCCAGATGGATTATGTGGTTATCATGGTTGCATGTGACAGATCTAAAGCTCCAGAACATTAACTTATTTCTTTCTGACAAGGAATCGAGGAAGCTGGATGTGAGGGGAAACAGAACGTATGCATCAGTGTCCCTAAGCCAAAGGATTGCCAGCTACCAGTCTTTCATGATTTAATATTAGAACAGCCTGTGGAACTCTACAGCTGCCATGGCCAACAAGCTGTCTGTTGGGCCAGATAAAAGTGATGTTCAGCAGACATTTGCCCATGGTCTGAAGTCTGGTATACACCTCTCAAAGTCAGCTTATGAGGCCTCTTATGCTGCTGCTCATGCAGCTGCTTCTGGCATTTGCCTACACCGCCACTTGTGGTTGCATCTGGCTGGCTTTACCATTGATGTCCAGCAATCGTTCATTAATGCTCCCTCTAGAGGTCAGCAACTTTTGGGGTTTTTTTTGGTTCAGATGCGAGTCTGCTTTGAGGGACCTCCAGCCATCTAAAAGGACCTTGAGATCCCATCATGAGCTTAATCCAAAGCCTTGGGGTTGGGGCTATGGTTCCTTTCATAGGTCCTATGCCTGACCTGGTACAGGCTATTCCAGGGTACCCAGCCGTGGCTCCCAGTGGACTCAGGCCTCCCCTCAAGCCCCTTTGCCTCTTAGTGCCCATGCCACAGTCACCCACAGTGTGAGTCTTAGTGGCACTCGGGCTGCCCCTGGAGCCTTCTGACTCCCTTTTATGCCTCCTGCCACCCTGGAAGATCAGGGCATCCTTGTGGGTGGCTGCATCTCCCTCTTCCTTTCAAAGCGGTGAGAGATCATGGCAGATGCTTGGGTGCTAGAGATGGTTCAGTGAGGACATGCCCAAGAACTCCTCTCTGTCCCTCCCATGCATCCTCCCTTGCCATATCATTACCTAATGGCCTCTACAGTCCCTGCTCCCCCTGCTGCTGCACGGGGATTGGTTATATGCCCTAGATATGAAAGACGCTTACCTCCATGTCAAGATCTACAAGTGTTACAGAACAGTACCTGCGGTTTATGCTCCAGGGCTCTCACTATTAGTATTTCCCTTGGTTTTTCCTCTGCACTGCATGTCTTTATTAAATGCTTTGCAGCGGTTTCAGCTACCCTCAGACAGGACAACCAATCAATCAATCAAATCTTTATTTATTCAGGCGAACATCATTGAGCACAGCTCATTTGCAAGACGGACCTGATAAGGTCAAGGTTCAATAGTTGGTACATGTACAGGAATACTTAAAAACATTTATATACAGTAGTCAAGGTTCAATAATTGGTACATGTACAGGAATATTTAAAAACACTTATATGCAGTAAACAAGGACAGAAGTTGTTTAAAACATAACAGGATATGGTAGGAACATATGAAATGCACACTAGGTAATCCAGTATATACATATCAACATTGGCAGTAAACATGGCATACATTCAACATGAGGTACCCAAGGTTCCAATGATCCAAGGGAAGTCAATGCGGACAAAGAGAAACAGTGATTGGATGACTGAAAGATGCTGGTCATAGACTGAGATAAGTGACATGATAGGAAGGGGTACGAATGACTAGAGCAGGGGCTGGGGCTAGAACTGGGAGATGTATGGCATTGATACAGGGTTAGGGGCCTGAAATTAATGGGAGAAGATTATAGCCAGGGGTGAGGTATCTGTGGAGATGAATTATAGGGAAGTGAATTGCCATGTTATGATGGCTGCCTGAGAGGGGGAAGGATAGAACTATGAATAGACTAGAACTTGTGGAAGCAATTGCATTTTTCAGGGAAGAGACTTAGGTATAGATGCTTGAAGGATGCTAAAGATACAAGGTTGATCAGCTTCAGGGTCTTCTGAATCGTGTTCCATGATATAGCTAGAGTATAGAGTATAGAGGACAGCCTTTATGATTTCCTATAGTCTGACAACTGACTTCTGAAGGCCCAGTCAAGGAGGCAATAATTTACACACTGTTCCGCCCCACACAGCTCTTTGAGCAGTTGAGCATTCTGGTGAATGAGGCAAAGTCTGTGCTCGCTCTGAGCCAGCATCTCCAATACATAGGGGTGGGTCTGTACATGGGAATGGACTGGGCTTTTCTTCTCTCAGACTGTGCTACAGCGTTGGTTGCCTAGACTCAGCTGGTCTCTTCCAGCGACTATGTCTCAGTCAGATGACTCCTCATATTGATGGTCCTCATTGCTGCTGCTATTCCCACTGGCATGTTTGCAAATGAGGATTCCAAAATAGTTCCTCTGTGCCTAATGGGCTCAGCATTCAGACAAACTGGGGTGTCTCATACAAGTGACACCTCCACTTAGCCGCTCCCTGCTCTGATGCTTGGTCTGTTCCAACCTGGAGAAGGGATCCCCTGCCTTAATCCATTCCCTCTTCTAGTGATAATGACACATACCTCAGGTTCAGGATGGGGTGCCCATCTGGGACCCTCATGGACTCAGGGTCAATGTCCCCCCTTAGATACGGTTCTGCACAATAACACTATGGAGATGAGGGCTGTTCTTCTTGGCCTACAGGCCTTCCCTACTGTCCTTCAGGGTCACCATTATGGACAACATTGTAGTGATGTTCTACATCAACTGCCAAGGCAGTGTCCACTCTTATCCCTTCTGCAGAGAGGTGACAGTCTGGCATTAGGCCATGGAACACGACATGTTCCTGTCGGCTGTCTTACTGCTTGGTACCCTCAACGCCCCAGTGGATTGTCTCAGTCAATCTTAAGCACTCTACCATGTACGCGAGTTGTCATGTGCGACCTCTTTGTGAAGTGGGGTAGCCCAGAATTCAACTTCTTTGCGTCTCCATACAATTCAAAACTGCTGCTTTTCTGCTTGCTCCAGGTCATGGATTTTCTTAAGTACACAAAAAAAGACTGCATTGGAACAAATGGCCAAAATATCAAAAAGGTATTTTTTGCAGTGTCAATTTATTACAAAGATGTGGAGTAAAATAATACAGCGACCAACACCCCGGTGCTTCAAACCTACCGGTTCTTCCTTAGGGGACGGGGTTGCACCAGCGAAGTACATCCTAAGTACTGTCTGCTTAAAGTTGCTGTGACCAAAATCGTTGAAGTGTCAATAAGACATACAGACACTGGTTTTTAAGAAACAATCCATGAATTAAAACAGGTACTCCAATGGTGAAAGTGTAATTTACAATAAGAACAAAAGCACTGTAACTAAGGGGGAATAAAGAAAGAAGCAGAAATGACGGTGGAGTAGGGCAAGGCAAAGTAGTGAAGGACAGGTAACATGAATAGAAGGGAGGAGGGGGAATGGTAAAAGAATGGGAGAGTGGGAAAAGGAGAGGGAGGCAAGTAGAACTAGAAAGATACAAAAACACCACAGAACAGAGGCACTACTTTATCATATAATCAGTTAGATAAATCCATAGCAAATAACCTCCTAAATTAGGCTTCCAAAAGGGTATAAATTCTAGTGATTCGAGTAAAGAATAACTAAATGTCCAAGGAAGATGTCCTTTGAGCGAATCCATACGCTACATGGGTGGTTATCCTGCCCGCTCTCAGAAGTTGGTTCTCCTCTTATGCTGTTTTCAACATTACATTACTAAGGTTTCCATATCCTCTCCTGTATGCCTGTCTTGGTCCTGGTTGCTTTGGTCCCTGCCAGTCCAATGATCTCCTGAGCATGTCTCTGGCAGGGGAACTGAGTCATGATGGGGCCACCCATATTACATAGGCATTGACAATGCACATTGATGTGGGAAGCCCCAGCTAGCAAAAGCTTTCAGGTGGTCCTGGTGCTGATGGCTTACAGTTCCATGATGTGGCGCAATGGAGAAGATTCTTTCAAAGATCTACTGCTATGGTAAGTAACTAGTCTTTATATTTACAGGTACACCAGCAACAGTATCATATCCCACGGTACATCAAGAGCATCACATGATTTGGTTGTGCTGAGTAGCATGAAGAGATGGATAAGATTTCTGCCAAAGTAAGGAGCTGACTTTAGACCACAGAAAGATGGACAACCACTGAAGCCACCAGCCGTGCTTGCTTATTTACTGGCTGATCCTGCACTGGGCATGCTCATTCTGGGAGGCCACAGATTTACCCTACTTCAGTCGCAGTAGGCAGGTGGCTAGGAAAATGAACTGCAATTTCCTGGGACATCTTTGCCTGGCTGGGGTGCCACTTGGCATGTGAGTGATCTATGTTTGCTACCCAAACTTAGAATGCTGCATTGGAAAAGCAGGAGAAAGAGGATTAAGGAGGGAGGGAGGGAGGGAGGGAGAGAGGGAGGAAAGGTTTACTGCAGCACTGGAATGACATTTGCAAAACATCATAGTCATTGGAGTTGGGTGAGTGGGGTGTTTGGAACTCCACCTGGGGAAGGACAAGTTGGATGTGAACAGGGAAAGTGGGCCTGGCCTCTCTCCCTAGAGGACAACATCTTCACAAGGTAACCACCAACTCCAACAAGGCCAGTGAAGACACCTGACTCAAGTGTCCACCTCCCGATATCAGATTTGGTCTTTTCGTATTGTAATTGCAAGTGGCCTACCAGGGATGGGCCCCACAGTTCTGAAGTAGGTCACATGTCACTGATATTTATTATAATGGAAAGGGGAGTCTTTATTTAAAGACAGGGACCCCATGGGCCTCTATTACTCTCAAAGATCATAAATAAACCAACCCGGGGGGGGGGGGGCGGTGCACTATGAGGGAAAACCTTGGGCATTATGAGGGAGCACAGGGGTGCCAAGGTCAGAGTCCAAAGCCCATTAGAGAGTTGGAACTGAATCACTGATGTGGAGGGAGGAGTTCTATGGCCTCAGCAGTAAAGCCCATAAACAGAATTGCACAAAAAAAATTAGGAAGTGAAGCTTTGGAAAAAAAGATGACTGAAGTAACCCAACAGAAGTCTTCCAAACATAGAAACAAAATTTGTCAGCAGAAAAGGACCTCTTGGCCCACACAGTCTGCCCAAATGTTCCCACCTAATCTGTCTCCTTAGACCTTAACTGGTCTCTGGTGACCCTCCCTCCACCCTGCCTGTTTTAATACCCCCTATGTCTTTACCATGAATACTTGAAGCATTCTCCCCTGTTTTCACCTCCACCACTTCTGCTGGCAGTCTGTTCCACATGTCTGCCACCTTGTCAGTAAAGACACATTCCTCACATCTCCCCCACACACACACACACTTTATCGCATGCCCCTGGTCCTGGTGCTCCTTCTCATTTGAAAGAGACTCCCTTCCTTCACCCTGTTCACTCCCTGTGATGCACTTGTAGGTCACTATCATGTTAATATCGCTCTTCTCTCTTCCAGGGTTTACATATTGAGATCCATCAGTCTCTCCTAGTAGGGCTTCTCCTGCAACCCAAGCACCATTTTAGTTGCCCTCCTCATGGCTGCTTCCATCCTGTCTATGTCCTTTCTGAGGTGCAGCTTCCAAAACTGGACATAGTACTTCATGTGGGATCTGACCAGTAAGCAACACAATGGCATCATCAGCTCCTTTTTCCTGCTAGAGATACCCCTCCCTATACACCCCAGCATCCCACTAGCCCTACCCACTGCTATGTCGTACTGCCACATCACTTTTAGGCTATCAGATATGATAAACCCTAGATCCCTTCCCTGTTTAGTGACTGTCAGTATCTTCCCCCAACCTATACTCAGCACCAGGGTTCTTATGCTCTGTGTGCATGAGTTTGCACTTTTATGCACTGAACACCAATGCCATGCTTTACTCCACTCCTTGAGTTCCCCCAGATCCCTGTGCATACTATCCACCCCCTCCTGAGTGTCTACCTTGCAGTATTACAGATTATGATATCCTCTGCAAAAAGGCATACCTTCCCTTCTAGTTCCCCTGCAATGCCATTTATGAAGACACTGAAGAGGACAGGTCACACAACTGAGCCTTGCGGCACCCCGCTGGTCACTCTTCCATCATTTGAGTGAATGTCATTTACCACCACCCTCTGTCTCCTATCCATGAACCAGTTTCTAATCCAAATCACCACTTTGGATCCCATCACCAGGCTGCTCCGTTTCTTTATCAGCCTCCTGCATGGCACAGTGCAAAGGCATTGCTGAAGTCCAGATAGGCCGCATCCACTGGCTTCCCCGATCTACTTCACTTGTCACCCAGTCAAAGAAACCCATCAGATTTGTTTTGTATGCCCTCCATACTGACTGTGGTCTTGAAGCCCATGCGATTCAAGATACTCTACTAGTCTTTCCTTCAGTAGGGTTTCCATTAATTTCCCTACCACTGAAGAAAGACTTAACCAGCCTTTAGTCGCTGGCTTCCTCCCTGCTGCTACCCTTATGCAGAGGGACCATGTCAGCTGTTCTCCAATCCTCTGGAACCATGCCTGAGTCCAGTGAGTTGTTGGACAAGACTGTCAGTGGGGGTAGCTAGCACCTCCCTGAGCTCTTTTATAACCCTTGAGTGTATCCTGTCTGGTCCCATAGCTTTGTCCACCATCTGAGCTGCAAGTCCCTTCTGGACTCTTTCCACTAAAAAAGGACTTGTGTCCAACACTTCTCCCCCCAAATGTTCTTGCTACTTCCCTGGTGGCCCATCCCACCTCCCTCCACTGTGAAGACTGAGCTGAAGTACTTGTTTAGAATGTCTGTTTTTTCGTGGTCCTCTTCCCCATAGTCTCCAACCTTCGCCCTCCTAATCCTCACTATCCCTCCTGTTGTTTTTCTCTACACACCACACACACACACACACACATATATATATATATATATATATATATATATATATATATATATATATATATATAGTCTCATATGCCTCAGTGACCCCTTTGGTGATTCCTTCCTCTGTCTGTTCTTGGCTCCCATCACCACCTTGCCTGCTTCCCTCTGCTTTACTGGGTACTAGTTAATGCAGTAGGTCCTCCTTCCTCTGTATTTATTCATACCACCTGAATGCCACCCTTTTTCCTTCACCACCTTTGCCACTTCCTTAGAGAACCGTAACAGTCACTTTTGTTCTTCTGCTTTTACTCACTTCCCTCACACAGAGGTTGACTGCTTTAGTTATACCCTCTTACCCACTGTGCCTCCATCACTCTCTTGCAATCCCCCCCAAGTCAGTTGCTAAGGTAGTTTCCCATTTCTTTAAAATCTGTAACCCTAGAGTCTAGGACCCTCGTCCTCACGTGGTTAGCCTCTATTCCTGTCTTACTGATAAACCACAATGTACTGCAATCACTGGTACCCTGGGGACTGCCCACAGTGACATCTGCAATGCTGTCCCTGTTTGTAAGCATCAGGTCCAGCACTCCCACATCCCTAGTGGGTTCTTTGACTAGCTGCTTGAGAAAGGTCCCTGGTAGGGAGTCCAGGATGGCCCTGTTCCTTGCTGAACCTGTACTTACAAGGCTCCACTTCATATCTGGCAGACTGAAGTCACCAATTAGCAGCACCTCCCCCTAACATGCCGTTCTGATGATGACTTCTTGAGTGCCTTTCCAACTCTTGCCCTTGTGCTGGAGATCTGTACACTACCCTGCTTCACATAGCAACCATGGAGCCTGTCCACAGGGTGACACACAGCACCTCTAGCCCTTCCTTTTCCTCATGGTGTCCCTGTATCTCTGTCACCTTGATTGCCTCCCTCACATATAAAATGACCCCTCCTTACTGCCTGTCTCTTTTTAAAGACAGGACTGGTAAGAGGTTCAAAATGATGAATGGTTTTATATTGTTCCATGTGAACTGTTTAATGTGATAAAAGCTTTGAAAAGTAGGGAACATAGTCTACAAAATCAGAAACTAGGCATTACAAAAAATAACTAGGAAGATTTGTTCTAGTCAACAAATAACAGCAATATGCAATAAGCAGCCGGAGGGGAAAACTGAAGCAAATGCTTTTACAAGACAGTTTTGAAGTTTTGCTGGAGCACAGAGAAAGGGATTTGGTGAAAAAGCAGGGAGGTGTGATTCAGAGCAACTTAAGTGAAAGAGGCAGGTTTCCAGTGCCTGATCTTTTTCTATTTCCAAAATAAGTTGTGTAACATGTCGGAAAAGGTTGGCTTGGTCTGCCTGTACACTTCCGTTCTACAGTTGGGACATAACTTACACTTTGAACAGGGGGCTGCCTGATAGCCCAGTGGGTAGTGATGTGCAGCCCCACAACAGTGTCCTGGGTTTGGAAGCAAGCTCGGGAAGCCATTTAGGCAATTCTGAGAGCTGGGGAGGCACTGCCGCATGCCAGCATTCCCAGCCATGAAGGGATGGCATTGGGTCCACCACTCTAGCGACTCCAAGGGAGCTTGCCTCTCCTGCAGGAGCATGCTAGAGCATGCAAGGTCTGTCAGAACACGGCCTAATGTCAGGGTGGTGGGCAGGGTCAGAGGGAGCACGAGGAAACACCCACATAGCCACAGGATGATGTCCTGGTTGCCGCAGCCCCCGTGTAACCTACTGGGCTCTGGGGGGAAGGGGATCTGGATAGTGCTCCAAGGGGAGGATGGACCTCCCCACTCTGACCCCACCATGGGATGAAATCCGTGGAGGACCTCTCCCCAGGTAAGTCCACAGGACAATGGGAGACAAGGGGGTGGGTGACCAGAGGAGGAAGGAGATGGCTGTGTGAGACTGGAGATACAGCTATATAGGTAAAAAAAAAATTACTCTTTGAACACTAAACGTGATATTTGATATCTTCAGTAAGATCAGCAGTAATTTTGTCAAGCTATTGATTACAGCACTTTCATACTATCCCAGTCCCTAGATTCTGTGTTTTTTCTGCTTCATCATGTTAAGAAAAACAATCAGGAAACATGTTAAACTAAGAAGCAACTAATGAGCACATAAACACTAACCATTGAGCCACTTGGAGTTGTACTGCGCTGTACCGAGTGGTGGAAGACTTCCCAGGCTGCGGTAGATGGCAGGGTCTCTCCCTGGGAAATCCATGGCAGTAGCTGCATACAGCTCTCCAGTGGAGGTGAGGAGAGCCGTGGAGTTGTGCTGTGGGCTGAAGGGGCAGCGAGCCATCCCGCTGATCTGATCATGGATTTCCGTCAGGTTACTCAACTGGAAAAGACAAGAGCAAGGCACTCACGCACAGGTAATCATAACATGTTTGCACAACACATGAGTGGCATGGCATAACTTAAACAGGAGAGAGATCTGGGCAGAAAGCAATTTATGTTATCTGCTCCAGGGTGTGGGGCAGTGCTGCAATATCACTACATAACCACAAGGCCTGAAGTGTGTCCTGCTTCTAAGATGGTGAAAAAAGTTCAAACAATAGGAAATTGTAACAGAGCTATGCACTTATACTGTAATGAACTCAGTCATGTGACTTGATTCCACCAATCACAATACAGGATTTCTCTTACCTAGTCTAAACAGAATTTTCTGGGGACAGCAATATAAAGATTATTTTTTTTGGTTTTTATTGTTTCATTAAAATTCTTTTAGTGGTGCTTTGACAACAGCATCTGCTTAAGCAAGTAAACCGCAGAGTCTGCAAGCAAAAAAGAAACTCTGTATCCAGTGGCAAGCTACAGTGATTATTACACACTGCCACTTCTATTTCATAGCCTCAAGAGTCATATTCAGTCTAAACATCTACAATGTAATAAACAAGTATGAAACTGCTTAGTCTCAAATCAGGCAGTTGTTTTTTTCTACATGTACGCCCTCCTTGTGCATATAATTGAGAGGGAGAATGATAGCTCCATAATTGTGTTTACCTACTGCCTCGGTGCATGGTTTCTTTGAAGTAAATGCCAGAAAAGACAATGAATGAAGGCTTTATGAAAGTATTTCTTGAGTAATGTGGGGTAGGTTCGTTCATGCTGTCATTACCGTTCATTTCTATTATTATAGAAGGTCTATTATTTTGGGGGTCATGCTTTTTTTTTCATGTCTTGCTGCTGCCAGCTGGGAGTACTTTTACATGAGATGCTGCATGTCTCTGTACATTTCCCTGTTTCGGTAGCATGTCATTAATATATAAGTGGACACATAAGCACTTGTAGGAACTGCAATATATCTGACAGAGCACTCATAACCAGTGCAAGAGGAATTGATGGAAATTAATGGTACAATGCAGACATGTGTGTCACTGTCACTTCCCTGAGGATCCCATCAATCCTCCATTCCTGCGTACAGATTAATGAGCTACTGAAGCCTCCATGAAAACGAGTAGTTTGATACTATTCGTTGAGTGTTTAGTGTTGTTTCTAAATGTGTCAGTTTCATTCTTTTATATGTTTAATGGTGATTAGACTTTTTTTTTTACAGCTGTAAGTGGGTCTCCTCAAACGTTCTCAGGGTGACAAAGATTTTGATACCCTAAGGATGGAAGAGGTGAAACCCTTACAGATGTAAGACCAGGTCCAGTCACCATGTAAACATTTCATGAATCATTAAACATTTACAATAAGCTTAAAGTGTAAAACAAAACTTTCTTTTTTTTTGGTTATGTCTTTTATTGTCCCTCTGGCTGAGCTGAAATCCTTTACACTGATTCCCACCCAGAGCCCTTGGCTGAAGCCGCCTTTCTATCAAGACCCACTGCCAACTTCAAACCACCCATCAGTCCCTGGTTTGCCCTCTGTGGTGTTCACATACTAGGGACAGAGTGGATCTCCTTGGGTCTATCGGCAGCCATGGGGTAGGGCATAATTATTCCACATGCGCAAGGGTGTGGGCCGCGATTGGACTGGCCCCATCATACTGCTGTCAACCAGGCAGGAGTTTCTTCCCAGTCAGGATGCCACCCACCCCCATCTCAATATGCATGTTCACATGCAACAGATGTGGGGGAGGTGCCGGGCAAAGTGTGGTCACTCTTCTTGCCAAGGGCACTTCAGCACACCTCCAGGTGTCTCTCTCCCTGTGAGGTACAGTGCAGCCACCCACCCCAAGAGAAGAGCATCTGCATGGACCCTCTTAGCTCTCCCTGCCAGCCTCTGCTCCTGAAGTTCAGAGCTCAGGGTGCAAAACCACACGTTTTTTAAGGATAAGACAACCAGATACCCTGTTTCACAAGTGGAAAATTCTACTTCTTCAGATATGGCACGTCAGACCTTCTTATGGCAAAAATACTAAATGGCTCATTTGTAGCACGACACTAGGAAGCAACACATTTCTAATTTGGTGTTATACCCTTAAGGTATTAAGCAGTTCATCTTTCACAGGAATTTAGCAAAAGAAAACAGGGGCGCTGCTGGGCAATTTGAGATCACGTCACATCTATGTACAGTTATCTCTTTTCAGTGTATGGCTTTTCATGGCAACATTATCAGCAGTGAAAAACCTGAAGGCACCTCTTCCACAGTTCCAGCAAACACTGCACAGATGTACCATGAAAGGGATACAGCACCATATATCACACCTTTTAATTAAGAGACAGTGCAAACACCACAGTATCCCTCACTGGAGAGTAATGCACTGTCGCGGAAAGGCAGACATAGTGTGCCTGTCTTCCATTTTTCAAGGCACTTCAACCCTTTAACTCTCCAAACCTGCCTGCCACTTATAACACTGAAGCAATGAACATCTTTATAATTCCTGAAAAGAAATACTGGGTTAAAGAAAGGCACTCAAGTTTTTTTTTGACTCAGTGTGAATATTTATTTCATTTTACAACTTATTTACCCAGAATAGCCCAGCTGAGATGAAATATCTCATTTCTAGTGGGGTCCCGCTGCTACCTAATTGTAAAGCTGAGAGCACTGAAACACGGGAAGGTCAAAAGCCTCACTCAGGGTCACCCAATAAGTAATCAGTTCTTTAACTAAGTGGTTCAGGTGGGGTTTGAACCTGGATCTCCTTTGTAACAGGTCTGTGCTCTAACAACTGTGCTACACTTCCTAAAATATGGAATATGGATAAGGATCTCCGCTGGGCCTTTCACCCTATCTGTGTTTTCAAAAGTACTGTGTTTGCAGCACACTGTCTACCTTTTAACATACAGTACTTGGATAAAGACGAAACACATTATTGTAACCTCATTCTCTCCCTACCCCATCCCCTTTTTTCTTGCTGCACTAGATTTAGAGTACATACCATTGTGTTACAACAAATGCTTGAGAAAATGTAGAACTACCCCAGTACATTAATTGCCTAGCCTATGGCCACTGTCCCTCTCAATGATGAAACAGCAGATTGTCATTACCGTGAGGTTGGTGCAGATGGGAGTGAACGCGTTGGTTCCACAGGTGAAAAGCCTATCTCCGCTGACAAGGAGAACACGGATGTAGTTCTGGCATTCCTCCTGCAATGACATATGGCAAAAGTCCAATTAACTTATCAGACAAAAGACAAGTACATATTTCATATCCAGTATATATAGAAAAGTTAGTCTTAAAAGGCATTGAACATGAAGACAGATACAGTTTTCCTGCTCCACCAGAGTCAGTACAAGCAGTAAGGTAGAGTTATAACAAATTAGTATCATGGTTCTATTTCTCTTTAAAATCCTCTACGTGGTAGCTGGACTTGACGACACACACAACTGGAATAGAGGAGACCATGGAAACAGAAGGACCACAGTGACACTGGCGCACTTGCTACTGTGCCATGTGTCTTCTTCCTGGCTGATGTTAGGGTGGCAAAAATTTTTCTATGAAAAAAACGCAATCGCGTGACATCATGAGAGCGAAGATGTCATAGTACTGCCACTCGAGTCCTTTTATTTCTATGGACGAGACTGCCAATGGAAGCCATTTTGTGCAGAGGCAGAACAGGCAATGTACAGTGCAGAAACCTTGGGATTGTTCTTTGCAGGAGGGCTGCACTTTCCTATAAGGTTGCTAGGTTCTAAGCCCGTAAGTCTGTAGCTATAGGGTATTGAACGGCAGAGGTCACATGTGAAATCCTTCACCAGGGAAACTGTCTGACATAAAGGAGAACCTGTTCCTACCAGGAGGTGAAACTGATCCCCTTAGAGAACCCAGGAGGGATGACGCACTGGGAAGCTATCCTTGTTACCATTACCATTATCTTCTCATGCCGATCACTTTATTCGTGAAAGATTTAGAGAAGTCAGAGAACCAGGAAACCAAGAGAACAGGAAAACTGGGGCATTGCAGTTATAGTATACAAGCTAAAAGCCGGTCTGTAAGATGTTTTACTAGATCCAAATCGATATAAAACACTAAGCCTTAACCTGTCTTTTTTGTATTTCCTGCTTCTAAAAAGCATGGAAATATAAATTCAGTTTTTTTGCATTTTGTACAGTAAAAACAATCAACTATATCTTACATCTTCCTCATCTTTGTGCAACAGTATCGTGGGAAGTTGAGGTGGAACTGGGCCCTGGGACTCAATACAGAAAGTAGTCGGGGCAAGGATTCTTAATCAAATAAAATGTTTAACCATGTTCTTTATAGGATTGTCTCAACAACTCTTAAAACATTTATAAACCAGGAAAGAGCCACTGAGATTGGTAAGAATTTCATATCCAGCAGCAATGCATCCTGGTATAGGTTGCGGCAGCTTGGAACAGCGTAGTAGCACAAATTAAAGTGACATATGGTTACAGGTTACAGAATGAGCTTTACTAGGTTCATTCTGATGGTAATTAATTCAATTCAATTTTTATTTAACCAGGAAAATACACCGTTGAGCAAGCTCATTTACAAGGTGGTCCTGGGAGGACACAAAGGTTGCATGTAAGGTCGAGAACATAAATTCACAGTCGGAACAAACAATAACAAAGGTTAAAAGAAAACAACAATGTCGGAGACAAAGTAATTTGCACAACATATACCAACTATAATTTACATGAAGGAAGCTCTAATTCCAGCTATACAGTTAAATAAGTGGGCAGCTAAATAAGGAGCAAGTAGGGTACAGGTGCATAAGTCAATTATAATTACTGGCTTCCCCTTTTTCCCCATAGGGAAACGGTGGCAAAATTTGCCGTAATAAAGGAGTGTTTATTATGGCAAACATGCGCATGGTTTCCCTCATTCTGCGCATGTGCACACCGCAGCTCTCTGCCTCTGACCGCTCGCCAGTGGCTGCCTTCTCGTTCTCCTGGACAAACCACCACTCGGAACTGGTGGCAAGTAACTTAAAATGCACGGATGTCCAAATTAAAAAAAGAAAACAAAACAACAACTGGGCTGCCAACTGTGGGGGAAAAAGGGCAGTAAGCCAGACCCTGCGCAGAAACTTGACCATGTTTGGTGACCGCACCAGAATGTCTTTATTTTTATTTTATTTAATTGCTTAGGTGAAAAAGGGAAACCCAGCAATTATATAAAATAAAATATGGATCAGGGTGTGTAAACTCAAAGTTTACACATACCCTCAGGGTTAGATGCTATGCACAAACCCCTCAAGTGTGTGTAAACTTCTCATTACACACCCCAACCCAGACTTTATCCTACATCAATTCAATAAAATGTTTTATTTAACCAGGCAATACATATTTGAGCAAGCTTATTTGCAAGATGGTCCTGGGAGGACAATAAACATTTACAATGCACCAAAGAAAAACTCACAGGCATACAATTATAATACAAATATACACACATACTGTATATAGTACGTCAAGATAACCTAAGTAAGTAACATGCTTCCTACATGCCCATTTCAGAAAAGCCCCTCTGCCCCACCCACATCCTTAGGTCTTATTTTAATTTTCATTCTATCCCAGTATCTCCTCCAGGTTTGCATATCTCCTTACATGTCTTTATTCCCAGTTATTACCTAGGGGAACATTAAATTACTCTCCAGATGATAAGTACCGCCCAGCGTTTCCACTTCTTGTAAAAAGCTTTCTTCTGCAGTCTCAAGATGTGTTACACCTTCTCTATATGATAGATGCTGCTCACTATACCTCGCCATTCCTCCCTGGTTGGAGGGATTTTTTTTAGGTGTCTAACTATATATTACACTCTCAATTTCTCGTATCTCTCTGACACCACTATCTTTTTCTCCACCCACAGGCTTTGAACTCCTCTACCAACAAAGTGCCTCCCCCTCCGAAATCCTACTTATTGTGTAATTATATGCTATTTTTCTTCTGAACTATTTATTTTTTAATTTTATGTATTTAATTTACCAGGAAAGTGGACTGGACAAAGACTCATTTTCAGTCAGGCCTGGGGAAGGGGGAGAACAATAGGGGTGCAATACAGTTACACAAAATCAATCATAATAAAACAATTCCAATTAAAATGAAATATACAATATATACAAATACAGCCTAAAGTATACACACATAGGTACACAGTCATCAAGTGTTGCCATAGCAGCAGCATACTGACAATGCATCTACGTAGTTCCTTACACTGTTTTTAAACGCATGTTTCTTTGTGTCTGCATCTATCCCTGTTTTTATTAGGTCGACGTTCAGCAACTTTTGTCTTAATCCTGTTTTCTTGATATTGTTTTATTGATGATGTTCGTAATACCTTCGTCACTGTAACCCATGTAAAATTATCATTTAACACTTTTGGAGTTTTTAAGTTCAAGGCTCTGTATAAGAACGTCAATGTTGCATTTCATATTCTCTGCCTGGGTGGCACAATTCCAAAATTTCAATATAGATTACAATGATGTTCTTGTACAGTCAGTTGCAAACCTAAGGATATTGTTAAATGTAACATGATACCTTTGAAACAGCAAGTCTGGCAAGCTCACCAACAACATGGAATTGTACTCTAAGGCTGGCAGAATGGGATGACTAAAAAGCCCCAGATTCAATGGGGGGGGGGGTAGTTCCTCCCACATCCCCTACTTAACATCAGCACTTCCATTGCTCCGCTTCGAGTGTTTTGAAATCAGGTCTCCTGCAGCTGCTTGTGAGGTTGGTCTCTTTTCCCTGCTCGTTCCCCTGTTTGTTTTCCTCTCCTTCCCTCTTTCTCATTCTGCCCCCTCCTTCTCCTGTTGCCTTACCCTTCGTCTCTGTTCTTGTCCTTTCCCCTTTTCTCCCTTAGTTCCCTCTCCCCCTCTTTCGCTTCATCTCCCCCCCTTCTTTCTCCCCTGCTCCTTCCATGTTTTCCTTCACTCCCTTGTTCCTCCTCATCTGCTTCTATGTCCTCCTCCCTCATTCCCTGGCTGCCTGGTGTTCCTTGTATTTTCTCCTTTTTGGGCTTCTCTCCTTCAGAGGCCACCTCTCTGTTTTCCAGTTGGTACTCTGGGATGTGACCTCATCCCCGGGCGCTCTGTCGCAGGTGACAGTTTTGCTGCTCTTCTCTTCCTAATTCTTCCTGGCCATTCCCGCTGCTTCCAGCTCCTTGCTCTGGCATCTCTCCTTTGCTCCGACAATGTGCTCCCATTCCTTCTGAATTTCCTAGCCCACCCTGGATTTCTTGGTCCACTCCACTACCTGCACTGGCTGGATGCCTCGATCGGATGTTGTGGTTTGTAAACCGTACATTGCAGCAACCATAACTGTAGTGAGGCAACCAAACCAACACAGCAATATTTATGGCTGGGATCAGCCCCCTGACAGAGATTCAAGGTATGAAGTTTTCAGTCAGACAGTTGTGCACAGTTCATTATCTGTACAATCACATGTGGATACCAAGATTCAGAGTGAACTTGGAGTGAAACGGAGGATATGACAATGACGTTTTCTCCTGACCCCCCGTCCCTGCCCACATAAGGGCACCGGCTACATGCCATCCCGACCCATACTACCCTCCAGTCACCGCCAGAAGGCAGTCAGCGAGCAGGATGGCAGAACCACCCTCCCTGAGAGAGAAGAGCAATCCTCTCTCATCCCTGCTGACCCCCAGAGACCTGGGCTCATTCCCGAACCTGGGTCACTGGCATGGCATGGGGTGTGACAACCAGGGCCTCAACCTCCAGCGCCACCAGGCTGGACCCCAGCAGGTCACTTTTTAACAAATCATTGGTGGGAGATCCTATATACTCATTATGTTTTCCCCCCATCTCTGCTGCACACATGACTGACTTCCTGCTTTTGGACCTGAACTGTGCTGTGAATGGCCTAGTCCTTAACTGCTTAACTGCCTCACTTCGTTACTGGAGGATAGCATTGCCCCTGCACGAGGATGGAACTGCCATATGCTGACCTATGTGAGGATCCGTCCATTGCCGCCTCCTTGGTGGCTACTTGCAAGTTCCTCACCTCTAGTCCTACCTTAGACCTAAGCGAAAGTCTTGTTCCATTCCATCTCGGGTCCTCTGGGAAGGATCATCAGCGATGACCTATGTGGAGGTCACTTTGCACTTGCTTCATTGTTCTATGATACCCACTTAGCTTTCACTATGGCTGCACAGAGGCTGGCTTGCCACTTGACAAGCTATGTGGGGGTCCATCCTTTGCCACCTCCTCCATGGCTATGTGCGGGTCCTTGGCATCTGGGCTTACTCAGACCTATTTGGAAGTCTCGATCGACACCATCTCGGGTCCTCCATGATGGAACTTCCCTGCTGACCTACATGGAGGTCTTCTTGCATGCTCATACCACCCGACAGTCTCTGTCCCTAGCTCTACCTCTGGGGTATTGAGTGAAGGTGTGCTTCCCTGGCCACCGGGTTTGGGAGTCCCTGTCTCTGACTTCATTCTCTACTCATTCAGCTTCATACGCTCCTTAAGCAATCTGCATCTCTGGCTCTGCCTAAACTACATTGAGCGGCACCAGCCTTCCTGCCCACCAGCGATGGGAGTTGGTTCCTTGTATCCATTCCTCCCTTCACTCCATCATCTGCCTGCTTTGGATTCCTTCAGTGCTGGCCCATCCTTCGACATTGACTTGGCTTCCTCGCCTTTGGACTGGCTCTGGATTGCCTCCTGCACTTCCTCCTTCCGTATTCCTTTTGGGAACTTCAAGTGCATCACTGTCTAGCACTCAACCTTCCTTTGATTTCGTTTCCTGGATCCATCCTTGCGTCAAGCTTACAGTTCTCAAATACCACAACAGAAATCCTGGACATCATTTAACATCTTCCTTCATCTGGACATCCATCCAAATCAGGCTCTCCTTTCTCTTCCAGAATCCTCCAAGTTTCAGAATTGACCTTCCTGCTCACCGTCAAGATTCAGAGGACAGGACTCATCGACCAGCAAGACTCTGAGGACAAGACTCTTAGACATAATCAGAACAAACCTCAGTCCACATCTTTTAGGATTATCTCCTTATAGTTTGCCCAGAGGATGGGCAGGCCAGTAGCCATGGGTCCTCAGAGGTTTCCCCCATGGTGGGGGGGGGGGGAGTTTCTTCCCCTGCTTGCTACTGGTCACACTCTCTGGAGCTGGCGGAGGTAATTGAACCATTAAGGCAATCGAACTGTTAAAAATCTTTTGGGCCTCTATTCCCACACCTACCCAGCATTCCTACCAAGGGTGGAAATAGGGAAAAGCTAAATTCTAAGTTCATAACCTCAAATCCATACCATTCAAGTTCATAAGTATACACAAGCACTGTGCTATGCACCACACACTGAAGTACCTGATTTGCTATCATTCTTTTAGCCTGTACAAATAGACAATTTTTCTATAGTTATTTTGTTATCACTTATTCTAACTATGCTCAGTGCCATGGTCTGTACCTATTCCTCCTGAAACTGTATTGTATTGTTTGAAAGACAATGCTTTGTATGCTGTATCGAATACTACTGTCTGTTTGTTCTACTGTTGTACATTGTTCTATTACCTCTGGGTCATGCCTGGAAACAGGCAATGTCTTGTCTAGTGTGCTTACCAGTTCAATAAAAACTAACTAAATAAATAAAATATACTTAAAGGAATGTGCATACCAGGATGGTCCACATCTAGTTTGGAGCAGCACTCTAGTGCTTAGAAAGGATACCAATGACACTTTTTGTCTGATTTAAATCCTTTTTACTTGTTTAACAAAAAAGAGAACATCCACAATTGCAGTGCTACAGTGTCCAATAGATAACTGTATGAGAAAAATGTACACAGCTTTTGGCTTTACTTATCTCTTTTCTGATTTTTGCACTCCGTTTCTGATGAAAATTTTCCTAGCTCCATTGTCTAAATCCAGTCCTCCCTTAGTCCTGAGGGACTACAACTTGAACATTGCTGTTGTTTTCTGAGTGCAATCCATCTGGATAAAGAAGATATTTTGTGTTTTGTCTTGCTTAATTTGTACCTCCGTTTGCTCTGGTAACCATTTTAGCAGACACCGTGGACATGCCGTGATGCAATTAGACCATGATGATAAGCTGACGTTTCCGACGCTGTGACATCTTCATCAGAGCTAATTAATTATCCAGTAGGTATTCTTTTTATCCCCTACTGTTGCCATGGTCCCTGTAAATGCCTCACTTTGTGCTGTGTCAATCAAACCCTCCACCATGACATATTCATCAGTGTAGTGGTGCTAAAATCCATTTCCCCGTGCGTTTGTTTTAAAACAGCATAATATCTGAATTTCCTTTGTGAAAAAATGCCCTTTTTAGGTTTGTTTTTCGTTCTTTTTTTGCATGTCCTATTCTCAAAACTCCAAAGCCCCAATTCATCGTGTTGCAGGTTTTTTAGTGAGTGCCTCTAAATATGGGGCTTTTATTAAATACGTATTCCCATACCCTAAAACAGGGTTTGAGTGTCTTATTTCAGTACGCTCCCTAGTATCCATCTTCTAAACCTTCTAAACCACTTCAAACTCTTTTTAGCCTCTATTTATAGCCTACATCTTACCTCTGTGTTCCGACTGGCTATAGATCAAATTTGAGGTTTATCCAGCCCTCGTTCCATGTCTCATCAACATACTCAAATTGTATGTGCCAAATTGTTATCAGATCATTTTTAATCAATATATTTGCTATTAAACAGGTTGCAGCTTACATTCCACAGATTTACTTCAAGCATTTTGAGATTTCCAGCTTGTGCTATTTTTTATATAGTGTTTTGGACCAGTTTGTGTACTTGAGCTTCACCGGCTCCTTTCCACATTTCGAAACTTGTACTGTGTACTCAAGCTGCAGGAAGCCAGATTTTTTGTTGGTCTCTTGTCTTTGTTTTTTAAATGTATTATTTCACTCATGCGCATGCTCGCTTTTCAAAAAGTAGGGTGCCTGATGATGTAGGTAATCACTGTTCCGGCTGAACCAAATTTATGCCTGCATTATGACCCTTCCGAGTCTTTAAGGTTCACAAGACTTTCTCTCAATATTTACTGAAATTCTAAACTAGTCATAATTATCTCATTTACATTGCTTAAGGTTTACAGAACTTTCTCTCAGCCATTCCTGGAATACTAACTTGATAATGAGTTTACACAATTAGCAATAAAAAGTCCAAGAAACAA
Organism: Neoceratodus forsteri; assembly: GCA_016271365.2. Lineage (NCBI taxonomy): Eukaryota > Metazoa > Chordata > Ceratodontiformes > Ceratodontidae > Neoceratodus > Neoceratodus forsteri. Next base: position 621,130,654 of record CM057456.1, on the reverse strand, counting down.
TATTTATTAAATCATCAAAACAGTTCCTCAACCTAAATACTTACGATATCCATGGATATTATTATTTTAACCTGTACAGATAGGCTATTCTTCTATAGTTATTTTGTTCTCATTTATTCTAACTATGCTCAATGTCATGTTTTGTACCTATTTCTCCTGAAACTGTATTGTATTGTTAGAAAAATAATGCTTTATAAACTGTGTTGAATACTACTGTCTGTTCTACTGTTGTACCTTGTTCTGTAACCTCCCGGACCATGCTTGAAAATAGCCAATGTTTTGCCTAGTACACTTACTTGGTCAACAAAAACGAAAAAAATATATATTTGTTTGCTACCAAGGGCAGAATATAAATAATATATATCTAAGCTTGTAGAAAGTCACCCTGCAAAATATTCTCTCATAAATAGTCCATTTCAGTTCCTACAAGGATTAAGTTATCTGTGACTGTAGTTCTGTTACTAGTATTCCTTGCACATTCCCACAATTACAGCCAGCACCTAGCAAGTGCTACTTTCTCCCAAAGATTACTGCTTGGATATTCCATGAATTTTCCCCTTTCCTGGGATCCCACTTATCCATGATCCAGATCTAACATAAGCCGCTGCAAAATGAGGAGTCACCTTTCAAGTTTTCAAAGGGATGGAGCCGGAAGAGGCTTGGAAGGCTGCCTGAATATTGAAGGAATAACAGCAGTAGAATGACAGTTATAGTTAAACAACAGCCCTTTCAACTAATTGAATTGCTTCCTCATATAAACAGTACAAACGTCAGGTAGTTTTCTGACTAGAGGAAGCTAAGCCCTAAACTCACAGGTTTACAGAAACACAGAATGCGTTGGCAGAAGGAGACCAAAGGGCTTTCAACTCTGCCCCTACTATACTACCTTACCTCACCACTCTACTGTAGTGGTGGGTTGGTTGTCTTCCTTTTCCTCCACTCCCTCACCCCTCAATCCTGTGTTGCACCCCAAGAGACTATGAGATCCACTAACCCTGTTCCAGAGAGACCTTAGGACAGTGGACCCAAAAGCAGCATCACTGTGAGCCTGGTGATCTAGGCTGCAGTGGGCTGTCAATGTGTGAGCAGAAGACCAGGTGCCAATCCTGCAGATCTCACCCAGGGGGATGATCCTGCTCCCGGCCTGTGGCAGCCAAAACAGCAGTGTGCTAAGAGAGAGGAGTCCTCAGGCCCTCACGAGATGTAAAAGAGACAACAGTGCAGGAAGAAGGCTCAGAATCATAGAGGGTCTGAGACCCGAGAAAGGAGAGGAACTATCAAGGATCCAACCAATATGCTTTCTGTGGACTTTTCAGACACTCAGTGAAAGCTGCAATCATGTGGTTATGTGGAAAGAATCCAGGTACTTGGAAATGCTCATTCTCCAACACGTCCTTATGCCAAATATGTAAACATACTGTGGTAACATATTAATATTAGGTTGAAATGGACTCTAGGCCATTCATGCACGTCATCCCTGTTTCACAAGCAGGGATGAAAATGGTATTCCATGTAGACATATACTAATTTATAGTGAGTGAGTGAGTGAGTGATGTGAGTGAGTGTGTGCGTGCATGCGCATGTATGTCTGTGTGTTTATAAATGTCACTAATGTCACTAGCTTAAAGAACTGATAGGCAATTAGTCCAAAAGTAGTCCCTGTAGGTCAAGAATAATATGTTAGCTTTTCACTGTTTGCAATACATCTGTCCAGACTATTTTCAAAAATCTATTTTGTCTCACCAATAATTGTGATTTCAGGCAAGCTATTCCAGATATTCATAATCCTGTCCGTGTAAAAGTGTTTTCTTTTATTTGTTATGAATCTTCCTGCCATTAATTAGAGGGGATGACCACGTGACTTAGAGATGATGTCCTTAAATTTAATATTTACTTTATTCATAAGGTAGGAGTCATGTATTATGTTGTAAAATAGTAACACATCACCTCTTTTTCTACGTACTTCTAAAGTAAAAAGTTTCAGTTTTTCTGATCTTTGAGTGTATGTGTTGTTCTTGATCTCCACCAGAATTTCCGTTGCTCTACACTACCCTTTCGATCATGTCTACAGCTACAGCTTAAAACAAAAAAAAATCCTGAAGGTTGATTGGTCTAGAAGCAGTTCCTGATGTGATGTTATTACAGTATAACATCACAGTCGAAAACTAACTTAAAGAAAAACATATATCTACCTTCCTTCTTTTAAATCTATATTATGTTGGAACACAACAGCAAAAAAAAAAAAGTGATTGTGAAATTTTTTGCATAAAGACAACAAATCTCTGAAACATGCCTCGGTGCATCAAGGTACTTTGCCTCTTCACCAGGAAGCCTTGCTACAAGAGTATGTAGTTGTCTTTTTAAACCACCTGTCAGTCACATGATTAAAAGTAAGGCTGCACTCTATTAGTTCAGATTGCCAGTTACTATAGAACTGATATTTTATTTTGTTTTATTTTATCTGACAAACTTTTTTATGGGAAGGAGAGTTCTGCTAACTAAAAGAAATCCTCTTTAAATGTGACACATCTGATATCAGTGGCGCAAAGCTTCCTTTTATTTTCCCACGTTAAATTACACCCTGTGTATACAACAACAGTGAAAATACAGAAGTGTATGAAAATGCTAAAAGCCATGGCTTTACAAAATTATTGTGTACTGCATTGCAGCTGCAGTAATTTTTGGGTGGAAAAATCAGTTTAGGCGCTTCCAGTAATTTCAAACAATATCCCCTCATATCACAGTCTAAAGTTGAGGGTCCTCAAATAAAGGGCATTTCAAATTCAAATTCCCAATATTTTAAAGCAGGTATTTCCTTATATTTTATTTTTCTTTAATGCTATAGTAGGACCTATTAAAAAAATCAACTGTCTAGTGATATTCCTTCCTGGCTCCAGATTTTAGCAAGATACTTGACTCAGTACCACATATAAGGCTAGCTAGGATGATGAGCCAACTGTGGCTTGGGACTGGGATAACTGGTTGGATCACAAACTGGTTGACTAACAGAACCCAGAGAATGGTCGCAAATGGTAAGTTCTCTGTAGACTGTACAGTGCCTAGTGGACTACTGCAGGGCTCAGTCCAGAGACCACTACTTTTCATTATGTATAACTGTGCCATATGTGAAGGTATTCAGAGCAAGGCAAGTCTATTCCAAGATGATACGAAGCAATGTGGGGCTGCTGACAGTGAAGGAGGAGTTTACAACATGAGACGGGATGTGAGATGACTGGAGAAATTGTCCGGTAGTTGGCAGTTGAAATTCCATGCAAAAAAGTGCAAGGTTATTCAAACAGGCAAGGCCAGGCAAGGCAAACTGTATTTGTTTGGTGCCTTTTCCATGATGCTCAGAGCATCTATCGACAACAAACATAAAATAATAAATAAAGCAATAAATTAATAAACTAGGAACCAGGAGAGGAGCTATCAGCTGGGAGGGGTGCAGCTGGAAAGCACCGAGGAGGAAAAGGATCTGGGGGTGCTTATAATGAGCAGCATGAACAACTCAACTCAGCTCAGTGCAGGAAGGGGACAGCAAAAGCCAACAGGATGCTGGGGTGTATAGCGAGGGGATTCTCCTCCAGAAATAGGGAGGTGCTCCTTTCCTTGTACAGATGTCTGATCAAGCCACACCTGGAGTACTGGGTGCAGTACTGGCACCCATTCCTGAAAAAGGACATCAAATTGTTGAAAGGAGTACGACGTAGGGTGACCAAGGTGATCCAGGGATTGGAGGGAAAGTCCTACAGGGATAGATTGGGTGAGCTGAACATGTACTCCCTGGAGGAGAGAAGAGAGATGGGGGATATGATTGAAACCTTTAAAATCTTAAGGGGATGAATAAGGCTAATACAGAAAGGATTTTCCAGCTTAGACAAAGGAGGGATATGAGAGGGCATCAGCAGAGATTGGAGGGGGGAAGATTCAAGAGGGAAATCAGGAGACATTTTTTCACTGAATGGGTGGTGGACAGGTGGAATGCTCTGTTCGAGGAGGTGGTATCCTGTAGAACGGTGGGCGGCTTTAAGAGAGGTTGGGACACGGTGGGGGATTGCGATGAAGAGGGGTGGAGAGGGTGGGGCAGCTGCAGGTTGAGGGACTAACTACACAACTGAGCAGACTTGACAGACCATAAAGCCTGCTTCTGCTGGCATTTTCGTATGTTCGTAAGCAATACAAACTGCTTGTGGTCAATCACAATTTAACACTGATCTATTCTGGGTAAACCTGTACAAATAAAAAGGTTTTTGGCCGTTTCTTAAAAGCCTCCATGGTTCAACCTGAATGTATCACTTCTGGAAGAGCAATCCTGAAGAGGGGAGTGGCAACCCCAAAGGCCCTGTCCCCTGACTGCTTCAAATGGGAATAAGGGACCTGCAAAAGGCCCATATCTGTGGAGTTGAGGGGACGAGTAGGTGTGTGGGACAACAAATGACCTTTCAAGTAGCTTGGACCAGACCATGCAGGGCCTTGAATGTTAACAAGCAGATCTCGAAGGTACATGTTGCTGAATTGTTAGCCAGTGCAGAATGCGCAAAACCGGCATGATGTGGTCCCTCAGAGAAGTTCCTGCCACCAGTCGGCCACTGCATTCTGGACCAACTGCAGATGGTGCATCAAACTTCTAGGTAACCCTAAATAAAGAGCATTCCAGCAATCCGTTCTGGAGAAGACAAAGACATGGATTATGGTCTCCAAGTCAGTTGATACTAGATGTGGTTTGATCTGGTCAATATTATGCAGATGGTAAAAACTGCTTCGGGCTACTGCTGACATCTACTATTCTAGTGTCAGCTGGCAGTTCAGAATTACTCCAGATCTTTCACCACATCCACAGCCCTAAGTGTCTGACCATTCATGGATGGTAAAAAAAGGTCCCCAGTTGTCATATCTGACCCAAACCAGCCTAGATTGACAATCAGCCTCTGTCTTACCTGGTCTGAGACACAACTATTTGGAGGCCATCCAATCATGGATTTCTTGTAGGCACTAGGGGTGATCAGATTTGTAAGAATCGCCGGCCCGGTGGCGCTGAGGGTTGAGGCGCTGGACGCCACACCTCGCGCTACGCCGGTGACCCGGGTTCGGGAACGGACTCAGGTTGCTGGGGGTCGGTAGGGGGAGGGAGGATTGAGCGTCCCAACGGATGCTCTCCTCCCTCAAGGGTGGGAACCTATGGAACGAAATACTTCCGTGGTCTACGCCAGCCTCTCCGCGGCGGTGGAAGCACCGACCAAGAGGATGATAGCTCCGCTTGTTGGAGTCGGGAGGAGATGTTGGCAAGCGCGTGAGGGCTAGCGTGAGTCAGTACGCTGCCACTCGGGACATACGTCCCAAGCGCGGACGTCTCAGGGGGCGGGGACGTAAGGGAGAAAACCAGGAAATACCCTCCGGCAAGCCCTAGATGAAGGCCGCCTTAGCCCGCCCGGACCACCAATGGACAGACCCCAATGTGCAGGGAGAAGGAGGTAGGGCACTCTAGGGGCAGATCCCGAGGATGACCCGGGGCAGGACATGAGCGGACGGAAGGAGGAGGGCACCGGAGGCAGTAAGGAGGGATAAAGATGAAAAAAAAAAAAAAAAAAAAAAGATTTGTCAGAATCCATTCTATCTGCATCTGTCAGATTCCTGAAAATTCCAATTCCAGTTCTGATTCCGATTCCAGAAAGGGGTTGGAATCACCAGAATGAAAGCTGGAATTGGAATTTCCAATTCCATATCAGAGTCTGAAACAACAACCCTCTCACCTAGCAGCACAAAGCCAAAACTCTCCCCTGAACCCTTTGCCCCATGTTCAAATAATTAAGTGTAAGAGTAATGTTAACTCGCTTGCTGGACCAGGTCCAAAAGTGGCATGCTTCTGCAGGACAGACAGCAGTGGTCACTAGTCTGGTGGTCTAGTGGATGGAGGAGTCCTCTGGAACGGAAGCCTCGGGTCTGTTGCGGGTATGGGTCCATTGTGATCACACACTGACTCAAGGCCAGCAGTGATCCTTGCCTTGGCAAATGTGCCTCCCCCACAGATCCCTGAGTCCTCTACCCCCCATAAGCCAAATTTACTGTTAGGGTCAGTCAAGCAGACAGCCACCCCAAGTGACCCAACCAAGTGAACATCCAGAATCCCAGAGCTGAACCGCCATTCTGTCTTCCTAAACCTAGTGGATGACAGTGGTGTGGGCAATCAGTAGGGGTGGTGCAGGTCACATTGACTTGAAGAGAGACCTGCTGCTGGCCTTGAACCAGTATACTAACCTAGCCACCTTGGCCTGGCCCTGTATGACAGTCAACCACTGTGACTGGCAACTTCCTTGTTCCTTTCTTCCTTCCATTCCCCTACCTTCCACCTGATCTGACTCGTCTGACTGGAAACAAAAAAAAAAGAAACAAAAACAACACCCTCTCAAAGCGGGCTCAACCATAAAAATAGTAGGCATGATCCCGGCCACAGTTCATGCAGGCTCCACTCCAGGTCTCCCTCGGACTTCCTTCATCAGCTGCCTGGCATTTCTCCAACACTACAACAGACAGAAGTGGAAGCAACCACCAAAATTCTTTGCGCTCTGAAAATAAAACCAGGGCAGCAAGGGGAAGTCACAGAATCCAAGCAAATTGCCCTGACACTGCCAGCATGTGACGTCATGACCACCCAGCAGTACTGCAGTCTGAATGCTGTTTAACACAGCATTGTAATGAAAGCAGATCTCCTTCTGCATATGAGTTCACTACTCTCGACCGAGAATAAAGTAAGATGACGACATCACTAAATGTATGGGAAGACCATTGCAAAACACCCCTTTCAGCTCAGGAACTAAAAATAAAATAAAAACCCTGCCTGTCTCACTCAAATCCCAAACTAACACTAAAAAGCTGCAAAAATCCCAATCCTGCACTACTGATGCTTCCAGCAGGAAGACAGTACACTATAGCCACTGAAAGTAAAAGTCAGGTCCCTCAGAGCCAGCTTGGTGGACCATCCAGCATGGTGACATATGTGGGTGAAGAATACCTGAACAGTTTACTTAATTGACAGGATGCCAGTAAAGAGCACGGAGGAGGAGGAGAAAGACCTGGAGGTGGTGATGATAAGGAATAACCCAAAACTATCTTCTCAGTGCTATAAGGCACACAGGAGGACCAACAAGATGCTGGGGTGCATAGGGAGAGGGGTTACTACCAGAAGGAGGGAGGCAACAGTGTCCCCGTATTGATCACAGGACAGGCCACACATGGAGTACTGTGTGTAATTCTGAGGTCCATGCTAAGGCAGAATAAGGATAGATTACTGGCTCTGCAGGCAAGGGCAGTAAAGATGATCCATGGACAACAAGGTAAAACATATGAGGAAAGACTAAATAATCTTAACATGCACTCACTGGGGGATAAAAGAAAGAAGGCAGGCAAGATACAGTCTTCAAGTTCATGAAATGGGTCAACAGAGTGAACACAGCAAGTTTATTTAATCTGAGAAACAGTATGTCCACTAGGGGTCATGTGCTCAAACTTGAAGAGGGAAGTTAAAAAAAGACATTATAAAATATTATTTCACAGAGAGTGTAGTGGATGCATGAAACAGCCTTCCTGAGGAGGTTGTGGGGTCTAAAACTGTGGGAGAATTCAAGAATGCATGGGACAGACATAAGGCAATTCTTGTGAGGGGTAGGAAGAAATAGGCTGTTGGTTAACTAGGATCTGCGGCCTATCCTGTAGCTAGGGAAATGGGCAGACTAGATGGGCCAAGTGGTCCTTATCTGCCGTCAAAGTCTATGTTTCTATGTTGGTGGACAGGTGGAACAGATATCCAGACCAGGCTGTGGTGGCAGAGATAATGCCAGGGTTTAAAAGAAGCTGTGATGCACTAAAGGGAGTTATAACATGGGATATTGTAGAAAAGAGAGGGGAGGCGGAGGGAAATAATTAATGTTAGTAAGAATCTGAGTCGGATATCTTGGGACAGATGAGATGGACAGTTCAGGTCTTTTTTCTGTTTTTCTCTTTTCTATGTTTTGTAAACTGCTAAGAATACTGATGAAAGCCGGCCCAGTGGCGTGGAGGGCTGAGGCATCCATGCCTTACCTCTTGCCACGCCAGTGCCCCATGTTCGCAGTGCGAGCGGGCTGCCGTGAGTCAGCCGGTGAGGGAGAGGATCAAGCATCTGGAGGACTGTGCTCCTCTCCCGGGGAGGGGTGGGGATGGAGTCCGCTGCTTGACTGGCCCCTGGCAGTGGCTGGCGCAATGGATCCACAAACGTAGGAGGCAGATGCATGTCAGACGCCCAGCATGCTGCAGGCAGAAGCATGCGTGACTTGGCCACTGGCGCAATTGCACACCATTGCACCGTGCTCAGGGCTGGGAAGTAAATACGGAAAAAATCCCGACCGGTCAGATGATGCCGACTGCAGGCGCCACCTGGCCAGCTGGCACCTCAAGTGGAAGCACAGAGGTGAGTCCGGTAGATGCCAGGGTGACAGGGTGGGGGGCTGGTGGAAGGGGCTGGTCAGGAAGGAGCAGAAAGAAAGTAGCTAAAAAGAAAAAAAAGAGAATACTGATGAAAACCTAGGGATAGCCAGATTGAAAGGGGCACTTTCAATTTAATAAATTAAAATCTAAAATGCTAAAAAGACATAAGAACAAGGAAAAAGGACATTTAACTTACTAGGAAAAAGGGCAGAATCAAATGGCATAAAAAGGTACAGGTCCACAATGTCCACTGTAACATGTACTGCAGCTTTAACTCACAATGTGAGTAAGTGATGGGAATGCTTCTCAAACTGGAGTCTCCAGATTCATGGCTCTATGCTCTGTCCACTATGCAATACTGCCTCCACTTGGCTAGCAGTGTCTTTAGGACCAAAAAAGTACAGGCAATACTTTAAATATGGACACCAGCTAATTAGCTAATAGGAATTCACAGACATATTGACTATATTTACAAGTCATACACAGCCCCAGCTAACACCTGGAAATACAACAAGCTGCACACAGAGGCACATTGTCTGTAAATTAATGATAAAAGTATTGGCATCTATAGTCAAATGATTAATTAAGCTGCAAAATCCATTTCATCCTCAGTAAGTAATTTAGTAATTAGCAATCATACATGTAGCTGGTCATTGTTAATAAAACTGTATTGACCTGATAATTTATTACACAATACTATAATACTGTATATGGTAAATTTTATTGCATGTGTATTTATTGCTTTGCCAGAATTATCATTATTATTATCATACAACACTCATGCTACAGCTCTACTAGTAAAATAGTTCTCTCCAAGCCAGCATTTAAGAACAGTAATTACATATATTTTAAGATAACTGTAGATCAGAATCCAGCTTTATGAATGAATGGAACCTGTGTGGTTCCTACAAGGTCTTGTTTCAGAAATACTTTATAGACTGTACCTACAGGCAATCTGCAGTTGTAATTTTTTGTATGACAGGGATTCTGTCTCGCTTTTGGGCTGCAAAATCATTCACTAGTGAAGGTGAATGACCATCATGGTATCCCTGTGCCTAATGCTGGTGATCGTTAATGACAAGACATATTATACACACATACACACGCACACGCATATGTATGCATATTCATTAAACGGATATACCAACATGTGCCATAACAAATGGCAATAGTAACCTGTAAGAGTTGTGATTTAATCTCCTAACATTCAATCTGCCCAAAAGTGCTGTTTTCCATGAAAAAATGCTTTTATGTCTGTGCTCTGCTTCATTTACATAACAAGTCCCCTTTTTTCCTCAGTGCCAGATCCCCAACTGTGACATCATGCCAGGTAAACAAAGCTTCTAAAAAGCTAATGCTTAGTAAGGGAGAATGAAGGTTTGGTGCTTTTAGATGCCTCTGCAGTCATTCAGTTTTATTTATTTCTTCACTTACTTTTCCAAAATCTTATTTGTATGTCGCCAATTGCTAGTGAGAAAAGAATCCAATTAAGTAGCTAGCAGTTTCTGACATGATAATAGCAGAAGTCTGCTGCATTCTTTACTACTAGTAGTGTGAGAAACTGAGATGAAAATCCACTTGTGTCACTACACTAATAGATATTTTGTAATTAAAGTAAAAAGTAATTACTAACACATCAAAATACAATAAATACAGTTGTATTCTCTTTATTAGAAGTAAACACCTGCTGATTTGGAACAGAGACCTCTGTTGATCAGTCTTGGTATTTTAGCAAAATAGAAGTAGGGAGACAGAAAAATCAGCTATATACTGTACCCACAATGCCTTGCTACATATGTACCTACTGTGTGCCCCTTCCCCCTAGGGTTACCACCTTTTAAGAAGCCCAAAGTGGGACATTTCTTAGTGAAACATGATTTTTTGCAGGACAGTACGTAACCTCGACCAATGCAACAGACTTGTTTTCTCTATAGAATCATAATTAAGGCTAAGAATTGTAGTTTCTTAGTTGCTTCTATGGTTTCTTATCATGGTAAGATATTTTAGTTAAGGTATTATAGTTTTCTAGAACATTTAGTGGAAAGTTAGAAAATATTTTTTCTACTATAAAATCAGGACATTTAGTATTTTTCATGTTTTTTTGCAGGACACAGCTGCCCAAATCAGGACTGTCCTGCGAAAATCGGGACAGGTGGCAACCCTACTTCCCCCTGTCTACCAGAACACATCTGGAAACTAGTTTGCTGCTCAGTACGTCTTTCCAGGTGAAACCTTTAAAGAAATACATAAATAAACGCATCTAGATATTAGGTGCTGTACTGCAGTGGCCCCTACCAAATAAGGGGCTGCACCTCTGAGTAATGAACATTTAGATCACCTTTATAATATACCCAGAATTCTGTGTTGCTGTATATAAAACATCCCTTGAATGACATCATTCTTGGGGTGTGACCACACACAAAAAATTGGGGGGTAGGCAGAAAAAAAAGTGCTGATAAAACATTAAAAAAAATGACTAAGACAGATTTTTTTACTAAACGAATTGCAGCTTCAACATCTGAAGCATGGCTGGTAATGGCATACTATGTGGAAAAGGTATTTGGGGATTCTTACTATATCCCTTTAAGGAATACAACTAAATCCTGTGATAACTCACACATACAGAACAATCAGATGTGCTCAGTGTTTTAGGAAATATCTGGGAAAGAACCTACTGTTTTGTTTGTAATTTTAGTAAACTGCAGTACTTGTTACCAAAAGACTGCATCAGGTCAAACCAGCTGTATTTACAAAGCACCTTCTGGGTATCTCAAAGTCTCCACAAGCAACATGCTGAACAATCACTAAAGTGTAGGGGCCACTCGAGGGTGAAATGCAGCAGCATTTCGCCACAGAACACTACACAGTCTTCCATTCAATGGGCCTAAATGCAAATGGATAAGTATTAAACAAGGCTAATTTTTTGGTAAGATAGGCAATAGGAAAACTTTAGCAAAGACAGAGGGGGAAACTCCCCTGCTTTTTCCAGGAAGTGCCATGGGATCTTTAGCATTCAGTTGAACAACCACCAGAACAGGCAGACAGGACTTTGGTTTTAATGTCTCATCCAAAAGATGCTATCACTTTATGTGAAAACCAGTCAGGCAATCACACACATCATGACAGAGCATGTATGGACTTAAACATATGCATCCCCGAGGAGTGTTGTGAGGCATAAGCCATAGCAGAGTGCCATGAACAACTGGGAGGTACATCGAGTGAGGTTGATGCAGGCCCTGGAGTGTGTTATTTTGCATATAAAATAGTGCCAGTATCTATCTATCTATCTATCTATCTATCATACAGTGTATGCAGTATCTATCTATCATACAGTGTATGCAGTATCTATCATACAGTGTATGCAGTATCTATCTATTTATTTATCATACAGTGTATGCAGTATCTATCTATTTATCTATCACACAGTGTGTACAGTATCAATCACACACTGTGTACAGTATCTATCATACAGTGTGTACATCTATCACACAGTATTCACAGTATCTATCTAGCTATCTATTATACAGTGTGTACAGTGTCTGTCTATTATACAGTGTATACGTATATCTCTTTATCACTCTATCATATAGTGTGTACAGCATCTATCATACAGTGTGTACAGTATCTATCTCTCTATCTATCATACAGTGTGTACAGTATCTATCATACAGTGTGTACAGTATCTTTTTTTATTTTAGTCTTTGGTAACTGGGTATCTATCTATCTATCTCAGAATGTGAACAATATCTATCTAGCTATGCATCATCATGTGCACAGTATCTATCATACAGTGTATACAGTATCTATCATACAGTGTGTATAGCATCTATCTAGCAAGCATACAGTTTTCACAGTATCTATCTATCACAGTGTGTACAGTATCTATCTATATATCATATAGTGTGCAAAATATCTATATCTCAGTGTGTACAGTATCTATCTATAACAGTGTGAACAGTATCTATCTAGCATACATATTGCGCAGTATCTATCTATATCGCTATCAAACACTATACAGTATCTAACTACCATGTAGTATGTACAGTATCTATCTATTATACAGTGTGTATGGTATTTATCTGTCAATCTATCATAAAGAGGGTACAGTATCTATCTGTATGTCTGTCTATCCATCTGTCCGTCTGTCTGTCTGTCTATCATACAGTGTCTACAGCATCTATCATACAGTGTATGCAGTATCTATCATACAGTGCATGCAGTATCTATCTATCATCTATCACACTGTGTGTACAGTATCTATGTATCATACAGTGTGTACAGTATCTATCACAGTGTTCAGAGTATCTACCTGTCTGTCTATCTCCCTATTACACAGTGTGTACAGTGTCTATGATACAGTGTCTACATATTTATCTATCTATCATACAGTGTGTACAGAATCCGTCATACAGTGTGTACAATATCTATCTATGGGCTCACAGTATAGCCTAGAGGTTAGAGTAACGAGCTGTGAATGAGCTTGGTACATCCAGCGACCAGACCTGGGTTTGATTCTCACAACCTCCACTTGCATACTGTGTGACTCTGAGCAAGTCACTTAACCCCCCGTGCTCCCAGGGCGCCCCTGAAAACAGGCACTTGTGCCTAGTGGGCCTTATCCGGTTACCAAAGACTAAAATTAAAAAAATATATATATCATGCAGTGTGTACAGTATCTATATATCTATCTGTCACAGTGTATACAGCATCCATCTATCGTACAGGGTATACAGTATCTATCTATCATATAGTGTGTACAGTATCTATCTATCACACAGTGTGTATAGCATCTATCATACAGTGTATACAGTATCTATCATACAGTGTGTACAGTATCTATCACACAGTGTGTACAGTATCTATCTATCATCTATCATACAGTGTGCCCAGTATGTATCTATCAGTGTGTACAGCATCAGTCATACAGTGTATACAGTATCTATCTATCATACAGTGCTTACAGTATCTATCTAGCTATACATCATACAGTGTGTACAGTATCGATCATACATTGTATACAGTATCCATCTGTATCATACAGTGTGTACAGTATCTATCATGAGTGTATACAGTATCTATCATACAGTGTGTTCATTATATCTATCCATCCATCTATCAATCTATTTATCTATCATGCAGTATCTATCTACCATGCAGTGTGTACCATATCTATCTAGCTATCATACAGTGTGTACAGTATCTATCTGTCTGCCTATCATAAAGTGTGTACAGTATCTATCTGTATGTCTGTCTATCCATCTGTCTGTCTGTCCATCTGTCTTTGTCTATCAATCATATGGTGTCTACAGTATCTGTCATAGTGTCTACAGCATCTATCATACAGTATGTACAGTATCTATCTCTCTATCTATCCCTCTAGCTATATAGCTATATATCATAAAGTGTGTACAGTATCTACTGGTATCTATCTATCTATCTATCTATCTATCTATCTATCTATCTATCTATCTATCTATCCAGGTGTCTGTCTGTCTATTATAGAAGTTGTAAAGTTTTCCTTTGTCACCAAACATGTGGTGAAGTCACAAACTTTGCCCTTCATGGAGACCTCACAATGTCACCTCACCACCAAATCTGGGGCATACTGTAGTGCATACCGTAAAACTACACAAGGTGCTTTGGTGAAGAAGTGAACTCTAGTTTGCAAAGGATAACTGGTTGGGCAGGTCAGATGGTGTGCAAAAGGCTGATCCCATGGTTACATTGTTGCAGAAAGTACAGTGATGCAACCATATGACTGTTGCCCTACCCTGTTAGGGGAAGGAGTAGAGTGGGTCTCTACTGGACAGTGGAAAACATCAGACAAAAACAGAAACATTGCTTTATTCACTGAAACTATTTTGTTAGAGTTTGTGTTTGCAGTGCTCCTAGGTGTGACTGGATGTGAGATGGGTTTTCTAAAAAAGTTTTTTTTTTTTTAATACTGCAGTTATATTGTGCTTACTCTCAGTGCTTTGAGCTATGTTTGGAATAGCTGGGTTCAAAAAAGTGTTTTATCACAAATATTTGTACAAATGTTTACTCTGCACTCTGGTTGCTGGTAGTTGCAAGTCGAATTAAACTGAAAGTGAGCTGAAGTAGGGGGCTCTTAATTTCGGTGTTAGGATGATGTACTCTAGGTACATACAGCAGCCCACTGGTGAAAGTCACCACTGTCTCAAAAAATTATTCCTGTCTGATGTGTTTATTGTTGCTGGCACTATAGCAGTTACAACAGCCCACTCAGCAGGCTGCCAGAGTTTCAAACCATTATGACTGTCTGACGCATTTAATGTTGCTGGCAGAATGGCAGTTACAGCAGCCTACATACAAACTGCCAGTGTTTCAAAATCAATTATAAAATGGGTTTTAAAAATTGTGAAACCTGATTGGCTGAGGGCCATCTTTACCAGTGCTACTATCTCAGCACAATAGCACTGGATAAAGATCCAGCAGCCTCTTCACACTAAAATCAATATACTAACCACACATCCCTGATTGCTATCACAAGCACAGCTGTCACCTTTGCTTACTAAAAACCTTCAACAAGGCCCTAAAAATGAAACTACCTTAAATTTACTAAATAAAAATGAAATGTTATTTGCCCTTATAATTCTCCTCTTACACACATACATAAATTTACAAAAATCAAGTGCTATATTACTTATAATTTTAATTTCTGGTGTTTCTTTGCTGATCATGACAAATCTCCCTCCTGTCCTTAATCTCTGCTGTTTAATCTGCTAGGGATAAAACAGAAGCCCTGGCTCCATCGCAGGCCTTCTGTTGTGTGCTAGTGGGAGAAAACATTCCACCAACAGAACTCAGTAGAGATTTGAATTCTTGTATCCATCCACAGTAAACATTCCATCTCTTGAATGTAGGAAAGACAGAAAAGAAACAATTTGGGGAAATGTGAGAGAATAACATAAGGAAGAAGAAAGAAAGCTGAGGAAATTGGTAAATGGGGGGATAGAGGGGCAAAGGGCAAATTAAAGATAGATGTATTTTGCTGTGCATAATATTTGAACCTGAGATGGCAAGTCAAATGCTGGGACGTGCTGGGACTATTTTGCTGGGGTGGTTCAACATTTTTTTGAAGTCAACATTTTTTTTTTATTTATTTTGTATATTTTTCACCCCTGGCAAAAAAAAAAATATAAAATCTTGCACCCATTTTATAATCACAATAAGACATTTCAAGGTGTCCGTTGTGTGTAAAAGGATAAGAGCACTTCTGGGGTTGTTGAAGGCACTCAGCGATGCCTTGTGCCTCATAACACACCTGAGCTGTGCTGTTATACCACCATAATGCACAACCTGTCATGTCTTATTGCTTAATTATGTCTGTCTGACATGTTTATCATTGCGGCTAGAGGTACAGCAGTCCACATGACAAGCTGCCAGTGTTTCAAAACATTATGCTTGCCTAGCATGTAAGGACTCGGAAGAGAAAGTGGCTTGCACTGACTGAAGGTAGGCAGAGAGGAGTAGGCCTCAGAGGAGGAGGTTTGCAGTGACTGAAGGTAGGCACAGAGGAGGAGGCTTGTATTGACTAATGGTTGGCACAGTGGAGTAGGCCCCAGGAGGAGGAGGAGGAGGAGAAAGCTTACAGTGATTCAAGCTAGGCCCACTAGAAATGGGACTCTGAGACACTCGGGCTTGTCCTTCAGCGCTCATTTAAGAATTTTTTAAGGTGGTCAGGCCAATGGGCTCAGTCATCATCGTTAATGACAATTTCATACAATTGGATATCTTTATCATCTTCATTTTGTAATCCCCCTCTACAGCTTCAATATCTGAAATGGAACCAGATGAGAATTCAGGCAGGACTTCTAATGCCGCAAATATTTTTTAGTCTGTTGCAGCAAAGATGTGATGTTGCGTGGGATTTGGTGGCTATTCATTTTTATTAAAGGCTCTTTTTATTTGTGTGGTGGTTTTGAGTTTTATCAAATGACTCTTTAAAATATCTAAAAAAGTATTCAAAAAAATGTCTCTATTGCTTTGAATGAAGCAAGCCCCAAAAACAGCAGAGGCGTTTTTCACCATTCACTAAAAACCACCAACAGCTTAACATTTACCTGTACTTCTTGTCACCCCCCCCCCCCCAGTACAAGGCTGACAACAGGATTATATTTCCTAGCTCTACTTTCCTGGTCAACAAGAAATATCGTTTTCTGTACATGATGACCCAGAGATTTGATAGTGAAAAATTAATTTAAAGTTTGTAATGGGTTTTGCAATTAATTGGTCTACTTAAGTTGTGAGTAAGGGTGTTGCGGGTCCCCCTTCACTTATTCCTTGTACCGTAAGACTTAATGTGCTAAATGAACTTTGCTCTGTATCACTTTTTTAGTAATGTTTGCAAATTGTTTGTTGTTTGTTCCCCCCAATTTTTCCTTTATCGCCACTGTCCCCCGGCAGTGATGGTTGCCTCCAGTGATCAGGGTTGGAAGACAAAAACCCTTCCTCCAGCTCATAGAGCAGGGCAGCAGATGCCGTCACAGTCAACAAATATGCTGCTTAGTGGGAGGGAAGGTGTGCCAATTCTAGACTGTCCCAGCCCTCCCACCTTCTTCTCCTCAAGAAACCCATGCATTTCAACACCCCAGTGTTGTCCTTGGCTGCCAATAGTCTGGAACTGTTTCATACGCAAAACTGAATAAAATGCATGGTACCCAAAAATGCACAGAATTGTGATTTATAACATGCCTATCATAAGCAAAAGCATCTCAAAGCACTTTACAATACATACAGGGAATGCAGGGATTCTTACTTCAGACTGGGGGAGCCATCTTTCAGCTCTGAACAGTATCCTGCATGCAGTCATGGAGCATGCCATCCAGTGTTGCACTGTGTGCCAAACTCCTGGTAACATGATGTTTATTAATTCACGTATTTAGAATGTGTTGACCACAAATAGCACCCTGAGCTGGAGCTCGTTTTTAGGTGTGACCCAGGGAAAGGATCAACAAGGAGAAAGTGCAAGCAAATACACAGAAGTGCAATAATCAATAATTATTTAAAGCTATGCAAGGTATGAGCATACAGTATGATGCAGCTCTGGGCAGTATTCATTGTGCTTGCTTCTAAGGTGCATTGCAAGCAACATTACATGTGCTACTACTGTAAATACCCCAATATATTAAATGAAAAACTGCTCCAGTGAGGTCATGTGCTATCAGGATCTAATCGACCAGACAGATCAATTCTGTAATGTATTGTGACACAGACCCTGCAGCAAGGTATGCCTGGACTGTACAGGTGGCACTGCCATAACCTTTGGTAAAACTGGTGCAGTCCGGTAAAATGCAGTTCAGGGGCACATGCTGGAAATGTATCAAATGACCAAGCCACAAGGGCCTCGGATGTTGGTGGGCTCAGTAAGGGAACTACTAACTGCTCTACTACACTGTGAGTCAATAACCAGCTCAGGTTGTTTTATTTTTTTCATACAGCTTTTTGCTCCGCTGCTGCCACCTAGTGCCTTTTGTCAGGTCCAGACTCTGTGACCCCTGGTCCTGTCAGCTGCTCCGTACCACTGTCAGGTCAGCAGGGATTTACATGGAGTGGGACGTAGGGGTGCCGAGGGCTGTCATGCTCGGCAGTAGGGGGGGACATAGGGTTTTCCCTGGTTTTCTGTCCTAACTCCCTGGGGCCATGGCAAGATGTTGTCATGCATGCAGGTGGAGGTGCACATGCACACTGGAACCAGTGGCCCCATTCCACCTACCCAGCTTATCGCCAGCCCCCCTCAATCTTGATGCTGCCACTTCACCGCCACCCAGTGGCAGCCAAGAGCTGGGGAGCCTCACGTCCCCATCCCAAGAGAGGAGAGCTTGCCTCATGGCAGCTCAGTCCTGCTCTCGCCCTCCACCCCTGCCGACCCCCGGTGGCTCAAGCTCATTCCCGAATGTGGGTCACCGGTGAGGAAGAGGTAAGGTGCTTAAGTGCCTTAGCCCACTGCACCACTGGGCTGGCTAACCAGCCCAGGTTTAACAGAATAACACAACTTTATTGACAACCAACCTGCAAGAAAGTGGGTTAGTGCAAATGTCAGCATTAAACACTGCCCTCTTAGGTGCCTCCTAGGTGGACCAGATCTACCCCTTCCCACCTGGTACCAGGTTTTAAATAGACCCACAAAGGGAGGTCCCTTAAATCAGTCCCAGTGGGAGTAGAATTGACACAGGCCAACAGATGTCGTCGTGGGCTAGCCAGCACTGGTGCACTTAAACAATGAACTCAATGCCCCAAACCTCACAGGCCATGCAATTGCTTAAATAGCAGAAAAACCCTCAAAATGGGGTATTTGTAATCCAAATTATAAAACATGGTGAAATAACAGGTGCTGCCCTTTGACACAGTGCTGCACTGTGACTTACTCATGGTTCCCAGACCCAGATGGCTCTTTCTGGGTGCTGGATCTCTGCTCTCCTGCGGTGACTATGATACAGGCAGTCTCTCTCTCTCTCTCTCTCTCTCTCTCTCTCTGTACTGAACCAGAAACCTTGGGCACTGGCCACAGGCTCTTCTGACCTCCTTCCACTCATTCTAGACAGCTGAGTCCCCAATCTGAGCCTCACTCATCTGGGCTTCCAAAGCCCTAAGTCAAAGATAGCCTGACACCATACTGTAGTGCCTGTCACAAGATCTGGATTAGCAGCCCTGTTTAAAGTTTGCTCACTGCTTTTCAGGCCTGGGATGACAAGCTTGCATTTACTCCCAGCACAGCAGACAGACCTTCCCACCATAAGATCTTGACCAAATCTACCCACTTCCAGCACAGTCCTGCCTTTACTATGCCCTGCTCACAGTCTGTCTCAAGTTGTATCTGGGTCTGTCACTCCAGGAACTTGACAGTCCACAGGATAGAGAAAGAGCACCACAATCTGAGGGCCCTCAATTCCCCAGAAGCCTCATGGAGTCCCCTTCCTTGCGAGGTTTCAGAGCATGGGAGCAGGCCAGTCTGATCGCATCCATTGCACTACTGAAAAATCAAATGGCTGTAATGCAGTCTTGGGCAGGAAGAATGGTTTGGCAATGTTGGTACTACTATTCTGTAAACAATTAGCCCCTCTCCAGCAATCCATGGCTTAGCAACCATTTTATTGGCCGTTACTGATGTTTGCTTACTTGGTTGGCTATTTTAACAAATCAAGACTGCTGCTAGTTACATGACTTGGGTATATATCAACCCTTTGGGGCTCACTAAGTCAAGGAACAAGCAAAATCAATATTGCTGCTTATCCATTTTAATACAAGTAATGAATGTATTGATAAAACAAATGTGTCCCAGTTTTGTGTAATAAAATAAAAAAGAGAAAACAGAAAACCTTTCTTGCAGTGAAACAGAATTCAGAAGTTTCTGATCACCTGCTGCTAGCAGGCTGGCAAACTGCTGAGCAATGTATTTTAGTAAGGGGCAAGACCCAGTTCTCTTTGCTATTCAGTCATGGAGGTTTGTTTTCATAAAATACCAGAGTTGAGAGGTGCCAAGAAAACAACAGAGGGTATTCACTGCTTTTCTTCACAAGGGCCTGCACGGTGAGCTGTGGTATGTTAGTATGGGATGTGGGAGTTGAATGGGCTCTGCACATTGCCCTGGAGCATGAGAAATGCACCCAGCTTATTCAGTCTCTGCTTCACGTACCCTAGAGTACTGGCACACTGCCAGGGCCTGCACTGTAGCACCCACTCTTGTTGGCAAACAGAACGCTACAGTTTTTCCACTTGTCCTAGCTTACGTTTACTTCCCTTCTTATCCATTTTAGTTCTTTGTGTTCTTCATGTTCCCCTGCTGACAGCTCCTGATCACCAGGCCCCCCCCCCCCCAACAACTGCTGAAGCTGCAGGCTGCTGAGTCAATGTCAGTTGGTAATCAGCCAGAGGAAAGCATCAGCCGCTAACACTCTGGAAAGCCCTTGTCCTGTCACTGACAGGATGGGATAATGTGCTGCTTTATGCTTCTTTCACATTTCATTTCCACAAGTGTGGCAGTTTACTGCACATCTTTTACTCTGTGCCCTTTCTGTGGTGAGCTATCTACACGCTGAGGACAAATGCTGTAAACCGAGCAACATAATTATTTTGTAATTTTAATTTAAGGGTATCGCCCCTCTCTAACTGCACTGTGGTCACACAGAGGTTGCTGAACAGCAGTCTCCAACTATGGGTACTAGCTTGTTATTACACAACCTGGTACTATATTAATTACAACATTCCCGGGCATGTGAACAGAAGTATTTAATGCATTAGGCAGTCCCACTACCATGAAGCTCTTGCTTATGGAGTAAGTACAAACCAAGGTTAAGTCTGCTGCAGTTGACCGCTTCCCCTGAGAAAACTGGCACTAATTCCATGAACAGTGGAAGGATAATTTGGCTAGCTCCCATTACCTAGTCAGGCACACAGTACTAGTCAGTAAATAAATGTCTTGTTAATGGGAATGTTTTTTTCTTTGTTTATGTTTAAACACAACAATCTTAGCAAAGAAAAGTACCGCCGTGCCCCATACTCTGCAAACAAAGAGCACAGCTGGATTTAGGTTGCACAGCCAGCCACAGTTTTATTTATTTATTTATTTAAACATTTTACCAGGAAGGCATGCTGAGCAGACTACTGCTTGATTCCAGATGCGTCCTGGGGGTAGAGGGAAATAGGAATACATACAACATAGACCTTAGAGCAAGATCTTACAGGTTAACTTCAGTACAGCAGGCATTTATACGAGTCATACGACATAAATATTCAGATACAAAATATTTTTTTTTTTTTTTTTTTTTTTTTTATTAATCAAGTCTAGGATTACAAATATCTTTGAGCCAAGGCTCTTTTACAAAGGTTCCACGTCAGAGAAATACAAATTATGGGGAACATCAAGACAGACATTACAACAATGTGGACATTGCAAACAGATTACAGATTCATACAATTCAAGGGTAGCATTGTAAGCAAGGCAGCCAGTGGCATTTGTCAGAGAAAACAGACAAAATGAATGTAGGTAAGGTGGGGAGAGGGTGAAAAGTGCAGCATTGGGTATACCAAGATGTGAGGGTATAATATACATACAAACATAGCAAACAATGCCTAAATACAGTCCCATGATGGTGTTGGCTAGACCCAAGTGCTAGAGCTAACATGGGTGCATGTGCAGGTGGAGGAGAAATGTGCTTTGAGGAGATAGTTGAGGTGTTGACCAGGGGAGGTGTGCTGAATTTCCACAGGGAAGGAGTTCCAGAGTTTAGGTATTCGGTTTGTAAACGCTGACTGGCTGCCGTGGTGGACATGAGTGGGACAGATAGGAGACATGAGTCACTACATACACCAGGAGGGTTGGGACTGATAAGACAGAGGTGAGATATGGAGGGATGGACTGGGCCCAGTATTTAGCCGTGAAGCTGGCACATAGGGAGCATCACCAGTCCTGAAGCGAGGGGAGGTCCAGGGTCCAGTAGAAGATACAGTGATGGGTGGTGGGGGGACAGTCAAGGGCAAACCGACAGAAGGAGTGAAAGAAGGGGTCCTGTCTGGCTAGGGTGGACTTTGGGGAGGCACTGCAGACTACGTCCCCGTAATCGTAAATATGGAGGATCATCTTCTGCACAATTACTCGGCATGCCGGCAACGGGATGCAGCCATGATTGCAGTACAAGGCACCCAACTTAGGGTGAATGTTTCTATGGATAGCATCTATATGTGTGGAGAAGTCCAGGTGCTGGTCAAGCCAGACCCTGAGATATCTGCAGGAGGTGCAAGTCTCTAGAGAAGTCCCATCCAGGGTGTGGAAGGTGTGGGTGGAGGTGAGCGGTGAGAGTCTCTGCCTTGTGCCAAAGGTCATAGAGACAGTTTTCTTGGCATTGAGAAAGTGCTGATTTAAGTGAAACCAGAGCTGTACATTGTTGAAGTCCTGCTGAAGTCTGGTCATCACACCGGAGGTCAAAGTGCAGGAAGTATACAGTACTGTACCGTCCGCATACATGTGAATGGATGTGTGTGAGCAGGTTATTGAGGAAGATGGAGAACAAGAGTGGGCCAAGGACTGAGCCTTGAGGTACACCAGCAGTAACAGAGAGAGAGAGAGGCAGAGGTGGTATTACCAGTTCTGACTGATTGGGATCTGCCTACCAGATAGGAGTGGAAACAGCTGTTGGCCATGCTTGAGAGCCCAGCAAGAGAGAGCTTGGATAGGAGGAGTGTGTGAGAAACAGTGTTGAAGGCTTTAACCAGGTTGACAAAAATGGCTGAGGTATTGTGGCCTCTATCCATACCAGTGAGGATGGAGTTCGTGAGTCTTAGGAGAGAGGTGGTGGTGGAGTGGGCCTTCCTAAAACCAGACTGGTAGGGTGTGAAGAAAGAAGAGGAGTTGAGAAAGGAGGAGAGTTGGGAGAGGACTAGGTGTTCCTGGAGTTTACCCAGGATAGGAAGGAGGGATATCGGTCGATAATTACCAGGAGCAGAGGGGTCACCACCTTTAGGGAGGGGGATGACTGTGGTGTGCTTTCATTCAGATGGGATGGCGGCAAGAGAGAACGAGAGGGTGTAAAGTGAGGCCAGGAGAGTGGCGATGGCTGGAGCCAACAAGAAGAGCATTTTGGAGTCCAGGCCAGTGGGGCATTTGCCCTTGGAGGGATTAAGGGCGAGCAGGACTTTGTAGACTTCGGCGGGAAATCTGCTGGTGAAAGAGGCCAGAGGGCCTGAGGAGGAACTTGATTGGGGGTGAGGGAGGGGTTTGTGGGATGGGGAGAGAGGACAGAAGTGAGATGTACATTCTGTTAAGAAGGAGTTGAATTCTGAGGCAACTTTGAGAGGGTCTGTGACAGTGAAACTACCTATATTTAGAGCAGGGGTTGGGGGGCTGCAAGGGAGGGCAGAATAGCGATTTAACCACTTTCCAAAATTTAGCAGGATGGCTTAGATTAGTGTGGAAGGTGGCTTTGAAGCAGATGGCTTTTGCCCTCTGGATTTGTCTAGTATAATCATTTCGTAGAGTGCGATATTTTTGTTGGTGCACAGATGAGCCAGAGACCTTGAAAGACCTCCAAGCCTGATCCCTAGCCCTGAAGAGGGCCACAATATGCAGAGATCCAGGGCAGGTGGGCACCCCTCACCCAAGCTCATCTGAGAGGGGCATAAAGGTTCCAGACTGTGATAAGCATGGTCTTAAAATACTCCCACGCCGAGTCAATAGAGGTAGCCTGGGGGATGTAGGACCAGTCTGTGATTGCCAGGTCTTTTAGGAGAGATGCAAGGTCCAGGGATTTGTAGGATCTTGTCAGGAGGGTTTGGGGGGGTGCCCTGGGTCTGTGTATTTTCCTTACCGAGTAGATCATGTGATGATCACTTAAGGAGTCCGGTAGCAGACCTTAGGCTAGTATTTGATGCGGGTGGGAGGTAAGGGACCAGTCCAGGAGAGAGTGGTTCTGTGATTTGGGGTTGGAATGTGTGAGCTCGGTGATCTGTTGAGATAGGTTTAGTGCCATCACCTGGCTGTGGAGCTTGGAGCCAGTACCAGAGAGCCAATTCTGGTTGAGATCTCCAAGGATTTGCAGCTTACCCCCTGAAGCCTTGGATGTTAGGATACTCAGATGTTCCAAGATGGAGGGCGTAGTGGAGTCAGGAGAGCAATAGGATCCAGCTATAAAAACAGGGCTAGTGTGGGGGAGGGAAAGTTTTATTAATAATGCATTGATGGTTTGCGTCGGCAATTCCAGTGCAACTGGGGTAAGCTGAAGCGAGGAAGTGATGTACATGGCTATGCCACCACCTCTTTTGTTGCCCGGGTGGTCGTGGCAAAGGAGAGTGTAATCAGGAATACAGTATTCAGCATCCTGGTTATATGGTTTCAACCAGGTCTCAGAGATAATCAGTATGTCAGATTTTAAGGAAAGAACAATTGGTTGCAACAGGGTTAATGTGTGTAGGAGGCTGCAAATATTTAGGTGGGCAAGTTTTAGGCCCCGTGGGAGTTGGGAAGGGGGGCAGGGTTTGGACCGGGGTGGGGATTTGGACCAGGGTTCCATTCGACGTCCCCAGATAGAAGGAGCAGTAGTGTTGTCAGAATTTTGGTTTTGGGCATGGCCTATAGAAGCTTGCAATAGGAATTTGTTGTTTGTGCTGATGGCACTGAGGAGACATGGGTGTTAATTTTGATGGTAACAAGCCAGGCATGGAAGGTGAGTGGGAGACAGAAGGACCAACCAACAGATTGAGTAGGTGCACCTCAGGTGGCAGTTCAGCTACTGTGGTTGGGGGGGGGGGGTGTAGGACAGACCAAGGTGTACAAATGTAACTGGCGAGGCTGCATCTTGTGGTATGAGGAGGGTGGTAGTGATGCCAGAGGAGGTAAAAGTGAGACTGCTGCAATATATATAGGGGCAACATTGTTGGCCTATTTGGTAATGAGGTAGGAATAGGGTAGCTTAGCTGCCACTAGGGTGGATGCCGATAATCTGCTAAGGAAAGTGGGCTGATTGGTTTTCAGCATCATGTGATCGTACCAATACAAGGTAGCTCACCAAGGGTGGTGGTGGGGGGGTGGGGCAGCTGATGCAAAGTATCAGTAGGGACTTCCATTTCAAACTTTGTGCGTTGCACCTCAGGCTGTATCTGCTTCAAGCGGCAGGCAGGGAGCGGCTTGCAGCTTGGGGGAGGGCAGAACAGACCTGGCCCTCACGACCACTCCGAGGGAGCTGTGGAAATTAAGCAGCGACACAAGAAATTATAAGCAGGTAAGATGGAGGGAGAGGCTATACAGAGTGAAGGACAGGGGCTATGCTAGAGAGCAAGGAGGAGACTAGGATTCAGCTGGTGGTACGATTAAGCAGCTCTAGTAAAACCTGGCTGCCCAAATGTTCAATTGTAAGGATCTCTAAGTTCGGGCGCATTTAAGTAACAGCCTTACACTAAATTCAACTAAAAGACCAGTGGCTTAAAAGAACTTGATCACATTTAAATCCGTCTGGCTTAAAGAACTTGGTCACAATTAAAATTTGTCTGGTTTAAAAGAAACTGAGCACATTTAAATTCATCTGGCTAAAAGAAGGTGATCACATTCAAAATTCATCTGGCTTGAAAGAAATTGAGCACATTTAAATTTGTCTGGCTAAAAGAACTTGGTCACATTTAAAATTTGGCTTACAAGAACTTGAGCACAAAAATTTGACTGGCTTAAAAGAAAGTTGAGCACATTTAAAATATGTTTAACAGGCCAGTGGCTTAAGCGAACCTAAACACTAAGCTAAAGAGGTGCCCATAACAGCATTATAAGGCTTGCTTAAAGGACTCGGAGCAAGTGTCCAAAAGGCTAGGCTGCACACAAATCCTGATTAAAGTACACAACAAAATGATCAGTAATATGCCAGGTTTATTTTATTTATTTAGTTTTTGTTAACCGGGTAGGTACACTAGACAGCATAGCTGCCTATTTTCAGGTACGACCCCAGGTTAGCTCCAGAGTGTAATGAAAAAGACTATCGGCATTGCTCTGCCGATACAAATTAAGGCAGAGAGCAGTTTGAGCAGTTCAGTTCAAATTGTGGCACCAAAAGAGTCAGTTTCAAACTTTGTGCATTGTGCCTCAGGTTGTACCTGCTTCAAGTGATGGGCAGGGAGTTGGCTTGCAGCTCAGGGGAGGGCAGAACAGACCTGGCCCTCTTGACCAACCGAGGGAGCTGCTTCAAGCAGCGGGCAGGGAGTTGGCTTGCAGCTTGGGGAGGGCAGAACAGACCTGGCTCTCACGACCACTCTAAGGGAGCTGCTTCAAGCGGCGGGTGGGGAGTTGGCTTGCAGCACAGGAGAGGGCAGAACAGACCTGGCCCTCACGACCACTCTGGGGGAGCTGCTTCAAGCAGAGAACGGTGACATAGTCACACAGTATTGTAACAGAATGGGTATCTTGTCTGCCCCTCCTGCTGCATGGCAGTGATTATTCACAGTTTGAATGTGGACAAACATCCAGATTTATTAGCTAGAATATTACTGTCACTCATGGCGTGTAACTCTCAATACCATTCTCCTTTAGGAATCTGTCTAGTCCTGCCTTGAAAGCCTGAACAGTACTAGCTTCCTTAACCTCAGCAGGTAGGCTATGCCACATGATGACCACCCTCTGTGTGCAGTAGTGTTTTCTAATGCTTTCCCTTATCCTGCCACAAGCTCCATCAAGCTGAGTGTATGCCCTCCAGTTCTGTTTGCATTCATCAGCTCTGACATCTGTGTATACCCCACCTCGTCTAGCCCCTTCAGTATTCAAAACGCCGTTATAATTTCCCTTCCCCTCTCAAGTTTCTCTTCTCTAGACTGAATTACCAGAGTGGGTCCTGTTTCTCCTCCTAGGGTAGCTCTTGCCCCCTAAGTTATAATCAGCTGGGTTGCTCTGTCCTGAACCCTCTTGATCTTTTCAATGTTTCTTCAGTACTGCAGAAACCACAAATGGATACAAGGATCCAGGTGTTTTCTATGACCAAGGTCTTGTACAGGAGAAGAGTCACGTCCCTTTACTCGCTCTGTACCACTCCTACAAATGTATCCCAACATTGCATTTGCTCTTGTGATTGGGGCAGCATACTGCCTGTTTGGCAATAACTTATTGTTCAGAGTTACCCTTGGGTCCTTTTTCTCAGTTGTGCTGTCCACTGTTGCATCACGCAGAGTGCATGTCCAATCCAGACTCCTCGCTCACACCTTAAATGTCAGCCCCCCATTTCTGGACCCATGCCCCTAATATGTGCAGGTGCCCCTGCAGTGCAGTCTCCTCCTCCTCTGCTGTGTTTGCTCTTCCTGCTAATTTGTTTGATATACATTGTTTGGAGTCCTCTACAGCTGGGGGGGTGTTACTCATGGTCCCCCCCCAGTCAGGCTGGTCTCACAGCTCCTGCGCCTCTCCAAATACCATGCTCTACCCCCTCCACTGATCCGCGCAATGGCCATGGTGGGTACATACCCCACCATCGTGGAGTGGGGGGTGTTGGGTCATCTGGAGTCAGAGCGGCGCAGTGCTGTCAGACCGACCCTCATCCTGCACGCCAAGGAGTATTTTTATGTAACCCCTTGTCCCCCCCCAGCACGGGCGTGCAATGGCGCCGCCGTGTGTACTCCCATGCACCGTGCATCAGACGCCACTCACGCCGACCCACTGTTTGACCCGTCTGCCTGCAATGACTCTGGGCTGCAGCCAGGAGCCAGCAAAGCCGCGGCTACCACATCCCGCCCTCCCTGGAGAAGGAGAGCAGTCATTAGGATGCTCAATCCTTCTCCCCCCAGCCGACCCCCGATGACCCAGGCTCGTTTCCGAACCCAGGTCGCCAGTGTGGCACGAAGTATGGCAACCAGCGCCTCAACCCTCAGCGCCACTGGGCCGGCACTCTTCCTGCTAGTTTAGTGTATTCCACAAACTCCAGCAGCTTACATGGACCCCATCTTCAAGGTAATTAATATTTTTATTTTTATTTATTTTATTAAACTCTAGGATTACAAATACCTTTGATTACTGCTCATTTACAAAGGTTCCACGTCAAAGGATATAGGGTAACATACATACAAAGGTCAACAATGGTTACAGTCTTAAAACACAAAGATGATTAAACATTAATTATATAGCCAAAAATTGAGAGAGACAACATAAGCCAGCTTCTGACAGTTTTCAGTGTGAACAGTATATAGTTAGAATAGGGTAGGAGGGAGTCAGGAAGAAGTAGGCAGGCTATAGGGCCATTGTTGGAGCGTAGAGGTGGGTGGCAAAAATGTGGGGTGGATGGGCTGGAGAACCCCATGTGTAGAAAGTGCCAGTTGAGAGGGAGGGTGGGAAAGACAGGGGGTGGGGGGTAATGGGCGAGTGGGAGAAACTGGTGCCAAGAGTGTGAGGCTCTGTGGCAGGTTACAAGTCACCTTCGACTAGGGTAAAAAGAGAAGACAGTTACTTGGGAGAGGCAGTCACATTGAGTGGTAGAGGCGAGAAATAGTCGGAGTTGCCTTTTAAAGAGACCTAGCATCACAGTTGCAAGTGACTCTTTGTTAAGGGTATTGTACCACTGAGGAGCCCTGTGCATGAAAGACCTCTGACCCATAGTGGTCCGGCATCTATGGACCTGGAAGGTTTGATATAGAGCACTGCATGTAAGCTGGGTGCTGCTGTTGGCAGTAAGGAGTTTTGCCACTCCTGATGGGATGAGCCCGAGGAGAACCTTTTCTGGTTATCAAGCAGGTCGGTATTGTATTCTACTAAGGAGTGGTAGCCATTCGCCTGGGCATACAGGTCACAGGTGTGCGTTAGGCGGGCAGCACCTGTTAGAAGCCTACAGGCCTTGTTGAGTGTCACCAATATCCTCCGGAGGGCAGTAGGGGAAGCAGAGCCATAGATAACTAGACTGTAGTTGATGATGGAGGTGACAGAGCTGTAGATGGCAAGTCTAAGGGCATCAGTGTTCATGCAATGTTTGTGCTTGTGGAGCAGGCCGATCCATATGTTGGTGGACTTAGCTACTGTACATTGCCAATGTGCCGCGTATAAAAAAGGGAACTATCCAAGGTGATGCTGAGATATTTAAACTCAGGAACACGTTCAAGTGAAGCCCCCACATGGTTTCTGATGGTGAGGGACAGAGGTTTATATTTGTTCTGTGTGTTGTAGAATGTCATGACCTTAGTTTTGCTATAGTTTAGGATGAGTTTATGTGAACTAAACCATTCTTCAACATGCCTGAAATCACACTGCAACTGACTCTCAAGTTGTTTAGAGTCTTGGTTGCTAGTAAACAGTACTGCATCATCCGCATAAAATAATATTCTCTGTTGGCAGACACTAGGGAGACTGTTAAGGAAGAGAGAAATGAGTAATGGTTCCAGTATAGACCCCTGAGGGACACCTGAGAGGACTGGTTTTTCATCAGAGGTGACTCCTGCAATCCTAACATGTTGGACCCTTTCCCCCAGGTAGCTAGCAAACAGTGCATCATTGGAGAGCCCGAGAGTGGTCAGTTGCCTGAATAGGAGTGGGTGGTTAACAGTATCAAAGGCCTTTGTCAGGTTGATGAATACTGCCTCCCCCCCACAGATTCCTTGGTCGAGGGTGTCATGGATGAATCTGGTAAATTCCAACAGTGCTGGGGTGGTACTATGCCCTTTTCGGAAGCCATGCTGTTCCGGGCACTGTATTTTATATTTGTCCAGAAACTCGACAAGCTGGTCCGAGACTATTCGTTCCAGTGCTTTTAGCTGCCTGTTTCCAGAGTGTTGGGAATTGACCCAATCTTAGGGAAAGTTTGAAGATGTTTGTCAGGGGTTCAAGGATCTCATCTAAGACTAGTGCAAGCAACTTCAGGTCGAGTGAGTCACCACTGTAGCCAGTTTTGCAGATAGCATTGCATATATAGGTTCTGGCTAGGTGCACTGGAATCTCTTTGAAGAACTGTGGAGCTGTGTGTACTTGGGACACAGCATCAAAGGTGGTATTGGTGGTGGGGGCATTGAAAAAAATCAGTTGGAAGGACACTGCCCAGGTTGGTGAACGCATTGTTGAATGTACTGGAGATGGTACTCAGGTCTAGCATAGGTGTTCCATCAATGTTCAGCATGGTGGGTGGTGCCTTAGCATTCTTGCCTGTGAGGTCCTTCAAGTTATTCCAAAATCTTTTCCCATCATCCCAGTAGTTGGACAGTGCCTCCCTAAAGTATTTGCTTTTAGCCTTCCGTATAGCTTGGGTACAACCATTTCTTGCAGATTTGTATTTTTGAATGTCCCCTTACGCTAATGTGGCTCGAGCACAGTGCCAAAGGTGGTCCCTTTGTTTGAGCCGTGCTACAAGCTTGGAGTTTATCCATGGGTTAGACCTGCCTTTAACCTTCATCTTTTTAAGTGGTGCATGGATATCACAGGCCGCAGTAAAGCGAATGATGAACAGTTCCAAAAGGCTTTGTTTGTATCATTGAATGAGTCAATTTTTGACCAGTCCAGCCTGTTTAGATGAGATTTTAGCAGCTGAAGGTGCCCCTGCTTGAGTACCCTGGCATGTATTGTTTTAGGAGGGGACTTGGTGAAATTGTTAGCCCAACAGCAGATAATGGGTGAGTGATCACTTAAAGTATCAGGGAGAACTGACACCTTGGAGATTCTTTCAGGGTGGTTTGACAGTATCCAGTCAATCAGGGTGTAGTTCCCCATCATATAGTTGCACCTAGTTGGGGTAGGGGCAAGCTATGTGAGGTGCTATGCCGTGACAGCATCCTTGTAGGTGCAGGCCTCAGGTGAAAGCTAGTTTATGTTAAAATCACCCAAAATTATGGTCTCCGAGTTATGGCGTAGTCCCTTGAGGTATTCCATGATGTTGTTGAAGCCACTTGCCTGGTCCTTTTGGGGTATGTATACAGAGACTATAGTAAGATTTTTATTCTGGGCCCCTAGGAGAACTTTAACGGCGAGGTCCTGAGATGGGGATCCCGAGTTAGAAAAAAGGATGACATGTCCTATGAGGGTATCCCTCAGGTAGCTGGCACAGCCACTGCCCCGGTTTGAAATCCTATCCTGCCTGAAGATAGAGTATCTGGAAATTACGACTGCAGTGTCAAGGATCTTAGGATTTAGCCATGTTTCAACAACAGAGAGGATGTCAGAACTGTGTTGTTGAATCCAGGTTTGGAGGTTATCAAGTTTGCTGAGGAGGCTGCAGACATTGATTGACACCAATGCGAGAGACCCCACAAATATGGTAAAGAGCAATGGACTGGTGCCTCCTGCACCACCAGCTTGGGCTAGGCAGAATCATCTCCAGAAGTTTCTGGGAAGCAAACCTGAGACCCTGAGTCATAAAGGCATCAGTTTTCATCGCTCAGCTAAATGGATGTTCCCTCCTGCTGGCAGGTTAGTGTGCATTGTTTTCCACACATGCAATCTCGCTGGCCACCACTAGAGGTCTTTTTGCAGTTACAATTACTCAGCACTTTTGAAATTATTCAGTACTAGATAGTAACCACATTGCACAGGACACTTTTTCTCATATACAGAAAGAAACCAGCCCCAACTCCTAGGGTACACCACTCCGAACATCCCTCCTTTCTGAATGATGGCCATCCACCGCCAGTCTGCTTCTTACCTGTCAGCTAATGTGCTCTCCACCTCCTGTACACTTCATGGACTCTGCACTGTACTACTTTCTCTGTGTGTTTCCATGTGGTATAGTGTCACAGGTCTTGCTGATGTCCAGATAGACTACATTCCCTGCCCGGTCACTATCCACCTCTCCAGTTATCTCCTCGAGGAAGGCAATCAGATTAGTTTGGCATGATCTACCATTTATGAAACTAGACTGTGTGCTAGAGAACACTCATATTTTCCTCAGGTACTGCACCACCACAACTTTTTATAATGGATTAAAGCATTTTGCAAAGCACTGAAGTAAGACATACAAAATGTACCTTTGCTGTATTTTTACCGTTTGTGTCCCCGGGTCGCACCTGGAAATGAGCCTCAGCTCAGTCTGCTTTTCCTAGTTACCAACTCTTAAATAAAATAAAATAAAAAATAAATGTTCAAACAACCTCACTATTTACTTTTAGTTGTTCTGGCTCATCTATGACTAGGATGTCAGTAACTACTTCAGCTCCATTAACTGTCCCCAATGCGTGGTTCTGACTGGTGTGACATGCTAGCACAGGGCTCTTTCAACAAGTCTCTGTAAGTCCAAAATAGATAAACTAACCGGCTGATTGTTTCTCAGTTTGCTTTTGTTATCCCCCTTCCCATGCCAGTTCCCACCAAACCTGAACAAACCTGGAGAACAGGGATAATATCATATTTGAATTTTATAATTATTTTTGGGAATTTATGAGAATACTTTTGGGTAAGGTCCAAGGTAAATCTAAGGGCCTTAGCCAAAAATATTCTCATAAATTCCCAAAAATAATTATAAAATTCAAATATGATATTATCCCTCTATAGTCATATACACTGTTCATATTGTAAATACTGTAAATTTTTGCAAATATTGTTTTTACCTTTTTCTCTGTATTATCGAATTTTTGTACCACTGAACGTTTGTGAAGATGGCCATTTTCACTCACATACCTTCCGGTATGAAAATAAAATTGTATTGAATTGAATTTGTCCAACAAAACAAGCAGTTCACATTTAATGCTCAGAGAAGGTTCCCAGAGTGCTTGTTCTCATTTTCTCTGCTTAAGTTTCCAGCTGGGATGGGAAGTGCCACTTAATGTTCACGCCGCAAAAATCATTTATTACAAGTGTGAGAGGGAGTTTCACAGAAGAAATATGAAAATTAATTAGGACAATATTATTTTAGCTCACAGCACTTAATTATCACTTTCAAAAAGTACTTGCCATTCTGCCTGTCACTGAAGAGGAATGCCAGCCTAAGTAGCAGAACTTTCTGTTCGGGGGGGGAGGGGGGCAGTTTTTCATTATCGTTTTTTTAATCAAACAGAAAATAAAATCCTGTCCTGCAGATGAAGCATATGGAAAGGTTTCTGCAAATTAAATCTGATTATGCTTACACTTATGATCCAAAGGGTCATTAACGAGATTTAACGAAAAATCCAACAACACACAAACACATTTCTAAACTAATCGATCAAAAACCCCAGTTAAATGCTTTTAGACTGACATGTTCTAAAATGTATACCATGAATAGTTAAACAAAGAATGGGCCCATTTCTGCAGCTCTCTAATGCCTCAGTTCTTGGTTAGATGCCACCTGCAGAATGTCAGTGTGTGCCATAACCATTTGTTTCTACAATGTGTAGGGTGAGTTTTACACTTGGTAGGTACAGAGGGGCCACTCAATTAGTCCAATCCTCACCCTTTAATATTGTTACATAGTCTGTATGCAATGTAAATGGTATGTATTGTTTGTCATCTATAGATGGGTCTGGATGGAGCTAAGCATCCCAAGCCGAAGGTGGGAGCCTCTACTAGCAGACAAGCAGTTTTATGTGGCCATAGAAACCTCAGTGTACGGGAACTACTGCAAACAGAAGCCATCTGCAATATAAAATTAAAAAGTAAAAAAAAAGCTATACCAGTAGTAGGACAGTCTCACTGAACTTCATGCAAGGGAAACTGTTCTCACACTAAATGATCAAGTGGGCTTCTAGCATGAGGTCATCCCTGCTGTAGGTGTGGGTACAATTGTGGACCACTCTGCCTATGGAGTCTGAACACCATCCTGCTGGCTGCCTCCCTGAGGAGCTACCAGGTCAGCAGTCAGCCCACTCTAGTCCCTGATTTGAAAAAGCACTGACGAGAGTAGTGCAGTGCCCCCTCTATTTCTGTCTCCAAAAGTCTATTGAGTGTCACCCTGCAGTTTGCTGTAACCTCTTCACTGAAGACAGTTTTGTGCTCTGCCTTGAGGTTGGATAGCTTAAACTCCAAGTCAATCTGCTTTCTCATTTTCTCTTTCTTTACATATGGGTCCACATGGCGTCATCCAGGGACCTCTAAAATTCAACAGGAGGCCCCCCTGGGCCCTCTGCCTTGTCCTTCACCAGATAGAAGGCTATTTGCCTAACCTCTCCCAGTGTCAAGGGTCTATTTAAGACTTCTGCTTGTTCTGCAGTAAGCTCTGGTAAGATCAGGCACACTAGGAATGTGTTAATCACAGCCTCTTGTCCCCTCCCTCACTCTTGTACAAGCTGGAGTAAAATTCCACAACACTATCCTTTATCCACCTATTGTGAGAGGTCAATCTGCCCTCCCCATCTCTCACTGCTGCAATCCAATTAGATTTATACATATCCCTAGCTAAGCATGCCAGCAGGAGGCTGGGTTTGTTGTCCCATTCTTAGAATGTTTGACTGACATAAATAAGGGCCCTGTTGCCAACCCCATGGCGTGGAGGGCTGAGGCGCCTAGCACCTTACCTCCCGCCTCACTGACGACCCAAGTTCAGGAACAGAGTTGGGTCATTCAGGGGCTGGCTGGGGAGGGAAGATCGAGAATCCCATCAGACAGTTCTCCCCCCTCAGGGGAGGGGGGGGGTTGTGTGACCTACTGCTTACCTGCCACCCAGAGGTGTCCAGGTGGTAGTGCAGCTTGAGCACACACAAAAGCCAGCCAAACGCAGGCATTTGAGGACTTCTTCATAGAAGCGGAGCTCGTCTGTTACACCACTGCATGTGGGAGGCTGAGTGGGCAACAGCTCAAGGAAGAAAAATAAGGTGGAAAATTGGAGGTTGAGCTACATGAAGCCTGACCCACTAGCACCAACAGCCCACTCGGTCTCGGGGTGGGGGGTGGAGACTCTGGACCACCAAGGACTGTGGGACGGGCCGATACAGCTGCCCAGCCTGCCATGGAGGGATAAAATCCTGTATGAAAAGAAAAAAAAAATTAAACAAATAAGGTCCCTGTTTGCACCACCTCTCAGTTCTTTATTTATTGCCTCATGCACCAGCTTTAGTGACCTCACAGTGGTCTCTCTGTGATCATGAAAAGTCACTAATTCTAACTGCTTAGCAGCATCCTCAAGGTGCCACAATGTATCCCTTTTCTGCTTGTGCAGAGTGGCAATATATGCCACCACTGCCCTCTCATATTGACTTTCCCTGCCTCCAAGAGGGTCATCTTTGAGGGGACTGTGGGTGCATTGGTGTCCAGATAGGTCTGCCAACTCTCAGCCAGATGTTCTCTAAATTTCTGATTAGTCAGCATATAGGTGGGAAATCTCCCTGCCCTAGCTGCAACTCCGTTTTGCCCTAAGTTTACGGTCACCAGAACTCTGGCATGATCGGAGATTGCAATAGGACAAATAAACCACTTTGTTTCTATTTCTCCCTGGAATGCTTGGACTAGAAAGATAACATGTGGCATCATCATAATTTTAATCGAGTCTACACAACCCTATAATGACAAAGAAAGATTTCCCATCTGTCCAAATGATTTTTAACTGTCTCTTGTATTTATATGTATTTAAAGTGCTGGTTTTATTGATATAATTTGTTCAAATTAATTCTAAGTATTTTATTTTAGCAGTAATATTAACATCCTTCAGTACAGTATATTATATGTTTGGTGACAAGGAGCAGTAATAGAGAAAGCCACTGATTTACTTTTATTTAAAGGTGAACAGCAGTTAGAAGTTTACAAAACAAATGTTGCGCAGAGTGTTTTCATTTGTGTGTGCAGTGGTCCTAATGTGGTCTTTCCTTTGTTTCCTGTTAGCATGTTTTTTCAGATCTGCCTACTTGCTTTATAGCCCTTGGGGATCTCCATGCCTGTTTCGTTTATTGCTTTTTCTTTTCCCAAAATGCCTCCTCTTCCATGTGACAGTGATGCACTGAAGACCGTTGATTCAGTGAGTGTTGGCTTGCTGTCCTGCCTGCAGCAGTAGAACTGTACTTTTACATGCCTCTCCTTATCCAATGAGCACTAATAAAGGCTACATTTACAGTCTGGCAAACACCTGAGGGATAACTGAGTGGGATATTCTTTAAGGAAACAGCTAGAGTTGTCACTAATTATAGCATTGATGATCTGGGGTGATGTGTGTGCTTTTTGTACAAATGTGTGTGGTTTGTTGAAGAGAAAAGCTTTAAAGAGTTAGCGGAGCCAAAACAAGCAGACAGGAAAATAATACAAATGATAAAAAGTAGCCTGTTGTAGCTTTTTATTTCTTAAGTGTTTTTATATTTTCCTTTTGTTCATTAGAAAGTCTTCCATTTGATAATATTGTGCTGGATGTGTGGCACAGCTCTTAGCCTGGCATGGCATATCTAGCTCTACACCCCCCCCCACTACATCATCAACACTGTGATCTCACTGACAGTGATATCACAGGTGACGGACCTGGCAGCCACTGAATGGCTGTTCCTAAGCAGCAGTGATGTCACAGTCAATGAGGTTACAATGCTGACCATGTGGTGTGGGGAAATAGATATGTCAGTTGCCAAGCAGAATGCTGTCCCACACATCACACCTACTAACATCAGGTAAACAATCTTCTAATTAAATAAAGGGACAAGAAAAAGTACCTCAGATATAAAAGGAAATTGTTGACTGCTTTTAAAATGTAATACTAGTTTAAAGCAGTACACTAGCTATTTAAAAACACATTCACTCCTGCTGGCTAGACCTAGGACACACTTAGAAAACAAAAGGATTGGGCTTGAAAGAGTTATTTATTTGAGGTCAGAACAACAAGTTCTTAACGCCACAATGCTGCTGCAGACAGGACAGTAAGCCAGTACTCACTGAATCAGTGGTCTCTGAAGCATCACTTTCACATAGGACAGAAGGCATTGTGGGAGGAATTCTGAGCAATAACTCTCCCCTTTTTATTAAAGTTCTCCACTGTTATTTCACACCAAGCCTTTGCACATTTCGGGATTAAGTATGATACCTTTCCATCTTCATCAGGTTATTTCTAATTTGTCACGAGTGAGCCCCATAAGCAAAAAAATAAATAAAAAATATTTTTCACAGATCGCTGGATATGGGAGAGATACCAGGGGACTGGACGACAGCACATGTGGTTTGCCTGCACATGAGCAGGAGTAGGGTTGAACCAGGAAACTACAGACCAGTCAGCTGGTCATCTATATTGGAAAATTACTCGAGACCATAATAAAGGGGAGGCTTGTGGAGTTCCTGGAGGTAAACAGACTTTAGGGCATTATGCAACATAGGTTCACAAGAGGGAGGTTGTGGCAGATGAACCTGATCGATCTCTTTGATCGGGTGATGAAGGTGACAGATGCATGTCAGGCAGTAGACATTTTGTACCTATCTGTAGATTTTAATAATGCTTTCAACTCAGTTCTACATGGATGGCTGGTGAAGAAGCTGAGTGACCTCAGTGTTGGGGAATGGATTACAACATGGTAAGGAACACTGGCTTAGTGGGAAAGCCCAAACGGTTGACTTCAATGGGGAGTACTCAGGGGTAAGGGAAGCACCCAGTGGGATGCCACAGGGATCATTCCTGGGTCCAGTCCTTTTTAATATATTCATTTGTGAGACTGGGGAAGGAACCCAGAGTATGATCTGCCCCTGCACAGATGACACTAAGATCTGCAGAAAAGCAGAAGGTGAGGAAGGTACAAGAGCAATGAGGAAGGTACAAGAGCAATGAGGAAGGACCCGAAAAGGCTAAGGAAATGGCCATGGGCATGGCAGTTGAAATTTAATGCAAAGATGTGTAAGGTAATGTAGTAAGGGGCTAAGAACCCAAAAACAGATTACAGGATGATGGGGTCTGGTACAAAGAATAACTGAGGAGAAGAACGTGGGGGTGATGATTACAGACACTGTGAAAACATCCGTACAGAGCAATAAGATGGTGGGGAGATCAAACAGGATGCTGGGTTGCCTACATGGGGGATAAGTGGTAGGAGGAGAGACACACTCCTATCCCTGTTCAGATCCCTGGTTCGACCTCATCTGGAATATTGCAGGTAGCTCTGGAACCCATACATGAGGAAAGATAGGGGCAGGTTGGAGACAGTGCAGAGAAGGATAACTAAGATGATTCGGGGACAGCAAGGGAATTCCTACATGGAGAGGCTGGGGGACCTCAATATTTAAACTCTGGAGGCTAGAAGGGAGAGGGGGGCATGATAGTGTCATATAAATAACTTCATGCGATAAATCGTCTGGCTAGCAGGGAGCTGTTCACAGTGAATAGAAACAGTGGCACTAACTCAATGAAGCGGCCTGGGAGGGGATCTAGAAAAGATGTCAGAAAATGTAACTTCCTGGAGAGAGCGGTGGATAAATGGAATAAACTGCCAAGGGAAGTCATTTATGCGAAGTCAGTGGAGGGATCAGACATGGGTGATTCATTTATAGTAGCTTTTACCTGTGAAACATTCATGGTTTACTCAGCTTTCCAGAGAAGCAAGGGAATCTACATAACCTCCACCACCCCTACCCTCCCACACATGCAAATTAACAAAAATTTGCTAGGAACTGTCTCCATCTTTTAACCTCTCTCTCCCTTTATGCTCCAACATACCATCATTTAATAGGCCCCCCATCTGACCTGTGACCCATGATTTGGGCTGGGGAGGTAATCACTGTTACAATCACTAGGCTAGCAGGACTTTGGTAAAAACTAAACTGCACCTCAGCTGGAATACCCCCAAATTCCTTGTCAGAATGACCCTGGGTCTATCCCTTTGGGTGCCTTCTGGCAGGGGCAGTGAGTACAGGGGGTGTTCCAGCAAGGACAGTGAGTCAGGGGAAATCAGTTCAGGGGTACCATTCCAGCTTTCGGGTATATTCTAGATCTGGATGTGTTCTTTTGAACCAGAATACTCCTTAAATCCAGAATGACACCCCCAAAATACATACCCACTTAATGACCCTGCCGAGATTCCCCCATATTTATTGCTCCTTTTGGAATGCCCCTCTTAGTGATTGCCACCGGGCTTTCCAGCAGGCAACATGGGGCATTCTGGTTGTGGGTGTGTTCTGGTCTTCACCCACACCCAGGGCTAACTCAGGCTTATCATAAATTCTGCACATGAACAGTGAGGTTTGTGCAAGTGCTCACTGAACATCATCAACTGGAAACCTCACTGTGTGTAGTGCAAAGCTGGTTGTGTGGGAGCAAAACGCCACCCCAGGTGCACATGTAAATGGGATGGAATCTCATGAATGTGTGCACACTGGGATACTGGAAGCCCTTTGCAAGTGCTAATACACAAATACCTGTCAAAGCCTCACTGGGAAGGCAGAACACTGGGGTTATGTTTAGGCCATGTATAGCCCTCCTGCTATGTAATTTCTAGCTCTCAGGTAGCATTTTGTGAAGCACTTTAATTTTGTTTTATTTTATCTTTTTTGGTGCCACCTTACCACCATGCCTTCTGCTAGGTCATGGACCCCTTGGACTGTCACTCCTATGTTAGCCACCCTCCTGATACCCCCTGGCTTACCCCCCAGGGTGGGGCTGCAGCATCTGAACCCCTCTTAGGGTGCTGCAATCAATGGGATAGGTCAGGAGTCAGCCTGGGAGCTGACCGCAGCCGAGGGGCGAGCGTCATACGAATGTGCCAGCAGAAACAGACCACCCGGTCTATCTAAGTCTGCTCGAGTGTTCAGCCAACACCCCTAGTTTGCAGCTGCCCCAACCCCCCTTCCTTTTGTCATCCCACTGCCACCCCACCCTCACTCTCCCTGTTCCCTGTCCCATGCCCTTTAGAAGCTGTTCACAGATTTACATGATACCACCCATTCTGATAGGGTGTTCCATTTTGCTACCACCCTCTCTGTGAAATAGTGTCTCCTCATTTCCTTCCTAAATCTTCCCCCTCCATTCTTAGCCCATGCCCCTGGTGACCCTCCCCCTCCTTAACTTAAAGACCCCATCTGCCCCATCCTTATTGATTCCCCTCAGATATTTGAATGTCTCTATCATGTCCCCCCCCCCTTCTATCCTCCAGGGCGTACATAGTGAGGCCTCCCAGCCTGCTGTCATAGTCTCTCCCTTCCATTCCACATATCATCTTTGTTGCCCTCCTCTGCACTCCCTCCAGTAGCCTGATATCACGCTTTAGGTATGGCCTCCAAAACTGAACACAATACTTTGTGGCCTTACCAGCGATCTGTAGAGGGCAAGATCACCTCACTTTGCCTGGATGAAAACCCCCTCGCTATGCACCCCAGCATTTTGTTCACTTTTGCAGCCACTCTCCTGCACTGAGCAGTGTTTTTCATGGTCCCCGTTATCATTACCCCAAGGTCTTTCTCCTCCTCAGTGATCCCCAGCTTAACCCCCCCAGCCAGTATTCTCTCATTGGGTACTTCACCCCAAAGTGCATAACCTTACACTTCTTTGCTTTGAACCCCAGCTGCCACCTCTCCGACCACTCCTCTAGCTTGCTTAGGTCCCCCTAGAGCTGCTTCCACCCCTCCTCTCCATCCACCACTGCTCCGATTTTGGTGTTGTCAGCAAACAGACTTACCTTGCTCATCACCCCATGTCCCATGTCTGATATGAAGAGCCCAAAAAATACTGGCCCCAACACAGAGCCCTGTGGCACCCCGCTCATCACCGGCCTTGGAGTTGAGAGCTCCCCTCTCACCACCACCCGTTGCAGCCTCCCACTCAGCCAGCTTGTAATCCAGTTCATCATTTTCGCTCCTACCCCTACAACAGTTAGCTTCTCCCCAAGCCGCCCATGAGGCACCAAATCGAAGGCCTTGCTGAAGTCCAAGTAAAGAACATCCACCGCATGACCCTTATCCAGTTCATATGTCACCCAGTCATAATATTGTATCAGGTTGGTTTGACAAGACTTCCCTGAAACAAACCCATGCTGCCTCACATCCTGGAGGCCATTGTCCTCCAGGTATGACACCAGTCTTTCCTTTAGTATCGTTTCCATGAGTTTGCACACTATGGATGTGAGACTTACCGGATGATAACTACCCGGTTCATCCCTTGGCCCGCTCTTGTGTAATGGCACTAGATGTGCCATCCTCCAGTCCAGTGGCCCACATCCTGACTCCAGTGAAGTGCTGTACAGATCTGCCAGTGGCTCCGCCAACACTTCTGCCATCTCCCTCAGCACCCTGGGGTGGATACCATCCGGCCCTGGTGCCTTGTCTACCTTCAGTGCCCTCAGTCCCTCTAGGACTCTACTTGCCTCAATTCTTCCATCTGTCGCCTCCTCTCCTCCTGTCCCCACCCTCCCAGCCCATGCTGGTAGCGGTCCCCCCTTTTCTTCTGTGAACACGGAACAAAAGTATTCATTCAGTGCTTCTGCCTGCTCCTCCCCTTTTGTCCACTCCCCACCCCTTTTTATCCTCACTATTGTCTCCTTGCACTTTCTTTTCTCCCCGATGTATCTGAAGAAGTCTTTCTCCCCCCCCCATTAATTCCCTGTGCTAATCTCAGCTCCCTCTGGGCCTTAGCTGCTCTCACTTTTCTGGTCACCTCCCTGGACCATCTTACATATTCTCCCCTGTCCACTTCCTTCCCTGTCCTCCTAAACATCTGGTGAGCCACTCGTTTTGCCCTCACCACCTCCACAACCTCACTGTTCAACCAGCATGTTTTTTTTGCTCTGCTTCTCTTACTCTGTGCCTTGGTGCAGGCTTCTGTTGCTTCTGTAACCCCCCATTTTATACTATCCCATTTCAGCTCCACATCCGTCTCATGCCTTATGCCCTCCAGTTTCTCTTTCAGTACTTCCTGCATCCTTCCAAAGTCCACTCCCCTGAAGTTTACCACCCAAGCAACTGATTTCTCCGGCACCCCACACATCGTGATATTAAACCACACTGTTTGGTGATCGCTGTCGGATAGTGGGTCCTCTACCTTTATTTCCCTCACTGCCTTCCCATTTGACAATACCAGATCTAAAGTGTTCTTTAGCCTAGTAGGTACAGTAACCAACTGTGTCAGGAGACCATCCTGGATCGCATCCAGGAGCACTTGCTCCCTAGCACTGGAGGTGACCGGAATGCTCCAGTCAAGCCCCAGCAAGTTGAAATCCCCCATGATGACCACCTTCCCTTTTCTACATACCTTTTTGATTTGTCTCACTAACTCCCTGTCAGGCTCCTCAGACTGGGACGGCAGCCTGTATACCACCCCAAACCTCAATTTCCTACCCCTTGAGTCTAGGAGCTGCAGCCAGATTGCCTCTGTTCTCCTTTCTTCTCCCTTGTCCCTTGTGCATTTGATCCCGTCCCTCACATAAACTGCCACCCCCCCTCCTTACAGTCCTTCCTGTATAATTTGTATCATGGGATTGCCAGATCCCAGTCCTGGTGCTCAGTTGCCCATGTTTCTGTGACAGCTGCAATATCCACCCTCCACATTGCTAAGAGTGCCTGTAGCTCAGCAGATTTGTTTCCTAGGCTTCTTGTATTCAGCGAGACCACCCTCCATAATGCCCCCTTCCCTTAACTAACCTCCATCTCCTCCCTTCTACTCCCTTCCTTTTTTGGCTGCCCTGAGTCCTTCCCTGCTAGCCTGGGGGGGTAGGCTGTGACTCCGCTCTATCGGATCCCTGCCTACCTGCTGTCCACTTGCCACCCCCCCCAACTAGTTTAAATCCACCCTTGTCGCAATATACCTCTCCAGTCTTTGCTTTAATACCTCCTTCCCGTCCCCACTCAAGTGCAGCCTATCCCTTGCAAACAGATTATTATTATCCCAGGTACTGCCCCAGCTACCCACAACCCCAAACCCCTTAGTTCAACACCATACTACCAACCATGTGTTCAACTCTCTGATCCTCTCCTTTCTCACTGTGCTTGCGCAGGGTACTGAGGGCACTTCGTAGAAGGCCACAGACTCCCCATTCTCCTCACACAACCTTCTCACTTCCTTAATCCTCTCCCTTGTTACCTCCACCATTTCCCCCGCTAGGTCACTTGTCCCCACAGGTACCACAATGTGTGGTTTCCTTCTACCCCTCTTTATGCACCTTAGGATTGCCTATCCTGCCATGTCTGCCTTTAATCCTGGTATGGACTCCACCCATATCCGACTGTGCCTCTCCCCCTTGCCACCACATCTGATCCCC
This sequence comes from Neoceratodus forsteri, assembly GCA_016271365.2. NCBI lineage: Eukaryota > Metazoa > Chordata > Ceratodontiformes > Ceratodontidae > Neoceratodus > Neoceratodus forsteri. The sequence continues at coordinate 621,087,703 of CM057456.1, read as the reverse complement.
TTGAGTATGGAATCCAACAACACCAGTACACACCCTCTTTCCTTGTGCCGTCGCCACCCCCCCACCCAGGTTCTCATTTTTTGGAGCCACTCAAGACTGTGTTTTACCATGTGCCCATGTCTTCCCCATCCCACCCAATTAAGACCCTCCCTCTCCTCCTGTTTGACTGCAACCTCCTCTCCCTCCTCACCTCTCCAGTATTATCCCTCCCCGTCACACCATGCCCAGTCTCTCCACTAGTAATGCCCTCACACTTTCTTCTTTGTGAGTGCTATCCCTTGTGCAATCACCTCCTGCATCCTCTTTTCCATGTGTTTCTAGCAAAGTAAACATGTCCCCTATCCCCTTTGCCTCACTATGTGCTTTCTCCTCCATCCTGCCTACTGCTGCTCCTCTTTTTCTAGGTTCTACTAGAGTCCACCTTTCATTAGCTGGTTTCCTATCTAATTTGCCCCCTCCCCCCTCCCTTGATCCACTGTTCCTTCTCTGTGGTGCCCCCACAATACTCTCAGATGTCAGCCCTCCTAAGGATGAAATCCTCCCCCTCATCCCTCAACCTCCCCACCTCTCTGCCCAACCACTGAACCTCTTCCTTGAGCCTCTTTAGCCTGTGGTATATTGGGCACCCTCCCAGACTCCACAATATATTCAACTGCATTGCTGCCCCACAACCATTGCACCCAACAATCCTACCCATGGTCCACACTACCTATACAGCCTCTGCACACTAACTATCCCTACAGCAAGTAGAATTAAGTAATCTTAGCACAGCCTCTAACAGAAATACCTGATATATCCCAGTTGAAGGCCCCCCACAATATCCACCTATCACACTATCAGCAACTCACTGTGGATGCTGTACTCCTATTTGAGACCTACCTATGCTTTCTTCCTGTCCCGTGGCTGCATTATTGGATAGAAGTAAATGAGCTGCACCTGAAGCCCATTCCTCTGTTTGCAGGGCAGGTGTTCCCCTATAAATGAGCTGTGATCCTGGGAGGGAGGGGTAAGGAAGGGTGGGATTAGGGCCCACACCTGACTCTCACAAGAGTGTATCAGCCCTGTGTTTGCCCCTCACTGCACCTCCTACACTGCAACCTCCTCTGGAGGAAGGTCCCACACAAACACTGTATTAAACAAGTTGCAGCTAAAAAACTACTTTAAATCAACTTACAAACACACTCAGCAGCTAAAGGCCCTTTCCCCTCTCCTCTAGCTGAAGACTGACTGAAATGGCAGTTAACCATCACATTCTAACAGCACTAATCCCTGGGGTGGGTTGGGTGGGAAGCCCGCTCTGAGAGTGTCCCCAGTGGAGACCAGGGAGTACTACAAGTAGCGGTGTACAAGAGGGGACCAGAAAAGCATGAAAATGAATGCATGCCATCCAGATGATGGTGGCCTGCTTCCCTCAGCTGAGAAACCTCCAGGCTGCATTTCCGTGTCCCAGCGATGATGCAAGGGAGCACTCTGTGCGCTCTGGTCTCTCCTCCCAATAGCCCCGGTGGGATATGGGGGAGACCCCCGGTGAAGGGATACGTCCGGTACAACCGGGCATCGGAGCAGCTGGCTGGTGGATCGATCTAAGGAGGCAGTGGTAGGAGCTGGGCGCCCAAAGGAGATGACGACAGCGGGCGTGGTAGAGGTATAAAGAAATAACGCTAAAAAAAAAAAAAAAAAAAAAGGCAGTTAGGAACAGACCTCAAATACAATTTCCAACACACAGAAATGGCAGCTAAAAAACTACTTTAAATCAACTTACAAACACACTCAGCAGCTAATGGCCCTTTCTTCCTCTCCTCTAGTTGAAGACTGACTGAGATGGCAGTTAACCATCACATTCTAACAGCACTAATCCCTGTCATATGATTCCTGCACTTATAGGCCAGAGAACAACATTTAAACACAATCACCAATTTGTCTGCTAGAATCCCTTAACCCTGCCCAAACCAAATTTAAAAGCACAAAAAAAAGGCAGTTAGGAACAGACTTCAAATACAATTTCCAACACACAGAAATGGCAGCTAAAAAAACTACTTTATATCAACTTATAAACACACTCAGCAGCTAAAGGACCTTTCTCCCTCTCCTCTAGCTGAAGACTGACTGAGATGGCAGTTAACCATAATATTCTAACAACACTAATCCATGTAATATGATGTCTGCACTTACAGGCCAGAAAGCAACATTTAAACACAATCACCAGTTTGTCTGCTAGAATCCCTTAACCCTGCCCAAGCCAAATTTAAAAGCACAAAAAAAAAGGCAGTTAGGAACAGATCTCAAATACAATTTCCAACACGCAGAAATGGCAGCTAAAAACTACTTTAAATCAACTTACAAACACACTCAGCAGCTAAAGGCCCTTTCTCTCTCTCCTCTAGCTGAAGACTGACTGAGATGGCAGTTAACCATTACATTCTAACAGCACTAATTCCTGTAATATGATGCCTGCACTTACAGGCCAGAGAGCAACATTTAAACACAATCACCAATTTGTCTGCTAGAATCCCTTAACCCTGCCCAAACGAAATTTAAAAGCACAAAAAAGGCAGTTAGGAACAGACCTCAAATACAATTTCCAACACACAGAAACGGCAGCTAGAAAACTACTTTAAATCAACTTACAAACACACTCAGCAGCTAAAGACCCTATCTCCCTCTCCTCTAGCTGAAGACTGACTGAGATGGCAGTTAACCATCACATTCTAACAGCACTAATCTCTGTAATATGATGCCTACACTTGCAGGCCAGACAGCAACATTTAAACACAATCACCAATTTGTCTGCTAGAATCATCCAGGCGGGTAGGTGGCAAATTGTTTTCCCCTGGTTTTTGCGAGGGCGGGGACGTGCAATGACAGCCAGTGTCCACCCTCCTAACATGTTGGCGTTGGTGCAAGATGTACACCCAGCCTCCACTGGGTGTCAGTGTAATGCCGATACACTCCCCACCCTCTCCCCTGGAGAAGGAGAGCAGTCCTCGGACACTCAATCCTTCTCCCCTCAGCTGACCCTCCGACATCCCACGTCCATTCCCTAACCCGGGTTGGCAGCATCGCAGGTCGGCACCTTGCCCCTGCGACATTGGGCTAGCTGCGTGTGAAGCACTTTCAGTGAGCAGTGCACTATTTTGGAAATTATCCTGAGCATTTTATTCCTGCTGCTCTGGTATCTTGTGTGCTACAGTTTTTCTTTTGGTGTGCATGAGCTAATAGCCAGCCTGAGCAGCAATGATTAATGTGTGCAAAAAACATCCTTTAACAGCACCAGACACATCACTTGATCCCCGTACACACACTCAGGTGAAGGTGGGAGGTAGTTTGTGCTCTGTTAATCTCCCATCCCCAGTGCCAATATATGTATATATGTATATATATATATATATATATATATATATATATATATATATATATGAGGCAAAAACTCCATTTAATGCATCAGTTAGGGTTGTTCCACAGCGACAAAGCGAGGAAATTCGATGTGAGGTTGAAACCCCCTTTGCACCCTCAGCCCACCCCCAACTGGAATCGGGTGCGCATTAGAGTCCTTGGCCCTAACTGTCACCCCATCACATGTGGAAAGAAGCTGAGGAATAGGAGAATGGGGTGACAGTTAGGACCAATGACCCTAATGCGATTCCCGATTCCAGTTGGGGGTGGGCTGGAGGGTGCAAAGGGGTTTCAACCCTAACATCGAATTTCCTCGCTTTTGTCGCTGTGGAACAACCCTAATGTTGCATTAAATGGAGTTTTTTGCCTCTAATTTCCCTTCTTTTTGAGAATGATAATGAGAAATAGTGAATGTAATGCGACGGCGGGCCCCACGCTCCAGCCACGTGATGTCTTGTCACATAGTAACATTGTGCCCACAAATGCAAATTGTAGCATGGTGATGCAAAGCAAAACAGAAAGAGAAACAATTACTGTAGACAGAAATGTTAAAACAACGCCATAGTAACCGCAAATGAAAACGAAAAGGGTAATGCACATGGTGGCGTAAATGTGAACGGTAAGTGAAATGGGTACGGAACCGCAAGCAGAAACAGTAATGGTAACAGTAATGTAAGCGCACAGGCTGGTTTTCCCCAAAAGCTGTATAGAGAAAGATAGTGAGTAGAAAGAATGTATGCAAAATGACGACTCTCGGAACACAAAAATGAGGACTTGGAATAGTAAATTGCTTATATCTCAGTAACCGTACGACATAGAAAAAAAATGTAAAAGTCATATGTATTATCACTTTCCTGGCTAGTTTTGTACTTAGCCCCATGAAGGGGCTAAGAGTTTTATCGACAAAAAGTCCGTATCTCGCACCGTTTTCGAGATACGGGCCCTGAAAGGCGCGGCAAACGCCGTAATGTTATCCTATGGGAAAAAACAGAAGTTTGGACTGCCATAACTTTGCCTGCCTGTAATATGTTTTCACCAAACCACTGAAAGGCACATCTGTGAGATGTTGGCTGTGTTCCCTGTAAATTTCAGCCCAAAAGACCAAACCGTTATTTTGCAGCAGGGCGCCAAACGATTGCTACAATGCATCGTCCACCATAATGTTATCCTATGGGAAAAAGCATCAACTTTGGAGTACTGTAACTTTGCCGCCATGCAATATTTTTTCAGCAAAATACTGAAATGCACATCTGTGAGATGCCGGCTGTGGTCCCTTCAAATTTCAGCCCAAAACTCCAAACCGTTCTTTTGCAGCGGGGTGCCAAAGAATTACTGTTATTTTGGGCATAGTGTCGCAAAGTAGTGTCATGATTTGTGAAAGCTTTCGCAAAAATTTGCGACACTTTCGTGAGTGCGATACTACTTTGAGAAAGTACTTTTTCCAGAAATCTGAAAAACATATTGCTGGGGTGTTTTACCCCAAAGTAAAGACATGGCTAGCATCCTCAGGGCCCGACTAGGTGAATACAAAAAGAATTAGGTTGCTAGAGGGTCTCAATTTTAAATGGCAAGCATTTTTCTGATCACTAACTGAAAACAAAATGGCAGATTTGCGACAGTAAAAGGGCCATTTGCAACAGTAAAAAGTGCATTTGCGAAAGTGTTGAACTTTTTGTTAACTTTTCCCATTGACTTATAATGGGAACTTGTTTTTTGAATAACTTTTGAACCGTTTAATATTTTTTCATGAAATCTTTGAAAGGCACACCGGGAACCCTGGCTGCATGTTCCCTGAAGATTTTGGACCGTCGATGAGCAAAACCAGGCGAATTCGTAGGCCGACCAGAATTCCAGAAAAGCGTAAATGCACGCAGTAATATCATGCTTAATAACTCCGCAGCCATGCATCCGACTGGTACGAAACTTGGCAGATCCCAAGGCATATGGGTCTTGATTCTGTTTTCCAAATTTCAGGCAGATCCGTTGAACAGTTGCAAAGTTATTAAAGTGCAAAATTTTGGGTTTAACATGTAAATGACTCCTCAACCCTAACTATGGTAGCACGGATATATATATATATATATATATATATATATATATTAGTAAACGTTTCATCCTGGTCATTCAGTGGCACCCCCCCCACATGATCCCTGTTGGCATGTTAAACCACTCCCCTGGCATCCATTGGTACCCCCTTCCTCACCTGATCCCCAGTGGCAGGCATAACAGCTTCCCTGGTGCCCAGTGGTACCCCCTCCTACACATTAACCCCATAAGAATTAAGTCCCAGGTGTCCTGTGGTCCCTCTCCCCTTCCAGTACTCATTACGTGGCCGAATTTTCATTTGCCATCTAACCTGGATGATAGCCTTTGAACACCTCAACACAACTATATCAGTGGTGACTTGCAACTCACACCCAAAATAGTTGTATGTTGGGCAAGTGCTGAAAATCCATTTCAGGTAGAACTCATGACTCACCATAACTATTGGCATGGGGAAGGGAAGACAGCCAAAAGATAGCACCCAAATGTAGTGGAAAAACATGGAAATTTAGTCAAGTTATGAGTAAATGTGTGTGGAATAAAACCCACATCTGAGCAGATGCGTGGTGCAGCGTTATGTGCACCTAGTTTTATTCCAACCAGAATTCCAGTATCGGCATACAGCAGTGTATATTGATACAGGAGTTGTGTGCAGCAGACGGCAGGCAGCCAGGAAGGTGAGCAGAAGGTAAGTGCTGGTCACCGTCTCAGGCTGTTGGGGGTGCCAGCACTGGGGAGGGTTCAGAGGCTGTTGGGAGAGAGAAAGGACTACTAGACACCAGGGACTTAATGCCCACGGGGATGGGTGAGAGGGGGTACCACTGGACCCCAGAGAAGTTGTTAATCCTGCCCATGGGAATCAGGTGAGGGAGGGGATATCACCAGATGCCAGGGAAGAGGCTTAGTATGCCAGTCAAGGTGGGGGGGGGGTACCACTGGACTCCACTGGACTCCAGGTAAGTGGTTTAACATGTGAATAATGTGAGGGAGGGGTAACACTGAATGCTAGGAAAGTGGTTGAACATGCCAATGGGTGTCAGGCGAGGGTCGTGGGTACCACTGGATGCCAGGGAAATGGTTTAACATGCTGATCAGGTGAGGAAGGATTTACCATTTGACACCAGGGAAGTGGTTTAACATGCTGATCAGGTAAGGGAGGTTACCACTGAACACCAGGGAAGTAGTTTAACATAGTAATGGGGATCAAGTGTGGGGTACCACAAGATACAAAATAAATGGTTTAATATGTCAGTTGGATAGGGTGAGGAAAGGGGGACCACTAAATGGAAAGGAATTTCATTACTATCATATGTACTGGGATTGGGGAAAGAGCATTTTTTTTATTTTTTTGAGGCAAGGCATAATTACGGACTACAGTCTACTGTGTAGAGCCCACAGCTAGCATGCAATTTAAAAGGCAAAATATAGCTCCTCACATTGTATCAATGCTATAATTACATGCAAATGTCCTCTTAGCACCCTGTCAGTGCAAAGCTGTCATGCAGCTAGGAAGGTTGAAATATAGGACTGTGGATATTGGGAGAAAACTGGTTTGCCTGTGCAGAAGGCTTGTTTGCTCCTGTGTATGTGTGTGATGCCCATTCTTGAGTCCAGCTGTCTTCTTCATAGGCATGCAGGGGGCTTTGCCTGTAGTTTGTGTCTCCAATTCACTGCGCTCACAACAGGATATTTTCGAACATGCATTGTACAGGCAAAGTGGATCCTGTGCATATCTGAATATGAGGCCTGTTTCTGCTGGCAATTTTGTAGGTTCATATAAAAGTTCGAGTACATTTGGCTGCTTTGCACGCCAGTACGGGGCTGCGCTGAAGCTTTGAATATGCTTACTCCCAGTCCTTAAACTGAAACCTCATTTGCAACAGTTCCAGTGTAGAGGCAGTGCTTCTAGTTGTCAGGGCCCGCAGCCTCTAACTAGATTCAGAACTATGTTCTGTTGTTGTTCTGTTACTCCCCTGTGCCATCTAGTGATTGTAGCTGTCACTACACCATGGACAGACATGCAAACCTAGGCTGCTATTATATAGATTGGATTCTATGGCATTTATTTACCTGTTCAACTGTCAATTTCAGTATTTACTTGTTTCTCATTTTAGAATGGTCATCACTCTCATTTGACAACACAAGGGATGAAAATAAATCTTTGCTCAGGTCAGGTAAGTTAGCTATATTTTTTCTTTAGTTTTTTTTTTGTGTTGGGGGCAAGATCATGAATAAACTGTTTTTTTCCCCAGTCAGTTTGAAAATGGTGTCTAGATATGGATGATATCATTAGGTAACAAGTTCCAGCTGCGTGGCAAGAGATATTGCCAGACAATCAGGTAACCACTGTTGCCCAATCACATTGCTTCACTTATCCATTCCATTTCATTTCTCTAATTTTTTTATTAATCTATTTCTGCTACAGAGCTGTGGGTCTTGCCTCCTTCTAAGGCAGCTCCCAGCCCCGTCATCCACCTTCCCAGGGACCTACCTCTACTTCCATCTTCCCCACAGTGTACCCCCCCCCCCCGTGGCAACAGGGCCCCTCCTGCACCCGTGCTGTAAAACAGATCCAAATTTTTAGGAGGGCCCCTTTGCTGGTGCAGGGCCTATGAGAGGCCAATTCTTTATGCTACAGGAATGGGAATTCACCACTCCAGTTTAGTCCCCTTGGGTCACCTGTGTGTAATGTGCACAAGCGCACTGTGTCCAGAATTTAGACTACCTTTTTGTGGTCTAACAGTCTTGTCACAAAAAGCATAACTGCATCACAATTACGATGCAACTCTTTCAAAATCCAGATTTAAACCTTTGATTAACGAGCACATCACAACCCTTATTACCTCTGAGATCTGTGATTCTACCTGCACTAATGTATGAGATGCACCATAGCCCCCCCATCAATACACTTCCCATGCCTGCTTCCAGGCTTAGGAGATCCTGTTTCATGTATGTATTTGGGTCTCGGCCCCCAGGTTGCATCTGGAAACGAGCTCTTAGCTCAGTATGCCTTCCTGGTAAATCTTGTAAATAAATAAATAACTGAAGGATATGCCACTGGGCAGTAGACAGGCTGCACTTCACACCTACCTCTGATTTGCCTTTGCTGAAACAGGCTCTTCTAGTGGCGTCATCACACTGCCATTCCACCATCTACAAGAGAACAAAAAGAAATATTAGGCTTATCCAGGTCCCTCAGGGTTCTGGCCAACTGCTACATCAAAGAATTTGGCAGGAACGAGAGGTGCAGAAATATGAAAGACACAATATCCTCTTTTCGCAATGTTGACCTAAGATATTTTGAACAGTTCTCCATGACTGATCCCCATCACCTGAGGATTCTCTTTGTATAGGGCACCGATCGGGATCGTGGGCATTTCTTTTATTAGTAATTTTAGAGGTAAAAAATGTCCCCGTGCTGATGGGGAATCAAAGCCACTTTTAATTCACTTGCATGCTGTCATGTATGGAGTTTATTGTGCTCTGGTATCTGGTCTGGGGCCTGGAGCTTTGTGGCACACAGACACAGGCTGCTTTCTCATCCAACACTGCTGAGTGGAGACTACACTTTTGCTCATAATCACATCTTTCTTAACCTTCACATCAAACCAGTGCACACAAAATTGTTAAAATTACCATTTTCCTAAGAGATAAAGCAAAACACCTCATCAGTTCAGTGGGAATCTATTATTACCACATGTCTTCAAAGTACCTATCAAGCCCAAGTTTAAATGTAGTTACAGCATCTGCTGAAACTACCTGCCCTTGACTCTTCTCCACATATGTACCACTTGTTCCATGAAGTAGTCCTTTCAGGAACATTAGGTACCTTTTAACCTCTCATCAGTGAATGGTCCGAGGAGCTGAGTTTGATCTGATGGTGAGGGGGACAGATACAGCGGGGAAGAGGTTTCACTAGAGTGTGAGACTCCATTTGCAGAAAAAAAAACACAGAGAGGGTTCATATGTAAGAAAGCTTCACAGGTAAGAATACTGCTTCAACATGATGACACTTTAGTTTTATTCTACAATTTTCAGCCAGGAAAGACACACTAGACCAAGTCTTGTTTCCACATGCATCCTGGGAGCCCAGGGAAGTTAAGTGACTTGCTCATGGTCATACAGTATGCGAGTGGTGGCTGTGGGACTCAAACCCAGCTCTCCAGGTTTGCAGCTTAGTGCTCTTAACCACTGCGCTATAGTGCCTCCCCATCTGTTAATCAGCAATACACTGGGGTGTTTTTCCTGGGTGAGCTTTTTTGGTGTGAGTCTGCAGTGCCACTTTGCATTTTTGTGAGTAACTATTCAATAAAATATATTTTTATATTTTGCAGTGCATGAATGCTCCTATTTTGTGTTTTCTTGTGTATGGTATATCCATTGGAAGTAGTGCCCAGCTGCTACAGTACATGTCTTTTTCTGTGTGTCAACGTACACTGTAAAGGTGGACTCCCAATTCCATTCTTCAGAAAAGTTCCAGTTTAAGCACTACAAACTGCCATCAATCTCCTTTTATCCGAACAGGTCCTTTACTCTTTTCTGGTGCTATAAACCTCCCGACAAGATTTACATGACTTTAATGCTAAAAAAAGACACATTTTCATTTGGAGAGCTGAAGAGCTGCAAGGCAACCATTCTTCATCCTATTGGGAAGCACTGCCCAGCATGCTGTTTACACTAATGGGCCCTCACCAGTGAGATAAGGACAACTTATGAACAATCAGAAAGCAGGATTGCACACTCAATATTCTAGGAGATTTATAATCTCCATTACAGCATACTGTATGGTCAAGTAAATAACATTTTCACACTATCATTGTATCTCTTTGGTTGAGGGGGCAACCACAGGGATATATAAATCAGTTCTAGGAAAAACAAATCACACACACACATACACTCACACTTTTGCAGTTCTAAAAATTCAAACCTTTTGAAACCATCCACCTTAAAAATTAGCGTCAGCCGGCCCGTTGGCACAGCGGTGGGATTTCCGCTTCCGGCACCGGCGACCCGGGTTCAGGAACGAGCCCGGATCGCCAGAGGGTCACCGGGGGAGAAGGATAGAGCATCCTGAGGACTGCCTCCCTCTCCGGGGGCGACCGGGCGCACTGTGGGCCTTAGCGGAGGCTGGGGGACCTCAGGCGACCGATGCATACAGCTCTGGGAGGCGGGGCGGACGCTGGCGTCATTGCACATCCCCACCTCCACAAGGGAGAAAAACTGAGGCAAGGGCACCATGTACATGAAGCCCTCCCCAGAGGACCTCGATGCACCACCGTCGTTGCAGATCCCCGACCAGACATTCGCGCCGTGGGTCGCTGGTGAAGGTGGCCACGGCCTCGCCCTCCGGGGGGCAAGCCAGGGGTGACCGAGGGATCTCGGCAGCCATAGACGGTGGTGGAGGTCTCCAGGGGGCCATGACTGGCGCCAAGTTAAGAAAGGGCCCTGCCAGGAAAAAAGAGAAAAAAAATAAATAAATTAGCGTCACCCACAAAAAAAATCCTCCGCAAACACAGAGCGCTCTACATGAACAAAGCTTGGTTCCCCTCCACGGCGACACTGTCCTGAAGTTGTTCCTTCCAGCGTTAGTGTATGGCAGCAGTATATCCATATGGTACTGGGTTGGAAGAGAGCCGGGCACAATGCAGTCGGCATGAAAAGTGCCATAGAAACAGTGCAGGCGACAACAGATCCGTGCAGGAACAGAGCATGGCCAAAGACAGTGCACGTATGAACAGTGCATGCAAGAATAGCACATGGGAGGACACAGCACCTGCAGAAATAGTGCCAGAAAAAACAGTGTGCAGTCAAAGGAACCAAAGACAGCACCAGCAAAGACAGCACCTGCAAAAACAGCACGCAGTGTAAGAAAACAAAAACAGTGCCAATGAAAACAGTGGGCAAAGAAAACAGAAATAGTGACAGCAAATACAGTGCCAGCAAATGGAGCTGCAGCAAAAACAGCGCACACTCACAGTAAAGAAAAATAGCACCAGCACTGACTGAGCCAGCAACAATAGTGTGCAGGAAAGTAATGTATAACTAGAGGGTGCCAGCAACAGCAGCAGCACCCAGCCATGTAATGGATAGCGAAAATGTGCCAGCAATAAAAGTGGCCAGGGGGCACAGAGGTGCTGGATGCTGTACCGCTGGAAATGCTGGTGACCCATGTTTGTAAATGGGCATGGGTCAGTGGAGGCTGGCATGGGGAAGGAGTGTGCAAGGTGGGATGGAGCTGCCTACAGGCAGCACCCCTCCCTGGTGAGGGAGCTGAGCAGCCTTCGCCGTTGGGCACCCCGCGGGTGAAAGCTGTATGGTGCAGACCGTGGTTTCAGGCGCCAGGCCAATGGGGCGGGGAAGGGCTCAACACCAGGCAAGATGGCGCATGCATGCCACCACGCGCATGCACCACTCTGACCAGGAGCCCAGGTAACGGGGTCGAATAAAAGGAAAATGATGGGGACGGCAGCAAGGATGATGCCGCCACCTGGCTCCAAGGGACAGAGAGGACACGCGTAGTGCATGAACATCCTGAACACAAGGAAGTCTGCAGTCTGTAGAGGTGGATGAAGACAAAATAAAAGTCAAAAGGTGCCAGCAATAACAGCGCCCAGCCATGGACAATATAACAAGACGGTGCCAGCAAAAACAGCACCCAGCCACAGAAAGCATAACTAATAGGTGCCGGCAAAACAGTGCCCAGCCACAGAAAATATAACTAAAAGGTGCCGGCAAAGTGGTGCCCAGCCACAGAAAACATAACTAAAAGGTGCCAGCAAAACAGCGCCCAGCCACTGAAAAAAATAACTAAAAGGTGCCGGCAAAACAGCGCCCAGCCACAGAAAACATAACTAAAAGGTGCCAGCAAAACAGCACCCAGCACTAAAAGTGCATGGGCAGGGAATTACAACTGGAGGTGCAGGCCACAACAGTGGGAGGTCAGGCAACATACAAAGTAAACTGTGCCAGCAAAACCCACAATAAGGCAAGCATGAACAGAAATAAACAGCACCTGTGGAAACAGCAAACAGTCAGGCAAGGGATAATGTCCAGCACACTATGCAGAAGGGGGCGTTACAACTGGAGGGACAGGTCTCACCTGCAGGGACAGGATGAATGTAATCCCCTGCAGGTACTCATACGTGGTGCAGGTAGCATACTTCAAGATGACAGCTGAGATTCTGGATAACAGGGACTTGTACTTCCTCTTGCTAGCTTTCGGCTCATGCCCTGCAACAAGCTGGTTGCACTTTATGTCAGTCAGACGTTGCTCCATGCGGAGGCAGTCTATGAAGCACCAGATTGTGGGGTGGCATGCTCCAATGCGGGCGCTAAAACTGTGAGGGCTGCACCTGAAGGTTCCATCCATGAACCAGTCTTGATTATCCTCCAGGTGCGACAGGCCATCCTGTATATAAAATAGAAGGAAACACCCTGGTCCAGGGTCACTGTCGTGGCAGAGGAATGGCTCGACCCCATCTGTCAATCAGTATTCATCCAGCACCACCAGCTCGGTCACAGATGTTGGTGTGGCAGTGGGTCGGTGGGCAGCATTATGGTCCCTGCCCACCATTTTTCGCAGGTGGTCCATGGCAGGAATGCATCCTGACACTGCTGCCAGGATGTCTCTGGTGCAGCGAGCACCACTGCAGCTCTCTGCAGATGTCAGAGCTGTCTCCTTAACAGCCTGCACAACACTGCGCATGTGGATGGCAGCTGTATCTGGAACACAGTTGTGGTACCCTTGGCTGGCCACCACATTCTCTCACACGGTGTGCAAGCAGCCCTTGCAGTTGCAGCAGTCACAGTCTAGACACCTCCAGTAAATATTCCCTCCTCTCTCTCTCTCTCACTCTCTCTCTCTTGCTGTCTCCTTCCTGTAAAGGTGGCCCTCATTATGAGAAGCCAACCACCTTTCTGGCTCCTTGTGAACTGGAGAGGCACTGCCGTGTTTGTCCTCACACAAAGTCAATACACACCTGAATGGGCTCGTTTTTGCAGTGTTTCCCCAGGCTCCATTGCCAACACCTGTCCACCCCCCCTTCATTGACCCATTTCAGCTGCACCTATCCACCTGATCACTGTGCTGACAGCCTTGCGGGTGTGACTGTGTATGCTGTACAGAGCTACTTCCTTCTGGCAGCATCACCTGCTGCCACACATAACCGTTGCTTGCAGATGCCCCACGCACCCAGAACCTGATTCCTAGCTGCATCTGCTGATGCAGTTGCACAACAAGTTGGCTGTGCTGTGACTGATCCCTGATGTACTCACTAGTCACTGTCAAGGTGCAACTCAGAAAACGGGAGTAGCAGTACACATGTACTCCACTCCCCCTACTTCCTTGCAGCCATAAGTACTCTGGTGTCAGTAAAATAATGAGAATTGCACTGCCCCTACTTGCTTGCAGCCGTATGTACTCCAGTGTCAGGAAAATGTTGAAAACTGCAATGGCGTATGTTTAGTTCTAGCGGCATGTATTCTGCAGGAGAGCAACGGTAGGTTTGTAATGTCGGCGGCATGGTGGTCTATCTACGAGCGGTGTGTGCACAGTTGTGCTCCAGGATGGCCGCTTCCACTGGAATGCGCTCTAACGAGCTTCAAACTACTGTCCATTCCCTGGCCAACCTCGCCTACACACTAGTCGACTCTATGCAGTGCACTACACTGCAGTACAGCTGCCGCTTTCTCTGCCACATCCTGTACTGCTTCACCTCACCGACAGCCCTCCATGCCTCCCTGTATGTTACACGAGTCCCCCGTGTACCACCTAGATATGGCAATGGGACCACCCATGGCCCCAGAGGCTGATGACCCCCCATGTGGGGCCGTTCTATCTCATTGTTGTCCGGAACATTGCCACGTGGTGTTGGTTGTGTGGCAATTGCTCTGCAGAGGCTTATGCCCTGGCTTCATGGAGTGTCTCACAGACACACCCCAGCGCATCATGTCCCCTGTGCAATGTTGTTGAGGAGGGCTGCTCTGGATCACACTCCAGTCTCGGTTGACGGGTGAGGGGGGGCACTGGACACCCCGGAGCATCGCCCTTGTGTGTATGGTGTCCGTCTGCATGCACCCACCTATGTGGGCTCTGTTGTCCACTAGGGTCCGGGGGTGGTGGATGTCCTTAATGCCATGGGGAAACCATGCAACTTGGGTGATGCACCTTCTGCCATGCCACCGGGTGGTCTGCCCATGTACACCTGGGGGGGCGCTTACTGTCACAGTGTGTGCTGCCATGGACTGTCTTGGGCATCAGGGGGCACCGCACAGATCAGACTTGCTCTGCTGGGGGGCGGGATGTGTGTGCCACAGTGGGCTGTGTTGGGTGGCAGGGGGTGCCGCAAGGATTAGGCTTGCTCTGCTGGGGGAAGGATGTGTGTGCCACCATTGGCTGTGTTGGGCAGCAGGGGGCACCGCACAGATCAGGCTTGCTCTGCTGGGGGGGATGTGTGTGCCGCCATGGGCTGTGTTGGGCGGCAGGGGGTGCTCGCAGTTGGGCTTGCTCTGCTGGGGGCAGGGAGTGCCATGAGGCATGAGCTTGCTCTGCGATGGGGGGGGACTGCCATGGGATTGCCTGTTTGTGGCAGGGGGTGTCTCCACTGTTGTCATCATGCCTGGCCTGACACACCATGGTGGTCTATTGGTGGTGGGTGGCATGTTGTCCCCTCTTGCTGTGTGTCCTGGTCAGGCAGGTCTCCGACTACGATTCCGTGTCTTGCCACCCTGGGTCCCTTGCCACTGTTTGCTGCCCCATGGTGTCCTTGTTCACCACTGCAGGTCTTTGGCACCCTTTTTACCTGACACCATTCTGTCAGGTGCTCCATTCTGGCTGGCGCTGTTTTGACCGCACTGTTTGGCTGGAACTATTTAGGTTACACTATTGTAACCTGGTAGGTACCCGAACCTTTCTTAGCTGGACTGGACCCTCTCTTCCATTCCTTCTGAAGTTTCCCTCTTGACTGCCCTCCATGTACCCATCATGGTTTCTTCTGCTCCTCGTTATTACTCCCCTCTCTCTCTCGAGGATCAATGCCTCTTACTACGTCTCCCTTATCTCCTGTGTCCCTCCCCTCCTGCCTTTGCTCCCTCTTGCCCTACCCCCCTCGCCTTCTCCAACCACTTCAGAAACTCAAATCCCTTGTTCCTTCTCTCTCTGCCTCACACTGTGACCTCTGTGGAGCTGGCTGCCTTTCCTTACAGACTCATAGAAACATAGAATGTGTCGACAGATGGGGTCCGTGTGGACCATCTAGGCTGCCCATGTATGCTACCCCCCGTTCAGGCCACTGTGCTAAGTTCTTCACAATGCCTGTCCCATGTCAATTTGAACTCCCTGACCATCTCTGACCCCACCACCTGTGGTGGGAGGACATTCCAAGGCTCCACCACCCTTTCTGTAAAGAACAACTTTCTTGTGTTGCTCCTGAATCTGCCCCCCTTAGGCACATATTGTGGCCCCTGGTCCGGGTGCAGTTCTTTACTTGCAGGAAATCCTGTGCCTGTACCTTGTTGATCCCCTTCAGGTATTTAAATGTCTCTATCATATCCCGCCCTATTCCTTCTCCGTTCCAGGGAGTACGTGTTGAGGTGTTTTAGCCTTGCCTCATATGGCTCATGGTGCAGACCCTGCACCATTTTTGTTGCCCTTCTTTGTATTGTCTCTAGTCTATCTTTTTCTTTCTTTAGGTGAGGCCTCCAGAACTGGACACAGTACTCAAGGTGAGGCCTTTACCAGGGACCTATACAGCAGCATAATCACCTCCCTCTTTCTACAGGTACTGCCCCTTCCTATGCAGCCCAAGATGCTGCTGTCTTTCTGTGCCACCTTTTCACATTGCTTGCTGACTTTCAGATCATTTGCAATGATCACCCCAAGATCATGTTCATGTTTTGTTGTGGCTAGTTGCACCCCATCTAGGAAGTAATTTGTCCCTGGATTGCATCTTCCTAGGTGCATGACCTTGCACTTCTTGGTGTTGAACTTCACCTGCCAAGTTCTGGACCATTCTTCCAGATTCTTCTGGTCATACTCTATCCTCGCGGCCCCTTCCTGTGTGTCTACCCTGATGCAGAGCTTTGTGTCGTTTGCTAACAGGCATGTTTTCCCTTCTACTCTATCTGCAATGTCACTGATGAGTATGTTGAAGAGTATGGGTCTCAGATCTAAGCCCTGAGCAATGCCACTAGTCGTCTTCCCTTCCTTGATAGTGCACCACTTACTAGCACTTTCTGAGTCCTCCCCTGCAGCCAGTTTTCTAACCACTTTACTATCTTCATCCCCACACCAGTTTGTTGATACGCCTTCTACGTGGAATGGAGTTAAAGGCCTTACTGAAATCTAGATATACAGTATCCACAGCTCTGTTCTGGTCCGCTACATTGGTGACCCAGTCAAAAAAATTCAATCATGTTTGTTTGGCAGGACCGTCCAGTAGTGAAGCCATGTTGTTTGAGGCCTACTGTCCACTGGTCTCCAGGAATGCCACTATACTTTCCTTTAGTATTGTTTCCATGATTTTTCCCACAATTGAGGTGAGGCTGACAGGGCGGTAGTTCCCCACCTCCTCCCTACTGCTGGCTCTTGTGTAAGGGCACCACAGTGGCTTTCTTCTATTCCTCTGGTACCTGTCTATTTTCCAGTGATTTACTGAAAAGTGTGGCCAGAGGGGCAACAAGTTCTATCCTGAGTTCTTTTAGGACCCGTGGATGAATTCCATCTGTGCCCATGGCTTTGTCCATTCTTAACTTCTTGAGTTCCTGTAGGACTCTTTCTTTTGTAATGGGGGTTGTGTCTGCCTCCTGGTCTCGGTGTTGTTCTTTGTTATGTGATGGACCATTTCCATTATCTTCTTGTGTAAACACTGAGCAGAAAAAAGTGTTTAAAACTTCCCCTTTGTCATTATCCTCTTCTACATGCTGATCCTCTGTGGTTTTCAATCTGACAATTCCCCCCTTGGTCTTTCTCCTTTCACTGATATACCTGAAGAATGTTTTATTTCCACCTTTTTTACCATCAGCAATCCTTTCTTCGGTTTGTGCCTTTGCAGCTCTGATTTTTTTTGCCCAGCCTCATTTAGCTTGGTCCTATATTCTTTTCTGTCATTTTCTATGTGTGTTTCCTTGTATTTGTGGAAGACATTCTTTTTTGCCTTTACTGCTGATGCCACTTTCTTTGTGAACCACAGTGGATTCTGCCTCCATTTTGCTTTCATGATTACCTTTGAGTATTTTTCTGCTACACTGGTTAGTGTATCCTTCAGTGCTTCCCAGCACTCCTCTACATTTCCATCTAGCATATTCTGGTGAAGTTTTGTAAAGGCGGACCTCATTTCCCTAAAGTTTGCATTCCTGAAGTTTAGTATTTTTATCTTGGTGTGTGAGGTATCTTCCTGTCTCTGCTGGCATTTTGTATGTTCGTATTGTGAACCAGGTTGATTGATGGTCACTGTTGCCTAGGTGTGCCCCCACGCTAACATCTGCTACCCTTGAACTGTCTGTTAGTACAAGGTTGAGGATTACATCCTCCCTCGTAGGTGTGTTCACTAGCTGTGCCAGACCTGCCCCTTGAAGTGTTACAAGGAATTCTTTACCCTTCCCTGTTGTGGCTATATAGGAGGTCTAGTTTATGTCCGATAGGTTGAAGTCTCCTACCATCAGCAGCTCGCCTTAGTGAACCATTGTTAGAATGGCTTCTAGTGGTTCTTTGTCCTTTCCCTCATCTTGTGATGGGGGCTTGTACACTGCCCCCACCTGTATAGAGGCCTTTTTCCCTGCACTGATGGTTATCCATAGTGTCTTGGTGTTGTCTTGGATCCCCTGGATTTCTGAAGCTTTGATATCTTCACTGATGTATTGCTACACCCCAACCACACCCTTTTTGCCTTTGCAGTCTTTTCTGAATAGCACGTACCCTGGGATTGCAATGTCCCAGGTGTGGTGTTCTGTGAACCACGTCTCCGTTATTGCTACCAAATCTAGTTTAGCTTCTCACATTATGGAGATTAGTTATGGTATTTTGTTTGCCGGGCTGAGAGCATTCATGCACATAGCTCTCAAAGTCTGGTCCCTTTTGCTACTTCATGTAGGATTGGTTTAGCTTTTTTCATCTTTGGTTTTGGTGTTGCATTTGCATTTGTGATGCCCTATATTTTCAGTAGGTTCTGTATCTGGAAGAAAGACTTGCTATTTGGTGACAGGAAGGGACATTAGCTTTTACTCGTGCCATACAGGGTGCTAGTGGCCGCTCCCCTCCTGCAAGTTTAAATGGCTGTGAACGACGTCAAACTTTTGACCTAGTGCATAGACTCCCTCTTTTGTGAGGTACAGTCCATCATATTTAAAGAAGTTCTGCTCTCAGAAGTCTTTCCAATCCCCTACGTAATGATGTCCCTTTTTGGCGCACCAGTCTTTGAGCCATGAATTGAGTTCTGAGATCTCTCCTTCTCTGAATTTTTCTGCCTGCTGCTCCCATTTTTCCAGACGGGTAGAATCTCAGAGAAGGATACTCTGGAAGTAAAGGAAGCTAACCTGTCCCCCAGTGTGGAGAGATGTTGTTTGGTTTCTTCCACAAAACGAGTAGCGAGGTTGTTCGTTCTGAGATGGATTAGAACCTGTGTGCTAGTGCTGGCCTTACGTATGATCCCTTCTATGCCGTCCTTGTCTCTCCAAGATGATGCCCTGGGAGGCCTCGAACTGCCACTGAGGAATGATTTCTTTGTTGGAAGTGAAGCTCTACACTGCGAATTATGGAGTCACCTGATTAGAAGGGGTTTCTTGGAGTCTTTGTTTATTACAGTGTTGCTGAGTAGAGTTACTGTAGTAAACAATGCAGTTTCAATGGGACTTAATCCCCTTTGTCACGCAGTAAACCTGTGACACTGCACTTCATCCTGGTGGGCTTCACTGTACAATTCAGCTTGCACTCCATATGTATTCTATGTATTTCTCTTCCTTGTTATTAATTACTGAGTAAATTTGATGAGTACATGATTTTATCCTTTAGATTTTCCTTAGAGTTTATCTGCCTCTATAGCTTACTTCAAGTCACAATGCACTGTTGTGACATCACAGTCTTTCGCCATGGGAGTAACTGTGATGTCACAAGTACGGCACTGTGACCTCAGGTAGGGAGACAGCAACAGGAATAGATGAACTCTTCAGAAGCAAAGATCCCGTTGTCATGCAAATGACCTCAATAATAAATAATGGGGAGGAAGAATACAAAACTAATGTGAAATACAAGCTGAAATGTGTCTAAATGTTATGTTTTGCTAAAGTTCTCCGGAAGGTGTCAGCTGTTCTTTAACTGCACTGGTTGTATAACTGTTGCACTTTCTGTGCCTCGTTATTTGCTTTCTCCCTTGCCCCCTTGCCCTGGGATGCATTTGGAAATGAACTGCTTGCAGCTCAGTATGTTAATCTGGTGAAAATCTTTAATTAATATAAAAAACCTGTTTGAATTGTTTGTAATCAGAAGCAAACCACAGAAGGTTGTTGATGCACCCCAGGACAAGAACATAGACAGACACCTTAGACACACTCCCATGCCATCTAATTTTGGAACACTTGGAAATGGCCGATTCTGATTCAATAGGATTCCATCGTAATTCTATAATAGCCAGTTTCAATAAAATTTTAGCTCTGATAAGGACCCCAGAAATGGAACTGGAATAAGAATCCTATAACCTAATGTCCAATGCTAATACATTTTTTTACCTTTAATTTTGGAATTAGGATTCTCAGATGGCAATTCCAAAAGTCTTAATTCCCAAAGAAAGGATTGAAATGTGATGATTACAATTCAGAATCCACACAAAATATGTAACTGTTCCTGCTGGGCTATATAAGCCTGTAGATAGACTGCTGCTGTCCTCCCTGGGACACCCATGAAAATGAGATACTGCATCTCATGGGGTTATCCCAGTTGGAGTAATATCAGATAAACAAATTCCAAGCATCCCTAATCTAATTATGCTTAGGGGGTACTCCCAAGTGACTTGCAGGATTAGACTCAGAAGGGAGAGACTGAGCAACTGCCTGCATAAATACCCATTTTTATCATGCGGCCACTGATCTAAAAACAGGGTTTTCAGAAGCACGGCTTAGCACCCCCCTGCCCTGCTTCTTGGTCGCCTCTCTCCCAAACCAAGTGTCCAGCCACCCTGATTCCATCCCATCCCATCTCTTCCAATTTAGCAACCTCTGCCTTGCTTCTCAGTCTCCTCTACCCCAAACCTAGCACCCAGCCACCCTGACTCTGTCCCTCCTCCCCCAATGTAGCACCTACCCACCCCGATTCTTTGCTTCTACGCCCCCAGCTTAGTCACCATGAATCTCTGTCTCCCCTTCTCACAATGTAGCACCCAGCCACCCTGATTCTTGATCTTTCCCTCACCCAAAACTTAGCACCCAGTCATCCTTACTCTATGCCTCCCCTACCCCAAACATAGAACCCAGCCACCCTAAGTATGGGAGGTGACAGACATGGTTTGTCTACCCATCATATTCACAACTTAGGTGGGCTGTGGAGCCAGGTCTCCACAAGGTAAGGATTGGAAAGGGTGATAAGGTGGATCACTCAGAGGGCTGGCGCTGCCCAACGTCCCTCCACCCAGTTGTGGCACTTGGACATCAGGGTCATTACTCTCCCTCCCTCCCTCCCTAATACAGGAGACTTCAAGTGAGCTCTGCCCACAAGCTGACCAACCTCTTTGGAGGAGGGGGGATGTCTAGCATGTGGGATGGTCGGACAGTGGTTTACTTCAGGCCAGAAACCTATGCTCCACATGTGCAGGATTGGGACATCGGGACAAGATGAAAGACAGAGAGACACTATAAAGTAACAAACAGAAAACCAAATGTGCCTGAAAAGCACTGTGACTACATGATGAGGGAGCCTGCTTTTAGTCCGGTCATTAGTTTTATTTCCACTTGCACTAAATTGTATTCTTCTGAGATGTCAGTGGGGCTCAGTTGGAAGCACATCCACCTCTAGGTCAGAAGGTTGTAGGTTCTAGTCCCACACTGGCATTGGGCTCATACCATAAATGCTGGCACCGGAGTGCAGTATTAGGGGAGTGCTGTACTGTTGGGGTGTGCTGTTCTGCAGATGAGATGTTAAACCGAGGTTGCTTCTGCCCATCCCTGCTGCTGTCCCGGTGGGTGTCCAGGTGAAAGCAGAAAAACCCAAATGCACATGTTGCAAGAGTAAGGGATTTCCCCAGTGTCCTGGCAAACATTCTCCTTCCCAGAAAACTGGTACATGTCATTTTCCAAGGCTATGTGTGGGTATTGATTGTGAAATGTTTGCCACTGCATGCTTACAGTCACCTCACTACCAGTCTCTCAGTGCTTGTAAAGTGCTTTGGGATACAGTGTATATGAAAAGCACTATACAAATGCTAATTATTCTTTTTTTTTTTTTTTTACTGTATTTACACTGTTGTTTTGTTTTTGTCTATATAATGCATTCTCCTACGTAACCTTCTGCATCACAGCTAGAAATGAGCCTTGACTCTGTAGTCCTTTCCAGTTACCAATTTCTAAATAAATATGAAACCCCGTTTCACCTCTCGGTTCACTGAGCGACTTGCAATATGCTTATGATGAGGCTGGGCATGCCCCAGGGTGGTCCCAAGCCTAGGGTTATCAGATGTTAAAGAACTAATGTACTACCAAAAACTAATATTGTTTTCTAAAAGCAGACAGCCATTACCTTTCATATCCTAGGTACTTTTTCTTTTCTCTTTGGTTAATTTTAGGATTGTTTACCTGATGTTAGTAGGTGTGATGCCTGGGACTGCACTCTGCCTGGCAACTGACACAGCTAGCTCTATTGCCCCCCACTACATCATCAGTGTTGTGACCTCACTGACTGTGACATCACTGCTACTTAGGAGCAGCCACTCAGTGGCTGCCAGGGCAGTCACCTGTGACGTCACTGTTAGTGAGCTTACAATGCTGATGAATTAGTGAGGGGATAATAGAGCTAGAGATGTCAGCAACCAGGCTAAGAGCTGTCCCACACATCCAGCATAAAAGACTTAGTAATGAGCAAAAGGAAAAACTAACATACTTAAGAAATAAAAACTTACAACTGACTACTTCTTAAAATTTGTATTATTTTCCTTTCTGCCTGTTTTCATTCCACTAGCTATTTAAGTTCATCTGGCAATTCCTGCCAACCGAAGAAATGAATCTCCTACTTGAATTCTCAGGAGTTACTGTGACAGGTCATACCATGTACGGGGAAAATAATGACTGACCTACTGTTTATTTTATGTTTCTCACATATTTATTAATTTATTGTGTTTGGAGGACTTTTGAGCTCAAGCCCTTTTTCAAAGGTGTCCAAGTCTATCGAGTCACATACAACAGCGGAACAAGTTATATTTGACAGCAGACCAATACAAAAAATTGGCCAATGCAATAAACAACAGGTATAACACGAACTATCATAAGGAGCAATGAGTCAGCAACTGTACAAGACTCCTGATTCTTGACTCGCCTTACTGGACACAGAAGGGCACATTTATGCTGGTACAAGAAAATCACATGAGTCCTCCAACCCCATCTACTTCATTAATCAAACTGCAGTTTGGAATGGCACTTTCACACATCACCCCAGCAGCCTAGAGCCATCCCACTGCTGCAGAGCAACCCATGCCATCACCCCAGACTCCCACTCTGCCCCTGGCATCTTTGAGCCACTTAGTTTTAGGCATTCTCTATGCCACCAACTTCATCTCTGGCAGGCCTTTATGGTCCCAGTACTGCCAGGACACGCAGTAGGTAAGTTACAACACAGCATGCAGGCGAAGCGCACTAGATTAAAGGTCACAGAAATTCACTTCAGGCCCAAGGGTCACCAGCTGGCACTCCTTGGGGGAGTACTCCTAGAAGTTTCTCTCCCTCCAAGGAAAACCTCTCAACTGCCCCTAAGTTTAGGGCCCAACCCAATTTGACTCCCCCCTTCCCCCCAAGGTAATGGCATGTCCTGAGCATCGAGGTCTGGCAATGCTACATGGATTCCCCCTCACAAGGGAAGTGTCTGACCCACTGCCACCTTCTGGAATTTTGAGTGGCAGAATACTTGTGTCCTGAGGTGGGAATCTGCACCGGGATCCGGGGCCCTGGACTGAAACCCGAGCTAGCCTCCTGGTGAGCACCTCATGTGCCTGCCCCTCCCCAAGGTCTCTGAACCACTGGCACATAGTCACGGTGTTGGCAGTGCCGGCAGAACCCCGCTCGCCCTGCACCCTACAAGGGGTACTGTGTCTACTCTCCCACTATGCCTGCAGGTAGCCAGCCAAAGAGCACCTGATGACAGGATGCTTCTTAATCCCCCAAGGGGAAATGCCCTTCCACCCACTTCTCTGGACCCTTCCCCTGCTCTCCTCAAACTCCTACCTAAAGAATCATTCTATTCACTACCACCTAAGCTCCTCCCAGACTCCAAAGGGTGATGCCAAGACATCAGGTCCCTCTGCTAGTCACTATGGTAGCAGCCCTGTCCTGCACCATAGGGGAAGGGGCCATCACAAATAGATAAATAGAACGCCACCAGACCTAACATGTACTGCTAATGTAAGTATTATAAGGACCCTGAATCTTAAGTATCATGCAATTTTGTCATTACTATAAAAACACCTTAGTCATTAAATATTTTAAAAAAATCAGACCTCTTGCTTATTACTTATTGAACAATTATTTGAAAACTTAATCACAGAATACTACTCAATGGTAAACCAGGATTCCAATCTCCCCACCACAAGTTGCTTAAAAATGTGCCTCTTGTAGGCCTGAAGGACTTCAACAGCCACCTATTTAATAGTTACAGAGTTATGACAACACATTTAATATTTCAGTTCATTTTGCCAGTCATCAGCTAAGACATTCATATCCAACCCCATCCATTTGTGAGCTGACCTCGTGGCATGGCATCTCACTGTGCAGTATTCGAGAGAGGAGTGTGGCTAATTAATTATTTTTAATTAGAGCTCAATATGTTTCAGTGGAAGGTGTTAAATATACTGTTGGTAACAACAGCTGAAAGACATCCCCTGAAAGCCAACTTGCCTGGAAGCAAACTGTTCCAAACATGCTTGTGTCTCAATTAGGAGATAATAATAATATATCAAAGATTTAACAGGAACAGTTCTGTGAGAAATGATTTCAAAATTCTGATAGAGAGCCATTTTCCCGTTAATAGACTACTCTGATAAACATCGTCAAGTGTATAGCCTGCCCTTTTCATTCAGCGACTGCCAGCAATGTGCATTCTTTATCTATTGACATCCATCCATCTTTTTATAAGCAATGTTTGTTTTTTCATGATCAGTATGGAGACCTCTTTCACCTCGGCTATGTCAGACACATGTTGGAAACGCCAGTCTGATGGACTGCATTTAGCAGGTTTAGTTGAATTCAGTTTTTTCATACTTACGGTTTTTCCCTCCTTATCTCACAGTCTTTCCCCATCCACAAAGCTCCCAAACCCGACATCCATTACCTGTGTGTGCAGTACCCCCATGGCTGGTCCCCTGTGGTGGGGCCTACAGTGAAGGTGGTGACCCTTCCAGAGCCTTAAATCCAGCACTGCCGTGGTGGGAATCCTGAACATGCATGCCACTAGCATCCTTGTGATGTGTCCTGCCGTGCCTCTCCACTTTTCCTTCTGTCTCCAACCTCCATCCTCAAGGCTACTTTAATGTCCTCTCTCCAGCTTTGTGGGGGACACCTTCAGTAAACTGAATTACAGGCTTACACATTTCAATGCCTGATCCAGGGATCAATCTTTGGATCTGTGATCTGAGAGGCAGCAGCTCTAACCATTCAGCTAAAAAGCAAGCTTTCTTTGCCAATGTGTTAAACTGGGTCTTGTTCGCTGCACTCTCCACTTTCTCCACCAGATGGCACACTCCATCTGGCCACTATTTTGTATACACTACAGCTCCTATGGCCACATCATGCCCTGTAGTCAAGATGGAAGGAAGCTAGATGGAAGGAAGCTGCCTTCATCTCCAATGCCATAGCGGCTCTGTGACTGGCTGACACCACAGCCCATACCTCTCAACATTTGTCCCCCAAATGTGGACCATTGCCTGTCGAAATGTGGAACAAATGGGCAAAATGTGGAACACAATCAAATCTTTACCTAAGAAGCTCAAAACACTGTTAAAATGTTGCATTTATGTTCAAAAAGTCTGTTATTAATTGAATAATATATTTTCTGCATCATTTACTATGGATTTTTGCTTTAAAATGTTGATTTCGAATGTGGAACAAGTCCTCACAATGTGGAACAGGGAGCTTTTGTGAAGTAAAATGATCAACGTTCCTCGTAACGTGGTACAGTTGAGAGGTATGCCAAAGCCCCTTTCACACGGCATGCTGTGCACTGCAGCGAGTGGTACAGAGCTCCTAAAGTCCTTTAAGAAGGGCCTTAAACATATTTGTTCCAGCAAGCCTTTTATTGATGATGTTTTAAGTTTAGTTGGCTCTATGGGATGGATAGATAATTGTACGCTCCCAGTTGTATTTTTGTATTTTTCTAATGTTTTTGTTTAAATGTATGTTTTATACTGCGTAGCGCCTATAGTCCATGGAGATGAGCGCTATACAAATAAAGTATATATCTATCTATCTATCTAAAGCGTTTTTTCTTTTGTCTTGTATAGGGAAGCCACACCGCATCACAAATGCTCACTGATCCGGCGTTCCCTGTTTTCCTAGGTTTGCCGTTGCATTTTAGTGTTTTGTACCACTCAGTGTGGCTGTGTAAATGCTCATAAGCACTCACAGAGGGGCTCACACAGATTTGAGAGAGTCTCACGAGACCCTCCCATACCCGATCGGAAGTTTTTTGGTGCAATACTGTAACTGAGTTCAGCTAGATAAATATAAGATAGTGGGAAGAGAGCTGAACTCAGTAAGCTAATTAATTTCCCAAAACAAGAGCTAAAAGGTACTTTGAAAAGGCTCCAGAAGTTGAGCCATGCATGCACGTATGCAAATTAACATCAGTATTAATATGCATAAGTGCACGTGCAGGCTCACGGCTCCACTTTTGGAGACCCCATCCGAACATAAGCTCCTACATATTCAACTGAAGTCGGTTACAGTATGGCATGTGAAAAACACTCCCCCCACCGGCCTGACACACACACTGAAGTGACTCCCAGTTAGGCAGAAAGATGGCAGAAATTCTGGAACAGCCAGGACTACGGTATACTCCGCTGCAGTGTACAAGCAGAGGGTAGCAGTTCATGTGGAGCGGAGTGAGCAGTGGAGAACTGCTACGATTTATTTAGCCACCGTGTGAAAGGGGCTCAAGTGTGCAACACTCTCCCTTCCCAGGAGCCAAGTCCCTGACGTCCCCTCCCCCTCCTATTTTATAAAGCTTTACTTACCATTACCATCTGCCCAGTTCACAGGCCTGGGAGCATATCTTTGTGGCAGCTCTGCCAGGTACAGTCTCTGCTAACCCCACTGTCACTCTGGTGGGGGTCCAAGATTGCAGGGCCCCATGAGAACCACCAGCTGTCATCCCAATGGAATCATGGCTTTTACTCCTGGTGTTCTCCCTCCACATCCTTCCATCTCCTACATGGTGTGAGCACAGCTGGTGACTTTTCTCCAGCACGCACAGTGCACCCCTTGGGGGGGGGCTTGCTCCCTGGCCCTCTGCAGGGGTTTCTGTGGTGCTAGACTCAACTGCTTGGCCTGCCTTCTGACATGAGCAACCTGAGTTCTCTCTCAAACCCAGGTTGCCTATAGGCCACGCAGTGCATGGCCACTGGGCCATCACCATAGCCATCATTCTGCCCCTTGATAGTCCCGGGTCTGGACAACTAAGTCCACATATGAATCCAGATCTCCCACTGGCAGCATACAGTCTACCCTTTTTACCTTTTTTTTTAAGAAAAAAAAATGACTCCTCATCTAAGTAACAGCACAGGGTTAAAGCCCATCCTACTTCAAGACTGAAGTGCCAGCATGACTTAGCTAGTAGCACATCTGCCTCTGGGCCAGAAAGCCATGGGTTCTAGTCCTACACCAGAATTGGGCTCAAACAATAAATACTGGCACCTGAGTACAGTACTAAGGGATGCTGACTGTCAGGGTGTGCCATCCGTCAGAGGAGACATTAAACCAAGGTCCCATCTGCCTTTTCTGGTGGTTGTTAAGGTAGACATTAAGGATCCCATTGATTTTCTTAAAAAGAGTAAGGGACATTTCCTGGTTTCCTAGCCAAATTTTGTTCATTTACTCCGATATAGGGAGGGGGTTAGGAGTAGGATGAGCCTCTTTGCAGATGACTCAAAACTGGGAGCACTGGCTGATGGGGAGGAAGCGAGAGAGACAGTCCAGAGGGATCTGGATACCCTGGAGGGTTGGTCAAGGATGTGAGGACTGAGGTTTAATCCGGGGAAGTGTAGGGTGCTGCATCTGGGGGTCAGAAACCCAGGTCATGTATACACCCTGGGAGGGGTCTCACTGCAAGCCACATTGAGTGAAAGGCACCTGGGGGTGGTGGTAGACACCAGAATGAATAACACTGAAAACTGCAGAAGATCGGCAGCAAAGGCAAACAGGATTCTGGACTGCATAGCCTGGGGAATAATGTCCGGGGCGAGGGGAGGGAAGTGATCCTGCCTCTGTATAATGCCTTGGTCAGGCCGCATCTTGACTATTGCGTGCAGTTCTGGAGACCTCACCTTAGGAAGGACATAGCATTGTTGACGAGGGTTCAGAGGAGGGCAACCAGGATGATCCAGGGCATGAGTGAAAGGACCTATGAGGAAAGGCTGGAAGTCCTTGGGCTGTACTCACTGGAAGAGAGGAGAGACAGGGGGGACATGATTGAGGTATTCAAATATGTGAAAGGGATTAACAGGGGCAGAGCCAAAGAAATGTTCAGGCTAAGGAAAGGGGGTACAACCAGGGAGCAGGAGTGGAAGTTGGAGGGGGGGAACCTACAGGGGAGAATGTAGAAGGCATTACTTCACTGAGAGGGTGGTGGGACCATGGAATGCATTGCCCGGGAGTCTAGTGGAGCAGGGCACAGTGGAGGGCTTTAAGAGGGGGTGGGACAGGTGCATGGGTATACTGAAGCTGACCCTCTCGGGGGCTGGGGGGGAGGAGCTAGCACCCAATAGGGGCTGGCTACTGAGCAGACACGAAAGAATATTAGGCCTATTCTGCGGGCTTTTAGTATGTTAGTTTGTTAGTATGTTAGTACTATAAAGACCACCAACAGTTTAATCTGGTTCAATTTCAGTTGGTTTGCATAACTACCCCACCCCCCGGGGGAAGAGGCTGAAAATTGGCAGTATTGTCTAGCCCTCCTTTGCCCATCAGCAAAAATGAAATCAAGAAAGGCTGTGGCTCTGCTTTCATTAAATCTACCATGGTCACATGGGTTTGGCTGCAGCCAGTTGAGACAGATGGCACCATCTGTGACAGGGCACTGATGGGCTCTGGTCCACAGTATTGAATTGAATTGGAACAAGTCTTGCGGGATGTGTTGAGGAGTGAATGATACAAGGGTTTGGCTAGAAGTCTGAAATCCGTGCCCATCAAGTACTAGCCTAAGGATTTTTCTGCAGCTCCTTTATTAACTGGCAGAAAAAAACATATTCCATGGACCTTTCAAGTGTGTCACACAATGAAAGGTGTGAAGTTAATTAGATAGGCACCATAAAAAACAGGACAGGCACTATTCATTAAACGAGAAAAACAACATTCCAGACAGATGTTCTGACACTTTTTGGGCAGATGGTACAGCTAATTAGTTACGGGCGAAAGAAAAGGTTTTCAAAAAGTAGTTTGATATGGTCCTGCTGCTCAAAACTAATAAACTGCATATGTTTTTCCGTACACAACTTTTTCTCCTAATCCTCTGTTCATTTGCATCATGTTGTATTTGTTTGCCTTTTCTTTTGGCCATAATGCCTACAGTTATCACACCGTAGCATGTCACACTATGTTTTACAACATACACATTAGTCACACTTTATGTCATCAGCCACTGAGGTGGGAATAGCACTACAGTGCATTATAGTGAGAATGCCCTAATAGTTTATATTTATTAGGTAATAGCAAGAGACGGAAGTTGATGTCTATCTATCACTGTCCAGCACAATTATTACACAGTAAAAGTCAAACATTCTTTGACACTATCGCTGCTATACTGAGTGAAAAAAAACAGTATGATATTTCTTTTGACTTTTTTTTTTCCTACTCCAGAGTGGCATTCCTGTAAAGTTCAGAGTGCCCTGGTTGGAAGGAGGAGGATGTGGGATTGTAACTAACTCAGATCTCTCCCTTTCTTCCTCACAGCTCAGGTGTCAATACAGCTATAAGGAGCAGTTTCCATGCCACACAGCAGGGCAGAACTCATCACGGGAAAAGTGACTCAGAGTCCGGAAGTGTCTCTTCTAAGTGTTGCAAATCAGTTCACCAGTTCTGCAGATGCACGCACACATAGCACATACACACACACACACACACACACACACTAGATTATGGGCTAGATTTTTAAAGGGAAGGACACAGGCGCAGTTCGCAATTTTGGCCTCCACCAACATCTTGCTTAAAAATCTTTGAATGCGATTTTCAAACATTTCGCTGCATTTATGACAGTTCCCTTGATTTGCAGCAGCTTGTGTCGACAAATATGAACATACAAAGTTTGCCAGCAGATAAAGGCCTAGAGGTCTATCAAGTCTGCTCGAATGTGCAGCTAGCATCCCTTATTCTGC